>CM061560.1:34213540-35463540 GCA_030864225.1 Capsicum baccatum var. pendulum
TATTTAGTTTAGTGTCTTTCAGATAGGAGTAGGATTCAGCACCGAGTGAGCCTAGGGATGGGGACTCACCCGCTATATTAAGACTAAGATGCTTAAAAGCAATCCATAAGTTCCAGAACTATGTAGCCAGTGTAGGTATAAGATATCACCCGTTAGATAGGACTGAATACTCAGGGGTCACCCATTAGCACATTTATATGTATAGGACTGATCCCAGGAGTCACCCGCTAGATTAGGACTGACTCCACAGTAGATGTCTTTATTGGTGGCGCGGTACTGACACCCTTCCAGTTATGACAGAGATTGGACCCCAGTCAGCTTAGCTTAGGGTATGTCAGTTAGATGAACACATCCTACAGTTTCAATTACAGATTCAGGACTATCAAATACAGTCAACTCAGTTCAATAGTACTGATTCAGTACTGTTAGATACAATCAATGCTTATCATTGTAAATAGACTTCAAGATCACCTATTAGCTATGACTGATCTCAACTATGATTAATCAGTATCAGAATCATTATATTTAAAGATCACCTTCTAGATAGGACTGATCTCAGACTAAGTCAAATCATCCTTATTATTGGTATACTCATGGTCACACGCTAGATAGAACCGATCTTAGATTTAGTTACTCCAAGTAGAACGGAACTCAGATAGTTCCATCAGAACTTAGACTATCAGATACAGTCACTTAGTATTAGTTATATTGATTAGGCCGATCATCACAGTTATATCATTTTTCTGAACTCATATATCAGTCACATCATTTATCAAAATTTATGATATTAGTATTCAGCTTTAGGACTATCAGAGACAATCAACCAGACTAGTTCTTCATAATTCAAACTATCAGAAATAGTCATTCATGTATTCAGTATCTCAGTATCAGTACACTCATGTTGTCAGTATTTAGACTCAGTAGTCAGTATCTCCACGAGTTCAGTTACAATAATATATGCATGTATGTGTTCTTATATTTATATTCGTCAGCATTGTTTTTGCATATAACCCTTTGTGTTTAGCCTACCTCACTCGTATACTAAGTACATTCAGACGTACTGATGTATTTGGCCTATTGTGCTTTCTCTTATGTTACACCATTGTTTAGAGGCACGAGCTCCAGATCAGCAGTAGCATTCCAGTGTTTAGAGTTTGAAGTGAGTCCTTCTCATTTGAGTACGATATGATTTGTACTACATTTAATATTCAGTTGCTAGATGGAGTTAGTTTGAGACATGTTCCTTCAAATCCTTATTCAGTTCAGTTAGAGGCTTTCAGACTAGATGTCAGATTAGATATTCAGATCTCATTATTTTCAGTATTTATGACTCGTTTTGGTATTGTTATACCTTTTTCAGACATTTTGTTATCAGATGTTTATTCAGTTCGAACCTTATGGCCTTTCATGTTCATATTTCCATATTTTATGATATATTATGCAGTATACAAGTACAGATATCAGTCATGGGTTATCTTATGGTCCTTCGAGGTCATGAGCACCATGTAGCATTTCGGTTCAGAAAATCAGGGTGTTACATATACATGGGTTAATTGTGCATGAAATAATGATTGATTGAATAATATGAGATAACTGAGTAAGCATACATGAAAACTAAAATACTGAGAATGCAAGACCAAACATATATATATTTTAAAATAATTTTTCAACTGAATAACTGAATAATTGGAAGTCTGTATGCTATGGTCAAGGAAACCTAAACTGAATTTTGTACTGAATACTGAACTTAGACTATGGGAGCTAGCTATAACTGACATTCTCCCAATATATTGTTGGATTCAAACCTGTAACCCCAATTTGAAGGGTGTCATTATCGTGCCATAGGTACTAACATTAGTTGTGTGGATCAACTAATCTTACATCTCAAAGGAATAGGGGGTCATGCCTAACTTACGGGGGACCCTTCAAAGTCTACAGTGGCATCCTAGATCTGTAACTTAGGGACTACTAGTAACGTCTCATGCCTAACTAATGGGGGATACAAATGTCTCATGTATAACTAGCAGGGGACATGCCATCCCTACGTTCACTCGCTGCTAAGTTTTACTCCCAACTTGAGACACTGATTCTAAACTAAACAAAACTTAATTGAGAGCTATTCTATAATTGATAGTGCTAATCATGAATATAAATATCTGAGTATACTAATAAAGTTCATTAATTGATTGTCTGAGCACTTGAAAAGTTGTATTTATATAAATCACATAGGTATCAGGTGTTCATAACTCGCTAGCACTGAATAACATTAATGGTAATGCCATATAAAAGTTGTAAAACCATAGTAGGGGATCACAAAAACCCAACACTTAGACATTTCATCAAATACACGGGAGTCATAAATTTAACCATGAAATTGGGTAAATCACTTGATAATTACATAGTTACAACATCAAAACCATGAATTAAGGTTTTAAATTACTAGAGTCAATATTCAAAACATGTAATGGCTCAAACCATCAAAAACTCGTGTAATCATAACTTAAAATCAAATTACCAAGATGTTTATGGACATAATTCAATTTTATCACATAAAATTCATAATTTACAACATAAAAAAAAGTTTCTTGGACTCCATGGGTGAAAAAGGCCCATGGATGAACATTACGCACACCTTAAACCCTTAAACTTGTAAGAGAAACACCAATTTTGATGTTTTCTTGAATATTTTTGGATTTGTAAACTTGAATTCTTGGTTTTCTTAGAGAGTAAGGAATGTAATTTGATGATTTTAGGGAAATAGTAGGGTTTGATTTGAGTAGGAATTGAAGAAGGTGAGAAAATAATGCCCAACTGAAGCTTTAATTCATAATTTGATAACTTTTACTGAGGGGAAATAACGCAATTTCCCCTAAAACATTTAAATTTGTAATTGGAATATGGATTAATATTTCACCGCAACGTGATGAGGCCACCATCGCTATAATCCTATAACCACCATGACGCAAGGCTATAACGGTGAGCTACTGGAATCACAATCCAAGCATGACCCAATCCTCATTCAAAAAATCCAAAACTTTTTTGAGAGATGTTCCTTACACTCCTAAACATGAATTAACTTAAAAAACAACATCACAGAGTCGTGAAGACCAATTTAAAAATCTTCAAAGGTAAGACGCCTTAAAATGACGTAGTCCCCAACACTTCGTGAAATTTTTGGTTTTAATTCTCTGATGCATGCAACTAGGAGCTGAACTGATCTAGGAATAATAGGGGTACTATAATATCTCCCCCATGAGAATATTCATTCTCGAATCAAACTGATTAAGTTGAGAGTTCTAAAATAAGGAAACTAAGATCACATATTGTCATGACCCAACCCGAGGCCCTGGCCGTGACGGGCATCCCAAAGCATACAGGCCCGAGATACCCCTGAACTCCTCCACCCACTAGTGATATTGTCCGCTCTGGGCCCAGTCCCACATGGATTTAAAGCGTGTCACTACGGAGGAAGGCTTTCTCACTTATATAACCACCATCCCTCCTGTGTTTTGTCGATGTGGGATTCCTTCCTAAGTTGGGGTGTCACACATACTTAATATAGAAAACTAAAAATATGGTTACATGATAAGTATGAAACATGATACATGACTGTACTAAATTTGTAGATGCATGCAATTACTTGAGCATGGTCACATAGATAGAACTGAGAATGAAAAATAGACTACCTAAGAAAAACTATTACCTTAAGTTGAGTCTGAGTTTGTATGGAAAATATAAGGGTACTAAGTTTTACATATCATTGCCAACTTTACACACACCTAGGTTATTTATACTATATTCTTTATAAAGTGAATGGGTACGACCGCTAATCACACTACCCTGGGTTTTGGAACCTGTCACCCCATCCCAACGGTTATTCCTTAACTTTGGTACTGGCGCACTAGATGAAGATGGAGCTAGAACTAAGGACTTTGGACAAAACTAGGAATGGTTATCACCTACTGACTTAGGCTGAGCAATACTAAAGATACCCGTTTTGGGTCTCTTATTCTCTCTGTCCTTCTTCTTAAGCTTCTGCGACTCAATCTATTGAGCATGGACCATAAGCCTAGAAATGTCCATATTCTTAATTAACATCACAGTCCTACACTCCTTGACCACGCTATTAGATACCCCAGATACAAACTTGCTCATTCTTGACCTATTGTGTACTACTACATGGGGAACATACCTGGATAATTGAGTAAACTTGAGGGAATACTCTTTCATGCTCATACACCCCGGTATAAGATTGATGAACTCTAACACCATGGTTTCTCTTAGCTCTAAGGTAAAGAATCTATCTAGGAAGGCAATAGTAAATTCTTCCCACTCTAAGGGCTCTGTATCCTTGCCTCTGTCTACCTTCCACTGCTTAAACTACATATGAGCTACATCTTATAGCTGATAGGAAGCTAACTCAGAACTCTCACTAGAAGTCACTCCCATAATGTCTATGACTTTTTGAACCTGATCGAGAAACTCCTGTAGGTCCTCTTCAGATGTAGATCCTGAGAATAGGGGAAGGTTTATTTGGGTAAAGTCCTAAATCCTAGCTACAACAGTATTGGCCACTAGATATGGACGTTCATTATGGGATGCTACTGAATTGGCTAGAGTAGTAAATATAACTCTAAATTCTATATGAGAGTCATGCTCGTCCAAGAGATCTGCCTTAATGGGCTGAGGTGTTCGCTGATTTCTAGTCCTTTCTTTAATACTCTCTTTGTGAGGCATGTTTTTTAAATAGAAGGAAGAAAAGGATTAGACTCAAAGTTTAACTTGAGCTTATGCTCACTCGCACGACATGCATGCTAAAAGAAGGGAACCTTTTCCTAAAACATCTCATAACCTCTTGTCCATAAGTGTGGTGCGCTACACACCCATGCACAAGACTCTACTAGATGGGACTTTTAAACTTCCTAGAACTATTGAACCATAGACTCTGATACAAAGTTTGTAACTCCCCAAGTCTATACCCCAGACGCTACACAGTGCTAACAACCCCGAAGGACCACAAGCTAACTCATGTATGATATCTGTTGTGAGCATTGAAACATGATACTATATTAAATTCGAAATTAGACTGAAATTCCATAAGGTTAAATCAACTAAAATACTGCAAATAATATCAAACTATAATAATAAGCTATAAAACTGAATAATGTCTGATTACTAATCTAGTCTAAAAAGCCTTTAACTGACTAGTCTAAAATTGGAGCTGATGGGATAATCCCCCAAATAACTCTATCAACTAATACACTGGGTCTACTGATAAAATGAAATAAAAGAATATCCTAAAATGATAAAGACTCACTGTTAAATCTACTGCTAGTTAAATCTGGATCTGTCTATGCGCGGTCAGGAACTTTAGCATCCGAACCAATGATATGAGACATCATAGCGTAAAGAAAGGGTATGCATCAGTATGTGGAATGTTCTGGTATGTTAGATGAGGTATGGCTTAATGCAAGGGTTCATATGTATGTACAATAACTGACTGAATGATTTAGTGTAACTGAATATAAGAGTACATGGATAACTGATACTATTGAAAACACCGAGTATACAATACTGTTGACATTGATAGATATATACTATCTTTAAGCTTTCTGAAGCTTAGTACTTAGTTCGAACAATTGAATAGCTAATATCTAAAGATACTAATAACTAAATTACTGATACTGATAAACTGTGTCTGAAGTCATAATTCTGTAGAACTAAACTGAGTTCTAAACTGAATTCTAAAACAGAAATAGTAAAAGGCAATCATCTAATTAAAAGGCCCCAAATCTGAGCTGATCGAGATCCAACCTGTGACCCCAGTTCGAACGGTGTTAGTACCGAGCCATGGGTACTAGACATGGTTGTGAGTTAACCCTAACTGGAAGGAAGATATTTTGTTAACCCTTAACTTGTAGGAAAACTCATAAAAGATATGTCAAACCTTATCTAATAGGACGTCATCTCCACCTAGACTAGCTACATAGTTTTGTAACTCAGGGATTGCTACCAAGGGTCAAACCCTACACTAACTGGACTACCCCTATCCCTGCGTTCGCTCGATGCTAAATCCTAACTCCAACTGAAAGATGTTGAACAGATTATACTAAATAAGACTGAACTAATACTGAGTTTACTGAATTTTCTTGTGTTCTGTAACTGACTGAGAGTGCTACTGGTCGCGACATGACTGATAATATTCTATAACTGACACTGGCTTTAGGTAAACACCTAAATTTTCGGGTATTAAATACCCCCAGGACTCGATAGCATGAAAAGTAAAGCATCACATGATCTTGCAAAGCCTAACAATGTACACATGTTCATATTTCATCTATAGAGCCATTTTATCAAACACTTGTAGGGCATAATCTTGTATATATACTAACCTGTCATGATTTCACAACTTTATTCACATGGAAATTTTATCAAACACTTGGGGAGAACAAGATCATGCACATAATCATGTTTAACATATAAGCATGACAATTACAATGCCCAACTTATAATTTCATAGGTTTAACATGCAATTCGTACTACCAAATTAACATCATAGACACATTAATCAATTTATAAATGGAAGGGGTTTATAAAGATAATCATATATTCATACATGTTATTCAATTCCATGAAACTTGCACTTAAATCATGGATTGAAACCCAATTGATATCATGAACATGAATTCAATCTACTTCAAACATGGAAATCATAAATATGAGATCTTGTATGTTTAAAAAGGGATTCTTGGAATTTATGCGTGAAAGGAACCGATAGATGAACACCTAACATACCTTAGAAAATTCTTTCTTGAATGTTCTTGGAAGAACTCTTAGATTTATAAAGATAATCACATATTCACACATGTTATTCAATTCCATGAAACTTGCACTTAAATCATGGATTGAAACTCAATTGATATCATGAAGATGAATTCAATCTAGATCAAACATGGAAATCATAAATATGAGATCTTGCATGTTAAGAAAGGGATTCTTGGAATTTATGCGTGAAAGGAACCGATAGATGAACACCTAACATACCTTAAAAAATTCTTTCTTGAAGGTTCTTGGATGAACTCTTAGGCTTGTTCTTGATTTTCTTAAACTAGGGTTTTTGCCTTTTTGAGAGAGAATGTTTTATTCTTGAGAGAAAGTGAGGAAATAATGAGGTAATAGTTTATTTAGGGGTTTAATTTCGTGTATAGACTAATTAGGGTTGTGAAACAATTACCAAAATACCATAGAGAATAAAGGAAATTCATCACTAAAAAATTCATTTTTAGGCTCTGGCACAATGCGGCGCGATATGGAAAATGACAATTAGGAACTGAAGCCTGGCGCGATGCGGTGGAATTGCAGTACCCCTTTGATTATGAATTTTGGACTCAACGCGATGCGGTAAAATCATGTTGAAACATTGGACAAGGACAATTATAAATTGAGCCTATGGAGTGACGTTCCAATATAATAATAGAGCATTGGAATGTTACAATGGCTATTTCTCTTGGTTCTGTGATGCGTTGACATTCCAGGTGGTACACTATCATACAAAAATGGCTCTAACTCTTAGCCCGGGTATCGAATTTGGGTAAATTTTATATTGTTGGAAAGCTAATTGAATTTCCTACACAATGGATGACTTTAAACTGAAAAATACTGAGTATTTCAAAATTTTTATATGGGATTACTCATGTACTAAGTCTTATATTAAGCTAAAGAAATATGAAGTATTACAATATCTTCCCCTTGGGAACATTCATCCTCGAATAAGATTGATTAAGCTGAGAAACACGAATAGACTGAGTTTACTTACTTAAGATGCACAACCGAAACCTGACTACATGACTGAACTACTGTCAAACTGTGTTTCCATACTGAACATGCATATCTGATGCATAGAATACATGACTAAAGCTATTGATAAGTTGACTTTTCATACTGATCATGCATATATGATGCATGGAATACATAACTGAACTGATTCATGAATGAATGACTGAATATACAATGGTAAAGAATATCAAATTTGCAACTGTAACTGATATAGAACTGAGTAAATCTAAGGAAGACTGTTACCTTAGGCTAAGAATATTGATAAACCTGAGATCATTTACTGGACATTTATGAACAGGAATATGAGAACATTACTAAGTCTGAAACATGATATATATTAACTGAATATCATAAGCTAAATTCATTTCTTGGATATATGTCATACGACTGAGTTTGGAACTTGAGGGTCAACTTATGAGTTCCCACTACTCCAAATTGGATTGGTTACGTGAAGATAAACTTGAAGGTTTAGGATATGAAAGCTTGGGGATTATAGTACATATCCCCCTTGGGGCATTATGTCCCTTGAAGAATGCTAACTTGGCTGAGATGCTAAGGAAAAGATGGGATAATGCACGAGGAACCTCCAAACTGAATCGTGATTAAATATCTAAGATCTAAAACTAAGGCATAATACATGAGCTGAGTTGAACTTGCAACTACTAGGATGTTCTATTTTGGGATAGGATGACTAAATGGAATGATGGGAAATCATCCGAATTTGTCCGCCTGACTGCTAAATTGGATTGCTGGATTTATGATGTGTGAGCCTATGCTAACACATTTAAAGATTTTAACTCTAAAAAATTGCAAAGTCTAGAGAAACTTTAGAGTTTTTTGATTAGTTTACTTTGATTTTGCAGTAAAAGTAGAGAAGAAGGGGAACCACAAATAAAGGAAGCAGAAAGAAAAAAATCGGAAGCAAATAAAGAACAAAGGGTGACTGACGATATCCATGGTATGCCATCATCCTGGTGATAGGCTATCAAGGATGTCCTCCACCTTAACCAGAGAATGAGATTTGCTGTAACATTGTGATGGCATGTTATGATAAAGCGTCAGAGTTGTGATAAGGCGTCAGGATAACCATCAACCTTAAGCAGAAATTCTCAAAATAGAGGAGGAGCTAATGACATCCATGACGCGCCATCAGACTCCTGATAGGACGTCATTGTTGCCGTCATCCTTAGACAACAAAATCCAAACTTAAAGAGAATCGGACAACATCCGTGATAGGCCGTCAAACTCCTGATAGGACATCACGAGCGCCATCATCTATTCTAAAGAAAATCTAAACTTTAATTTTATTTCCTTATTTAGGGTTAACTATTTAAAGGCTTGTTTTAGTTTTTTTTTAATTATTGATGGGATCGTTATCGATTGACATATCCCACAAGATAGAAGATACTATTTTTTTCTCTCTCTCTCTGAGTCAAATATTTTGGAGTTTTGCCTTGTGATTCAATTCAAAGTATACTTTAGATTTTCTTTATCATTGTAAGTTAATCCTTTTAGTTATGAATTCAATTTGCATACTTGTCTCTTGCATAATGACTGGCTAAACACCTATAACCTGGATCATGGGATCTAGGGTTAGGTCATGATAAGGTGTTAACTACTTAAGATTTAATAGGTGTTAGGATTTCTTGTTAATTTTAAGATTATAATTTACGTCTGTTGGTCGTAAACAGTAGGCGTACCTACTTTGGTTTGCTTGAGAAAGAAATCATAAAATATAGGAAGTGAATTATCAACAGGGACTCAGAAAGGCTTTATTTTATAATCAGCGTTGTAACAACGTTGATTAACCTGAGGTATAATCTGGGCAGTAAATAGGAATTCCGTAAGTCTGAGAGGATTGGGGAATTAAACTCTTAAGTAGGTCGAGAGATATTTCAGCATAACATCGATAAACATAGCTTGTTATCCTACCCATCATGAGAATTTTGATCAACTTTTATCATCTGGCATGTACCAGAAGCCCTAGTGAACATAATTCTGGTTATTTCATAAACTCTTGATTTGCAAACACTGAAACTAGAGTGACCAACAATTATTTGCTGATAATTAAAAAACCCAACTTTATCTTTTCCCATCATTCATTTGAATTCAACTTGTAGCTAAAGCTTCAAACTAGTTTAATTGTCACTCACATATTCCTTATGGATTCGACCCTGACTCAAATGTTGGGTAAATATATTGACGATGATCTCCTTGCACAAAATTGACGTGCAAGTTGAGCGTTATCACTCTATGGATTAACTCATACTGAAAACTTATACTTAACTGGAGAATTTCATTGACACTCTTCTTATAAGGTTTTAATGAATTTAGGAGGTAAGGAATCTTAGCATGGTCTGAATAAGACATTTGAATAAGAAACCACAACATGGCCAAAAATTATGTGTTATGGTGACTGATAACTCTACCTACTGAGTTCTGAGGTATAGAACATATACATCATGAATTTACCAAGAGGTCTAACCTAGAGATATACATGACATAGTCTGAATTTAACTGATCATTAGGAGTGTATCATGATGTAACGCCCTGATTTTCTGAACCGAAATGCTATACAATACTTATGAACCCAAGGTACTACAAGCTAACCCATGACTTATATCTGTATTTGTATACTGCAATTCATGACACAATAATGCAGAAAATATGCACAATAGGCCATGAGGTTCAACTAAAATAATATAACATCCATATGGGCGAAAAGTACCCAAAACAACTGAAAAATGAATATGAAAGCTAAATTTGAGCGTAAATCCGAAAGCCTCAAAGTACTATCTGAAATAAGGAGTTGAAGTAACATGTCTACAAATAACTCCGTAAAACTGAACTGAAGAAATAAATAAATAAATCAAATAATGTCATCCTCGAATGAAGATGACTCACTGCAACTCTGTATGCTAAATTCGACTGCTATTACTGGTATGGGACTCGTGCCTCTGAACCTATGGTGTAACATGAAAAGAACGAAGCATAGCGCAAATGCGTCAGTATAACTGGAGTACTGAGTATACAAGTGAGGTAGGCTAATGCAAAGGGTTTACAAGCATGAATAATACTATTGACTGACTGATATAAATGTAAGAGTACAAACATACATACATAGTAACTAAGATTGTGAGTACTTAATGGATAAATACCGTATGCTAATACATGGCTGAAACCGTAGTTTTGATAACATGGATGACTGTATCTGACAACCCTGAATCTGGTTGAACTCTCTGAGTTTCGTGCTATAACTGAATTTGACCGTATCTAATAGTCCTGGTACAATGATATCTGAAGAACTGTATGAGTTCTTTTACTAAGACTAATACTAAAACTGTGGGAGGTAGTTGTTTAACCAACATGCCCCATATGTGCCATTATGGATTAGATGGGGGCCAATTTCTGCCCTAACTGGAAAGGTGTCAATACCGCTCCACTATTAACGACAACATGTGACCAACAATCATATAACAGGTAAATCTAGTGAGAGCAGTGGGAACCCTCATATAACAGGTTAAGACACCTCATCTACCCTCATATAACAGGCTGCGATGTCTGAACCTATGTTGGCTACATAGTTCTGGAATGCAAGGATGACTGCTAAGAATCACACCCTCATATACAAGTGAGTTCCCATCCTTCGGTTCACTCGGTGCTAAATCCTACTCCTATCTGAAGAGATGGAACATGATTTAACTGACTGTATGTAAGTGGAACTTACTAAATTTTGTTGACTGACAGAGTAGTACTATTAACTGAGTGTTTACTGAGATCATGAGATTTCTGAGGTTTCCTGAGTCCATGACTGACTGAGTTCTATAGATTATAGCTTGACTAAGATTATCGCGACAACATGACATGGCTCTAGGCGCACAGCTATGTTTTTTGGGTACGAATACCCCCAGGAATTGATAGAAGGAAACTAACACACATGACATGATTTGATCACAAGATTTGAGTCCACAATTCATAGTATCATAAGTAGGGGATATCATATTTCATATAATTATTCAACATCTTAAACTATGTAGGGAATGCATGGATATATTACATGGACATATTATATATCTCCATTATCTTGCATGCTTCATACCACTACAATAGCAACACATGAAAATCATGGAATTCATATTGAAGTATATAGATAACATGAACATGTCATTTAGATATCATAGAACCATACAAACATGAATTTCTAGCATCCTAAGCATTTTACCAAACACCTTGCACGCATTCTTTAAGCATTAAATGGGTTTCATACTTGCACCATATTAAACCACCTAAAGTTCATGGTTTTCAATTAACAAACATATATATTCCATGAGAACACCGTTAGACATCACATTGAAACTTAAACAAGAATCATCAACATGTACATACTCATATCACCACAAAAAGTTTACAAAATAATATTTAAAACATGGTTCATGAGATCTATGAATGGATTGGATCCATAGATGAACACTACGCATACCTTAAAGCTTGATCTTGAAAGCCTTCTTATTTCCCCTTTCTCTTCATTTTTAAGTTTTCTTCATTAATCTGTTGAGCATAAATCATCAACCTATCAAGATCCATTTCCCCAATAAGCATGGAAGTCCTACACTCCTTGACTACCAAACTAGATACTCTAGTAACAAACTTACTCATACTCACCCTAGGGTCAACCATCATATCAAGGGCATACTTAGACAACTGATTAAACTTAAGAAAGTACTCCTTCAATGTCATCGAGCCCTTCCTAAGGTTTATAATATCTTCTACCTTAGCTTTGCTCATTTTATGCAAAAAGAACCAATCTAGAAACACATCCCAAAATACCTGCCAACTCGTAGGAGCTACATTCTCACCTCTACAATTATTCCACAGAACTACCCAATCATACGTTACATCCTTCAATCTATAGGATGCTAACTCTACACTCTCCTCTTAAGAAGCATGCATAATCTAAGAGTTCCTTTTCACCTCATCTAAATAAATTTGTGGTTCCTCACCTAATTTTAACCCAAAAAACTCTAGTGGGTTCATTCTCATGAAGTCTTGGATTATAACTGCTGCAAAATCACCATTTTGCTAAAGTGGAACTGCCGCCTAATGATTTCCCTTAATATTGGAAGTTAAAACTTGGGCCAATGCCTGAAAAGCAGTGTGAAATTCAACATAGGATATATTATCATTCAGAGGGTCAGCATGCTCGGGTGCCTGGTTATCATTTCTATGAGCATTATCTTGGTTAGAAGGCATTTTCAACTGTCACGTAAGAGCACAAGTTAAAAAAAAGTAGATCATGATGCTATAAGCATGATAGATCATGAAAGAAAGAGATGATTTATTAAAAATATCCCATAGCCTCTTGCTCATAAATGTGGCGCACTTCATACCCATGATCATAATGCTAGGTAACGCATCTTATCTGACTCCCTAGGACTCTTATAGACCTGGCCCTGATAACCAGTGTGTAATGCCTTGAAAATGGATCTGGTGATATCACACGATGCTTAAGACTACGAGTAACCTTGAGCTAACCCTGTCTGCCTTCCAATAAATCTAAAGCTTAAAATAGAGGAAATAAACATATATAATCAAAGTTAAAATGCAAAATTCTATATGAACCAACTGAAATTATCGGAAAATAATCATCAAAAATACTAGGCTCAAGAGTTGGAACAATAAATATTGGATAATCTAAATTATATCTAGTAGTCTAAGAAGAATCTACTACTAATAACTATAGAGCCACTAGTACAAACCCCTAACTGACTAAAAGTATTTGAAAATACTGAATCATCTATACTAATTTGCTAAACAATTGAATAATCGGGTCCCCAAAATATGAGGACTCACCAACTGTCGGGATGTAGATGGAGATGCTCAAAATCACTCACACTGCTGAGACTGAGCACCTGAAGCTACATTATGAGAAAATGTAGCACTTACATGTATATGTGGATTAGTACTTCTAGATTGTACTGAATATATGGGGATGAATGCATAAGTAAAACAACATCTCAACATTATCAAAAAATTTTAAAGAATGCATGACAAATGTAGATGACTCACATAAACTGGACTATCTAAAACCTGAAAGTCATAATCATGAATAGTAAAACATACTGCATGTATCTAGTGAGTCCTAACATTTAGTTTATAAAAGTTGCATTGGTATTTTTTCTGTAAATTATTTTGTCTAAGTGTATAAAAGACTCACTTTTAAAACTGTGAGCCTTTACACTTAGATTCTAAAAACTTTTTTGTTAGGACTATTCTGTTGTCCGTTCTATTAGGGAGGTTTTCCAAACTGACATACACTATGTGAGATATCATAGTGTCCAATGTCTAGTTTCCTTATGGGAAAACCTTAACTTAGGAAGAGGTGGCATACTCGTGTCAGAGAATATTACCTAATCTAAATGATCACCTCTATATCTGTTATCTATATTGAAATGGAAGCAATCTAATAATTTGAAGCTATGTTGGCTCGTAGTTCTAGGGCATGTGAACATACCCAAATTGGTGCTAAATACGTCTCCCTTTAATCTGTATGCTCATTCAGCTAGATATCCACTTTAAAACTAGTATAAATGTTTTTAATGAAAACCAATTGTATATCTGTTAATCTATTTTGTAACTGAAACTGTAAAGTGGATTCCATATCAAAGATAAGATCAAAAGATCAAATCTTTAACAAAAATCTCAACATAAACTAATCATAGGATGCTTAAAGCACAAATATTCTTGAAATATCAACATTCAACTAGGGCTTAATAACCCATGCATCAAATCACCATGGGTTCATGCTTGGTAATTAAAATAATGATAATTCAATTCTAAATTTGGGAATTTATATCGTACGCATGAAAATATGAAAATAAACATGAAATTCAACATTAAAATCACATGAAATCTCATAATCTTCATATAGAAATATTTGGGTATGAACCTTACTTTGAAATTCATGGTTAATCATACAAAATCATGTAAATCTGTTACTAGAAGCAAATTTTAGGCACAAGGATGAAAGAATATCCTTGTTAATGACCCTAAATACCTTAATTGATGCAATTACTAAGGACTCTTGGACTTGAATTCCTATTTGTGCTCTTGAAGAAGAATTCTTGAAGGTCTTGAATTGGAAACCTTGAATTTAGGGTTATCTTGAAAAGAGAATGGTGGAATTTAGATTTTTTGGGGATTAAGTTTTGAGTTCTAGGGTTTTCTTGGAGAGTAATTAGATGAAAAGTGAGCATATAGTGCCTAGAATAGGTTTGATCTTGTGTTTTACATGATTTTTGGGATTGGGAAATACTAGACTGCCCTTTAAAAATTATACTCGGAACTGGATAATTTGATATTTGGCCATATCGCAACGCATCGCTATCGCGCTGGTTTACTGTAAGAAAGGACAATTTCCAGTTTGGCTTTGGGTGCAATGCAGTGTAATCACATTACGCCACTAGAAAAGGACGAGTGCCACTATGCACTTCACCATGACGTAGTAACTATTCAATTTGGTATTTTGACGCGATGTAGGTAAATAGAGGTGAGCTACTGGAATGGGACGAATGGGAACTTGAACTTCACTGCTACGCGGGCTAATCTCAATTGTCCACTGGTAATCAGACAATTGTGAATTTTTCCTTTACTGTGACGCAGTTCCTGTGGCGATGTCATACTATTTTTTCTAAAAACACCATAACTTCTCAACCGAGTATCAGATTAAGGTAAAATTGGTATCGTTGGAAAGATGATTCAATTATCCACACATTGGTGGGTCTAGAGCTAGAAAATTACATATGAATCAATAGTTATACCCTTTCAAATCTACGCCTTGACACACTAAAAGCTAAACTGATTTAGGAAAAAGTATGGGGTATTACAACTACCTACCTCTAGTCAAATTTTCTTATAATCCTGATATCCATTCAGCCATTGGTATGACTTCCTTTGAATGTGTTTATGGTTTTCACCCCCTTACCACTTTAGATCTCACTTTTTTTTGGTGTGATGTTGTAATAAGATTAAATGGTGACAAGACGGAGAAAACCATGAAGAAATTACATGAGAAGTTGAGAATTTTCCTTGAAAAGAAGAATCAATAGTTAGCCAAGAGTAAACAAAGGAAGAAGGCATCTTGTGCTTAAAATGGGTGATTGGGGGTGGGTGCACCTCTAGAAAGATAGGTTTCCAAACCAAAGAAAAGCCAAATTTATACCACGATGTGATGGTCCATTTCAAGTGCTTGAAAGGATAAACAATAATGCCTATAAGATTGAGCTGCCTCCAGAATATCAAGTGTACAATACCTTTAATGTGTGCGATCTTTGAATATTTGACATGACTGAAGATGATCACTCTTTGAATTTCAGGTCAAATTTTTCTCAAGATGGAGAGGATGATACAATATAGATTAGATCCATTTAATTCACCAAAAGTTAAGCTCTGGAGCTTCAAAGGATCCAAGGATTGTTCATGAAGTAGGAGGTACTTGAAGAAGCCTCCTTACTATAAATAGGGGGTTAGTTGTTGATTATCGCACTCACATTGGTCCAAGGATCAAGGGAAGCCAAAACGAGGCTACAAAGCCCCTTGGAAAGGACATGAGCCCAAGGCACTTTGGATTCTCTCATGATCCACTCTATCATTTCAAGAGCAGATCAAAACAACCCCTAGTTTTCTTTTTCTTACAATTAGGTCATGTTTGGTCCCGCAGAGGCCCCGCCTTAGAGCGTTGGACCCATCGCAAGGCTCCCCCATCTCAATCCCATGCCCGGATTAGAAGCAAGGAAGTGAGCCCTCATAGGCCGTCTCACAGATCAGTACCAATAAGAATTGTCCCCATCACAAAGCCCGACCTATTATCCAAGATAAAACATTCCTCAACACAATTGATCCCATATCAGGATGTTCTTTATTTGATTTACGTACGATGTAACCTCATTTTAAGCTCAATTTAGACTACACAAACACCCGAGCTATTTCAAATTCATTGTTCCAATAGTATTCCTCATATATAAATATATCAACATATCCA
The DNA here is from genome assembly GCA_030864225.1 of Capsicum baccatum var. pendulum. Taxonomy (NCBI): domain Eukaryota; kingdom Viridiplantae; phylum Streptophyta; class Magnoliopsida; order Solanales; family Solanaceae; genus Capsicum; species Capsicum baccatum. The sequence continues at coordinate 34,230,414 of CM061560.1, forward strand.
CTCATAGTTTTTTTAAGTTATCAACCTAGGTTATTTCACACATTATATCAAGCTTACTAATTCATTCCAAAAAATCTTGCATCACTATCTTCGAGATAGCATCCTTATCACCACAATCAACATCTAAAGTTTAAACTTGCTATCTAGCATCAATCATGTACCACCAATGAAACATCCCATTTACTATACTTGTCCATCAAATTCGGAAATCAACTTAAATTACTTATTGCACTTAACTAGAACCCACAACCACATATTCTACCCAACATTATCACTAAACCTTGAAAATTTACTACATATCTTGTCACCTACTAAACTGGCTTACAACCATATATAAAAATCAAGGAATTCTCAGCGTAGGAAAAACTACAAATTAAGGATAGTCGATCTTAATTTTATAGCCGAACCCTTTATGTGGTATAAAACATTCACCTTCCTCACATCACATCTACTTTCATCACAACCATCTTCAAAATTCTATAAACATCATTGAGTCCCCTTATCTAAGATCTCTCCATGTGAACACTAAGTTTAAAAATTATTATTCGACCAATCCTTTCATTGACAACCTATGATTAATTTTACTACTACAATATCTAGTCCGCATGACCTCCTTGCTTATTTAAACTAAAAATGAAAATATTTAATTAATCACTCTCTTTATACCAACTACCATAAGTTCGATAATTATGCAAATACAACTACCCCTTCTTTACTGAAAAGTTACCCTTAGTTTGACTTCTAAACTTATGACCTTGTACCACTAATTTTGGAATCATCTTACTATTCATACATTATAAAACCTTAACATACACTATCTGTCATATGAAAATACTATCTCCACATATAGATACATACCTTTTCACTTATGCAAGAAGTTTGCAATAAAGTTTTCTGAGAAAGACTGAATACACATATTAACTAGGGCTAAAGAATGATTCATAAAGATAGAGATATATGCTTGAATCAATACACTTTAATGCATAAATGGACTCTGTTCAAGTTCTTTTTCCTTTTTATAACATTTTTTGATTTGATCGTAAAGGAAAAAATCATTAGAAATCTAATTTTTTGTAATTATATCCATCGATAATGAGACAACCGACAAAATTAGAGCAAGGAAGGAATTTAGATAAATTTTATATAGAAAGAAATATTTCATGGTTTAAAGTATGAAAGAATGAGAAACATTTCCTAAATTCCTCATAGCCTCCCACTTATAAGTGTGGTGCTGTAACACCCCATAGTCATAACACTCTTTTAATGCTTTTACAATGATCTGTACGACCCACGTAGTGACGGTAAATCTTGCATTGACATTGTGGGATGTGTTTTGGGAGTTTTTAAAGACCTCAAAACTTAGTAGGCATAACATACTAGATCTTAGGCGATGGCTAGGCATCCCCATATAATTGTAAACCTTCACTGGAAAGGGTTGGCCATAGGCATGAAATCTCCAACCTTTGTCTTGGCCATTGGCTTGGCATAGCAAACCTTGGACTTGGTCATAGGCTTGGCTTCACTAATGTTAGACATAGGCATGGGTTAGGCGCCGCCAACATTGTATTTTTGCGGTGTAAGGACTATATTTTTAAGTTAATTCAAGGGCAACAAAGTCTTTTTGCACCCAATAACTGTGCCTAAACATACTAACATGAGATTAAATTCCCTAAACATGTTTTAACCCTATCAAATCCTTATTTTATGATCTAAATCATAAGGGGAGAAAATCCAAGTAAGGGTTTGCTCATTCAAGCTTAAAGGTTCAATCTTTTCATAATTTCTTTGTCATTAAGGTATGTGGGACTATACTTAAACTCCATGGGCATGGATTGTATCAAATTTATGAAGTATAGTGATTTATAATCATGTAGTAAATTAAGGGTTTTGAATATTGTTTGGAAAAACATGTCATAAAAATCATTTGGATGAAAATGTGTGCATTGTGTTGAACTATTTTCAAGGACATCGAATTATACACCCTTATGTATATACATTTAAGGTTTGGAAGATTTAATTGAGAGCATGAAATATGAATTTCCTCTTATGTTACAAATTATGGTTTTTATTTGCATTGCAAATGATTTTGAATGCATGAACAAAAGTTTGGAAGTAAGTTCCTTAATATCATTGTGTTTGTCATGGTTTATTGTAATGACCCGAGACTAACCCCTAGATATCACATCGTGCTTGGAACCACAAGTGATCCCAAGCCTACCCATGAACTGGCATACTATTGAGCAACTGACTTATAATGCATAAGATAACTGAATTTACCATGTAGAAACATAATTAGGGCCTAATCTGAATAGTTACAATACTGATAAGGTTTACAATCTGATTATAAATGAGAAAAGAACTTAATATTACATAAATAACTCTGACTGACATCTATGAATCCTCTACTATACTGACTAGAGACAGTTAGGACATGCCTCCAACTACCACTAATCAATACATATGAAAATAAATAAACTAAAACTGTCTGGAGTTCCCAAAGTAGGAGAATTCATCAACTGATGGCCTGAATTTGCAATTATCTGACCTTTATGTACGAGCTACAAATGGTACCCACATTATGAACAACGTAGCCACACAGACATATATGTAGATCAGTACTTTTGGAATGTACTGAGTATATAGGGGTGAATGCAATAAGTAAAACTGATTTCATATGTAATTTTAAAACATTTATGCTAAGTGTAAGTAGAATCACCAGTAAGCTGAAAGCTGAAAACATTTGAAAGCATGACTGGCAAAACATACTTTGATAAGATGGTGAATCTCTACACTTAGTATCTATAAAACTTTACTTTAATGATATAAGTAGAAATAAAGTTGGGATATGATGAAATATGATACTATATGAATACTGAGTGTGAAACTACGTGATGAAAACTGACATCAAATCAGGGATCTGAATATACAATTAAACCGAGCACGAATACCTAAACATACAGAACCCATCATAACATATACTAAGCTTATCTTATTAACTAAATGACTGAGAGATTATTATTGGTCATGTAAGACTGGATTGAACTTAGTTTCAATAATTGGACTAAAACTATAGGGTACTATGCATTTGAGAAAAGGACTAAATAAACAACATGAGATGACCAAACATGAGTGCATTAAACTGTATTATCTAAGAATGCAAGACCAAGCATATATCATGATTTTGAAATAGTATGTAAACCAAAATATTGAAATACTGATAACTGAATAACTAATATTTGTATGCTATGGTCTAGCAAACCTAAAACTAAACTGAGTTCTGAACTAAATACTTAAACTGAAACTATAACTGTAGGAGTTATCACTTAACCGACATACCCTGATTATAGACTAATTTGGGGTCCAAGCTATAACCCTAGTAGGAAAGGTGCTAGCACCATTCCATGAGATACTGATAAAGCTGGGTCACCCTTAATTTGGCAGGAAAACTTATGAAATATATATATGATTGCGCCAACCCAAGTTTGGAAGGAGGGCGACTTACCCTATACTGGCTACGTAGTTCCATAACTCAGGGACTACTACTAAGTGTCAAACCCTCTACTGGTAAGAATTACCCCATCCCTGGGTTTGCTCGGTGTTGAATCTTATTCCCAATTGAATCAACACTAAATTGATTACTAGCTTGTACTACGCTTTATTGAACTCACATTGATTCTGTTCTTTGATCGAATGCTACTATTTGAGATACTATGAAATCATTCTATTTCGATTAGAGACTAGATAAACAGCTAAATTTTACGGATTCAATAACCCCAGGACTCGATAGCATAGGTAATAATGACACGTAAGAGGATTTGAGACCATAATAAGTAACCATTATTTAAAAAAACCCATCACTTGGGCAGTTCATCAATAACATGGAGATTAATACTTTAACATGGGGAAATTCACCAAACGCATTACGATCATGAACTTTGACATGGGAATATCTTAAACAAAGGAGCACAGCATGATTATATAACAAAAATCATGAATTTAGGAATTCTCATGAAATTCACTTGAAATAGAAAATGGGAATGTCTTAAACATGAGGAATCAATAGAGTTACATGAAAAAAATCATAACTTGAGGATTCATCTTGAAATTGATTGAGCATGATATGAGAACTCTATCAAACATATGGAAGGGATGAATTTAAAACCTGTAAATGTTGCTTAAAATCATGAATCTAGGATCTATCATGGAATTCACTTGAATAAAGCATGGAAAACTCAAATTCATTGCATGAGGAATTCAAAATATTACATGGAATCACACATGGGATGAAATTAATTAAAATCATCAAGAAAACGTGCAATTCAATCTTTGTTAAACATTTGAAATAATATATTGATTGAAAAATTCATTCTTTAATTGAAATAAAAGGGTTTTGGGCTCCATTAGTGAAAGAGGGTCCATGGATGAACTCCCACATACCTTAAATCTTTAATCATGAAGGAGAAACAAAATCTTGTAATCTTTCTTGAATTAGGAAACTTGATTTCTTTCTTTTCTTGAAGAGAATTTGATAAAGTTCTTGGTGTTCTTGAGGGGGATAGGGTTTTCTTGGAGAGAAAAAGATGAAAAATAACGTATCTAATGCTTTTGGGGGTTTAAATTAAGTGTTATGAGCGGGTTTAGGTGAGGGAAAGTCACCAAAGTGCCCCTAGTCCCTTTTGGAACTGAAATAGTGTGTGAACCAGTTCTGCAATAGGGTTTCCATCGCGTTGCATCGCTAATCACATCGATGAACAACGCATCATGTTCCAATCGCGTCGGCTTACTGCCTATCACAAAAAATACCATAACTTTTTGCTCGGGTATTGGATTAAGGCATCGTTGGAAAGCTAATTCAATTATCTAAAAATTTATGGGTCTTGAGCTGCAAAATTCTATGTATCTAAGAAGTTATACATGTTTAAAGTAGACTAGTGTATAATCGAATACAAAACATTGGATGAATCAAAGGCTCTAAGCTCAACTTTGTTCTAAGTGATTCTTATGAACATTTTTCACCTAGAATGCACATCAAACATAAGGATAAAGATTATGAAACTTATATTCACATGGAACTATTTGAATTATAGTTTTTACACGTAGGAATGATGGTTCATAGACTAGCCTGAAAATACGGGGTGTTATATTTAGGATATGATGAAAGGAAGTTTTTCTTACTATAACTATACTCTTTGTATTGAAAATAAGAATTACATGTTAATGAATAATTGACATGGACACTGCATGTTTATGTATTGTGAAAAGAGAGTAATTTCATACAGATTTCATGAAGTTTCAAAGTGATGACACTCATGTGATGTTATAAATCTTTGGTGGTCATTTGCATGTTTTGAATGAGTTGGGCTATGAAATTGACACGATATAAATAACTTATAAGTCCTGGTATGATGATACCCTATGATGACATACCCTTAAGATCTTAACCATTGAATGATTTTGTATACAATGTATGATGTTTAAAGAACTAAAATTAGGTCTAAAGAGTGGTAGGTGGTTACCTGAAGAAGGCGTTTGAGTGCAAGGGCTCATTGCTGGATAATTGAGTTTTGATTCAGGTAATATGATTGGCTAATACCAATGTATACCTATCCTTGAGACACTGGTATACTAGAATAATGATTAGGATTCTAATCCTTGTGTCAAACTTGGATTGTGGCCGTGGACGCCGAGTCAAGGGCGGATTCCATATGGCCCGTGGTATTGTATAAATATAGGGTGTACCATCTATCTCGGGAGTAAGATAAAGTTTTGAGTCTTGATTTCAAGAAAGCATTTAAAAACTCTATATTATGCCCATGTGTTTACTTATCCTATGTGTAACTCTTTGCAAAATGCTCTAATCTATGTTGTGTAATAAAATGCTATTTTGGATTGTTTCACATACCAGTAAAATTGTATTGACCTCCAATATTTCAGGATCTGAGGCACAGTCCCGGGGTCCCGGTAAGCAGTAGATATGTTGTCAGAAGTTTGCAGCTGGTAAGCCTCCCTTATTTCAAAAGGCCTTGTTCCTTTTGGGACATTGTTATTTTATTTTAGTTCATGCTCCGACTGGGGGTCTTGTCCCAGTTTTTAGACTGATGTTGGTTTTATATTTCTAGAGATTTTGCAGACTAGTGTTATTTATTTTTGAATGTTTATGAATTAAATTTCATATTGTATAGTTAAAGTAAGATAGTGACCATATTTCCAATTTACTATGTTTTCCGCATTTACTTTAGTATGTGAACGTTACATATGATTGCGAATTAGAAGGGCTCTCACGCCTACATGGTTCTGGATGCTCGTTATGGCCAGGGCCTCAGTTTATGTAATGAAAAACTTGGTATTAGAGAGCGGTTCATGGTCCCAGGGTGTCTGCGAACTCATGTCGAGTAGAGTCCTTTTTATAGGTGTGTAGCACGCCACACTTATAAAGAGGAAACTACTAGGTGTTTAGGATTGTCTCTCTTTCTTTCATTATTTAGATCGTGCTATAGAGTCTGAATGTCTTCTAATTAATGATTCCCTATATTTCAGTAATTGATCACGCCTCCATGTAGAAACAACGAACAAAACACTCAATATGAGGATGTTCGTCCTTCTCATGAGATGTGGACCCATAATTAAGCTCGTACCCTAGAGTTTGTTGCTACTCTGGGAGTTCCTCCAATTTCTACTCATCTACCTCAGGCTCCACGTACCGGTGTTAACCTTCCTTAGCTTTCTTACAGGGAAGTTTCGAATGCTGAGTTTCGACAGTCCATATGATTTCTCAGTTTGGGGCCTCTCAGATTGTCATGACCCAAGATGAGGCCCTGACCGTAATAAGCATCCCAAACCATGGAGGTCAGGGGGCCCTTCTATATCTGGTAACCATGAACAATGCTCAAATAATAAAGGAAAGATACGGAAACATAAATCAAATAGAATCATGGGGAAATTTTGATGATAGTAAACCAATACGAGAGAAGATTCATCAACAATTAAATCACCTTATTTTTTGTCTACGAAATCTCGAATACAGGTGAAATCTAACAACAGCCTAAAACTGGGACAAGGCCCCAGTGGACCAAACCAAAAATAGAAAATAATTGACCGAAATGAAATAAGCCTTCAAGAATATAGGAGGCTCACCAACTGCACTCTTCACTTCTGTCTTAAAAATTCTATAGCTTATCAGGACCTCTAGACTGATCCTTAGACCCTGTAATAGAGGGGGCCAATACAACTGTACAAGTATGGAAAGCAATTCCAAAATAATAATTTTTATTCAACATAGGTGAGAGCAATTTAGAAAAAATTTATGATATAACGTATGAACAGAAAACATATGGGCATATTTAAAAGACTCTGAACAATTATCTGAACACCATGGCATACTCTTTATTTTACTTCTGTGCTAGGTGATATACCTTATAACTCTAAAATTCCACAGGCTATATGGAATCTTTCCTTAACTCGACAGCCAAGCCACCAACCTAAGTTTGCCGCAAGGGTTGGAGTCTCTATCTCTGATATGCCACAGGGCACTTGGCCAGCGTAAATCCCCCTTGGGGAAAATAATGAACCCATATCGACAAAACACAATTTTGAGCTAAGAGTAAGTTGAAGTCAAGCCTTCGTTGGAAAACCACCTAACCCTCTTTAAGCCCATTTTTAACTCTTTAAACATGTATTCTCTAAAAATCAAGACTGAAACTCTTACTCTTTTATGGCATATGTTTATATGGTATCGTCATACCATTGACTTGCAAGTGACATGTCTAGGCCATTTATAGAATATTATAATATCTTCTTTAAAAAACATAAGTTTTGGGACCACCATATCAATCAATCAATTCAAAAAAATTCTTACTTTAAACTCTTGTAAACACATGCAAGAAACTCTTTCTTTTAAACATTTCAACAACATATGATGGTAATGAAATTTTTGACAAATCATGCAATTCTTTTAGAAACACCCTTAATATTTAACATCCAATAAAAGATCCCCCTTATCTTCAAAATAATTGTAAAATCATAAGTCAAAATCAAGACATTCATATCATGTTTCTCAAAAATGCAATTGGGTAGTTCATAATACATACAGAAACAAGAAACTTATCAATAAGAGAGGGATTTTATAGTCTCATACTCTCAATTCAATCTTCAAGACTCAATTCTATACATACATATACATAAATTTAACGGGAAAGGCCTCAAGGACAAAACACTAATATCATTAGAAAGTTCCTGATGCATAATTTAAAAAGAAAATTCCAAAACCCCTTTATGAATCCATGCTTGCTAAATTTTAAAACCATATTCAAGTATTTTCAACAAGCCCATTTAGTTAGTAAGAACCCCACGTACCTTAGATTTCATAGTTAGAATAATAAAATCCAAATCTTAATCAGTTTCTTGGAATTCTTGGTCCTAGGGAGAATTTCTTGATCTTTGAAGAAGGAGTTAGAGTTTGGATTTTGAAAAGAATAGTAGCTTTCTTGATGTATTTTTCCCTAATGACACATTAATTTCATGTTATAGTAGAGATAGGGAGAGGAAAAAGACCATAATGCATCGAGATCACATTGGTCTACTATTTCATCGATGCTAACATCGACGCAGCACGTCGACTTTGTGTCAAGCCAATGTTTTAAAAATCCCAACACCACTCTAACGATGTTTGAAAATTCCAAACAAACTCTGAGACATCCCCTTCACTTCCCCGAACATGAATCGACTCAAAAATTCATACCTCGAGGTTGGAAAAATGAATTTAAAAATCATACAAGTTTAGGAGCTTAAAATGAGACTAAGACTTTCTTTAAACTTAGAAAAATTTGAAGTTGCTATCCTCTCAAACATGTTCCTAGGTGACATCAAATCGAGAAAATTAGGGTCTTTACATTATCCCCCCTTGGGATCATTCATCCTCGAATGATGATGTGGGACATGGGTAAGCACGATTTAACTTAACGAATAGAAGGTAAAAACAAATAAGTCAAAGATTGTATCTTCCATTTCATCATTCATCGGATATAACATATTTGGGTATCTTGCACGCACATCACTCTCCGACTCCCAAGTATCTTCCTCAACTTTCTGATTCTTCCACAATACCTTAACCAAAACTATTTCCTTACTTCTCAACTTCCGGACCTGATGATCTAGAATAGCAATGGGTTCTTCTTTATATGACAAGGCGTCTTTCACATGGATTTCCTCTTTGGTAAAAACTAGGGAATAATCTCCAATGAACTTTTTCAACATGGACACATGAAATACTGGATGTAAGGAACCCAGAATTACAGGTACTTCTAAATCATAAGTGACTCCACCTATCCTTCTCACAATTTGATATTGTCATATGTAGCAAAGAATCAACTTTCCTTATTTCCTGAAATTCATGACTTCTTTCATAGGGGAGACCTTTAGAAAAAACTAATCACCAACCTCAAATTCCAAATCCCTTCTTCTAACATCAGCATAGGATTTCTGACGACTCTGAGCTTTCTTGAGCCATTCTATAATGATTTTCACTTTCTCCATTGCTTGTTTAATAAGATTTGGCCCAAACAATCGTGTTTTACCCACTTCATACCACCCAATTGGTGATCTACATCTTATCCTACAAAGTGCCTCAAAAGATGCCATTTTAATGCCGGTATGGTAGCTATTATTATATGCGAACTCAATCAATAGAAAGTAATCTACCCAACTACCTTTGAAGTCAATTCTCAGGACATCAAAATATCCTCAAGGGTCTGAATGGTTCGTTCGGCTTGCCCATCTATCTGAGGATGGAATGTTTTACTTCAGTTCTCTTAGGTACCTAAACCCCTCTGAAAAGACCTCCAAAACTATGTAGAGAATTTCACGCCTTGATCGGATATAATGGATACAGGTTCTCATCCAAACGGACTATCTCTTAAATATATAGCTTGGAATCATCGTCTCGCGAATAGTTAGTCCTCACAGGCAAAAAGTGAGATAACTTGGTCAGTTGATCCACAATCACCCAAATGGTATCATATTAATTTCGGGACCTTGGAAGCCCCAATATGAAATCCATGTTGACCATCTCCCACTTCCACATAGGCAAAACAATTTATTGGGAAGTACCACCTGGTATCAAATGTTCCACTTTAACTTGATGATAATTCAAATACTTGGATATGAAATCAGCCACATCATGCATCATATTATTCTACCAATATATAGTTTTAAGATCATGGTACATTTTTGTAGATCTTGGGTGAACAACGTACCTTGAAGTATGAGCCTCGTCAAGAATTCTTTTTCGCAATCCATCCACATCTGCCATACATAGTCTACCCTAATATCTCAAAATCCCATCATCGCTAATTTCAAAAGACATCACCTTCTATTGACCCACATCTTTATAGATTTGCATCAAAATGGGATCTTCAACCTGCTTTGGCCTAACTTCAGCGCAAAGGGATGATTTAGTTATTTCATGCACGACTACCCCTCCATCTCCAAAATATAGAAGTTGCTCCCGTAGTTTTGCAAGATGGTGAATATCCTTCACCATCTCTCTTTTTATTTCCTCAAAATAAGAAATATTACCCATAGATAATCCACTGAGGGTGTCGGCCACCATATTTGCCTTGCCCGAATGATAGTGCAGGATTATGTCATAATCCCTCTATAGTTCTATCCAATTCCTTTGCCTAAGATTAAACTCTTTCTATGAAAATTCATACTGCAAACTTTTATGGTTAGTTAAAATATCAACATGTACCCCATAAATATAGTGCCGCCATATTTTAACTGCAAATACCCTAGCCGCTAGCTCCAAGTCATGGGTGGGGTAGTTTCACTCGTTCACCTTTAACTGTCTAGATGCCTAAGATACTACCTTACCATGCTGCATAAGTACACATCCAAGTCCCACTCAAGACAAAGCACAGTACACAACAAAACCGTTTGTGCCCTCAGGAAGTGTCAAAATAGGTGCAGTAGTCAAATTGTCCTTCAATTTTTTAGATCTATTCTCACAACAGTTAGACCACACAAATTTCACCCTTTTCTGAGTCAACCTAGTGAGTGGAGCATCTATGGAAGAAAATCTCTCTATGAACCTTCTGTAATACCTCGCCATACCTAAGAACCTCTGAATGTTGGTTGGTTTTGTAGGTCAAGGCCATTTTCTCACTTCCACAATCTTTTGGTGGTCAACCTTAATTCCTTCACTAGACACAATATGCCCCAAGAAAGCAATATCATCAAGCCCAAATTTTCTCTTGGAAAATTTTGCATACAATCTATGATCTTTGAGGGTCTGCAGTATAATTCGAAGGTAATTGGAATGATCATCCTCACTCGTAGAGTAAATCAAAATATCTTTAATGAAAACTATGACAAATAGATCTAGAAACTGACGGAACACTCTATACATTAGATACGTGAAAGTTTCAGGGGCGTTAGGTATTCCAAAGGATATGACTAAGAATTCATAATGTCCATATCGAGTTAGGAAAGTTGTTTTGGGAATATAAACCTCCCTAATCTTCAACTGATGATATACCTATTAGAGATCTATCTTTGAAAAACAGCTAGCAAATCAAATATATTTTAGATAAAGGTTTCATAAGGCCTAGTGTTTTCCAATGGGGCGCTCCCATCCTATTCATCCAAAAGAAAGATGGTTCTTTGCATATGTACATTGGCTATCGTCAGCTAAATACGGTCATGGTTAAGAACAAATATACTCTTCCTAGAATTGATTACCTGTTTGATCAATTACAAGGTGTCAGTTATTTCTCAAAGATAGACCTTAGATCCATCTATCATTAGCTTAAATTAAAGGGGTGTGATATTCCAAAGACAATTTTTAGAACTCTCTATGGTCATTTTGAGTTTCTACTCATGTCATTCGGGCTAACCAATACTCCAGCAACATTCTTGGACTTCATGAATCAAGTCTTCAAATAGTATCTAGACATGTTTGTCATAGTATTCATAAATGATATCCTGGTATACTCTCGCGGTGAGAATAACCATGCAGATTATTTTAGAACAGTCTTGCAAACTCTTAGAGATCATTAATTATTCACCAAATTCAGCAAGTGTGGATTTAGGTTAAGATCAGTACCCTTTCTCGGTCATATAGTTTCTGCCGATAGCATTAGAGTCAACCCTTAAAGATAGAAGTCATAAGGAATTGGACTAGACCATTCTCTTCTTCAGACATTAGGAGTTTCTTATGTTTAACTGGATACCACCGCTGTTTTGTTGAAGGTTTCTCATCTATGGCATCCCTAATGTCTAGAATAACCTAAATAAAATTTAAGTTCCTGTGGTCAGATTCCTAGAAGAAGAGTTTTTAGGAGTTAAAGAGTCGACTCACTTTAGTCCCAGTTCTAGCATTACCTGATGTTATAGACGACTTTGTTGTTTATTGTGATGCCTCTAGAGTTGGTCTAGGTTGTGTGTTGATTTAGGGAGGTAAGGTCATAGCCTATACATCTAGATAGTTGAAACCTCATGGAAAGAAGTACCCAACCCATGATCTTCAATTAGCTATTGTGGTGTTTGCTTTGAAAATTTGGAGACATTATCTGTATGGTGTCCATGTTGATGTGTTAATGAACCACAAAAGTTTTCGGTATGTGTTTATTCATAGGGAGTTAAGTCTCCGTCAGATAATATGATTGGACTTGTTAAAGAATTATGATATGAGTGTGTTGTATCATCTGGACAAGGCAAATGTAGTGGCATACGCCCTTAGTAAGTTGTCTATGGGCAGTGTTGCTCATGTTGAGAATAATAAGAAAGAGTTAGCTCAAGAAGTTCACCATTTGGCTAGATTGGGTGTTATGTTGGTTGATTCAACTGAAAGGGATGTTTGGGTTCTGAGTAGTTTCAAATCTTCTCTAGTTTTGGAGGTAAAAGAGAAAGAAGATATAGATTTTAGTTTGGTCAAACTGAAAGAGTTGGTTAGTGCACATTATTTTATTCATGCAGGTGCTACAAAGATATGCCACGACTTGCGAGAAATCTATTGGTAGGGTGGTATGAAGAGAGATATAGCAGAGTTTGTAGTTAAGTGTGAAACTTGTCAATATATTAAGGTAGAGCACCAAAGACCTGGTGGTCCATTACAAGAGTTTGGTATCCCCACTAGGAAGTGAGAAGAGGTAAATATGGATTTTGTGATTGGTTTACCCTATTCTCGTCGTCATCATGATTCGATTTGGGTTATTGTAGATAGATTGACTAAGTCAGTACATTTCTTGCGAGTTCACATATCTTACATAGCTGAGGATTATGCTAAGATGTATATTCGAGAGATAATTAGATTACTTAGGGTTCCCTTGTGCATCATCTTAGATAGGGGTACTCAGTTTACTTCCCAGTTTTAGAGAGCCTTCCAGAAGGGTTTTGGTACCCAAATCCATCCTAGTTCAATTTTCCCCCACAGAAAGATGGTCGAGCAGAGAGGACCATCCAAACTCTAGAAGATATGTTGAGGGCATGTGCTCTTGATTTCAAAGGTAGTTGGGATGAGCAATGTCCATTGATTGAGTTCGCTTATAACAACAATTACCATTCTATTATTCAAGTGGCTCTATTTGAGTCTTTTTATACGAGAAGATATAGATCACCCATAGGTTGGTTTGAGGTGGGTGAGGTCACTTTTCTTGGGCATAATGCAGTGAATGAAGTTATAGAGAAAGTTAAGTTAATTAGTGAAAGATTGAAAATAGCCCAGAGTCGCCAGAAATCTTACGCAGATGTGAGAAAAAGGAACCTCGAGTTTGAGGTTGGTGATTTAGTGTTTCTGAAGATTTCACCCATGAAAGGGGTGAAGAGATTTGACAAGAAGTGGAAACTTAGTCCCCGATATGTTGGCCCTTTCAGAATTGTGAGTTGGGTTGGGAAGGTCAGAAGAGTATTGGTGAATCCACTGTTGTAGTTTCTTTAGAAAGCTCAGATGTTTAGAATAGTCTTTCTTACGAAGAGATTCCAGTTGAGATTTTGAATCATTAGATCTATAGACTAAGGAACAAGGAAGTTCCATTGGTCAAAATTCATTGGCAGAATCAGTGAGTTGAGGGCGCCACTTGGGAAGCAGAAGCAGATATGTGTGCTAAGTTCCCTCATCTCTTCTCCATAAACTCAGATCTAGATGAAGATAATACTCTTCCTTGATTTAGTTCTTTTCTAATCATATATTCAGCTATATAGTTGTGCTCATGTAAGTTCATGCACTTACAGAAATACTCAGAAGCTCAGAATAATTTACATTTTTTTATTCAGTTTATTTCAGTTGTGCATGCTATCGTATATTCTCAGATTCCTTAAAAATTTCATCTTAGCTAGTAACATTCAAGGACAAATATTTTCAAGGGGGAGATATGTTAATACCCCATACTTTTGTTAGATAAAATTAGTCCCTAGAATGTTAAAAAAATAGCTTGCAAAATAGATGATAATTATTTCGTGTGGAATTCTGTGTATTTAGACTTTTCATGGTGTGGAAAATTTATCAAGCTTTCCATTGATACCAAATTTAAGTTGGCAGTGTGACACCTGGGCCTTTAGCGCGTAGCGAAGATGATCAAATTCATATTTGTCAGTTTCAATTGGCCCTCCGCAATATTGGCGCATCGTAGAGAGGGCTAAATCCCCAACTGTCTAATTCCAGTGAAGGTCCGAGATATTGGCGTGTCGCGCCAAGTTTCCAGGTCCCATCCAAGGTGGCAACGCGACACCACAGCATTGCACCACCATGCTTATTCCCAGTTGGCATTTTCAAGTGGGTTGGCGCGATAGTGGAGCATCGCGCCAAGGCCAAAAGTCAGGATTTTGGTCATTTTTTCAGTTTTATTTATAAGTTTAAAAGGGGTATTTTGGTAAAGTACGCAATCCCAAATACATCCAAAAACATGAGATTTATCAAATTTCAAAGTACTTTATGCTACATTCATCATTCTCTCTCAATCATAATCCTAAGGCTCATACTTACTCTAAAAAAAACCCAAATTCCTCCATTAGTTCTCCAAGATAATTCATAATTGAGGATTCCCAATAAAAGAGCATTAAGAATTTTTCTCCACATAATCAATAGATATCAAAGATTCAAGTCTTATAATCTAGCTCATCAATTAAGGTATGTGGGGTTTGAACAAGTATAAATATTTCATCCTTGTGCCCAAAACATTATTTTTATTACAAATTTACTAGAATTTATATGATTTTCCATGAATTTCAAGTTAAGGTTTATACCCATTATCATTATTTTAAAGATTATGAGATTTCCCATGATTTAAAAGTTGAATCACATGATTATGTTTATATTTCCATGCATATTGTTGAGATTTCTAGAATTTAAGATGATTTATGAATGTTTACATTACCAAGTATGAATTTTGAGATGTTTTAACATGAGATTGATGCTTGGGTCACTAGACCTCATTTAAAGATTCTTGTTTCAAGATTGTTTGTGCTATAATCACCCCATGACTAGATTTTTTTTTCAGATTTTAGGTAAAGAATCCATTTTATTTCAGAAGATTTGAGAGTTAAAAAAAAACAAAGCATAATTGATTTCATTGTAAACCCTTGTGCTATTTTTGAAGTGGATTTCTTAAGATTTTGAGCATAAGAATGGGAGTGTTATTTAGCACCGAGATCAATAAATTACTACAGTTTAATACCCAGAACTATGTTCCACCGTTGGTACAAATTATCTGATTATTCCCACTTCCATGTGGGTGACTCAGATTGTGATCACTAAGATTTGATTGTCCTATTCTGATGGCAAGGGTATAACAGCCCTACCTAACAGGGGCTAGCTGTGGGACTCCATGGATGCTCACATGTTTTATGTCGGTTAGATGAACCTCCCAAACATATGTCCCCTACTATTAAAATAATTTAATTGATTTGAAGCCTTAAGACATGCAAAATTAGTTTCAGTCTATATTTAGCCTATATGATTTGAGAATAAGAACAAAATACAGATTTTAGAACTAAGTATAATGGCTCATAAGATTTAGATTGCATGTTTTATTATGCATTGTTTGACTTTCATATTTCAGATTACCAAGCTTAAGTGAGTCATTTACATTTAGCATGCATGATTTTTTCTATGAACTGTGATGATATTGTTTACTTATTGCATGCACCCCTATATACTTAGTATATCATCAAAGTAGTGATCCAAATATATGTCTTGTGCGACATTGTCTCATAATGTAGGTTCAGGTTCTCAGTCTCAACAGTGAGAGTAATTTTTGAGCATTTCATCTACATCCCTGCAGTTGGTGAGTCCTCTTAGTTCAGGGACTTAGTTATTCACATTTGCGGTTGTTAGTAAATGTATTTATTACTCTTTTTAGACTGTCTGCGTTAGCCTGGGCCTCAGTTAGTTATCTCTAGATTCAGTTAGTAGAGGCTTGTCGGACTACTAGATTCAGTCATAGATTTTTGATGTGGTATTTAGACCTTTTAGTATTTGTTTTATCAGATTGATATGATTAGTATTGTCAGATATACTCAGACTTTTCAGATAGTTTTCTGCATTGTCAGTATCATATATTAAGATTTCCCTATTTTGAGATTCAGAGCTAATAGAAAACAGCCATACTCAGGACTACTTATAGTTCGGAGCACTGTGTGGCATTCCAAGAATTAGATTTTAGAGCGTTATAATAGGATTGATCATCACACATATATTAACAAAGAATCAGTGGGTTCGGTTCTATATGAGTAGAAAAGAAGTTTCAAATTTTAGCGCAAAAGTGCGGGGTGTAACATTATCTCCCCCTGGGATCATTCATCCCCGAATGATGGATATGGACTAGTTGAAGCTCCAAAAATATGGAATAAAGGATGTAACCTTACAATAAGAATTTCCTCAAAAAGAAATATACGTAGACCTTATGAAGAGCATCCATGATGTCACCATGTGAATCATGTATGCACGAAGCTTGAGATAATAAGAATTGACATAGAGATAACCTTGTACATGAATTCTAGGGATCATGATAATCACAAAATAAGTATGAGTTTATTTGGTTAACATAGGCCTGATTTCCATCAGTACTAATCGTGACATAAGATTTTGCGGAAGATAGGGATAGAAGCATTCTCCACCGTACATTTTAAAATCAATGAACCTCACTTAGAGACACTACACGACTATACCCAACATAATAAATAAGCAACATACTTCATAATTTCAACTTATAATTCTCCCATCTTACATCTAAACACAAGAGTTTGATTCCCACTGCATAGTAATTTTATATTGAAACCAAACTCGGAGGAAAGACGTGCTAGCTTTAGTTATGGGACCCTGTACTCTATATTCCATTAAGAAAATTACTTCACCTTATCACTACCATCAAACACACTGGAGTTTTAAAACAAAGAGCACCAACCACATAACCTATTGATTTGCGTTTTCATCAATCACAACATTCAAGCATATTATTACTACACCCACTTCATGGATTTTCCCACTAAGAGCAGCGAATTCAATTATTTTCACTATGATTTTCGCCACATAAATCCTTCTTAATTATCTCACGTAACGAAAGTTCATCTTCTTATTTCCCTTTCTCCTATAACCTTAGCTCAAGAAATCACATCAAATTTTCATCTTCAAAAATATCTACTTCCCCACCTAACACACTATTATGCTTCCACAATGATGTTGGGCGTATTTACACGCCTAAGCACCATAATTTACCCATGTTTTAGCTAAGTTTTGAGGATAAAATATATAATTCTTGCACTTTTAGTCCATTTTCCTTTAAGTGAGCTGACCTACGTGATTAGCATGTTTTTCAGGTATTAATGATGAAGATTTCAGCACTTTATGGACTTTTGGGCAGCAAAGGAAAACTTCACATAAGAGGGAAGGCATCTTTTGAAAGCTTATGGACTGAATGTGACGCATGGCGAATTTGTTCCGGGCAAAAGTAGTATTTTTAAATACTTAGGGGTGCAGCAGTAACTTAGTAGGACTAGAACAAGGAGGTTATAAAAACCTTATTTGCTGAATTTTTCAGCATTCATTCATTGATTCATTCATTCGCTTCTTTTTCATTTGACACTTTAGTATTATTCAGTTTAAAGATTCTGTAAGTTCAGATAGAGAAAAACGCTAACCTTAGGGAAAACGGCTAGAGGGCAAAACGTCAATCCCTTTTGACGCCAAAAATCATCCATCGCCAAGTTTATTCTAGGTTGTGGTATGATGATTATATCTATTGTGATTTCCGTTGCACTCATGAGTAGCTAAACTTCTCTGTTAGGGTTATGGAAACCTTGTGATATACTATCTATTACTATGAGTTTGTGAATTCTTGATATGTATGTTACTTATATCATTACTCTCTTCATTTTAATTACATTCTTACGGTTGCAAACATAGAGAATATGCCAGTATAACATTAACTTGTTCGAGAGAAAAGTTACATGTTTGGAAAAGAGAGTATGACACGGAAATAGGGCTACCATCCCCTATTTACACGTTAATGACTTAATGATGATAGGCGAATTTACACGCCTATAGTGCTATATTTTACCCATATTTTAGCAATGTTTTGAGAACAAATTATATATTTCATGCACTTTTAGTCCTTTTTCCAGTAAGTGAGCTAACGAACATGATTAGAAAAGTTTCAGGTATAAATGATGCAGAATTCAGCATTTTATGGATTACTTGATGCCAAAGAAAGCTTCACGAAATGAGAAAAGGAAGCTTGGACGCCTAAGGACCAAAAGTGATGCATGGGAAACCTGTCCCGGGCTAAAACAGCAATTCTGAAGACTTTGGGGACTAGCAGTAATTTAGTAGGATTAGGATAATGATACATTAACCTAGTACAATTGGGTTAAGTATTTCATTAGCTTAGTAGGAGTAGGATAATGATACATTAACCTAGTACAATTGGGTTAAGTATTTCATTAGCTTAGTAGGAATAGGATATGGGTATTATAAATACCCTATTTTGCTAGAGATTTTTAAAAAAAAATTCATTCTTCTACTATTCCTCAAGAATACACATTCTACTTTTAATTCACTACTACTTCTAACCCTTCCATTAATTCTACTTCTTATTCTTCTTCTATTCTTCTATTCATCTATTCTTAATTTCCGCAACAAGAGAAACGTTACTTGCAAGAAATCATGTCTAACGCCTACCACACTTGTGCTACACGAAAATCTTTTTGTGGTATAATAACAATGTCAATTGTGATTTACTTTGCACTCATGGGTAACTAAACTTCTCTGTTGGGGTTATGAAAGCTGAATGAGATACTATCTATTACTATGAGTTTGTGAGTTCGTGACACGTATGCTGCTTATATCATTATTCTCTTCATCTTAATCTAAATTCTTTGTGGTTGCAAACGCAAGAATACGCCAGTATAACATTTAACTTGTTCGAAAGAAAGGTTATCTGTCTGGAAAAGAGATAATGTCAAGGTAGTAGGGTCCCATCCCCTATTAAAAATTTAGTGTCGTAACTGGATTAACCTCTTAGAGAATTCGTACCGTTAGACATGCTTTAAGCTTGAAAGAGTTAAAGTGAAATAATCCTCGAATAGGTCGAAAGACGCCTGGATTTACCATCGAATACAATTCTCTATAAGCACATACATGTCGGAATTCCGCATAACTCATAGTCAATAGATACGTACAACTCAGAAGGTGGACATAACCCCAACTCTTCAATTCTCATTGTTTTACAACCTACTAAACATTCTTTCTTTTTACATTGCTATTTTCAGTTTTTACTTTAATATTTTGGTTACACATTACAATCCCCCCTTTTTACGATACTTACACTAAAAGTCTAGTAATCGTTGCTTACTTGTTGACCAAGCTATTCCCTATGGGATTGATACCCAACCTAGTTGGGTTCTATATTTGCTAACGACCGCTTTACACTCCTACGAGAGCTGTAGATTGAGCGTTATCACTTAACCAGATTAATTTCTTGGAGAGTTCGTACCATTAGTTATACACTTTAGGCTCGAGAGAGTTAAAGTGAAATAATCCTTGATGGTTGAGAAACACTAAGGATTTACCATTAGAATACGAATCTCTATAAGTGCATGCATGTCTAAATTCCACATTACTCATAGCTAATAGATACGTAGAACTCATAAGGTATACATAACCCTAACTTATTATTCTCTGTGATTAAATCTTACTACATTAATCGTTTCATTCTTTATTTTGTTAACATTATTTCACGCCTAAAACCAATCCCCCCTTTCCCGTGGAATTTTCGACCAACAGTCTACTAATAATTGCAACACTTAGTGACCAGGTATTCCCTGTGGGATTCGACACCCAACCCAGTTGGGTTCTATATTTGACATCGACCGCTTACACTCTTACGAGAGCTGTACTTTGGGCATTATCAAATTTTGGCGCCGTTGCCGAGGAATACGATTGTCAACTAAGTTTGTGATCCAAATACACGAATTTTTGGTCGGCCATTATTACCCATCAATCCTGAACCATAACTTATTGGCAGAATGGATGCACAACGAGACATTGAAAGAAGGGCTGCTCAACAGGAGCAGGCTAGATTAGCTGCATTGGCAGCAGCTCAAGTGTATCAACAGAATATTGATAACCCAGGTCGGGCAACAAATCCTGATGAAGAGGACCTGAGTGATGATGAGTTACTAAACCCAAGGAGTGCAGATGAGGTGGTAGCGCCTGTGAACAGGAGAGATCGTCAAGCTAGAATAAGACCTGAACGCAGAGCTGTGCAGGCTCCTTTTGATGATGATGATGACAATCTGGATGGGGTTGGTACCACAGGGGCTATTATTCCTCCTCCCTTGGCACCTGGAGCCAAGTTCAATATCACTAGCACCATGATTCAACTATTGCAGCTCAAGGGATTATTTGGTAGACTTGCAGGCGATGATCCGAATATGCATCTGGTCAATTTTATCTGAATATGCAAGTCATTTGACAATCCAGGAGTTGGACAGAATGTGATCCGGCTACACTTATTTCCATTGTCTCTATCTAGAGAGGCAACTCTATGGTTGAACGAGCTAACTCCTGACTCTATCAATAATTAGAGGCAACTGAAAGACGCTTTCCTAGAATGATTCTATCCGTCATCCAAGAGAGCACAATTAAGAGATGAGATCAGCAATTTTTGATAGCTTCCAACTGAAGCTCTCCACAAAACATGGGAAAGGTTCAAGAAGAAGCTTAGGCGGTGCCCAAATCATCATATGACCAATGTCCACTTGATGGAGATATTATACAGGTCTTTGAATTCGGTGACTAAGTCAGTGGTTGATAATGCTGCAGGAGGGTCATTCATGGACCTTACTTTTATTCAGGCAAGTAATATGCTAGATCGTATGACAAAGCAGAGTAGAGCTTGGCATACCAAGGATTCTGAGGTAGAAAGATCTACTGTATCTATTGGCATGACTGCAGAACAAAGGAGAAGAAAGGAGGAACGTGATCAAGATATGGCGCACATGAAAATGCAGATGGATCTTCTTACCAAGCATTTATTATCAGGGAAGACCAAAAAAGTCAAAGCTGTTGTGTCACAGGAAAGAGATGAATTCGATTCTGAGGAAGAAGCTAACTACTTGAATAATCAGGGGGGTTTCCAAGGCAATGCCCAAGGAAACCAAGGTTGAAACTATTATGATAAATCTGGAAACAAGGACCATGATCAAGGTAGTTGGAAGAATAAAACTAACAGGAGTGGTTTATATGTTCCTCCTGGAAATCGTGAGGCTGTGGCGTCTGGCTCTGGTAAGATGTCCATGGAAGATATGATGGCTAAGCTGTTGAAAGGAGTGGAGGTAACCAACACGGGAGTAACTGAGGTAGTAAATGATTTGTTCTCAATTAAGCAATTGGTTGACTCGCATTCCACTGCAATAAAACAACTGGATCAAAAAATAAGTCAACTATCGGCGGCATTCAACCAACACAAGGCCGGCACCTTACCTAGCGACACCGTGCAAAATCCAAGGAATGATGGATCATATATAGCTATTACTACCAGGAGTGGAAAAGTGTTGGAAAATCCATCCAAAGGCAAGCAGGTGGTTGATAATACAGAGGAGAATGTTATTGATGCAGATTATGATGATTCTGTAGAAGCTGAAAATCAGAATGAGAGCAGTCATGAGAAAACTATTCCCCTTCCACCACCACCTTTTCCTCATAGACTGAAGAAGAAGGCTGATGACACTTCTAAAAAGGTTGATAATTGGACGCAAGATAAAAAAGAAGTGGTGGAGAAAACTATTCCCCTTCCACCATCACCTTTTCCTCAAAGACTGAAGAAGAAAGCTGATGACACCAGGTTCAGTAAATTCATGACTATGTTGAAGCAGTTGACTATTAATGTTCATTTGGTGGAGGCGCTGGATACAGATGCCTGGGTACGCGAAATTCATGAAGGACCTTTTGACAAAGAAGCAGGCAGCAAGTTATGAGTTAGCAGATAATGTTCATCATTGCAGTGCAATCGCTACAAACTCGTTAGTTCAGAAAAAGGCAGATCCAGGTGCTTTCACTATTCCTTGCACTATTGGATCCTTGAATTTTGCCAAGGCATTACGCGATTTGGGGGATAGCATCAATTTGACGCCGCTATCTATTTACAGAAAGTTGGGGTTGGGCGATCCTACACCAACCAATATGCCACTTGTGATGGCAGGTAGGTCGGTAAAATGACCTGTTGGTATCTTATATGATGTATTGGTGAAGGTTTCTACCTTTATTTTTTCTAAAGACTTTTTGATTTTGGACTGCGAGGTGGATTATAAAGTTCCCATAATCTTGGGTCGTCCTTTCCTCACAACTGGAAGTGTACTTATTGATTTAAGAGATAATGAGCTTTTATTTCGGCTGAATGGCGAAGTGGTCCATTTTGATGTATGCAAATCGATGAAGCAGCCTAGAGATATGGATGTTTTCTCTATAGCTGATGTTAATTATGAGGATGAGAAAGAATTATCTATAGAGAAGCAGCTTACTGTTGAGCCATTGTCTGCTGTGCTGTTGAATTTTGAGCGTGAGGAGGTTGAAGAATATGAAGAAACTGTTTGTGCTCTAACAGGAATAAGGTCCTATTCTCATGCTCCTAAGAAGTTGGACCTTGATCTTATGAATCGACCGTCACCAACAGCGAAGACTTCCATTGCAGAGCCATCAGTGCTAGAATTTAAAGAGCTCCACAGTCATCTAAAGTATGCATTTTTGCGAAGTGGTGATACACTTCTAGTTATTGTTATGGCTGATTTAGGTGAACAACACATAGAGGCTCTCATCTCTGCTCTAAAGAGGTACAACAGAGCTATTTTTTGGACTATTGATGATATAATTGGTACCCCTCCTGGGATATGTATGCCCATAATTAAGCATCAGCGTCGTCTAAATCTATTCAAAAAACGATGCACCATCTATCTCGATGAACTCTAAGTAATCGAGATAGCTATGTCGTGCCGCGATAATAAATCAAGCGTTACATAGGAGGCAACCCATCATTTTTAATTGTTTTGTTTTACTAGGAGTTTGTTTTGTTAAATAAAAATCCAAAAAGAAGAGTCGATCCACGACCAAAACTAAGGCGCTTGGTCGGAGGCAACCCATCTTTCTAATTGTTTTTATTGTTTTTGATTAAGTGTAGGTGCAAGGTGTACAAAGGAGGGGATTAATCCCAAAAATTTTGATTTGGAAGTGTGCCATGTTAAAGGTGGTAAGTTAGGAATGAAGGAGCAAAGGCTATAGGTTAGGCATTGCCTATGCAAATCTAGGCAACGAACAAGGCAAGGACTATGTAATTGCCTATGCTCACTGCCTCAACTAGGCAATGGTAAAGGCAAGGCCTATACAAATCTAGGCAATGAACAAGGAAAGGCCTATGTAATTTCCTATGTTCACTGCCTCAACTAGGCAACGAACAAGGCAAGGCCTATGTAAATCTAGGCAAAGCATTAGGCACCGCCTATGCCCAACTAGGCAATAGCATAGGTGTCGCCTATGCCATTGCCTATGCTCACTGTTTCAACTATGCCAAAGCATAGGCGCCGCCTATGCCCAACTAGGCCATAGCATAGGCGCCACCTATGTCCAACTAGGCTTTGCTAAAGGCGCCGCCTATGCTAAGCATAGGCAAAGCATTAGGCGCCGCCTACTTATGCAATTTTGTCTCCTAGCCCGGTTTTGCATGGATCAAACCCGACCCAAGCCTTGGTCTATAAATAGAACTTCAACCTTAGAATAAAATCACATTGTTTGCTCAACCTAGGCGCCGCCTAAGCTTCCCAAATCTCTCAAAACTTTTCTTTTTGCTCATCTACCCTTGCAAGATCATCTTCCGAATCCATCACCAAGTAAGTTCTTCTTCTATATTTCGTAGTTGTTACATTACTACGCTTATAATGGTATTTTAGATTTTAAAGTGGTGTTGATGATTAGAATGTGGTTGATTTGTTATGATACATCTAATTGAGTGAAAGAATATGTGTGGGTGTTCTTGACTTGGTTCCGACTTGTATTTGATTTTTATACACTGTCATAGTTTTGCGAAATCGACATGGTGAAGTTAATTGCATAATCTTCAAAATTGAAAGCTTGAATGTTTGAATGACTCGTTCATCAAGATAAAGATCATGATTGAACAAAAGCATGATATATTGTGATTATTTCTATGCAATAACTTGATACGACCTCTATGTGGTAGTCTTGTTCAAAAAGTGCATTAATCCAAACATGAAAGTATAGTCAAGAATACATGAACTAAAGTTGGAAAGGTTATTCAAGCCTACACGAAAGTATGATTGTGCTAAACATGTTGTTGGAACATATCGCCTACATGTATGTCGATGAAGTCTGAGTAATCGACATCACTCACTTAATTAGTTAGTACCAACAAATTAAGTGTGGGGTGGTGCCACTATTGGTTGTTTGTCGATTAAATCTTCCGAGATGAGCTAACATGAATCTATTTTAATCTCAGGTAGAATGGCACCAAAAGGACAACAAGGAAAAGAAAAAGCGCCCACCTCACAGAAAGGTTAGAAAAGAGGAAGAAAAGAGCAAACTGAATCCTCCTCGCTGCAAATACCTCGACGCACTTTTGAGATAAAGTGGGTCCTAGAGGAGGAAGGAAAGGAGTGGTATAAGAACAACAAAGTGAAAAATATGTTCACATGGATTTGATACAAAAGGAAAGTCTAGCGAAGAGAGAACCTCGCATTTTGGCTAAAATCATGGCGCTACATCTTGATTTCATTTTCCGAGATATGGGAGAATGCAATCTTGATCTAACGCGAGAGTTCTATGCCAATTGGTCCCCAAAGATTACCGGAAGTGAAGTGAAGATTCGGGGACAAGTCTTGCAACTAAATGCGGAGTTTTTCAACACTTTTCTGGGTATTCTATCTGTAGATCCATCACCGCTCAAGGAGCTTTATCACAGACCTTTGTACAGGGCAATCAGACACACACTGTGCGGAACTAGATCAATGGCACGTTGGAATTATCACAAGGATACCGGTCGGCATAATACCTTCCCATATGCTTCCCTAAATAGAGAAGCTCGTTTATGGTTGAGGATAGTCAACTCTTGCTTCATTCCTGGGACACAGTACACAAAGATCACACAAGATAGAGTATGCTTGGTGTAGGCTCTGATGACTAATGTTCCCATCAACATTGGTGCGGTTATACGATCATCAATGCGTAAGGCTAGGTTGCACAAGAGGTCCCATTTAAGCTTTGGCAATTTTTTGACTGCGATATTGAGGAAGGAGCACATTGAGGAGGAACCTGTAGATCATAAGCTTCCACACAACCCGAAGAAGGTTGATCTGACAAAGGTTAAAGATCCTAAAACTGGGCATGGCGTCAACCTGACCACTGCAGAAAAACATGCTCGGGATAAAAGTTTCTTTCGCTATCTATATAGCATGACTCAGTTTACCATGATAAGTGGGGGTCGAATTTCGACTGATGCAGAGCTCCAGCAGTTGGATTATGACTACCCGATGAATGAGCATGCGCGGGCTATGTGCGGAGTAGGGGTACATTTTGAGGAACCTCTCGATGATGACGTGTCGATTGATGATGATCGCCGAATGCCAGACTCAGACGTGGAGGAGAACTCTGATGATGATGACTCTAATAATGATTCTGATGCAGGGGGTATGACCCCAGACATAGAGGAGGAGTCCGACTAATCAGGTTTTCCTTATTTATTTTCCACTGAGGGCAGTGTGTCCCGTCTAAGTGTGGGGTGCTGGAATTTGTATGTTGTATTTCTTTGCCTACATTCATTCTTGTTTTTGACATTTAGTCGTAGTTAGTAGTTAGTAGTTAGTAGTTAAATTTTCGATTTTTTTTTATTTTGCATGAAATTGTTCTGATAGGCGGCATGGTATTATGACAAGAGTTTGTGCTAAAATCATTACTATTGAGACGTTTAGGCTCTAAGTGTGACTCACTGTGTGATAGTTGTGTGGTTTAATTCCTTTATCTGTTGGGTCAAGAGTCTATACTGCTCCCAATAAAGTTGACCATGTGCCTTGTGTGTGTGAGGTTATAGTATATTCTGTGTTATGACTGATGCTAGAACTTGCCTGGTGTGTGTGTAAAGCGTAATAAAGAGTGTGAGTTTAGGAGATGATTTAGGCATTTCTTTGGCAGCCTGCAATTGTTTACCTTCTTCTTACCTACCTGTGTACATTATCCTAGTTAACCCCCTTTGAGCCTTTAGCTATTTTCTTTGATAGCCTCATATGTAGCCTAATCCATTTTTTTTTCAAGACCATAATTTGATCAAAATTCCTAAGCGCTTTAAATTATAGAGTGATGTGTCAAAATAAGAGGAAATTGGGTGAGAGTGATACCTCAGAGTGTATTGGTACTTGAAATTGTTGTGAAAAAGAGTGGCTATCATAGAGGTTTTTTATAAAAAAAAAAAAATAAAAAAAATAACAAATAAATAAATCAAATAAAAAGAAAAAAAATAAAAAAAATATATAAAAAGTTAGTTCTGTTTATAATTGAATAACAAAATAGGTGAAAAGGGGTGGTAGATGAAAGGAAAGTAGAGGGGTTATTTAAAAGAAAGTGTTAATGACATAACGTAGTGTATTAAAGTGCTTAGGGAACATAGTCACTATTTCTGGCCAAAATAGACCTACCTGTCCCTTAGCCTACATTACAACCTGTAAAGACCTATTTGATCCTAAGCTTAGCATTCTGATATTAGTGGAGCATTACACTAAGGGCAAGCCTATGGTCATCAGTTGCAATATAAGAATTCTTTGTGAGAGTGAGAGCAAAGAGAGTCTTATACCCATGTTTTGAAAAATGCAAAACGATGAGTGATTATGGGTGATATCTTGTGTGAGACACACATGGTTGATGATTTTTGGGTAGTGTTATATGATTCTTTGTGGCTTAACTTATGGATACGAATTAACCATCCTCACGAGTCTATGTTGGAGGTTGAATTATTTCTAGTAGTGATCAAGAAACCTACTCTTTGTTAATAATTGTCGTCCATGTCTTAAGGATAAATTTTGTGTTTCTATTGTGAATTTCTAGTTAGGTATTGCTGTTGTGAAATTCTAGTTAGGTGTTTGCATGGATGTTATATTTTGTTCGAGGACGAACAAAGCTTTAAGTGTGGGGTGTTGATGTTGGGCGTATTTACACGCCTAAGCACCATAATTTACCCACATTTTAGCTAAGTTTTGAGGATAAAATATATAATTCTTGCACTTTTAGTCTATTTTCCTTTAAGTGAGCTGACCTACATGATTAGCATGCTTTTTAGGTATTAATGATGAAGACTTCAGCACTTTATGGACTTTTGGGCAGCAAAGGAAAACTTCACATAAGAGGGAAGGCAGCTTTTGGAAGCTTATGGACTGAATGTGACGCATGGCGAATTTGTCCCAGGCAAAAGTAGTATTTTTAAATACTTAGGGGTGCAGCAGTAACTTAGTAGGACTGGGACAAGGAGGTTATAAAAGCCTTATTTGCTAAATTTTTCAGCATTCATTCATTCACATCTTTTTCATTCGACACTTTAGTATTATTCAGTTTACAGATTCTGTAAGTTCAGACAGAGAAAAATGCTAACCTTGGGGAAAACGGCTAGAGGGCAAAACGTCAATCCCTTTTGACACCAAAAATCATCCATCGCCAAGTTTATTCTAGGTTGTGGTATGATGATTATAGCTATTGTGATTCCGTTGCACTCATGAGTAGCTAAACTTCTCTATTAGGGTTATGGAAACCTTGTAATATACTATCTATTACTATAAGTTGGTGAATTCTTGATATGTAAGCTACTTATATCATTACTCTCTTCGTTTTAATTACATTCTTATGGTTGCAAACATAGAGAATATGCCAGTATAGCATTAACTTGTTCGAGAGAAAAGTTACATGTCTGGAAAAGAGAGTATGACAAGGAAATAGGGCTAGCAACCCCTATTTACACGTTAATGCCTTAATCGGATTAATTTCTTGGAGAGTTCGTACCATTAGTTATACACTTTAGGCTCGAGAGAGTTAAAGTGAAATAATCCTTGATGGTTGAGAAACACTAAGGATTTACCATTAGAATACGAATCTCTATAAGTGCATGCATGTCTAAATTCCGCATTACTCATAGCTAATAGATACGTAGAACTCATAAGGTGGACATAACCCTAACTTATTATTCTCTGTGATTAAATCTTACTACATTAATCGTTTCCTTCTTTATTTTGTTAACATTATTTCACGCCTAAAACCAATCCCCCCTTTCCCGTGGAATTTTCGACCAACAGTCTACTAATAATTGCAACACTTAGTGACCAAGTATTCCCTGTGGGATTCGACACCCAACCCAGTTGGGTTCTATATTTGACATCAACCGCTTACACTCTTACGAGAGCTGTAGTTTGGGCGTTATCACACAACCACCATCATACTAACATACGGACGGTCACTAAGGGACCTGAGAATAAGAATCATGAATGGGAGAAACACTACTAAATTATAACCTATATTTGTTGATCTACTCAAAGAAGGACATGAGGTGAAAATACGATAGAATAGCCACAACATGCTTCATACATAAAGTGTCTGGATCATAATTAAATAGCCTCTCATCATAAACACAACACAACATGGTTTCTTAGGACAAACCACAATAAGAAACATGGGTGCTATGAACTATATGGCATAAAGATGAAATTTACTTAGTTAGCAACTAAGGAATGGATTGCTACTTGACGCGATTGATCCTCATTTAAAGAACTTAAATATTCCATGTGTTAGCATAAACTTTATCACTTTGGATAATTCCGGCATAAAATTATTCAGTGACATATTGAAATATATTTTCTTAGGACTAAGCATGCTGTGAGACATAGATTTGCATCATGAGAAACATAACATATTGCTTCGATACTTGGATTATTGGATCACTAAGGGACATTATTTTTTCTTGTTTGGAGGTCGGAACATGACATGAATTAAATAAAGAGTTCAAACCTTAGGCATATTCAATACATGAATACATAAGACATTGGTAGATATCCATTCAAGTCGAAGTAGGAGGAGCTTGCTTGAATAGGAATTAATTTATCATGATTCTTACTTGAATCTTGACACCACAAGAAAATTTTGAAGCTACTTTAATCCATGATCTTCCCTTAGATTAATGTCACACTCCTAGACTTACGGACATAGCTTCAAATAAAAATTTATATCCACAACTCTCAACACAAAAGAGACATCAACATATACATAAACTCTAAATTCTCCCTGATGAACTAAACTCTGAAGGCCTCGCTTTCTGAAAATACTACTTTTAACTTTTGCTAGCCTCTATAATCACTCTACAACTCCCACTCTCATGAGCATACGCATCCACACTCCTTATCACAAAGGGGTTATCAATATACACATGAACACAAACTCCCCTCAATAATTTTTTTTAATATAAAGATGGTAAATTCATTCTAGAACATCCCCCATTTAGGGACACTAATTGTAATTTCCTCCAACCCCAAGGTCATCAACTTACGACTACCATTATCATGGGCATAGAGACCCACACTTCTAAACACTTAACCCTCCATCTTCAATTCTTAGAATACTAGCTTTAAAACTCTAATAACACAATATACAACTTAACCAATTTTGTAAAACAACACCAAAGGCAAACATTGTCAACCTATATCTCCTCAGTTAAAATCTAAAGAACACCATACAACAACTTCCCAGACTTCTCCATACTACAAGATTCAAGAATGAAATATAGGTACTCGTGAAACTCGTACACATGATGCCTTATCTAACAACATGCTACCTTAGGGTTCAACTTATTCCTATATACTCACATTCTTATCCACTTAATGATTCAACCACAATTCATTGTTTTACTATTATTCTCATGTATACATATACATCATAATTAACCTCATTATTCCATAAGTTTTAAACCTAGGCTATTGCATATCTCATAGCAAGCTACAAGTTTGGTCCCACAAAATACATATCATTAGTCTTAAGCTACTAATCTTATCACCACACTTCACATCTAACATTTAAGCCTACAATTTAACGTCGATCATGTACCACCAATGAAGTATGCCACTACTATACCAGTCCATCAAATTAGGAAATCAACTCAGAATACTTCATTTCATTTAACTACTACCTATAATTGCGTACCCTCTGCGACATTATTACTACACCTCAAAATCTATTACATATCTTCTCACAAACAGTATAATCTTACAACTACTAGATTAAAGACAATCTAAATAGGGTAAATTCATAATAGGGATCGTCGATCTTAATTTTATATTAGAACCTATTACGATCTTATCAACATATTCCACTCCCTCATATTATATTTACTTACCCATGCATACATCACCACTACCTTCAACATTCCATGTACAACAATGAATTTTTACCCACAACTTATTGACTAATCTACCTCTTTCTATTCACAACCTATAAATAATTTCTATAACAACCATAACTATCCATTCTAAGATCATTCCCTATTTGGAATAAATGATAAGCATATCTTGTCACTTCTTTCATAGACTACCATACAATCTACAAATACTGCTACTATATTAGTCAATCACTATAAAATGGCAAACCATCCCTCAATCAACGATTATATAACTAAAACTATTTATTTACACAAAAGTCACCCTCACTCTGACTTCTAACCTTGTGACTTCATATCACCAACTTCTTGGCCTATCTCACTACTAATAGGTCATAAAACTTTAACATATACTACTACTCGAGTATAAATACTATTTCAATATTCTTCTACACATCATTACCCTTATTCATGACATCTGCACCAAGAATTTTTAAAAGGGATAGAATACACTTCGTATCTCAGGCTGGAAAGTATGATTTCGTTAGGATAAAGGTATACACTAAAATAAATACACCGTTAAGTACTAATGGACTCCTTTTAAGTCTTTGTGCTATCTCTTAACTTTTATGGATTACTCAATCAGAGAGAACCACCTCACTAGGGGGATAGACTCTTAGACTTGTATCGTCTCGACAATGAGCCATAGCCTATGAAATCAGAAAAAGGAAGAAATTTGGATAACTTTATTATGGAAGACGCTATAGTAAGAACTAGAGTATTAAAGAATAAGAAACAACACCTAAATGCTCGGTAACCTCTTGATTATAAGTGTGGTGCACAACACACCTATAAGCAAGACTCTACTAAACAAGATTTCGGAGACACCTTGGGACCATTAAACCTGCTCTAATTCAAAGTTTATCACAACACAAATTGAGGCCTGGGCCGCAATGGATATCCTAAACCATTAAGGTCTGAGAGCCCTTCTCGAACTATCTATCATATACAAAATCCATATACTATAAGGAAAATGCAGGAAAACATGACAAGATGGAAACATGGTAATTCTTTTACTTTAAGTGAATAATATAAAAATAAGTTTATGAAATATTCAAAAACACTTGACACTAGTCTTCAAAATCTCTAACAACTCAAAAACACTACTGTCTGAATACTAGAACAAGGCCCCAAGTCGGATCATAAACAAAAATTAAGTATCAATGTCAAATCAACAAAGCCTACTGAAATAAGGGAGGCTCCCGAACTGCATGCATTTGACAACTCATTCTACTACTTATGTAAGACCCCCTAAAGTCCTAGTCTATTTCAGTCATTTATAGCATGCTAAAAGAGGTCTAAAACTTAGAAAATTTAGCTAAGTGTTGACACTTAGTCTCAATTTTTACCTTAATATTTTAATGGTTTTATTTTTAATTATTTCGTCCTTAGATAGTCGATTTTTAAATAGATTCATGATTAGGGTTATCTATAGGTCCTCTCAGGTGATTTTTGACATTTTCAGACATCATTTGAGACACGGTTGGATGATTAAAACAACAAGCCTACACAATCAAGATGCGTCACATTGGTAATCGCATCGTTATCATTAACGTGACACATTGGTAATCGCATTGATACCATCGATGTAGCGCATCAACTTGAATTAAGTTATAGGTTTGTGGGGGTAATTGGATCATTTTTCCTTACATTATTCAGCCATAACATGAAATTAAGCCTTTAAAAGAGAAAAATTCACTCATTATTCACAAATTCTCTCAAGAGCAAAACCCTAGTTCATTAAATCTAAGATCAAGTCCTAAGAATTCACCAATAATTCTAAAAACTTCAACAAGTAAGGTATGTTTAGGTGTTCATCTTTAGGTTTTTCCACCCTTGGATTTCAAGAATATTTCTTTAAAACTTAGATTATGATTTACATTCTTGAATGGATTTGTGTTCAGGTATATGTTATTGTGTGGGATTTCAAGCCAAGAATATTTTGTGTTTCATGTGTATTAACTAGAATGTATGTTGATTTATGTAACCCCCATGTTAAATCCTTTAATTGTGGTGTTGAATGTGGTAGTCATGATAATCATATATAGCTCATTTGCATGTAAAAGAGTTATGTATCCTAAGTGTTTGACAAAATGTCTATGTGAAGAAATTATGCATGATTACTTATGTGTGATGTTTTCAAGGTTGAGATATGATTCCATTATCTATGCTACCGATTCATGGGGTATTAAATACTCAAAATTTAGTTGTAGTCTAGTTTCCCGAGTATACTGAACAAATTAAGTTATACCATAAGTGAGATCACTCAGTTAGTTAATGTAGTCAATTGTCATTTTAGTCAAGCCTAGTACAGTCTAGTTATTAGTTCAATGTCGATCTAGTTGGGAGTAAGATTCAGCACCGAGCGAACCCAGGTATAGGGGCATTCCTGGTAGTAGAGGGTTTGACCCTCAGTAGCAGTCTCGGCATTACAGCACTATGTAGCCGGGCTAGGGTAAATCGTCTTCCTGCCAGACTAGGGTTGATGTATCCATATACATCTCATGAGTCTTTCTGCCAGATTAGGGTTGACCCAGCTACTATTAGTAACCCGTAGCACGATGCTAACATTGATCTGAGGTGGTTTTATACATTTCAGTGTCACTATTCTAGTTTATTTAGCATTGTTTAGAGAGAAATTCATATTTTTTATCAGTATATATGATATAAATAAGCAGTTAATTATCCAAGTATGTGATCACAATATTCAACGTGTTTTTCAAAAAAGTCTGTACTTAATTGAGTCATTTAGAGATCAACCCGAAAAACTAGTTTTACCAGCTTGAGCTAGGTATGTGTCTAGTTGGTTTTGTTGGATCCTAATTTGTTTCATTTATTCCAATTGGTTTAAATGTGTAATTATTAGTGAAATAACGTGTTTGGAATGTACAAAGTTCAATTTGATTAAGTCTAGAGTTGGAATAATAAATGGAAGATCATTACGAATTTGCCTTATCTTAGCTCTTGTTTTAAATTGTCTTTGCGAATATTGTTTTGTTATGATCTCTAATTTGTGGTTTGTGATATTGTAGGAGGCTTTGTGAGCTTAATATGGTTATATATTGATGATTAAAAGTCCATAAATTCATTGGAAATACACTACAAAAGACATGGACAAAGAATAGGATGTTTAACACTTTACCAAAATTTTGCAAGCGAATTCCAGTGAGTCAACGCAAACTCGATGTGTCACGTCGAATATGTCAGTCTAGCGACACGATTATCAAAGCGTCGCGTTGGTGTGTTCAACCACAGCAAAACAGCGCACTTGATTAAAAGCCGACTGGTGGGGAATCTTGGACCACCTTTCATTCCGTAATTTAATGTATAATATATATATTTGTTAGGTGTTATTCCATTAAAAATATATATATTGAAGTTTCACACGTTTTAAGGAGGAGAGAACCTTGGATCATTATAGAATTTTCTTAATCCTACACCTTTTAGGATTACTACATATATGCACTTTGTTAGGCAAAAACCACCAAGGACACCTGGGGACAATTTTTTAAACGTTGGAACGGTGGTGACGGTGGAAGTGGCTGCTACAC
This sequence comes from Capsicum baccatum var. pendulum, assembly GCA_030864225.1. NCBI lineage: Eukaryota > Viridiplantae > Streptophyta > Magnoliopsida > Solanales > Solanaceae > Capsicum > Capsicum baccatum. The sequence goes on from CM061560.1 coordinate 34,264,915, forward strand.
GTATTATAAGGTATAATAATTTTTTTATTTTGTTGTTAATTCTCATATTATGTATTCAATTAATTGTATCATGATTATGAATATTATCGGCTAAAAATTCTCTTTCCGGGATTAAAGCTAAGAACATTATTACTATTGTTTTGGATTAATTTCTTTGAATTTGCTTAACATTGTTGGTTGTTTGTTTATTTTTGTTTTAATTATTTTATGGATTGATCACCCATAAAATACATATATTGTCGACATTTTCATCTCGGAAGGGTAAATTGGGTGATAGAACGTGGGAATAAATGAAGTTTGGGTTTTTATTCTTTTATAAAATAAGGAATTTAACTTAGCGTCATGGACAAAGATGTACTTAGAAGCCTTACTTGATTCATACGTAAGATGATAGCTTTAATCCACTTAATTGGATTATTACATCTCCGCTCAATGATGTAGTTGTAATATCCAAACTAGAAAAACGGTTAAAGGTCGGGAGACCATGATCATGCAATTAACCCTACAAATCAACAACCAAGATAAGCAAGTTAACGAATGAAATTCAATAACATAGTATGATTGTTATAATCCTTCTCCCCCAATTTCCATAAAAATAAGAAGACCAAGCAAATCCTGCCGATGAACTTGACTTCCCAAATTCAAAGACCTTCTGCTGGGTAAATTTCTAGTTAAAGCACAATATGGTGCAACTTTTAATCAGCAGTGGACAATTTACAGGGATTTTACACGAGGATCCATAAGTCCACTTGCAGACTTTTATTGAGTTTACTGATACATTTATTCTGACTGGGGTGAGTAGAAATTATGTAAGACTGACACTTTTTCCCCATTTGTTGTTGGAGGAAGTTAAAAGGTGGTTAAATGCGGAGCCGACCAATTCAATCACATCATGGGATGGTTTAGCCAGAAAGTTCCTTATCAGATTCCTTTCATCAGGTAAGACTGTGAGACTTCGCAGTAAGATAGTGAGTCTCAAATAAAAGCCTGATGAAAATTTATATCACGCTTGGGAATGCTTCAAGGCCCTTCTTCGGAATTGCCCACATCACCAACAGTCCAAAGAGGTACTTGCTCATACTTTTGTAGAAGATGTTGACCACAATACAAAGATTTTGCTAGATTCAGCCGCAGGTGGTCAAGCGCTGGAGCTGACTTATGATGAGTTGTACACATTGTTTGACTGCATAGCATAAGGGAATCTAGAGTGGCATTCAGATTCAAGAAGTGCCATGGAAAGGATTAAGGTGTATTGGAGGTGGACTAATTCACGACCTTATCAGCTCAGGTTGCAGCATTGCAAAATATGATAAACACTCAGTTCAGTAGCCTCAAATTGGGAGCTCCATAACCTACAGCCACAGCCAATGCCATCCAACAAGCTGCAGGTTGGTGTGAAGTGTACAGTAATAGTGGTCACTTAGCGGCTATGTGTGCGTCCAATCCATAATCGGTGAGGTATGTGGGAAATGCTCAAAGACCATATTATGGTAATGCCTACAACATGAAGTGGCAGAATCTGCCGTGGAATGCATAATAATAACAAATTCAGCAACCACAAGTATAAGAGAATCAGTCAAGTAGCAACACGTAAGAGGTGTTGGAGCAACTTTTGGCTAATCAAGCATAATTGACTGCAGACATAAAAAATTTCCAAGCAATAGTTGCAACAGGCATTAAATACGAGGCATCAAGGTGGTCTGCCAGCAGATACAGAAAATGAAATGTAGGTTATGGAAATCACCTTAAGGAGTGGTAAAGAGCTTCAAGGAGAACATCCAAAGGAAACTAAGGAGGTAGATGTTGTGTGGTGACTAAATAGGTTGCTGAAAAAGTTGCTAAAACATCAAGAAAGTCTGAGTACTTGAAAGAAAAAGTTGTTGAAAAAGAAGAAAAAAAGATACTGCCACTACCATTTTCTCAAAAGCACATAAAAGAAAAAGAGGATGCAATTTTTAAAAAGTTCTTTGACATGTTCAGAGAGGTTCACATTAACTTACCTTTGTTAGATATTTTGCTAAGTATGACCAAGTATGCAAGGTACTTGAGGGGTGTGGTTGCTAATAAGGTAAAATTGCAAGATGTAGGGGCGATAACACTCACTAAAGAGTGTAGTGTTGTAATGACACAAAAAATTCTCAAGAAATTGAGAGATTCGTGGAAGCTTACTCTCCCTATCCAAATTGAGAGTAAAGTGGTACATGCACTGAGTGACTTAGGAGAAATCATAAATATGATGCCCTTATCTATGATTGAAAAATTATGCTTGGGAAAGCCTAAATCAACCACCTTGGTTCTACAGATGACAGAAGAGTCATTTGCATATCCAAAAGAAATCATTGATGATGTCCTCATAAAGGTTGGTAAATTTGTTATTCCTACTGACTTTATTATTCTTGATTTTAAGGCAGACAAACAGGTACAAATTATCTTGGGGCATCCATTCTTAGAAACTGCAAGAGCATTGATTGGTGTTCGAGAAGGCATGCTCAAAATGAGAGTACAGAATGAAAAGGTTGTATTTGATGTATACAAAGCACCCACACTAACGTCCCAATATAAATATTTATATGATCAATGTGATTGAAGTGGACAAATGTGGGGTGGTTAGTAGACTAAAAAACTTTTTGGATTACCTGATTGAGTAGCCCAAGCTTCTACCACCTAATCCTAATTTGATGCTAATTGATGAGCCTGAAAAGGCTAGATTTGAAAAATCATGTGCCCTTAAAAACTTGCACCCAAGAGGGGTGAAAAGAATAAAAAGATGGCCTCCAAGTATAAGAAAAAATATGAAGGAATTTGGTTGAGTTGAGCAGGGTCGTGCTACGATACTAAATCAGGCGTTTCTTGGGAGACAACCGAAGTCAGGTAGGTATGTTTTCTTTTTAGTTTTTACTTTTTTATTTCACGTAGTTTCTATCTTTGCTGAGTCATAGGTTGATGACAAGTCTATGTACCAGAAACCTGAGCTAAGGCGCTTGGTAAAAACTGAGTGTGGGGTCCTATGAATCTTATTTATGTGGTAAGATGTTACTAGTTAGGACTAGAGGCCTTATGAAGTATTTCTATCTATTTTTTTTAAATTCACTTTCGGGACAAAGTAGTTTTTTAAGTGTGGGGTGGAAAAATTCCTAAATTTTATCCCAATTTAATTTTTTTTGTGTAAGATATTCTCATTAGTACTATTTTTTTACTACATGATGCAAGTGTTTAGTTTGGTTTAAGCATGTTGATTGTCTGAATGATTACCTTTTAGACACTGAAGCTCAAGTTTTTGACTCTTGTTCTTGTTGGCTTAAACTTTGAATTCATGCTATTATGTGATTGAGAGTCTATGATGATCCTATTGAGTTGAGCATGTGCCATGTGTGTGTGAGATTTTTTTATATTTCTTGTTGCATATGATTTTTAGAATTTGCCCGGTGTGTGTGCAAAGAGAAATAAAGAATATGAGTTGAGGAGATGATTTAGACATTTCTTTGATAGCCTTCTTTTATACCTTTTATTTGTCCTACCCTTGTGTATAATTCTAGTTAAACTCCATTGATCTTTTAGCTTATTTTATTTGGTAGCCTCATATTTACCTTAATCTCCTTCTTTGATAGACCTTAATTTGATCCAAAAATCTCCTAAGTGCTTTAATGAAAAATTGAACAAGTCAGAAGTTTTGAGAAATTTAAGAAGAAAAAGGAAAAATTGATGCCCCAAGGTAATAATTATTGGTGCTTATAATTGATGTTTAATGGTTGAGAGTGATATAAATGGTGTTAGAAATAAGCCCATAATTGTAAAAAATGAGAAAAAATGAATCTTGAAGGAATAGACAATACGTCCACCATGTGTTTGTGAAAATGCTTAAAAGAGATGGGGCAGAAATAAAGGTCATGGGTTGATGGAAAAAGTATATTTGGTTGTTAGAGATTGGTTTTAAATGTATTATGTAGTGTATTAAAGCATTTCCAGAGGTTAGTCACTATTTCCAAATAGTTCCTACTCGTTCCTTAACTTTCATTGCAACCCAAAAAGGCCCTATTTTATCCTAAGTTCATCATTCCGATATTAATGGAGCACTAAAATAAAGACAAGCCTATGGTTCATTATGTTTAACTTGTGAATTCTTTGTGAGAGTGAGCGTAATTTGATGCTTATACCCATTGTCTTATAAATTGCATTATTGTGAGTGATTATGGGTAACTCTCTTGTTGTGAGGGGCAGTTGTTTGATGAATGTGGATGATTTGTAGGATGTCTTTGATTGATAAATATGCGCTAGTTTTCCACTTTTGGAGTCAATACTTTAGGATAGGATGTTTTAGAGTAGTGTTCATCAGCTATCAATTGTGCAAATAATATGCTTTGTGTAAAAACTTGCATTCGGTGGTCATTGTAGTACTAGCTTGAGTGTCTTTGTTTTAGTACGAGTGTAGTGTCACCTTAGATTTTTATACGTTTCGGTGCCAATATTCGAGGATGAACATGGATTTAAGTCTGGTGTGATGATCTGAGGTGGTTTTATACATTTCGGTGCCATTATTCTAGCTTATTTAGCCTTGTTTAGAGAGCAATTCGTGTACTTTATGGGTTAATAAGATATAAATAAGAATTTAAGTGTTCAAGTGTGTGATTATAATGTGCAACGTGTTTTTCAAATAAATTTGTACTTAATTGAGTCATTTAGAGTTCAACCCGGAAAACTAGTTTTACTAGCTTGAGCTAGGTGTGTGTCTAGTTGGTTTCGTTGGATTCTAATGCGTTTAATTTATTTTAAATTATTTAAATATGTAATTATGAGTGAAATAACTTGTTTGGAAAATGCAAAGTTCAATTTGATTAAGTTTAGAGTCGAAATAATAAGTGGAAGATCATTGTGAATTTGTCTTATCTTAGCTTTTTTTTTTATATGTCGTTGAGAATATTATGTTGTTATGATATCTAATTTGTGGTGTGTGATATTGTAGCAAGCTTTGAGAGCTGATTATGGTGATATATTGATGATTTAAAGACTGAAAATTCATTAAAAGTATACTACAAAAGTCATGGGCAAAGGATAGGACGTTCAACACTTAACCAAAATTTTGGAAGCAAATTTCAGTGAGTCGACGTGAACTCGATGCGTCGCATCGAATCTGCCTGTCCAGCGACGCGATTATCGATGCGTCGCGTTGCTGTGTTCAACCACGGCAAAACAATGCTCATGATTAAAAGACGGCTGGTGGGGAATCTTGGACCACATGTCATTCCTTAATTTTAATGTATCGTATATATATATATATATATATATATATATATGTATATATATATATATATATATATTAGTTAGGTGGTATTCCACTAAAAAAAAATATATTGATGTTGCACACGTTTTAAGGAGGAGAGAATCTTGGATCACTACTGAATTTTCTTAATCCAATACCTTGTAGGATCCTACACCTTGTAGGATTAGTGCATTATAAACATATGCCCTTTGTTAGGCAAAAACCACCAAGGACACCTGGGGACAAATTTTTAAACGTTGTAATTTTGGTGACGGTGGAAGCGGCTGCTACACGTATTTTTAGGTTTAATAATTCTTTTATTTAGTTGTTAATTATCATATTGTGTATTCCATTAATTGGATCGTGATTATGAATATTATCGATTAAAAAATCCTTTTTCCGAGGTTAAAGCCAAGAATATAATTATTATTGTTTTTGATAAATTTCGTTGGATTTGCTTATCATTATTGATTGTTTGTTTATTCTTGTTATAATTATTTTAAGGATTGATCACCAGTAAAATACATATATTGTCGACCGTTTGATCTAGGAAGACGGAATTGGGAGATAGAACATTGGAATAAACAAAGTTTAGGTTTTTATTCTTTTATAAAATAAAGAATTTAACTTAGCATTTAGGACAAGTATGTACTTAGATGCCTTAATTGATTCATAGTAGGATGATAGCTTTAATTCTCTTAATTGGATTATTACATCCCCATTCAACGATGTAGTTTTAATGTCTAAATTAGGCAAACGGTTAAAGGTCGGGAGACCATAATCATGTAACTAGCCTTGCGAATCAACAACAAAGATAAGCAAGCTAACGGATGAAATTCAATAACATAGTATGATTGTTCAGAGTGCTTTAACCCTGGGCTTTACTCCATTGATTGTTCCAAGTACTTTTATTTTGGCATTATTACATTAGTTTTAATTATCAATTTTCAAACTCTCCTTTGGTTACTTTTGCACTAAATTAATCTTAGAGGTAAAACTAGAATTGTATTATTGTTAAATCAAGTCTCTGTAGGATCGATATTCGGCTTTCTTGAAGGCCACTATATTACTTGATAAGACTATGTACACTTGGGTGTGCGCTTGCGCGCTGTCAAACACCCTTCAAACTGGGGTTTCGGGTTAGACCCTATATCAGTCTATAATTGGGGTATATCGGTTAGTTGATAACTCCTACAGTTAGAGTATTAGTATTCAGTACAAAACTCAGTTCAACTATACATGATCATGACTTCAAGTCATCAGAAATCAGTTATTAGAAATGCAGTACTTCATCTTTAGACTAATTTAGACAAACGAGATATGCTTGGTAGGGAATGTACAATACTCACGGTAGTCCCAATTTTGCACATACTTCATTTAGTCATTCCATGATATTTAGCGATTAAAATCTTGCATGTAAGACATGCATATAAGTCTAACCTCACCTAGCATACCAGTACATTCAAAGTACTAATGCATACTTTCTTTGGGCTATGATGCCTCATATCATAGGTTCGCACGCTCAGGTTCCTGACCGTACTTATTCAGATTCAGTTGATCACCCGCAGCTACAGTAGTGAGTCCTCATCTATCGAGGACATGACACTTATTTAGTCTTTTTGTTATTTACAATATTTTAGCTTTTTAGTTTCTTTCAGACAATAATTGTGAGTTAGTTGGGGCCTGTCCTATCAACTCTTTTATTTCAGATGTATACGGCTTTCAGACACTTTTAGATAGCAGTTATTCCACAATTGTACTAAGTATTGATTTCAGATTAATGAACCTTATGGTATTTTCAGTTTTACTTTCGCACATGTTTTCATAATTATTACTGAGGGCTCACAGCAGATTCCTGTTATGGGTTAGCTTGTGGTCCTTTGGGATTATAAGCACCGTATGATGCCTAGGGTCTTATCTCGGGGTGTTACAAACTTCGTATTAGAGCCTAAGATTCTAAAGTTTCCTATTGAGTCTTAAAGACACATCAAGTAAAGTCTTATGCATGGGTGTGTGGTGCGCCACACGTATGGATAAGAGGCTACGAGACGCTTTTAGGAAAAGTTCCCTTCTTTCAGTATTCATATCATGCAAGTGAGCATGAGCTCAAGTTAAACTCTCTTTCTATCCAAATTTTCCTTTTGTTTAAATACCATGCCTCCCAGAAAGACTAACGGAAGAGGAACTGGGAACCAGCCCGCACCGCCGCCCGTTCAGAAAGATCCCTTGAATGAGCATTTCGCTCACTACGAATTCAGAGTTACTTTCACTGCCTTAGCTTATTCAGTAGTTGCTCAGAATAACCAGTTGGCTATTGTCCTATCTAGGCTTATGGTTCTTTCTTCGCAGAGTGGGGAGAAGAAACATAGGGAAAAAGGGAGAAAGAATAGGAGGGATAAAACGTTATGTCCAAAGAGTTGTTATACTAATCCTCTCTGCAGGAAATGGAATCAACAGGGCATGTGTAGGGATGGTAGTGATTTATGTTTTAGATGTGGCGAGCCAGTCCACATAATTAGGAAATGTCCTCAGGTGGTATTTCAGAGTCAGCATAACCATTCCTCAGTATAGCTCAGTCTCTCTTCTCAGTAGGTTGCCGATCCAGTGCCACCAGTTGTTAGAGATGGAACAGGATCTATGAACTTCAGTCCCGAGAAGATCGGGAGAGTTCTCATGATGTATTTATTGGTATGTTGAAAGTTTTTCACTTATATGTTTATGCTTTGTTAGATCCTAGAGCTTCTCTATCTTTTGTAACTCATTACATAACCATCAATTTCGAAGTCAGTACTAAAATCCTAACAGAGACTTTCTTGGTCTCTAACCCAGTGGGTAAGTCTATCATAGCCCGGCGGGTATACAGGAACTATCCGATTATCGTGTCTTAGGAAGTTACTTTAGAAGACCTTGTAGAGCTATAAATGATTGATTTTGATTATTCATGATATGCTTTAGTTTATTATCGAAACAAAGTTGTCTATTTTTAGTTCTTATTGAACCTGTTCTAAAATAGAGAGGTAGTACCACAATACTTAAGGATCAAGTTGTTTCATACCTTAGAGCGAGAAAAAAAAATATCCAAGGGATGTGTTTATCATCGTTTTAGATTTAAAGACTCTAGTTTTGAGACTCCTAATCCTTATCCAATTCAAGTCGCAAGTGAATTTCCAGATGTATTTCCCGAAGATATCCCAGGAGTTTCTCTTGGAAGGGAAATTGACTTTAGAATAGACCTTCTTCCTGATACTCAGCCCATTTCTGTTCGTCCATATAGAATGGCTTCAGCTGAACTTAAAGAGTTGAAAGAACAGTTGAAAGACCTCTTAGGCAAAAGGGTTCATCAGGCTTAGCGTATCTCCTTGTGGTGCACCAGTTCTATTCATGCGTAAGAAAGACGGTTCTCTCAGAATATGAATAGACTACCATTAGTTGAACAAAGTCACTATGAAAAACAAGTATCCACTTCCTAAAATTGATGACCTGTTTGACCAAATTCAGGGTGCCAATTAGTTTTCTAAGATATACATCCGATCTGGCTATCAACAGCTTGAAATCAGAGAATGTGACATTCTAAAAACAATTTTCAGAACTCGGTATAGTCACTTTGAATTTCTAGTGATGTCATTTGGTCTTACCAATGCCCCAACAGCTTTTATGGACTTGATGAATCGTGTGTTTATGCAGTACTTGGACATGCTCATCATAGTATTCACGGATGACATCCTTGTTTACTACTGCAATGAACATGATCACGTAGACCATCTGTAAATAGTATTACAGACTCTCAGAGCCCATTAATAGTTTGCTAAATTCAGTAAATGCAAATTTTGGCTAAGGTCAGTAGCTTTCCGTGGTCACATAATTTTTGGTGATGGGCATTAGAGTTGATCCTCAAAAAATCAAAGAAGTGAGAAACTAACCAAGACCTATCTCTCCATCAGATATCAGGAGTTTCTTGTGTTTGACTAGCTATTATCGATGGTTTGTTGACAGAATTTCATCCATTGCATCCCCCATGTCTAGATTGACTCAAAAAAAAAGTTAAGTTTCATGCTCAGATTCTTGTAAGAAGAGTTTTTAAGAGTTGAAGAATAGACTTACTACAACCCCAGTTTTGACATTGCCCAACAGTTAAGATGGATTTATTGTATATTTTGATGCCTCCAGAGTTAGATGATGGTGTGTTTTGATGAAAAAGGGTAAGGTTGTGGCCTATGACTCTATAAAGCTTAAGCCCTATAAAATGAATTATCCCACCCACTATCTTGAATTTGCACCTGTGGTATTTTCTATAAAGATTTGGAGGCACTATTTGTATGGGGTGCATGTTGATGTATTCACAGACCATAAAAGCTTGTAGTATGTGTTTTTGCAGAAAGAGCTGAACTTGCATTAGAGAAGGTGGTTAGAGTTATTGAAAGACTATGACATGAGTGTTTTGTATCATCTGGGCAAGACCAATATAGTGGCAGATGCCCTTAGCAGGTTGTCCATGGGTAATATTGGTCATGTTGAAAATGGTAAGAAGAAGTTAGTTTAGGAAGTTCAACAACTTGCTACACTAGGTATGCGATTGGTTTCTTCGACCAAAGGTAGTGGTTGGGTGCAAAATAGTTCAAAAGCTTCTTTAGTTTCTGAGATAAAAGGAAAATGGGAAAGGGATCCCAATTTAGTTAAGCTCAAAGAGTCAGTCAAATACCAAAAGGTTGAGGTTTTCTCCCAAGATGTGTGCCATGTGTGGATGGCGTGAGACAAAGAATTCTTGAAAAAGAAGATTGTATGCATTACTCTATTCATCTAGGGGCCACTAACATATACTACGACTTTCGGGAAGTCTATTAGTGAATTAGGATGAATAGAGACATTACAAACTTTGTGCCTAAGTACTCTACTTGTCAGCAGGCAAAGATTAAGCACCTAAAGCCTGGTGGTTCCATGCAGGAGTTTAGTATTGTCACATGGAAGTGGGGAGAAGTGAACATGGAATTTGTGACTGGTTTTCCTCATACTCATTGTCATCATGATCTGATCTGGGTCATTGTACACAGGATGACCAAGTCGGCCCATTTCAAACAAGTCCGTGATTACAATTCAGCTGAGGACTATCCAGGTTCTATATCAGAGAGTGAGTTAGGTTACACGGTGTCCCATTGTCCATCATTTCAGGTAGATTTATGCAGTTCACCTCTCACTTTTGGAAAGATTTCCAAAATGGTCTTGGTACCCAAGTCCATCTCTGTACAGCCTTCCACCCTCAGACAGATGGTCAAGCAGAATGGACTGACCATTCAGACTTTAGAAGATATGTTGAGAGCGTGTGTCATTGACCTTAAGGGCAGTTAGGATGACCACCTATCTTTGATTGAGTATGCATGTAATAAAAACTATCATTTAACAAGTTAGATGGATCCATTTAAGGATCTTTATGGAAGGAGATGGTGATCTCCCATTAGTTGGTTTAAAGTAGGTGAGGCCATGGTAGTGGGACCTGACTTAGTTTTTGATGCCATAGAGAAAGTACAGTTGATTAGGGGGAGTCTTAAGACAGCCCAAAGCAGACAAAAATCATATGCAGATGAAAGAAGGAAAGATCTTTAATTTGTGATTGACGACTCTGTGTAGCTTAAAATCTCTCCCACAAAGGGATTAAAGAGGTTTAGTAAGAAGGGGAAGCTTAGTCCCCAATATGTTTGTCCTTATAGTATTCTGAGTCATTTCTGAAAGGTATCCTATGAACTTGAGTTGCTTGCAGACTTAGCAACAGTGCACTTAGTGTTTCATGTCTCCTTGCTAAGGAAGTCCATAGGTGACCTAGCAGTCGTATACCCCGTAGAGAGTGTAGATGTTCAGAATAGTCTCTCTTATGAAGATGTTCTAGTTGAAATGCTCAATCATTAGCCTTATATATGAAGGAACAAAGAAGTTTCCTTGGTCAAAGTTCTTTGGGGAAAACAGTACTTTAAGGGAGCCACTTGTGAAGCAGAAACAGACATGCAAACCAAGTACCCTAATCTCTTCTCCGTAAACTCTTAATCAACCTAAGGTAGTAGTATTCCTTTGATTTACTCTATTCCATGCTTAGTATCAGCTACATATCAATCTTATATCATTCATGCATTTATGGATCAGTTCAGTCATGTGTCATGTCTCAAGATTCAGTTATTTTTCAGCTATGCATGTCAGTGTAGTACCAGTACCTTAGTGCCTCAAAACTTAATCAGTATCATTCAAGGACGAATGTTCCCAAGAGGGAGATATTGTAAGACCCCGTAAATTCCTAATCTATTTCACTCCTTTATAGCATGCCAAAAAAGGTCCTAGATTTATTAAATTCGGCTAAGTATTTACACGTTGTCACATTTTTGGCCTCGATATTTCAATGGTTTATTTTTAATCATTCCGGACTTAGATTGATGATTTTTAAATTGATTCATGATTAGGTTATCTATAGGTCTTATCGTGTGAGTTTCTAAATTTTCAGAAATTATTAGAGACATGTTTTAATGACCAAAATAGCAAGCCAATGTGATCAGGATGCATCGTGTTTCCTATCACGTCGTCACCATTGATATGGTGTGTCTATAATTGCATCGATACCATTAATGTGGTGCGTCGACTATCGCATCATTGGTCATATTTTATGTATTATGTTACAGGTTTGTGGGTGTAATTTTGTAACACCCCAAGAGTATGCCTTGAGAGTACAACCGAGGAGTCATACGGTGCTTACAACCCGAAATGACAAGAAGCTAACCCATGATTGGTACCTGCTATGAGCAGTGAATATAATACTGAGTATATATGCAGAAGAAATCGGAAAATTCCATAAGGTTCCCAAAATACAAAAATAATAACTAATTATAACTGATAATAACATTTGAAAACTGAATAACTGACTATGCTAGTTTAGGAGCCTCTAACTATCTGAATATGGAGTTAATGGGACAAACCCCCAACTAACTCCGACAAAAATAACTACTGAATTGTTAGAATACTGAAATAGATAAAATCTATTATCAAATTATAAGGACTTACCACTATAACAACTACTGATAGAAAGAGTTGCTAATTACGGTCAAGAACCGGAGCATCCAAACCTATAATATAAGACATCATAGTACAAAAGAGAGAATGCGATAGGTACATGGAATGTATTGGTATTCTAAGTGAGGTAAGACTGATATACATGGGTTCAAATAAATGGGATTATAGCAGACCGAAAGAACATCATGAAGTAATTGGATGAGAGTACATGCCAAACTGTAACTACTGAACATACTGAACATGCAATACTGCATATATAGGTATACAATATATATCTAAGATTACACTGAACCTGAGTACTGAATTATAATGGATGAGTAACTGATAACTGATAGCCATGGTTTTGTAGAACTGACTAAGTTCTTTACTGAATACTGAGACTGAAACTGTAACTCTGGGAGTGTTCATCTAACCGACATACCCCGTTATAGACTAATTTGGGGTCTAACTTGTGACCCTAGTTGGAAGGGTGATTACACCTTGCCATGGGATACTAAAATGGTTGTGTCAACCCTAATCTAGTAGAAAGACTAATGAAATATATATATGATTGCGTCAACCCTAGTATGGTATGAGGACAACTTACCATTTGCTGTCTACGTAGTTCTGTAACTCAGAGATTGCTACTAAGGGTCAAACCATAAATGGAAGGAACGCCCCCATCCCTAGGTTCGCTCGGTGCTAAATCCTACTCCTAACTGAAAGACACTAATCACTAGACTGTACTAAACTTGACTGAACTAACCCTGATAATGTTGACTTACTAAACTAGACTGAGTTCATTGAGTTCGGTTAACTGACTTAACGCTACTATTCTTGACCTTTACTAGGACTATTCTATAACTACTGTGACTAATTAATCAACTAGATTTCGAGTAATAAATACCCCCAAGACTCGATATAATAATTGATAAACTCATATCACAACTTAAGCAACACAACAATAGGTAACCATGCATAATTTACTCATATGGATATTTGATCAAACACTTAGGGTGCATGATTGCTATAAATGAGAACCAACCACATAGGGCATCATAACTAAACATACACCTTGCAAATTCAAGGGTTTTGACATAAGAGATTCATAATTAAACGCAGATACTAACTTAATCTCATGGAACTCCTAAAAGATCTTAACTTGAAACCCATACAACAACATAAACATGAGCATAATTCAATTCATTACATGGAAATCATAATTCAAGTTTTGAAAAGGGTTCTTAAAATCCAAAGGTGGAAGGAGCCTCAAGGATGAGCAATTAACATACCTGAGTGAAGTAATTTGGGAAGATTGTTGGGGATTTTTTTGAACTTGATCTTGATCTTTATGAATTAGGGTTTATTTATTGAGAGGATTTTTTGAATGAGTGAATGTATTTTGCCTATTGAGGGGGTAAATATCATGTTATGGGGGTTTAATATGCGAGAAAAATGACTTAATTTCCCCCACAACCCATAATTAAATTTGAAAACTACTCTAAGCAATGCGATAACCGATGCATTGCATCGATGGTGTTGATGTGATTGTCGACATGATTACTAATGTGTCACGGACTGATCGTGTCGACTCACTATTTTTGACATCCAAACATGTCTATAACGATGATTGAAAAATCCAAAACTCACCAAAGATGACCTATTGACATCTTTGATCATGAATAAAGTTCAAAATTGACATTCTAAGGTCATAAGGATAAAAAATAAGATCATCCTATTACGAAGGATAAAAAAATGATTCTAAGTCTTAACACTTAGCTGAATTTTTCTAAGTCTGGGACCCCTTATAACAAGCTATATGGGACTGATTTGAACTAGTACTTTTACGTGGTCTTATAATATCCACCCCTTGGGAAAATTCATCCTCGAATGATACAGACTGAACGAAGAGGAACTGAGGAACTGTACTTACACTGACATACATAACTGAAGCATGACTCAATTTTGGAGGCATGATGCATGACTGAACTGTTTAATGAATGCATAAATGATATGAGAATGTTATGCAGCTGTAATTGAGAATGAAATATTGTAAATCTCAGGAAAGTTCTTACCTTAGGCTGAGTCTGAGTTTACAGAGAAGAGGTAAGGATACTTGGTTCGCATTTCTTCCTCTGTTTCCCAAGTAGCTCTCTCAACGGACTGATTCCGCCAAAGCACTTTGACCAAAGGAAATTTTTTGTTCTTTAGTATGCGAATTTAACTATCAAGGATTTTGACTAGGAATTCCTCATAAGAGAGATAGTTCTGAACATCCATACTCTCAATAGGGGCTACAACTATTGGTTCACCAATGAACTTCTTTAGCAAAGAGACGTGAAACACTAGGTGCACTAATGCTAAGTCTGAAGGCAACTGAAGTTCATAGGCTACCTTTCTGAAATAACTCAGAATCTTATCTGGATTAACATATCGGGGAATAGGCTTACCCTTGTTACCAAACCTATTTACCCCCTTCATGGGAGAGATATTAAAATATATATAATCATAAATCTTAAATTCAAGATCTTTCCTTCTCACATCTGCATAAGATTTTTGTTAGCTCTAGGCTGCCTGAAGCCTCTCCCTGATCAACTGCACTTTCTCTAAAGCATCAAACACCAAGTCAGACCTCACTATTGTCACCTCACCTACTTCAAACAACCTAATAAGATATCTACATCTTCTTCCATAATGAGCCTCAAATGGAGCCATCTGAATACTGGAATGATAGCTATTATTATATACGAACTCAATCAAAGGTAAGTGGTCATCCTAACTACCTTTAAAGTCAACTACACACGCTCTCAACATATCTTCAAAATTCTAAATGGTCCTTTTCGCTTGACTATCTATCAGACGGTGAAAGGTTGTACTAAGGTGGACTTGGGTACCATGACCCTTCTAGAAAGCTTTCCAAAAGTGAGAGGTGAACTGCATACATCTAACTAAATTAATGGACAATAGGACATTATGTAACCTAACCAACTCTCTGATATAGATCCTGGCATATTCCTCATCTAACTAGGACGTATGGACTGGCAAGAAATAGGCAAACTTGGTCATCTTATCTATCATGGCCCAAATCAAATCGTGCTGACGAATAGTACGAGGAAAACCTATCACGAAGTCCATGTTTAATTTTTCCTATTTCCATGTGGCAATAATGAAATCCTACATGGAACCACTAGGAGTTTGGTGTTCAATCCTCACTTGCTGACAAGTACAGCACTTAGCCACAAATTCTTCAATGTCTCTCTCCATACCACTCTACCAATAGACTTTCTGCAAATCAAAGTACATCTTAGTGTCCCCAAGATGAATGGAGTAATGCTTACCATGCTCTTGGTCAAGAATTCATTCACATAATCTCTACACATGGAACACATAGCCTACCCTCGCAATGGAATACAGTATCTCCCCCTTGGGAGAAAACCTTCACTTTTTGGTCTCTAACTAACTCTTTCAACTTAACTAAACTAGGATCTCTATCCTGCTTTTCGTTTACCTCAGAAACTAAAGAAGACTCTAAACTATTCTACTCCCAAACACTTCCCTCTGCTAAATCAACCAAATGGACACCTAGTTTGGTAAGATGATGAACTTCCTAAACTAACTTCTTCTTACCATCCTTAATATGAGCAACACTACCTATCAACATCCTATTAAGGGCATTTTCTACTACATTGGCCTAGCCCGGATGGTACAGAACATTCATATCATAATCATTCAACAAATATAACAACCTTTTATAACTCAAGTTTAGGTATTTCCAAAAAAGTACATACTACAGGCTTTTGTGGTCTGTGAATACATAAATATGCACCCCATACAAATAGTTCTTCCAAATCATTAAGGAAAATATCGCAGCTGCTAATTCAAAATCATGGGTGGGATAATTCTTTTCTTGGATCTTAAGTTGTCTAGAGGCGTAGGCTATAACCTTACCTATATGCATCAAAACACACCCAAAACCAACTATGGAAACATCACAATATATGATAAATCCATCTGATCCGTCGGGAAAAGTCAAAATTGGGGTTGTATTGAGTCAAGTCTTCAACTCCTACAAACTTTTCTCACAAGAATTTGACCACTGGAACTTGATTTTCTTCTGAGTCAATCGGGACATAAGGGATGCAATAAATGAAAATGCTCCAAAAAACATTGTTAATAGCCATCCAAACCCAAGAAACTCTTAATATTTGAAGGTGAGGTAGTTATGGGCTAGTTTCTCACTGCTTCGGTCTTTTTAGGAACAAATCTAATGCCATCACCTAAAAAAATATGATCAAAGAATGCTAGTGACTTACCCAAAACTCGAACTTACTCAATTTGGAGAACAACTAATGGGCTCTGAGGGTCTGTAATACTATTCTGAGATGGTCTGTGTTATTATTCTCATTATGGAAGTAAACAAGAATGACATCGATGAAGAATATGAAAAACCTGTCCAAGTACTGCTTGAACATGTGGTTCATCAAGTACATGAAGGCTGCTGGGATATTTGTGAGACCAAAAAATATGACTAAAAACTCGAAGTGACCAAATTGGGTTCTGTAAGCTATTTTTGGAATGTCATATTCTCTTACTCTGAGCTGATGATAGCCTAATCTGGAGTCTATCTTAGAAAATAAATTGGCACCCTGAAGTTAGTCGAACAAGTTATCGATCCTAGGAAGTGGGTATTTATTCTTGACTATGACTTTGTTTAACTAACTGTAGTCTATACACATTCTAAGAGAACCGTCTTTCTTTTGTACGAATAGAACTGGTGCACCCCATGAAGAAACACTTGGTCTGAGAAATCCCTTTTCTAAGTGATCTTTCAACTGCTCTTTTATCACTTTGAGTTTGATTGGACCATTCTATATAACAGAATAGAGATGGGCTGAGTATCAAGAAGAAGGTCTATTTCGAAGTAAATTTCCCTTTTGGGAGAATATCTAGGAGGATCTTCAGGAAACACATCTGTAAATTAACTTGCAACTGGAACTGACTACATGTTAGAAGTCTTGGAACTAGAGTCTTTGACTCACACTAAATGATAAACACACCCTTTAGATATCATTTTTCTCTCTCTAAGGTATGAAACAAGTTGAACCTTAAGTGTTGTAATACTGCCCCTCCATTCTAGGACTGGTTTATTCGGGAACTAAAAATAGACAATTCTGCTTCTATAATCAACTGAAGCATAGCTTGAAAGAAGCCAATCTATGCTTTGAATGATATCAAAATCCATCATCTCTAGCTATACAAGATCTGCTAATGTAATTTTCTAAGATACCATAATCTTACAATTACTGTATACCTGTCGGGCTATGATAGACTTACCCACTGGGGTAGAGACTGAGAAAGGCTCTGTTAGGAATTTGGGACTGACTCCGAAGTTGATAGATATACAAGGGGTTTCATAAGAAAGAGAAGCTCAAGGGTCTAACAAAGCATAAATATGTAATTGGAAGAATTGCAACATACCAGTAACTACATCAAGAGAACTTTAGTGATCCTGTAGGGATTTAAGTACATAGAGCCTATTTGGATGCTACCCACTAGTGGCACTGACACCCTGCTGAGATGGGCGATCGGACTAAACTGGGTGATGATTTGGATGACTTTGTGAACCCACTTGAGGACAATTTTTAATCCTATAGCCTGTCTTACCAAACCCAAAATAGACGTTGATGCTAGCCATGCAGACACTCTAATAATTTATGACACATTTATAACAAAGAGTATTTAGTCAAGCATTGTTCACACTACCCTGAGATTTAGAGCCTGGTGCACTATCCTTATTATTATCCTAAATTTAGGCATTCGTGCACTAGTCAAAGACAAAGCTGGGACTGATGATTTTAGGAAAAACTAAGAAAAGTTACCACCTTCTGACTTTAACTGAGAAAAACTAAGGCTACCCGTTTTAGCCATCTTATTTTCCCTCTCTTTCTTCTTAGTCTTATATTCCTCAATCAGTTGAGCATACACTATTAGCCTAGCCAAGTCCATCTTCTTAATCAGCATTATGGTCCTACACTCCTTGACCACACTATCAGATACACCTGACATAAACTTGCTCATCTCAGACCTACTATCAGCTACCATATGAGGAGCATATCTGGAGAACTGAGTAAACGTGAAGGAATACTCTTTCACACTTACGTTTCCCTACTTCAAGTTGATGAACTCTAACACCTTATCCTCTATTAAATCCAATAGAAAGAAACTATATAAATAGGTAGTAGAAAACTTCTCCCATTCTATAGGCCCTGTATCTGCAACCCTATCTACCTTCCAATGCTTAAACTATATATGAGCCATATCCTACAACAGATAGGCAGCTAACTCAACACTCTTATTGGTGGCTACCCCCATAATGTATGTTACCTTCTACGCCATATCAAGGAATTCCTATGGATCCTCTTCACAATTAGACCATGGAAATGAATGAGGGTTCATTCGGGGGAAGTCACGAATTCTAGCTGCAGCTGTGTTGGCCATTGGGTTTGCCTTAACAACAAATGACCAAACATTTATAGATGCCATAGAATGGGCTAGCATGCTTAAAGCTGCTCTAAATTTTGCATGAGAAACGTGCTCATTCAAACGATCTTCCTGAATGGGTGGAGATGCTGGCTAGTTCCCAGTTATTCTTTCGTTGGTATTTCTGGGAGGAATATTCTATAAACAACAGGAAAATTTGGATTAGACAGAGAGTTTAACATGAGCTAATGCTTACTCGTACACTATGAACACTGAAAAAGGGAATTTTTTTGTAAAACTACCTCATAGACTCTTGTCCATACGTGTGGTATGCTACATACCCATGTACAAGACTCTTCTTTATGCGACTTTCAGATTTCCTCAGCATTGTAGAACCTGGGGGCTCTAATACCAAGTTTGTATCACCCTGACAGTACACCTTTGGCATCACACGGCTCTTAAAACCCTGAAAGACTACAAGCTAACCCTTTACTGATACCTTCTGTGAGCACTGAATAAATATTGTCGACTATATGCAAAAGAAATCTAAAAATGCCATAAGCTTCTAAAAATACTAAAATAATAAATGATTATAACAGATAATAATATCTACAAACTTAATAACTGACTATGCTAGTTTGGGAGCCTCTAACTATCTAAATATGGAGGTTATGGGACAAACCCCCAACTAACTTGGACTAAAGTAACTATTGAACTGCTGGAATACTGAAATAGATAAAATTTGTACTTAAAATATGATGACTCACCATTATAATTGCTACTGATATCCTGAGTTGCTAAGTACGGTCAGGAACCAGAGTGTCCGAACCTATGATGTGAGACATCATAGAGCAAAAGAGAGTATGCGATCAGGAGGTGGAATGTACAGGTATATTAGGTGAGGTAAGACTGATATAAATGAGTTCAAATGCATAAGATGATAACTGACTGAATAAACATCATGATGTAACTGGATGAGATTATATGTAAAACTCTAACTACTAAACATACTAAACATACAATACAACACATATAGGTATACATCGTGCATTTGAAACTATACTGAACTGAGTACTAAATTTTGATGGCTGAGTAACTGATAATTGATAGACATGGTTTTGTAGAACTGAGTGAGTTGTTTTCTAAAAACTGAGACTAAAACTGTCACTGTGGGAGTGTTCATCTAACCAACATATCCCTCTATAGACTGTTTGGGGTCTAACTTGTGACCCTAGTTAGAAGTATGTTAGCACCTTGCAACGGGATAATAACAATGTTATGTCTACCCTAATTTGGCAAGAATACTCATGAAATATAAATATGATAGTGTAAACCCTAGTCTGGTAGTGGGACAACATAACATACGCTAGCTACATAGTTTTGAAGCTCAAGGATTACTACTAAGGGTCAAACCCTAACTAGCAGGAATTCCCCTATCCCTAGGTTCGCTCGGTGGTGAATCCTACTCCCAACTGAAAGACACTGATCACTAGGTTATACTAAGCTTGACTGAACTAACCCTGATCGTGTTGATTGACTGAACTTTACTGAGTTCACTGAGTTATGTTAACTGACTGAGTACTGTTGTTCTTGACCTTTACTTTGATGACTTTTTTAATACTGTAACTATGTAAAGAAATAGATTTCGAGTAATAAATACCCCCATGACTCGATAGGATAATTGATAATATCATATCAGAACTTTAGCAACACAACACTAGGTTACCATGCATAATTTACTCATATGGACATTTTATCAAACACTTGGGGAGAATTATTGTTGTACATGAGAACTAACCACATAGGGCATCATAAATACAGCACATAACTTACAAATTCAAGGGTTTTGACATGATCGATTTATAATTCAATGTACATGCTAATTTAATTTCTTGAACCTCATAAATGATCTTAACTTGAAACCCATACAACAACACAAACATAAGAATAATTCAATTCATAACATGGAAAACATAATTGAAGGTTTGAAAAGGGTTCTTGAACTCCAAGGGTGAAATAAGACCCAACAATGAACACATAACATACTTGAGTGACAGAATTCATGAAGATTGATGGAGATTTCTTGAAACTTGATCTTGATCTTGATGAATTAAGGTATATTTCTTAAGAGTATTTGAATTTTATGTGATGGGGGTTTAATGTGGGAGGGAAATTACTTAAATACCCGTACAACCCATAACTAATTGTGAAAATAGCACCCAGTGATGCAATAACCGATGCACTACATCGATGGTGTTGATGGAATAACTACCATGTCAATGTGATAACTGACGCGTCATAGCTTAATTGCATCCACTCAATGCTTTGGACATCCAAACATGTCTTCAACGATGTCCAAAAAATCTAAAACTCACCCAAGATGACCTATTGACGTCCCTGATCATGAATAAACTTAAAAATTGACATTGTAAGGTTGTTAGGATCAAAAATTAGATCATCCAATTACGAAGGCTAAAAAAATAATTCTAAGCCTTAACACTAAGCTGAATTTTTCTATGTCTAGAACCCCTTATTATAAGCTATATGGGACTGATTTGAACTAGAACTTTTAAGTAGTTTTACAAATTGGGACATACTCCCCTTACATTATTCAGCCATAACACTAAAATAAGTCTTCCAAAGGCAAAAATTCACTCATTATTTCACAAATTCTCTCAAGAGTGAAACCCTAGTTCATCAAATCTAAGATCAAGTCCTAAGAATTCAGCTATAATTTTCACAAATTCAATATGGAAGGTATGTTTAGGTGTTCATCCTTGGGTTCCTTCCACCCTTGGATTTGAAGAATCTTTATTTAAAACTTTGATTATGATTTACATTCTTGAATAGAATTGTGTTCATGTATATGTTGTTGTTTGGGATTTCAATCCAAGAATATTTTGAGTTAAATATGAATTAATTAAATTATAGCAGTGATGATAATCATATATTGATCATTATCGTGTACAAGAGTTGTGTATCCTAAGTGTTTGAAAAAAATATTTGTGTGAATGAATTGTGCAAGATAACTTATATGTGATATTTTTAAGGTTGAGATATGGTTCCATTGTCTATGCTTTCGAGTCCTGGGTGTATCGAATATCTCAAATTTAGTTGTTGTCTAGTTTCTAGAGTATACAGAATGAATTTAATAATACCATGAGCTATATCACTCAGTCAGTTAATCTAGTCAAGTGTCAGTTTAGTAAAGCCTAGTATAGTCTAGTGATCAGTTCAGTGTCGATTCAGTTCATAGTAGGATTCAACACTGAGAAAACCCAGGGATTGGGACATTCATGCCAACAGAGGGTTTAACGCTTACTAGTCGTCCCTGCATTAACTAACTACACAGAAAGCATAGGGTAAATCATCTTCCTGCTAGGATAGGGTTGATATAACCATTGATATCTCATGAGTCTTCATGCTAGATTAGGTTTGACTCAACTCCTATTAGTAACTCGTGGCATGGTGCTAACACCCTTCCAACTAGGCTTATAGGTTAGACCCCAAATTAGTCTATAATTTGGGTATATTGGTTAGATGATAACTCCTACATTTACAGTTTCAGTATTCAGTATCTAGTATCTAGTATCCAGTATTCAATACAAAACTCAATTCACATATACATGATCATGACTTTAAGTCATCAGACATCAGTTATCATAAATGCAGTACTTCAGCTTCAGACTAATTTAGAAAAATAATATATGCTTGGTAGGGCGTGTACAGTACTCATAGTAGACCCAATTTTGCATATACTTTCATCCAGTTGTTCTATGATATTTAGTGATTATAATCTTGGACATGATCTATGCATATTAGCCTAACCTCATGATAACGCTCAATCTACAGCTATCGTAGGAGTGTAAAGCGGTTGTTAGCAAATATAGAACCCAACCTGGGTTAGGTATCGATCCTACAGGGAATAGCTTGGCCAACAAGTAAGCAAAATTACTAAACTTTTGGTGCAAGTCTCATAAGAAGGGGGGATTCTTGTCTTGCAAGTAATGTAAACAAAGTAATGCAGTAAAAGCTGAAAATAACAAAGTAAAAAGAGAGTAATTCGTGGGTTGTGAAACAATGAGAATTGAAGCGTTGGGGTTCTGTCCACCTTCTGAGGTATACGTCTCTATTGGCTATGAGTATGTAGAATTCTGACATGCAACTGCTTATAGAGAATTGTATTCGATGGTAAATCCAGGCGTCTTTCGACCTATTCGAGGATTATTTCACTTTAACTCTTTCAAGCTTAAAGCGTGTCTAACGGTATGAATTCTCCAAGAGGTTAGTCCAGTTACGACACTAGTTTTTTAATAGGAAGGGTGTCCTACTACCTTGACACTATCTCTTTTCCAGAAAAATAACCTTTCTTTCGAACAAGTTAAATGTTATACTAGCGTATTCTTGCGTTTCCAACCACAAAGAATGTACATTAAGATGAAGAGAATAATGATATAAGCAGTATATGTCTTGTGAACTCACAAACTCACAGCAATAGATAGTAACTCATTCGGCTTCCATAACCCCAACAGAGAGGTTTAGTTACCCATGAATGCGAAGGAGATCACGATTGACATTGTTGTTATACCACAAGATTGATGATTTTCGTGTAGCACAAGTGGTAGGCGTGAGGCGTGAATTCCTTAGCAAAGTAACGTTTCTCTTGTTGCGGAAATTAAGAATTGAATAGATGAATAGAAGAAGAAAAATAGAATTAATGGAAAGATTAGAAGAGTTGTAATTGAGAAGTAGAATGTATCTCTCCACTAAGGGAGGATTGTAAGAAGATGTATAGCATGATAGGGTATTTATAATACACATATCCTAATCCTACTAAGCTAATGAAATACTTAACCAAATCCTACTAAGCTAATGAAATACTTAACCCAATTGTACTAGGTTAATGTAACATTATCCAAATCCAAATAAACTAATGAAATACTTAACCCAATTGTACTAGGTTAATGTATTATTATCCTAATCCAAATTAGTTATTGCAAGTCCCCAAAGTCTTCAGAAATGTTGTTTTAGCCCAGGACAGATTTCCCATGCATCACTTTTGGTCCTTTAGGCGTCCAATCTTACGTTCCTTCCTTCGTGCGCTTTCTTTGGTGTCAAGTAAGCCATAAAATGCTGATTTCTGCATCTTTTATACCTGAAACTTTGCTAATCATGTTTGTTAGCTCACTTACAGGAAAAAGGACTAAAAGTGCATGAAATATATAATTTGTTCTCAAAACATGGCACAAATATGGGCAAAATATATTGATATAGGTGCGTAAATTCGCCTATCATCAACACCCCACACTTGAAGCTTTGTTCGTCCTCGAACAAAATATCATGTCCCTCTAAACATCAACTTAGGGTTTCACAGCAACAACACAAAACATTCGTCAAGACAAGCACAACAATTATCAACAAAGAGTAGTTTTCCGATCATTAGTAGAAACCATTTAACCTCTAGCATAGACTCGTGATGGTGGTTAACTCATATTCAAAAGTCAAGGCACAAAGAATCATGCACAACTATCCAAAACTCATCAACCATGTGTGTCTCACAATATATTACCCATAGTCACTCACAAGTATAGCGTATTTTTCAAACATAGGTATCAAAATATCCTTGCTCTCGCTCTCACAAAGAATTCATATGTAGCAACTGATGACCATAGGCTTGCCCTTAGTGTACTACTCCACTAAATGTCAAAATGTTAAGATTAGGATCAAGTAGGTCTTTTCATGGTTGTAATGTAGGCTAAGGGACGGGTAGGATCAGCTATTTTGGCCAGAAATAGTGACTAAGTTCCTAAGCACTTTAATACATCACATTGTATCATTGACATTTTTTTTTCTTTCAACCTTTCTTCTTTCTTTTATCCTACCACCCTTGTTCTCCTCTTTTGTTTTTCAATTTTAAGCATAACTCACTTTTCTGCTTTCTTTTTCCTTTTTCTTTTCTCAACATACCTCTTATGATAGCACTTTCTTTTTCATAACACATTCAAGCACCATTACAATTTAAAGCATCATACTCACCCAATTTCCTCTTTTGTTGTCACATGACTTTTTCACTTTAAAGCACTTAGGAATTTGGATCAAATTACGGTCTTGAAAAAAATGGATTAGGCTTACACACGAGGTTGTCAAAGAAATAGGCTAAAGGCTCAAAAGGGTTTAACTAGGATGATGTCCAAGGGTAGGTAAAACAAAGGTAAACATATGTAGGTTGCCAAATAAATGCCTAAATCATCTCCTAAACTTACACTCCTTATTTTCGCTTTGCATACATACCAGGCAAGTTCTAGCATCAGCCACAAACATAGAATATACTATTATCTCACACACACAAGGCACATGGTCGACTTGATTGGAAGTAATATAGACTCTTGACCCTACAAGTGAAGGAATTGAACCACACAATATCACATAATGAGTCACAACTAGAGCCTAAACGTCTCAACAGTCATAATTGTAGCACATACTCTTGTTATAATCTCACCCTGCCTATTAGAATAATTTCATGCAAAGCTAAAAAAAATGTTACTACTAAAAAAAATTAAAAACGAAACACAAACAAAAACAAAGTAAACAAACATAGATGCAAATAGAGAATTATAGCATGCAATACCGCCACCCCACACTTAAACGGGACACTGTCCTCAGTGGAAAGTAAATACGAAGAACCTGGTTATTCAAACTCATTCTCTATGTCTGGGGTCATACCCCTTGCATCGGAATCATCATCAGAGTCGTCATCCTTAGAAGTTCCTCATAAGTATCCCACTTAATTCCAAGAGTGAGTCGAAGTGTTTGCATCGAGGAGGGTTCTCCTTGCTCTTTTTGTGAAGTGGTAGCCTTATCTTTGCCTTGCCTTTTGGTGCCATTGTACCTGAGATCTCAATAGAGTCATGTTAGAATCATCTTAATGGATACAATCTATGAACAAGCAGTGGAGGTACCACCCCACACTTAGGTTGTTGGCACCAACTAGTGAAGTGAATGTGGTCAATTACTCAGACTTCATCGACATACGTTTTAGGTGCTCTATTCCAACAATAAAATCAGTGAGTCATACTTCTTGTACTCTTGGCAATACTTGCATGTAAGATTATATCAAGACTACTACATAGGGATTACATCAAGGTATAGTATCTATAAATACTCACAACCGCCTATGTCGGTAGGCAACTATAAGTCTTATTCCGATGAACAATTCATTCCAACATGTAAGTATTCAAGTGACAAGATTATGAAATGTTAATGACTATAGCAATTCCTTAAGAGTATGACAATACATCAAAATCAAATTCATGTTGGAAACAAGTTAAGAGCATCCTAACGTATATGTTCACTCACTTGGTTGTGTATCAGAAATTCAAACACATGAATATCACCAATGCTTCTTCAAGATATAGCAATTCATAATAGGCATAGCAACGTAGTACTTACGAAAAATGGATGAAGAACAAAAGAGTACTTACGTGATTGAAGCCTTTGGAGATGTTCTTGTGAATTGGAAGAGCAAAAAGAGAAATTTTGAGATGATTTGGATGGATGTGCGGCGCCTTTGGGTCAATTTCTAATGTGGTTATGTTTCAAGACTAAGTCCCCTTTATATAGGAAGAGAATGGGTCGGGTTTTGACACATTTCCAAATGGTTTTGAAGACAAAAATACCACATATGCGGCGCATAATGCTCGGCATAGTCATGACATATGCGCCGCATAGTCTATGGCATTTTGAGATATATGCGCCGCATAGTCTATGGCATTTTGAGACATATGCGCCACATAGTCTATGGCATATGAGATCCTGAGACCTAATGCCATAGCATAGGCGGCGCATAGTCAAAAGCACACTTAAGAATGGGTGGCGCATACTGTATAGCACACTAGATTCTGAGATCTTAGGCTATAGGATAGGTTTTGCATTGTTCGTGGCCTAGTTTTACCTAGGCCTATCCTTCCTCGATGCCTATTTTGGCATGATCAATGCTCAATCCATAACCTTATGCATCCTTATACCTAACTTACCACCTTTTCCATACAATACGTCCAAATCGTCATGTGAAACCAATCTCCTTGTTGAATACTTCTCGCACCTATATTTGCTTAAAACCAATGAAAACAATTAGTATGATGGGTTGCCTACCACCAAGCGCCTTAGTTTTGGTCGTGGCACGACTCTTATTTTTGGATTTTCATTTATCAAAAACAAAACAAGTACTAGAACGAAAGAAAGACAAAACGATAAACAATAACTGAAAAATGATAAACGATGGGTTGCCTCCCATCTAGCGCCTTATTTATTGTCGTGGAACGACATAGTTACCTCGAGTACTCAGACTTCATCGAGGTAAATTGTGGATCATTTTCTGAAAGGATTTAGACGACAATGAGGCTTACCTGTGGTCCTACTAAGCTAATGAAATACTTAACCAAATCCTACTAAGCTAATGAAATACTTAACCCAATTGTACTAGGTTAATGTAACATTATCCAAATCCAAATAAACTAATGAAATACTTAACCCAATTGTACTAGGTTAATGTATTATTATCCTAATCCAAATAAGTTACTGCAAGTCCCCAAAGTCTTCAGAAATGTTGTTTTAGCCCGGGACAGATTTCCCATGCATCACTTTTGGTCCTTTAGGCATCCAATCTTACGTTCCGTCCTTTGTGAGCTTTCTTTGGCGTCAAGTAAGCCATAAAATGCTGATTTCTGCATCTTTTATACCTGAAACTTTGCTAATCATGTTTGTTAGCTCACTTACAGGAAAAAGGACTAAAAGTGCATGAAATATATAATTTGTTCTCAAAACATGGCACAAATATGGGCAAAATATATTGATATAGGCGCGTAAATTCGCCTATCATCACCTCACCTAGCATACTAGTATATTCAAAGTACTGAAACATGTTTTTTTTGCCCTATGATGTCTCATATCATAGGTTCGGACAGTCAGGTTCCTGACCATACTTAGTCAGATTCAGATGATCAGTCGTAGCTATAATAATGAATCCTTATCCATCGAGGTCATGACACTTATTTAGTAATGTTGTTATTTATAGAATTTTAGCTTTTAGTTACTTTCAGACAACAATTGTGAGTTAGTTAGGCCCTGTCCCATCAACTCTTTTATTTCAGATGTTAGAAGCTTTCAGACACTATTAGTTAGTAGTTATTCCACAGTTGTACTCGGTATTGATTTCAGTTTTATTAACCTTATAGAATTTTCAGGTTTACTTCTGTATATGTTTTCATGATTATTACTTAATGCTCATAGCAGGTACCAGATATGAGTTAGCTTGTGGTCCTTTAAGATAATAAGCACTATGTAACAGCCAGAGAGTAGTATCGGGGTGTTACAAATTAGCGAGACCCCAGGACAATGCCTCATATCCTAAATGTAGAGGTCAATACAGATGTGATGGTACACAAAGCAATCCAAAATAATGTACTTTTATATATAACATAAGTGAGAGCATTTCAAGAAACGTTATGCATGTTATAATTTAAAATACTTTGGCAATTTCAAATGATCTTAAAATAATTTTGTAGAGATAATTCCTTTCTTTATTTTATTTCTAAGCTAGGTTATACACCCAACATATCTGAAAGTATCCCATAGGCTATATGGGATCTCGCCCTTAACTCGACAGCCAAGGTCCCAACCAAAGTTTGCCACAGGGGTTGAAGTATCTTAATACGATACACCACGGGACTCTAGGCCACCGTATAATGCCTCTTTAAGGATATAAACTCGTATCGGTTAAACACAATTCTAAAAAATGAAACAAATAACTCATTCCTACTTTAGAGTAACCACCTAACTCTCTTAGTTCCCATTTTTTAACCTGTTCTAAACATGCATCTTTCTAAATTCAAAATCTAAAATCTGAAATGAAATTTGTATTCTATTTTGAGTTTATCATGGCCTTATCTTATTTGGTATCGTCATACCAAGACTTGAAAGTCATATATCTAAGCTATACGATATCATGTTACAATCCTTTCGTTCTAAACAAAATGTTTGGACCACCAAAGCATTAAAACAATATAAGAGAATTTGTATACCAAAACACATGAAAACTTATGCAAAAAGTCACTCTTTCAATTCTTAAACATGTGGTGGTCAATTACTTTGTAGCAAAGCATGCAGCTGTTGAAAATCACTTTTCCGTTATATTAATAAGAAACACCCTCTCTTCAGTTCATAACCAAAATTACGTCTTAAAAAATTGTAAAGGCATTTGTATCATGCTTCTCAATATGCAATTGAATATTCCATAATATATGAAAACAAAGGGTTTTAAAACAAGAGAGGGATTATAAATCTTTATACTCTCAATTCAAGTTTTGAACATCAAACCATGTGCATATAAATATATATATATATATATATATATATATATATATATATATATATATACGAACAAAATTGAGTTTAAGGTGGAAGGCATCAAGACCAAAATATTATTATCAAGAAGGTTTAACAATGCATAATTGTAAATGTAAATTCAAAACCCTTTTTAAATTCATGATTTCTCAACATTTAAACATTATTAAAATGAATTTCACCATGCCCATTTAGTTTAGGAAAACCCCACGTACCTTATTTTTTGTAGTTGAAGAATAGAACCCTAATCTTGACACTTTTCTTGGGAAATCGTGGATTGAAAGGGTTGAATTCTTGCCATGAAGAAAACCCTAATTTTCTTTTGTGCATGAGATTGGAGAGGATTTAAAATGTCAAAAACTGATAAAATGTCTATTATAACACTTAGGGTATGGTTTAAATTTTTAGAGGAGTTTGGGAAGGGAAAATACCAAAATATCCCTTTAAAATGACACTTTAGCGTAGGTCGGCCCTTACCGATGGCCTGAGTGATGGACCTTCACTCCCGTGACTGGCCATCACTCAAACCATCACAAAAAATCCTTTTTTAACCTTGATATTTCAAGTGGATGTCCTAGATGGATGGGTCATCACTAGGTTGACGGTCCGTCAGTCTGGTCGTCGTACCTCGGCAGACTGACGTCTCTCTAGAAAATGGGCATAACTTTTTACTCTAATATTAGACTAAGGAGAAACTGGTGTCATTGGAAAGAAGAATTGAATACCTTTAATTTGATATTTAGTAGGCACTCCAACACATTATATACAAGGAGTAATAGTGGATGGAATTTGACCCAAGTTGAAACATTCACCAAAACTTAATCGATAGAAGAGTTTTCAACTCGTCTTTGATTTAGGGGATATTTGTGTCCTCAACACTTATTAAAAGTTATTCACACACTATAGGATTAATCAACAAATATATATTAATAAAGAATCATTGGTTTTGGGTCTATATGCATATAAAAAATGGTTCAAATTTTATCTCTAAAGTGTAGGGTGTTACATGGAACTTCCCAAGAGAAAGATTTACCTATGTGGAAGTGGTAAATGATCAACATGGACTTCATTATGGGGATTCCAATGTACCAAAACCAATCTGACTCTATTTGGGTGATTTGGACCACATGGCGAAGTTCGCTCATTTTCTTCCAGTAAAATTACTTGGGGGATGACTATGAGAGATAGTCCATTGTCATGGTGGTTCAATGTCGATTATATCCAACCGAGGTACATATTTTTCTTTGCAGTTTTGGCGGTCATTTAAAAAGGTCTACGCACCCAAGTAAACCTGAGTACCTCTTTCCACCCTCAAACAAATGAGCAAGCCAAATATATCCTTCAGACCTTAGAAGATATGTTGAGGGCCTGCGCAATAAACTTCAAGCATATTTGGGTGGATCATTTTTCATTGATAGAATTCACTTACAATAATAGTTATCATTCCAGTATTCAGATGGCTCTTTTTGATGCACTTTATAGAAGAAGATGTAGGTCTCCGATTAGATGGAATGAAGTAGGTAAAATCTTATTGTTTGGACCTGATTTTGTTCATCATCTGATTAAGAAAATGAATTATATTATAGAGTGACTTAAGACAGCCTAAAGTCGCCAAAAGTCTTATGCTAATATTAGAAGAAGAGAGGTTGAGTTTGAGGTTAATGATTGGGTATTTCTAAAGGTCTCCCCTATGAAGGGAGCCATGTAATTTTAAAATAAGGGAAAAATTATTCCTCGCTTCATAAGTCCTTACCAGATTTCGATGATGATTGGGGGGTTGCTTATGAGTTGGATTTTCCAGCGAGTTTACCTTTTTTCCAATCCTGTATTTCATGTATCGATGTTGAAGAAATGTATTGGCGATTATTATCTTGTTTTGCCTATGGAGGAGATTGACGTGAAAGACTCTTTGTCATATAAAGAAGAACCCATTTCCATTTTGGATCATTAATCCCGAAAGTTGAGAAAGAAAGAGAAAGTTTCAGTTAAGTTATTATAGAAGAATCATAAAGTAAAGGAAGCTACTTGGGAGTTGGAGAATGACATATGTTCTACATATCCAACACTCTTTCAAACCGTGGAGGGTGATATAGAAGTTGCCAATATTATCCTACTCTTTCCTTTTCTTGTAGTGCTTGAAACCATGTTAATTGTATTTTGACTCATCATTCGAGGATGAATAATCCTAAGGGGGAATAATGTTACATGTCGTAGTCATAAAACTCTTTTAATGCTTCTAAAATGATCTTTAGGACCCCCATAGTGATGTTAAATCATGAATTTACATTGTGGGAGGTGTTAGGAGTGTTGAAGAACCTCAAAACTTAGTAGGCATCGCATACTAGAGCTTAGGCGATGGCTAGGCATCGCCATGCAATCGCAAACCTTCACTAGAAAGGATTGGCCATAGGCTTGGTGTATCCAACCTTGGAATTGGCCATAGGCTTGGCGTCACCGACCTTAGACGTGGCCATAGGCTTGGCGTCGCCAACCTTAGACTTGGTCGTGGTTTAGGAGCCACTAGCCTTGTATTTTTGTGGTGTAGGGACTCTATTTTTTAGTTAATTTAAGGGCAACAAAGTCTTTTTGCACCCAATAACCATCCCCAAACATACTTACAAGATATTAATATCCCTAAACATAATTTGACCCTATCAATTCCTTAGTTTATCATCTAAATCACAAGGGGAGAAAAAACAAGTAAGGGTTTGCTCATTCAACCTTAAATGTTCAATCTATTCATAATTTCTTTTTCGTTAAGGTATGTGGGACTATCCTTCAAATCCATGGGCATGGATTTTATCATTTTTATCAAGTACAACGATTTATAATCATGTTTTAAATTAAGTGTTTTGAATATTGTTTTGAAAAGAATTTCATAAAGAACATTTTGATGAAAATGTGTGAATTGTGTTGAACTCTTTTCATGAAAATCGAATTATAAAACCTTATGTATCTACCTTTATGGTTTGGAAGGTTTAATTGAGAGCATGAACAATGAATTTCCTCTCCTGTTATAAATTATGGTTTCTATTTTCATTACGAATGATTTTGAATGCATGAACTAAAGTTTGGAAGTAAGTTCCTTAAAATCATGGTGTTTGAAATGGTTTATGATGTGTTGAGAGGAAATTTACTTTCTATAACTATACTCTTTGCATTAAAAATAAGAATTGCATATGAATGAATAATTGACATGGCCACTGCATGTTTAAGTATTGTGAAAAGATAGTAGTTGCATAAAAAATTCACGAGGTTTCAAAATGATGACTCTCTTGTTATGTTATAAATATTTGGTGGTGATTTGCACGTTTTGAATGAGTTGGGCTGTGAAATTGACACAATATGAATAACTTTCAAGTTTTGATATGACAATACCTTGTGATGACATGCCCTTAAAATCTTCAGCATTGAATGATTTTGTATACGAAACATGATGTTTGAAGAACTAAAATTGGTCCTAAAGAGACGTAGCCCAAATTAGGCATTTGAGAGTAAGAGCTCATCAATAAAAAATCAAGTTTTGTCGATTTAGGAAATATAATTGGCTAATGCAAATATATACTCATCCTTGAGACACTGGTATACTAGATTAGTAATTAGGACTCCAGTCTTTATGGCAAACATTGATTGGGGTCTGGCCACCGTGTTAATGGTGGATTCCATATAGCTTGTGGGATTGTAGAAATGTAGGGTGTACCATCTATCTCAGGATTAAGATAAAGTGTTGAGTCTTGATTTTAAGAAAGCATTTGAAAACTCTAAATTATGCCCATGTGTTTTACTTATCCTATGTGTAATGCCTTATGAAATGCTCTCGTCTATGGTGTTTAAAAAAAATGCTATTTTGGATTATTTCACATACCTATATTATTGTATTGACCCCCTATATTTAAAGTTTTGAGGCACAGTCCCAGGGTCCCTCTTAGCAGTAGATTTGTTGTTAGAAGTTTGTAGTCGGTGAGCTTTCCTTATTTCAAAAGGACTTGTTCCTTTTGGGACATTTTTAGTTTATTAGTTCATGGTCTAATGGAGGTCTTGTCCCAGTTTTCACACTACTGTTGGTTTCATATTGCTAGAGATTTCACACACTAGTTTCATATATTTTTGAATGTTTATGAATTAATTTTTCTATTTTTCAGTTGAAGTAAGATAGTGACTAGGTTTCCATTTTACTATGTTTTCCATATTTCTTTATAGTATGTGAACATTGCGTATGATTGCCATTTAGAAGGGCACTCAATCCATCATAGTTCAGGGTGCGCATTGCAGCCAGGGCCTCTGTTCGGGTCGTGATAGGCGTGCTACACACCCATAAAAGCAAATATACTCGACACAAATTTGTGGACACCCAGCAATCCTAAACCATGCTCTGATACAAATTTTTTCATGACCCTAATCGAGGCCTGGCCATGAAAGGTATCCCAATAAAACCTAGACCCGAGATAACCCCTTTCCTTACATTAAGAAAACATCAATAATAATAAACAGTGAAAGCCGACCATGGTAATAAGAGAAAATAAAAATGAAAAAGGAAGTTTGAGAGTTAAAACAAAAAATGATAATATCCCAATGCTGACTAGAAAAATCTCTAATCCACAAGAATCCACTAAGTGGGGACATGCCCCGAACAATAACAAAAAAATCTAGAAGGGATATTCTAATTGTAACGCCCCAAATTTGGTACCCAAAATGCTAAACGGTGCTAAGGATCCCGAAGGAACACAAGTTAACCCATG
Organism: Capsicum baccatum var. pendulum; assembly: GCA_030864225.1. Classification (NCBI taxonomy): domain Eukaryota; kingdom Viridiplantae; phylum Streptophyta; class Magnoliopsida; order Solanales; family Solanaceae; genus Capsicum; species Capsicum baccatum. The sequence continues at coordinate 34,298,815 of CM061560.1, forward strand.
ACTGATATCTGTACCTGCATACTACATAATATAATGTATAATGAGGAAACACGAACTAAAAGGTGATGTGTGAGCAGATGCTAAGACATTTGAGGCTTTTAACTAAGAATAATTGCAAAGTCTTAAGCAAATTTTGTAGTTTTTGATTGTTTTCTATTTGATATTGCAGTAAAAGTCCAGATGTAAGAGAACCAGCAATAATGGATGTAAAAGAGTTGATTTTTGAGCAAGTAGAGAGGAAAGTATAGTTGACGACTTGTTTGATAAGTTTTCAGCCTTGTGATAAGCTATCAGAGTTACCATCCACCATAGACACGAATGGGATTCAGATGGAATTCATGACGACGTCTGTTATAGTACATCAGAAGTGTGATAAGCTGTCAGCCCTGCTGTTACGCTTAGACAGAGAATGGTCTTCAGGTAGAATTCATGATAACATCTGTGATAGGCCGTCAGAAGTATGATAAGCCATCAGGATCATCATTAGGCTTAGGTAGGAATGGAATTTAAAGTGAAGAAGCGGCGATAATTCTGATAAGCCGTCACAAGTATTATAAGCCATCACGTCTCATCGTGAACCTAAGGCAGAGATTGTCAAAAGTGAGAAGGAGCTGACGACATTCCTAATAATTTGTCAGACTCCTAATAAGCCATCACACACGTCGGCGCCTGTCCGAGCAAATACTGTGATCTATGATTTTGTTTCCATAATTAGGCTGAAGTATTTAAAGCATATGTTAGGGTTTGATAAATATGGGGGTGGGGGGGAACTGGCATTTTAAGAATATCTTCTCTCTATTTTTCTTACTTCAACTTTACAATTATTTTTGGAGATATTATTACAATTATTTAGGGATTTTCTACTGTGAATCAAATCTAAGAAACACTTGTTTCTATTTATCTTGCTGTAAGTTCATATATCAAACTATGAATTCAACTTCTTGTCTTGATTATTTTACTATGAGTTGTTAAATTCCCTTAATCCGAGTTGTGGGATCTATGGGTTTAGGTTTGTAATGTAACTAAGTGTCTAAGATTATAACGGTGGAAGAAATATTTTGTTAATTCCATTATTTTATACTTTGACTATTGGTTGCAAACAATAGGCCTTACTTACTGGTGATTTGCTTGATATAAGAAATCAACCCTAGTAAGAAGTGAGTTATCAACAGGGACTTGGAAGCATCAAACTTCCATTTAATAATTAATGTTGTAACAAGATTAATTAACTTTAGATAACATGCCGTTATTAAATATAAATTCCCTAAGTTTGAGAGAATTAGGTTGTTAAATATCTAAATAGGTTGAGAAACATTTAGACATAACTTCGACAAGGATAGTCTATTGTTCCTACCTACAATAAGAATCTTGAACAGTTACTAGCGTCTGTCAAATCCCAACACCCATAGTGAACATAACTCTGGTTTTCCTTATCAAATTGAATTCAAACATTAAATGAAGAAATAATTATTTGTTACCTATCCAAAAAAACCCATTCATAAGAACCTGTTAACTATCAGTAGATTAACCCGCAGATAACTCAAATTCACACCATATTCCCTGTGGGATTCAACCCCAACCTAGTTGGGTTATATACTGAAAATGATCACGTACATTATTGTAAGATAGGTGTAGTTTGAGCGTTATTAAAAATGGTGCCATTGCTGGGGAATATAGTTGTAAATTGAAGTTGTGTGCGTTAATTGATTGTTAGTCAAGTTTCCTAGTTTTACGTTTATTTGTTGTTTTTGTTGCTTCAAGACATTTGTGGTATATTTCAAGAACCAGAAGTTCCGGAAAACCATTATTACCATTTAATCCAGAACCGTAATTTATTAGTAGAATGGCAGACCAGCAGAAGGCTGACAGGTTAGAAGCCTTAACTACAGCACAGGTGAATGTGCAGAATGATGGTTAACAAGTATGGCATCAAAAGCCTGAGGATAACAACTAGAGAGATGAGGAGATGCTATATCTATGTAACCCAATGTGTGCAGAGCAAATAGTTGCAGCAGTACAACATAATTCTAATAGAAACTGTCTGTTCCAAGGAATACAAGATCACCAGCCGATCCAGTATGACCTCAATGATGATGATGATGGAATGGATGGAGCAGGTGAAACGGGTGCAATTATTCCTCCACTGTTATCACCTAGGGAAAAATTCATCATTTGAGTACTATGATTCAACTCCTTAATCTGAAAGGGTTGTTTGGTGGCCTTCCTGGGGATGATCTGAACTTGCATTTGGTAAACTTTGTCACCATTTGTAAATTCTTTGATAACCCAGGAGTGGGTCAGAATGCAATCTATTTGAGATTGTTTCCGTTGTCTCTATCTGGGGAGGCAACATTGTGTCTTAATGAGCTGACACTCGATTCTATAACCAACTTGAGAAAGTTGAATGGAGCTTTTCTAGAAAGGTTATTTCCACCTTCTAGAAGGGTACAGTTAAGGGATGAGATCAACAACTTTAGACAGATCCCAAGTGAAGCCTTGCATGAAACCAGGGAGAGATTCAAAAAGAAGTTGATGTAGTGTCCGAACCACAACATGACAGACATACACTTGATGGATACTTTGTATAGGGCTCTTAGATCTGTGAAAAAAACAATTGTAGATAATGATATTGGTGGTTCGTTTGTTGCTTTTACATTCCTAGAGGCTTTAGAAATGCTTGAGAGAATAACCAAACATAGTTAGGCATAGCATACCAGGGACTCTATGGTAGCAAGCCCCACTATTTTTATTGGTATGACTACAGAGCAATGCAGAAGAGACGAGGAGCATGATCAAGACATGGATCACCAAAAAACAAAGATGGACTTGCTAACTAAGCATTTACTATTAGCTAAAACTGAGAAAATAAAGGTTGTGAGATCACAGAACAAAGTGAAGTCTGACTCAGAAGTAGAGGCAAACTATGTAAATAATTAGGGGGGTTTCAAGGAAATATCCAAGGAAATTAATGTCCGACTTATTATGACAAGGCTGGATATAAAAACTAGAAGCAAGGTAATTGGAGGAGCAATAATGATAGGAGAGGGTTATATATCCCTCTTGGAAATCGTGAGGATGATACAAAAAGTTCTAAAAAGATGTCCCAGGAGGACATAATGGCTAAATTGTTAAAGGGGGTGGATGCTACTAACCCAGGGGTCACTACCATGAAGACCGATTTTTCCTCTATGAATTAGTTAGTAAACTTGCACTCCACTTCGATCAAATAGCTGGAACAACAAATGATCCAACTCTCTATATAACTGAACCATAGAAAGAGTGGAACGTTACCAAGTGATACAGTTCAAAATTTGTGAAGTGATGGCTCATGTATGGCAATTACCACTAGGAGTGGTAAAATATTACCTGGCCCTTCTGTGGGCAAAAGTTTGATTAAAGATGTGACTGAAATATATGATGAACCCAAAGAAGAATGCCCAATAGAGTCTGGGAAGCTGGAAGGTTCTGATGATTCTCTAGAACAAGGAAAAGAGAAGGAAAAGGAAAAAGTTGTGAAAACTCTCCCAAGACCACAACTTCCCTTTCCTCAGAGATTGAAGAAGAAGGTTGCTAACGCAAAATTTAGTAAATTCATGGCAATGTTAAAGAAGTTAATGATAAATGTGCCTTTGGTAGAGGCACTCGAGCAAATTCCAGGGTATGCTAAATTCAAGAAGGACCTTGTGACCAAGAAAAGAGCAGTGAGCTATAAACTAGAGGATAATTTCCACCATCGATTGCCATTTCTACATGATCTTTAGTGCAGAAGAAGGCCGACCCTGTAGCATTAACTATTCCATGTACAATCGGGTCTCTCAATTTTTCTAAGGCTCTATGTGATCTGGGGGAGAGCATAAATCTGATCCCGCTATCCATGTAGAAAAAGCTAGATTTTGGGGATCCAACCCTGAAAAACATGCAGTTAATGATGGAGGATAGGCCTATAAAGCGACCAGTAGGAATATTATATGATGTATTGGTAAAGGTGGCAGTCTTTATACTTCCTGCTAATTTTGTAGTCCTAGACTGTGACGTGGATTTTGAAGTACCCATCATTTTGGGTAGACCATTCCTTGCTACTGGGAGAGTAGTAGTGGACATGGAGCTGAATGAGCTAAAGTTTAGGTTCAATGACAAAGAAGCAAGATTAAAAATGCACTCATCCATGACACGGCAAAAGGAGAGGAGTGTCTTCTCAATCGTGGATATGTTTTATGAAGATAGAAAAAAGGTAGTAATAGGTGTCATGACGAAGTCTGAGTAGTTAAGATAACCTAGTCGTGCCGCAACAATAAATCAGATGCTATTGGGTGGCAACCCAAAATTTTTATGCATAAATGCAAGCTATTTTAATTTATTTAGATAGAAAGTATAATGAACTGAAGAGGTATGCAGGGGTCCAGGTAAAAATTAATGAAGTCAGCCAAGGGACCCTAACAATAGATGTGACGAGTTATCACAATTGTGATAAGCTATTAGATATGTCGTCAGAAAATTCAAAAAAAGGCAACAGTTTGCCTAAGGTTGATGACATCTACGACGACTTATCAGACATGTGATAAGCCGTCAGGTAATCTTGGGCCCAAATATTGAAAAATTCGACCCGGCCCACAGTCAAACCTTTTCACCTTCCCACATATCTCCTTTGTTTTCTTTAAGTTTTATTTTCTTTCATATTAAGTTTATTTACTTACTTTTTTCAAAAATTAATTGCTAAATAAAATAAGAAAAATATTCTTCCTTATGAAGTGTGGGTTTGAAATCAAGATAAAGAACTCTTCTTTCATCTACTACTTCCTCTCATTTGCGTAACCAAGTGAAGTCACCGATCAAGTATACTCATAACTCAACTCTCCTCTTCATTAGGTAAGTGTTCCAACTGAGGTAAATCTTAGTTTCAAAGGTATTGAGGAAATCTTAACTTGCCAATGTGTGAAAAATAGAGTCTAGGGTGTACAGTGATGCATTGTACTTAAAAACATAGGGCTTAACTCAAGAACAAAACTCCATGTGAGTCTAAGAAGAAAGTGGATTGATAATCAAGACTAAAACTTAGCTGGATGTTGTATTCTAAGCTGACGACGTATTTGATAAGATATCACAGTTGTGATGGCTTATCAGACTATGTCGTCATAAGTTGAGAAAAATAAGCCTATTCTATTTAAGGCTAACGACACAAATGATAAGTTATTATATTTGTGATGATTTATCAAAACATGCCGTCACAACTTTGGTCTGATACAATTGTGAACCTCTTTTAAGGGATATGGAATTATAATGATTCAACTTCTTATGTTGGATGATCATGAGTGCTAAAATGAGTGCTTTCTTTTTCTACAAGTCTTATAATGGCACCCAAAGGAAAAATCCCCAAACCTACAAAGAAAGTGACAAAGGGGAGTAAACCCAGAGACTCTTCAATGAGGAATCTAATTATGAGGAGGAAGAGCCACTACTCAGGAAGCAAAGGAAAAAAAACCCAAAAAAGCCTTTGCCACCTCCACCAGTTGAAGTGTAAGAGAGTGAAGAAAGTGATACTGAAGCAACAATACCACATAACAATATAGCTTTTGAGAAGATGGCTTTTGAGCAGCCTGAGTCTTAAAATTCTAAGTCTGGAGAGCTTGAGTCGGAGCATGTTGAATCTGAGCATCCTGAATCTAAGGGAACATCATCTGAGTCTCCTTCTACTGAGCAAAAGGATGATGAAGAATCTCTAATTCGAGAAACTATGGTTAAATGTAAGAACCCAGGGTCCGAGACAGTGCTAGGTGGAAAATTCCCAAGGCACATTAAATCTTCTATGATGTACTTCTTATAACTAAAATAAGGAAAATTAAAAGGCCAATCTTTAAAGAAAAGAAGATCGTTACTACTGGGTTTAGCAGATATCCAGAAGTAGAGCAGAAATTTTGAGACAACAAGTTGGGATGGACTGCGAAAGGAGGAAGATCATTTTTCCCTACACTAGTTTGGGAGTTCTATGCAAACTATCAGGCTCAGTTAGAGAATATGTGCAAAAAAGGGGAGAAATCATAAGATCAACCTTGTTGGATAAAGTTCCAAAATGGGGTGTGATGGTGGATCTCTCAGAAACAACAATCAACAGATTTCTTCATGGCCTCAAATTCACTCCTCGGGCAACTTCACCTATATTCTATGCTCGATTGAAACATCATACAAATCAAAGGTCTTGGTTAGCCACCCTCATAGCTGAAGGAAAACTTGATGGATGAACAACCCAGATGAAAGGATTTTCAAGGCCTCCTTGACTCAAGAGTCAAGGTTCTGGTGGGGTGTAGTGCGTACCCATTTGATGCCTACTGAGGGAGATAAAATCCTTGGATATGATAGAGCAATACTGGGTGTAAGTCTTGTGGCTAAAATAAACTTTAACTTCAAAGAAATCATTACCGGGAAGATGAAAATTTAGGTCTCAAGGCCCAACACGGTATATCTTTCCCCTTGTCTAACTACAAAGTTTTGTAAGGCAGCAAATTTACCTAAAGTTATAGGAATAGACAATGAACTTCCTACCAAGAAGACCTACAACCCCATCCGATATGATGAAAATCAGCTGAGGATGACACTTGACAGAGGAGCTGAGGTTGCAACAGATCCACCAGTTACAGATACCAACTCATTACCTAATGTAGAGGTGTCGGATTCTAAAGCTGCACTACCAACATTCCCAGCACAAGTAGACTCTATGCCTAGAAATGATACAAATCCTTCAGCTTTTGTGTTTCCCATAGAATTTTCCTTCAACCCGATGAATTTCAGAGGAGTGGCCAAGTGGTACAAAGCTCAACTATAAATTTTTGCCAAGCAATTTACCTCTACGGTAGACAAGAGAATTAAGGTCGCACTTGAGCCCTTTCGAGCCATGCCCCGTTGGATTGATGAGTTAGAAAACCATTTCAATACTTAGTTAAGAGAAATGTCAGGCTCAGACCTTGAACAATTTAAATTATCCCCTAGACAAGGTAAAGGCGGATGTTGGAGTATTACAGTAGCACCAACTTATGGTGTCGGCAGACCCGGCTGTTGATGAGTCTGAGGGTGAAATACCATTGCTTGATCTAATGGATGAACCAATAAAGAAAAAAAAGGGTGAGAAGAAAGGTAAGGGTAAGAGAGAAAGGCCTGATAGTGATGAATAAAGAATAATAGAGAAGAGAGAGAGAAAAAAAGTTGGAAAATGAAGACAAAAAAGGCGATGATCGAGTCCTTATATCACAATGAGAAATGGCAGGAGGACCTACGAGTGAGAGTTGTAGGTGCCTGAATTACTAGGCCTCCAACAATTGGTAGGCCAACTATGTAAGAATGGAAGAAGGCTCCCGATGGAGATAAGGCAGCTGAGGTTGAGTCAGCAGGGTTAGGGACCCATGTTTCCTATGCTTTATCTACTCCAGGGATACCCAAACCCTTAGTTTAATTTTTCTTTGAATTTAAGTTAAGGGTGTAGGGTCAGTTGTTGTTATAATATTTTGTAGTTGACTAGGAGAAATACAAGTACCTGAGGCAGTTAATGTGGTTTTGTTATTTTGTGAACACCTCTCAAATGGTTTGATTGTTTAAATGTGTGATTTGCATCTAATTATGACCACTGTATATTTTGTTATTTTATCAGTTCTAGTGACTTGATAATCATTGCTAAACAATTGCATGAACTGGATAAGTAGTGACTTGTGATATACTTGTGTCCCATGTGCGTGTGAGAACTTACTTAGTTCCCTTTGTATGTTGAATCTAGAACTTGCTGGGTTAGTCTTACCTAAATTGAAGGATAGGGGATAGGAAAGGATCATAGGCTCTTTTGACATTAGCCACTTTTAGCCTAAATGACCTTCCTTGTTTGCATAATATTTCTTGATCCCCATTTTGAGCCTGAATAGCCTATTTCTTTTTTTATGATACTTATCACCGTCTCATTTATATCATAATGAACCTATTTTGGCCCCGGTCCTCCTTGGGAACTATTCTCCTAGACTTAGGCAAATGACCTAAGTTGAGGGTGGAAATCATAGGGGTGCATGATATAAAATGAGTGTGAAGAAAGGTAGAATAAAATAAAAAAATAAAAAGATGGTTGCAGTGGAAAAAAACAAGAAAAGAAAAGTTTTAAAAAAGAAGAAGTGATTGTAGAAAAGACCGCACCCATCCTGAATATGTGTGATCAAGAAAAGAGAAGAATAGAAAAATATTAATAAGTGAGACCCCAGAAGCTAGTATAGTGTCAAGGATGCTTAGACACTTTAAATATCATCGAGTATCGTACCAGCCCCTAGCCTACAATACAAGCCAAAGAGAAGACCTATAGAGATCCTAACTGACCTGTCTAAAAGCCTTGGTAATGAAAATAAGGGCAAGCCTATGGTATTTGGCATACATTGATTGGAACTTCATTCTGAGAGTGTGTCTTTATACTGTCCCCATGGGTACATATGTAATATCTGATAAAAGTGGAGTTGGATTTTTTTGTATTGAGGGCACACTGGTTATGTTGCTAGTTGCTAACTTGTTTGGATAGTGTAATATTGGTACATGCATTGTTGTTGTTTCTCAATTGATGCCATATCTTGATTTTTGTGTGTCGCGTTGTTTCTCTTCAATAATATGCACAGTTGTCATTTTTAAATTAATTGACCTTGGAGATGGTGAAGATGTTTTGAGATAATATGGATGGTTGACTGACGAATGTACTCTGTATCCTCTTAGTTGTGTTTTAGTTGCTTGAGCACAAGCAATTGTTTAAAGTTGAGGGTGTTTATGTGTCAGCAAATGCTAACACATTTGAGGCTTTTAAATAAGAATAATTGTAAAGTCTTAAGCAACTTTTTTCATTTTTGATTATTTTCTGTTTGATATTGTAGTAAAAGTCAAAATGTAAGAGAACCAACAATAATTGAAGTAAAAGATTTGATTTTTAAGCAAATAAAGAGGGAAGTGTAGCTGACGACTTGTCTGATAAGTCGCCAGTCTTGTGATAAGCTATCAGAGTTGTCGTCATCCTTAGACAGAGAATGGGCTTCAGTTGGAATTCGTGACAACATGTCTGATAGGTCGTCAGAAGTATGATAAGCCATCAGGCTTGTCGTTAGTCTTAGACTGAGAATGGTCTTCAGCTAGAATTCATGACAACATCAGTGATAGTCCATCAGAAGTATGATAAGCCATCAGGCAAGTCGTTAGGCTTAGGCAGGGAAAAAGATTTTAACTGAAGAAGCGACGAAAATTTTGATAAGTAGTCATATGTCTAATAATCCATCATGTCTCATCATCAACCTCAGGCAGAGATTTTCAAAAGTGAAGAGGAGCTGACGACATTCCTGATAAGTCATCAGACTCCTAATTCACATTACAGAATGAGAGCTATTGGATATGACCTTTCTATTATTTATACATATCGCCTAGGTGCTACTACCTCTGATGTATGGATTTGAAAGGATTGCGGATTTCGGATAAAATTGTTCACAATCAAATATCTTGAACTTTCTTCCCTATATATATTTCCTACACAAGGCTACACCTTTTCTATTCATTTTCAACAGTCAAATAATGGTGACATTTTACTTGTAGTTATTCTATTTATCATGATATTCTATGGTTCAACCAGAAAACTAAAACACACTACTTATTTGAGGAATGTAATCTTGTAGAAATCTATGTAGAGAGCCTTGTTAATCCTCTAATGATATCTGACCAGGGACGTCATTAGCTGATGACCTGTAAGAAATCAGCTTAAAATGCTCTTTTTACACTTCTTTTTTTTGGTCAAATACAAGACAAGACATTGAATATAATTTTTTCCTGATAAGGTAACAAAACATATAATATAAATGAATCTTCACATCATATATGCTTGTATAGTAGTTTGAATCTCAATTTACTTGTTAAAAAGGAAAGAGCTTATGAAGAACACAAAGCAATAAAGAATAATAATCATAACTTTGTGTGTTTCGATGCTTTTTCTTATGTTTTCGAGAGCCACAGCAGCTGCTCCGAGATTATACGTGAATGGCAAAATAAAGCAAGGACAAATAAGTAGACTTAGTATGAAAGAAGACAATATATTCTTGTTGTATTGCTTGCATTATATAATGTCTTTACAAGTAAAAATGGCAAACTATTTATCAGCTATAAAAGTGACACCTCAGCCAATAAAAAAATTCTAGAGCCCTAAAGTACTAGAATCAAAGAACTGATGGCACGTGGCAGTGCCGTTTGTGGTACCAGTAAATATTCCTCCTACAGTGTCAGATTGGTATGAGCTCGTCCATGTACCTGTGTTTCATGACATTTCTCTCCCCATCAAATTTTTCTTCCATGTTATTTGGTATAACTTCATATTATCTCTTTCCTAGGTGCCTTCCAAAGGTTCAATCTTTCATAATTTCATTTATCAAAGAGATTAAGGAGATGTCTGATTGAGAGAAAACCTGGGTGAGGACAGTGAGAGGGGATTCAGTGTAGTTCCCAGTTTTGACAGGGTTGCACCCATGGATCAACCTTGATGTATGCTATTTGCAAATGATGTAGTTTTGATTGATGAGAATTAGGGAGATGTTAATGATAAATTAGAGGTTTGGAGACAAACCCTGGAGTCTAAACGGTTTATGTTGAGTAGGACAAAAATGGAGTACTTGGAATGCAAGTTCAACAACGTGACATATGAGGACGAGGTTGTAGTGAAGTTGGATTCACAAGTTATTTCTAGAAGGAATAGTTTTAAGTATCTTGTGTCTATGATTCAGGGGAATAGAGAGATTGATAAGTATGTGACACACCATATTAGGGGAGGAGTGGATGAAATAAAAGCTTGCCTCGGGAGTTTAGTGTGATAAGAAGGTGGTTTCCAAGCTTAAAGGAAAATTCTATGGAATGGTGGTCCATCATGCCATGTTGTATAGAGCAAAGTGTTGGTCAATCTAGAACTCTCATATCCAAAAGTTGAAAGTGGCGGAAATGAGAATGTTGCATTAGATGTGTGGACTTACGAGGGGAGTTAGGTTAGAAATGAGATTATTCAAGCAAAGGTGGGAGTGGCCTCAGTGGAGGAAGGGATGTAGGAAGTGAGGTTGAGATAGTTTGGGCTTTTGATGAAGAGGGGCATGGATGCCCCGGTTCCGAGGTGCAAGAGGTTAGCTTGGGTTAGTTTAAGGCAGGGTAGAGGTAGGCAGAGGAAATACTAGAGGGAGGTCATTAGACATGACATGGAGCAGTTACAACTTACTAATGATTTGACCCTACATAGGAAAGTATGGAGGACACGAATTAGGTTGAAGGTTAGTGCAAGTGGGTGAGTCGCAACCAGTATTAAGTGTGCTTTGGAATAGCCTTGCTAGTAGTCGTAGGACTTTGCACGTAGGATGGAGTCTCTAGTTAGGTGGGTTGGGGGAGGTGGGTGCTCACGGTTTGTTAGGGTATAGTACTACTTTGTGGGTGCTTGATTTCTATTATTTCATCTTGTCTCATGTATTATGACCTTATTTACCGTCTCACTGTCTTGAGTTGGGGGGTCTATCGAAAACAACCTCTCTACTTCTTCATAGGTAGTAGTATGGACTGCGTATATTTTACCCTCCCTAGACCCCACTAGATGGGAATTTAATAGGTATGTTGTTTCTTTTGTAGCTAGAACTCTCTTCCCCATGTTCATCCATTGGTGCGTCACGTGGTCTAATCAGGTTTTAACCAATACAGATATATTGTTATGCAGTCTTAATTGACGTAACCTATGGCTATGGGTCTTTCATAACCGCTAAGATTAGAAATCTACGGGGAACTTGTCTAAAGTGATAAATTCTGATCCATAAAATCTTGTATTTCCATACGGTGTTGCGATTTGGAGATATATTATAAAAGAAGGAAATGAGAGATAATTAGACTATGGACAGTTAAATAGTTTGAAGATAAGGAAATATGTCTTTTTTATTCATTTTGGTCAGAGATAAGGATGGGATTTTCGATTGAGAAGAAGGATTAATGAACGAGAATTGTCAGAAGTTGCCTTCATTTTGCAGAAAATGGAAAATGTGACATTAGAAGGTTGTGAGATGGAGGGTTCACTTTTAAGACTAAAGAATGACCCTGGAAATTGTTATGGAAGACAAAACTACCAACCAAAGTCACTTGATGCTCTCTAAGAGTGTTTAACATAGGATAGGCTGCAGAAGATGGGATTTATTCTTCGTAGCAGGAACGCATAGCTATTACAAAATTTAAATGTATTCAGAATTTATTATTTTTGAATAGAGGATCTTTTGCGATTGATGTGATGGATTTTCTAAACTTGCGAGAGTCTTTTGTCATGTAATTTGGTCAAGTCCAATTTGTGGGATCTTTTCAATACCATCTTGGTACTAAGCATTAATGTCAGAATTTATAACATTATAGAGAAAAAAAATAGTTATCAAAATTGCTCATGAAGCACTCTAAAATAAGGGGATAAAGCAAAGGGACTACTAATGTCAGCTTTTATGATATTCTCCATCGTTTTTGTTGTTTTCAGTATAAAACTTGTAATTCTATCATGCTACCAGATTTACAATCATCTGCTATAAACCATAATCATGATAAGAATCGCATTAAGAACTTGGTTTGTCTCTAGAATGTGAAGAGAACCCGATATTATTGAGTATCTGAGTGAATAAGTAACAAATGAAGCAAAATGGATATGGTAGATTTATATAACAGATTTTGACTTGTACACAAGAAGGTTAGAGGAAACCTTGTGGATTGTTCCTATGCTTTTATGGTGAAAGTGTATTGTTGCCTCTTCCAGTATACTAAGAATTTGACTTGAATTACAGAAAATATAATCAGCTTTGTTCATAAACTTTTGTAACATTCAAAGTATGGATTGTCTAACATTTTGATAAACTTAAGGGCATAAACTTTTGTTGAGTCTGCATATGTAATCTCCCGTGGATAAATTGAACAGGTCCAATATTAATGACTACTAGTTGATGGAACAAGAATTTATAGCTATGTCTTCAACTAGAGAAGATGTTAATTAGCTTCAAAGTATGCTAATAGATATTCATCTATGGAGCAAGCCAGTACAACCTTTGACTATCTATTTTTATAATTAATCTGTTATATTTTGTGCTTCAAGTGATTGTTATAATGGCAAGCTAAGATAAGTACGTCTCGATAACACCCTGCAACATTCTTGACTTGATACCACTCATAGTTGCATGTATAGAGAATTTGAAGCCTGGAATTTTTCTCTGTGTTGAAAGACTTAGTCATATTTTAAGCCCTTAATTTCATTGATTTCTAAATTGTTCTTCCCATCCTCGAGACGTATATTTATGATTAATTTCATGTTCGAGGGTGTAAAGGAAATGTCTCAGGGAATTTTTAAATTTTTCGAATGAGGTTTGAGCAGTGTTTGAATCACAAAATTTGTAGGTCACCGCGATTGTACCGCATCACGGTGCCTATTGCGATGAGCCCTCTGGCGTAACGCAATGGACTCCAAAACTGGGATTTAGGTACGAAGTTAATTTCCAAAAGGCAGTCTCATCTTTTCCCCATATCAACAAGTCATAATAACAAGAAATTAAGTTGTCACTAGGGCATTATATGCCAAAGATTACTCAATTTCTTTCCGAACTAAACCCTAACTCCTCCCCCAAAGATCAAGATTTCAACCTCTCTAAGTTCAAGATTCTCAAGAAAGTGTCAAGATTAGGGTTCCATTCTTCAAACAAAGTAACCTGAATCGAAGAGATGGGTCATCTATTGTAACCAACTAGTTATCTGATGCAATAGGGTAAGTATTTGTTATCTGTTGTAATAGGGTAAATATTTGTTGCACCAGATTAGTAACCTATTTTAGTAGAACTTAAACTTGATTCCAACAGATGTGTCATATGTTGCAACAGGGTAAATATCTGTTGCAACAGATTAATAGCCTATTGCAATAGAACCTGAACTCAATTCCAACAGATGCATCATCTGTTGCAATAGATGTATAGTCTGTTACAACATATGATTCACTTGTTACAAAAGATGACTCGTCAGTTGAAATCAGCTTCAGGAGCGTAACATGAATCCTAACAAGTAAGTAATCTATTGTGACTGATCACTTACCTATTTCAACAGATTACACATCTATTGGGATTCTTGTTATGGCACTATGAAATCACTATTAACTTTTTTTAACAAATGACTTTATTTAGGTACCACTAATGGAGGGATCAATAACAATGGGGGTGGATTGTCATGGTCAATGGATTGAGAAGAGCAATCCATATGTATGGCATTAGAAGGAGTGTAAAATCCTATAGACGATAGCTATAACAGTCCAAAGTGATGTTTCGTATGATGATTTTGTGAACTTAATCATCGGTTATTGTGGACTGGATTGTTAAATGGAAGAACTCATCATCGGTTACATGCACAACTCCTTAGAAAATCATAGGGTACTACCTTTCAAGATAATCGATCCGGTTAGGTTGCGTGCTTATCTTAGTGATTTATCCAGGTCGGTGTTAAGAGTGTACATGGTTGAAAAGATGACAGAGAATAAGAAACAGATTATAGAAGAACAACAACAAGAAGACATCTTTGATGATAGGTTGGATGTCAAGACATGAACATTACATATGATCATAAAACTCCTACGCCCGTTGATGCAACTAAGATGCTGGGCATTTATTCTCGATAGACACAGTATGGAAATCTTCCAGACGATGAGACCAACTTTTACAAGGAAATTTCATTCAAGGAAAATAAAGAATGATCTATTACTTTGTTTATTTCTTCCATGAAAAAAGATTTCAGAATAACAAAGGTGATTAATTCGAGAAAAGTATTTTGCTACAAATGTACTAATTTGAACTTTAAGTTGTGGTTAAGAGTAGTGAAGTACTTATGTTCTGACAGATTCATCATTCATAAACATAAAAAGTATCACACCTATGGTTTGGAGCACATCTCGGGCCAAAATCCTCACGCCACAGCAAAGGTCCTCGGTGAATATTTCAAGAATAGATTGCCCGATGGTAAAACCCCTTCTACAAGGGTTAGGGCCAATCAACTCTTTACAAAATTGAGTGTCTTGGTGAGTTATTAGGACATATATATGGACATGGGCATTGCCAAGGACTTTGTTAAGGGGACCCACGAGCATATGTATACAGTCCTCGATGCGAACCATTACATGCTTGAGTCCACAAATTCCGAAAGTAAGACGGCGTTTCATGTTCATGTAAACGGAAGGTTGAAGTATTTTTTTGTATCCTATGGTGCTTATATTAAAGGTTTTTGACATATGAGAAAAAGCATAGCCATCGTTGGTACCTTCTTGAGGAGCATTTATAATGGAGTTCTGCTAACAGCAGTGGCACAGAATGCAGAGAATCACATCTTTCCTATCTCTTTTTGTGTAGCAAACAAGGAATGTGATGTCTGATATGGATATTTTTTTGAACAAATACGAAGTTGTGTCAAAGATATCGAAGAGTTATATTTAGTTTCGAATAGGAATCCAAGTATTCCAAAGATGAGTTTAATTTTTTTTACTTCTGCTCACTTTGCTTGTTACATCAGGCATCTTGGAGAGAACATTCAGACCAACTTTCACAACGAAAGGGTCGTAACCCCTTTTTATAGAGCATATAGTAGGGAGAAGGTTTTAGACCATTTCAATCAAATAGCGGAGTATTTGTATAGATACAATATCATAACATTAAAAATAGTTGAATAAGTGAACTCATTGTTTGGTGATGAAAGAGAATTTCCCATCATGGCTCTGTTTGAAATAATAAACAAGAAGTATGACCAATTTTTTCACAAAAAGTGTGTAGAGTATGAGGACCCAGGAACCCATTTGTTCTAGAAGCGGAAAAAATAATATCAACAAACATCAGTCTGAGGAATAGGCTATTATCTCATCAAATAGTAGATTACAAATTCAGTATCAACGGTCATGGTGATAATTTCACAGTCGATCTTCAAATAAATCTTGTACGTGCAAAGTTTCTAACTTGGATAAAATACCCTATCCTCATGCTATGGCAACTCTTAGAGCTCAATACGGTGCAAAATATGCAACTAAAATTTATGAGTACTCATCTCCATATTATTTGGTGGAAAAATATACAATGGAATATGGTGGGAATATTACTCCGGTGCCTCTCGAAGAATCTTTGCTTGTTCCTGCAGAGCTTTTGGAGAGACTAATACCTCCTCCATATACTGATCCAAGCACGTCAAATCTCAAAGAATGCCATATAAGTGGAGGCGTCGAGTCGGTGCAATACCCCGTACTTTTCCTAGCTCAGTTTAGATCCTAGTGTGTCAAGGGTCAACTTCAAAAGTGTGTAACTCTTTATACGTCTAAAGAAGATATCAATTTCACCTTAATCCGATACTCGATTTTGAAGTTATGTCGATTTTAGTGGAAACAGTATAGCACCGCGTCCTGGTAGAGGGTAAAAGGGAACTCATCCTTTTCTAGTGACACAACGTGATTACGCCATATCGCATCAGAGGCCAAAATGGCACTCATCCTTTTCTAGTGATGTAATGCAATTATGCAGCGACGCACCAGAGGCCAAAATAACATTTTTTTTCTTTCTAGTGAGCCACCACCATTGTACCACGTCGCAGTGGTATGCCAAATCGGGATTTTTCCAGTTCTGGGTAATTTTTACATAAGGCAATCTAGTCATTTTTCCAAGCCCCAAATCGTGAGAAATAAGGAATTTAACCTATTCTAAGCATATTATGCATGCTTTTCACATAATTTCTCTCCAAGAAACCCTAGAACATCACATTTAATTCCTCAAGAACTCCAAATTTCACCATTCTTTTTCCAAGACAACTTAAAATTCAAGATTCCTAATTCAAGATATTCTAGAAATCATCTTCAAAAGCACAAATAGGAATTTAAGTTTAAGTTTCTTTATTAATTTCATCAATTAAGGTATGTGAGGTTTTCAACAAGGGTATTCCTTTTAACCTTGTACCCAAAAATTAGTTCTAAAGTTTAATTTTGTATAGAATTACATGAATTTCAATTTAGGGTTCATTCATAAATATTTATATTTGAAGATTATGAGATTTTAAGTGATTTAGATGATGAATTGCATTGCTATTCTAGTATTTTCATGCGTATAGAATTACTTTCCAGATTTTGAGTTAATTATTAATATTTTCATTATCAAGCATGAACTTTATGATTATTTGACATGAATTTGATGCATGGGTTATTAAACCCGAGTTTGAATGTTGATATTCAAAGAATGACTATACTTTAAGCATCTTATGATTTGTATTTTTAAATTTTAAATAAAGATTTGATATTTTGATCGTAGCTTAACTATGGAATTCACTTTACATATTCAGATTACAGTTTAAGTTAAACAGATGTTCAATGCGTTTTCATTATAAAACTTTATGCTAGATTTTAAAGTGGATTTCCTACAGAATGAGTATATCGATTAAAGGGAGTAGTATTTAGCACCAAGTTGGGTATGTTTTCATGTCCCAAAACTATGACCCAATATAGGTTCAGATTATCAATTCCCATTTTTATATGGATGACAGATATAAATGTGATCACTTAGATTAGGTCATACTCCGTGGAAAGAGTATGACACCTCTCCCCAACGTAAGGTTTTTCCATAAGGAAACTAAACATTGTACAATATGATAACTCACATAGTGTAAACAAAAAAAGAGTAATCCTAACATAAAAGAATAACATAACAGCTTTTAGAAACTAAGTGAAAATGCTCACAGTTTTATTCAGATATTGCTTCACATATGGCATTAGCTAAGATATTTCAGATTTTAGTTTACAAATACAAAAGTGAGTCCTTTCTACACATATACAGCATGATTTAAACATAGAATATAGATTTATGCAACATGTTTTACTATTCATGATTATGATTTTCAGTTATCAGATATTCTAGCTTATGTGAGTTATCTACATTTTAGCATGCATTCTTTTACAGATTTATTATAATATTGAGATATTTATTAACTTGTGCATTCACCCCATACACTCAGTACAATCCAGAAGTACTGATTCACATATACAAGTATGTGCTACATTGTCTCATAATGTAGGTCTAGGTGCCCAGTGTCAGCAACGTGAGTGATTCAGAGCATCTCTATCTACATCCTAATATTTGGTAAGTCCTCATAGTTTGAGGACCCATATATTCAATTTTTCAGCTTATTAGTAGAGATGATTTAGTATTTTCAGATAGTTTGAGTTAGCCGGGGGTTTGTCCCAGTGACTCTCTAGTTATTAGTTGTAGAGGCTATTAGACTGCTAGATTTGATTTTGATTTCTAGTATTGATTGTTCAGAGTTTTGAGACTAGTATTTTTAGATATTATATTCAGATAGATTTTTGTATCTCATCTTGATCTTATGTCTATATTCCTCTATTATGAGTTTCAAATTTGGTAGAAGGCTTACAGGGTTAGCTAAAGGATATTCATAGTCTTGAGCACCGTGTGACTTCTTGAGAGAAATTTTTGGGGTGTTAAAAACTTGGTATTAAAACCTAAGGTTATAAGAGTCCTATAGAGTTGTACAAGCCACGTTGCATAGAGTCTTGATCATGGGTGTGAAGTGTACCACATTAATACGCAAGTGGCTATGGGATATTTATATGAAATGGTCTCTGTCTTTCATTATCTATCATGCTTACAATGTCTCTATCTGCTTTTAAATCGTGCTCTTACATGACAGTTGAATAATCCTCCTCACCGATCTAATGCATGGAAAGGTGATAACCAGCCACACTAACCCGCTAACCCTCTTAATGAGAATATATTCCATGCTAAATTTTGGGTTGTCTTTTAGGCATTAGCCCAAGCATTTACTGCCAATGTTCAAGGCAAGCATCAACCGACAGTCCCACTTCCAAAGAATAGGGACTTAACATAAGCCAAAATTCGTGACTTTATGAGAATGAATCCGTCAAAGTTCTTTGGATCAAAAGCAGGTGAGGACCCATAAATTTACTTTGATAAGGTAAAGAAGATCACCCAAATTATACATGTTTCTGAAGAGGAGAGTGTAGAGTTGGCATTCTATAGATTAAAGGATGTAGTGTATGATTGGGTGGTTATGTGGAAGAATGGTAGAGGTGAGAATGCAGCTCCTATGAGTTGGAAGGTGTTTTAGGATGTATTTCTAGACAATTTCTTTCCGCATGAAATAAGAGAACCAAAGGTAGAGGATTTTGTGAACATGAGGCAAAGATCTATGACAGTGAAGGAGTACTGCCTTAATTTCAATCAGTTGTCTAAATATGTCCCTTATATGATCGCTGGATCTAGGGTGTAACACCCCATATTTTTGTGCTAGAAAGAAAATGGTCATTACTAGATGTGTAAGCTCTAATTCCATGGTTTATATTTAAATTCAAGTGTCATGATCTTTCTCCTAGTGTATGAAGTAATTATGAGGTGAAAAATTCTGATAGAAATCATTTAGAGCAAAGTTGAGCTAAGAATCTTTCATTAATCAAAAGTTTGATATTCGATTCTATAAGGGTCTACTTTGAATGTGAATAACTTTTGATACACATAAAATTTTACAGCTCAAGACCAACCAAATTGTAGATATTTGAATTAGCGTTCCAACTATATCAATTTTGCCTTAATCCGATGCCCAAGGGAAATATTATGACATTTTTTGTGAGAAGCAGTAAGCCAACGTGATTGTGATGCAACGCATGGGGCTTCATGTTAAGGAAATGCTTCATATGTTATTTCAGTTCCTAAAGGGTATAGGGGAACTTTGGTCACTTCTCCTCACCCAAAATCCATCCATAACATAAAATTTCAGCCCCAAGAAGCATCAATTGACTCTTTGATCAATTTTCACTCAAAAGAAAACCCTAGCCACCTCCAAGAACAAGATTCAACTTTTCTTCCCCAAAGATCAAGAATTCAAGTCTTTCAATTCAAGATTCTCAAGAAAGGTGTCAAGATTAGATTTCCAATACTCAAACTAATCAATATAAGGTACGTGGGATTTTCCTAAAATTACACGGGCATGGTGAAATAGTTTTAATGGTATTTGAATATTGATAAGCCATTAAATTACAAAAGGGTTTTGAGATTTACATTAACAATTATGCTTTATTAACCCATTTTGATAATATTGTTTTGGTCTTGAGGCCTTTTCTTAAATTTGATTTTTGTTAGTATATGTGTATGCATGTGATGGAGTGTTTAAACATGAATTGAGAGCATAAATTACTGAATTTTCCCCTCTCTCATTGTTTTACTTCTTAGTTTACAAGTTATGAGTTCCTAAATTACATGATTTAAAGACTGAGCCAAGAGGATTACTATCTTATATGAATTTTATGATGGTTGAGAATTGAAGAGGGGGATAGTATCATGTTTTAAATGCTAAATAGGATAATTGAAGAAATTTCATGATTTTTTGAGAAATTGATCACCATTTGCTGGAATGTTGAAAAGATGAAAATCTTTACATGGTTTGACATATGTTTTGAAATATGAATTCTCTTCTACTATTTGAATGTTTTTATGGTCTGAACATTTTTTTGAATGAAAGAGTTTTACATGAAAATTTATGGCTTAGAAGATATACCCTGCAAGTCTTGGTATGATGATAACAAATAGATTAATGCAATAGCAGATTTATAACAGACTAAAAATAAGAATTTTACTCAAATTTTTAGATTTTGAATTCAGAAAGATGCATGTTTAGAAAAAGTTAAAAATAAAATTTAAGAGAGTTAGATGGTTAGCCAAAGAAAGTGTGAGTTGAAAGACACTATGCTAAAAATTGTGATTTGACAACACGGGATTATGGTACCCTGCTTTGTGATCTTATGTACCTTGATTCATTTTATCCCAATTTGGGACAATGGTTAGGATCCCTGCATTGTGATTTTTTACACTACCATGACATGTTGATTTGATTGGGGATTTGTACACCCTGCTGTGTGATCTTATATGTCCCTTTTATAGAAACTCCAATTTTGCGACAAACTTGGATTGGGGGATTGGCCTCCGATTCAAGGGAGGATTCCATATATCCCAGGGAATTATACATTTTAGGGTTTACCATCTATCTCAAAAGTAATGTAACACCCAGCATTTCAAGCTAGAACGTAAACTGTTATTTCTATGCGTAAAGGTTCCAAAGGTAGTAGATCTAATATAAATATAGTGTGTTAGTCTATTATGTAGTGTGGGAATTTAGTTGAGCATGAATTAAGATCATAGATGTCCCTTAAAGCAAGGACAAGTTGGAAGATTTAATATCGTTCAGGTTTTAATGAGCGTTGAAATTTTGGTCAATTTCAATCGACCATAACTTTTGGTATATAACGAATTAGAGGACATAATATATATCAAGTGAAAGATCTTTGAATTCTATTTCGAATACCACTAGTTTTACCTTAATCCAATTTTGGGGGTAAAATGTTATGCCCATTTTATAGTAAGGTGCCAGGCTACCTAAGGAGCAACGGCCAGGCCGATGGTCTGTCGGTCCCGTGACGGTCTATCGCGGAGGCCGTCGCCCCAAAAATAGTGAATCACTCTCTGGAAATGCAGCGACGGTTCTAGTGATGGTCCGTCGAGGCCCGTGATGGTCCATCAGGCCATCGTCGGCCATCTCAAAGCTCAAAAATATGATTTTTTAAAGGATTGTTTTGGTATTTTTCCTCTTTAGAAAACCTCCCCAATGGATTTAATTACACCCTAACACATTATTAATCAATTCCAACAGTGCAACATCAAAAACTTCCTTCTGCACACTTAAAATAAGATCAAAATAGGGTTTTTCCTCAAGAACAATGAATTAAGAATCAACCTTTAAGTTCAAGTTCTTTAAGAAAGAAATCAAGATTTGAGTCCTACTCTTTAAACCGAGTAATCTAAGGTACGGGGGATTTTCCTAAACTACATGGACTTGTTGAAAATAATTCAAATAATATTTAAAGTTAATGAAATCATGAAATTTCAAAGGGGTTTTGGAATTATATTTACAATCTAGCATTATGAATCCTTCAATGGTATTATTATTTTGGTCTTGAGGCCTTTTCCCCAAATTTGTTTTATAACCATGTATAGGTATATATATATATATGTGTGTGTGTGTGTGTGTGTGTGTGTGTGTGTGTGTGTCTGTCTAAATAGTTTGGATGATGAATTGAGAGCATGAACTGTTAGAAATCTCTCTTGTTTAAAAGCATATTGTTTTTGTAAGATTTGATTTATTCGAAATGTATTGTTGGGATCATAATATAAATTCCTTGATTTTGCTTATGACTTTGAATCGAAGAGATGGTGTTTTACTTGGTGTTAAAGGTTTAAGATATTTACTAATAATATTGCACGTTTTGTCACAAATTTCATGACCATAACATGTTTGTTGAAATGTTGTAAAGAGTAATCTTTGCACAACTTGATAAATGTTTTGAAGTCTAACTCTTCTTAAATTGTTTGAAGTATGGTGGTCCAAACTTTATATTTTGAAAGAAGAGATTGTAACATAATATTTTATGGATCATAAATATGACTTGCAAGTCTTGGTATGACGATACCAAATTCAGAAAATACCATAGCAGATTTAGAACAGATTAAAGATGCAGAGTTTTGCTTAGAATTTCAGAATTTTATTTCAGAAAGATGCATGTTTAGAACATACTAAAAATGGTCTTAAGAGATATTAGGTGGTTACCCGAAAAAGGTATGAGACATAAAATTCATTGCCTGAAATCGTGTTTTATCGATAGGGGTATATTATTATTGTATGCTGGCGATGGACATGGGGTGTAGCAGATTCAGACACTCCAAATCTTGCGGAAAACTTGGGTTGAGGGCTTGGCCACCGAGTTAAGGGAGGATCCCATATATCCCATGGTGTAGTAGGTATGTAGGTTTTACCACCTAGCTCAAAAGTAATATAAAGCAAAGAGTTGCATTAATAAGATTGCTTTATGATCATTTGAGATGACCCATGTATTTCAAACTATTTCATGCATAATGTTTTGTGACTTTCTCTAACCTATGATTATACATTTAAAATCATTATTTTGGATTGCTCTGTGTATTGGTACATTTGTATTGACCCCATATATTTTAGGGTCTAAGGCTCAGTCCAGGGGTCCTGTTAAGCCATATATGTTTCTGACCGAAGTCTGTAGTTGTGAGCCTTTTCTGCCCTAGAACGCCGGGCTTATTTAAACATTGTTATTTTTTTGTTTCATGGTCTAACTAGGGGCCTTGTACCAGTTTTGTTTAGTCATATCCTGGATTCTGTAATATTAGAGATTTGGCAGACGGGTGTCATATGTTTTGAATTCTAAGAATTTATTTCCAAATTGTTCAAATGTTAAGAGATTGACCATGATTCCATTTATTATATTTCCATATCTTTTCTTTATTATATGAGTGTGGTAATTGTGCATGATCACCATATACAGAAGGGTGTCTGGCCTCTATGGTTCGAGATGCTTGTCACGGCTAGGGTCCCAGCTCGGTTTGCTAAAAACTTGGTATAAGAGCACGGTTCATAGTCTCAGAGTGTCTGTGAAATTGCATTGGGTAGAGTCTTATTTATGGGTGTGTAGCGTGCCACACCTATAAGCAGAAGGCTACAAGGCATTTAGAAATATCTCAGTTTCTTCATGTTCTAGTTGTGCTATGGAGTTAGAATGTTCCACTTTCATACTCTAATTTGTGCTATGGTGTCTCCCAATCGAAAGTAAAGTTTTTTCAGATCTTACTCTGATGTTCTTAGATATGTCTCATTATTGAGGTGATTCAAGTGCAGAAGTCTAGAATCTAAATGGTATGTTCCTTTCTGATTGAGTCATGAAAGATTATAAAATTATGCAAGGACTTGAGAGGAGTCTGTTAGTGATTCAAGGTGTATTGATTCAAGTGTAAACTTTGATCCTGATAAAATCATGCTTTTCAGCCTGAGGTATTTAAGTGTATCTAGTCTCTTTTAAAATTTTTATTGCAGATGTCATGCATAAGGGGAATGATGTGTAGGAGAATGTTGGTACTGTATTTCCGCCCGAGTAGTAGTGTATGTTAATGTGTTACGACCTATTGTTAGTGAGATTGGGCCAAGAAGTTGGTGAGGGAGACTTTTGTTTTGTGTAAATAAATATTTTTAGTTTTATAACCATCGATTGAGGGATGATTTTTCATTTTATATTGATAGACTAATGTGATAGTGATATTGTAGATTGTAAGGTATTCAATGGAGAATGTATTTCACTGAGATTATTATCTATTTAGAAATACGGAAAAAGCCTAGTGTGGATAGTTAGGGTAGTTGTAGAAATCCATTATAGGTTGTGAATAGAAATGGTTAGATTAGCCAATAAGTTATAATTATAGACTCATTGTTGTTGTGGAATTTGAAGGTAGTCTAAATATATGCTTGGGTAAGTAAGTATGATATGAGGAAGTAGAATATGTAGATAAGATCGTATTAGTATATACTAAAAGATTAAGGTTGGCCATGTCTATTATGTGACTTTACCCCCTTAATCTTCTTTTCTTTAGTGGTTGTAAACTAGTATTACTTATGAGAATGTATGTAGTAGATTTTGAGGGGTAGTATTAATGTCATGGAGGTGATTTGGTTGTAGGTAGTATCTAAGTGAAATGAGTTATCTGGGTTGAATTTCCCAATTTGACGGACTAATATATTATGTTGCATGCTTTATTTATGGTAATTAATTGATGCTAGACTATAGGCTTGATTTTTAAGTGTAGAATATGGCAGTAAGAATAGTAGCTTAAGATACTGATGTATCTTTTATGGGAATGATTAGTAGGCTTGATGTGATTTGTGAAAAAGCCTAGGCTGATGATTTATGAAAAAGTTTAAGTGGTAATCATGAGGTATATGTGTTTATGAGGACTAGTATTAAAATGATGAATTATGTGTGAGTCATTAAGTGGATAACAGCGTTAGTATATAAGAATAAGTTTTACCCCTAGTAGTATGGTGTTATGTAAGATTTTATGATATAATCTATGTAATTAATGATCTAATGTTAGAAAGTTAAGTAGTAGAGAGTGTATTTTTTATGTAATAAGGAGTGAAGATGTGTATTCACATGAAACTGTGAGTTGCAGGTCAACGATGATAGAGGATAGCTAAAATTAAGAGTAGCATTCTTGGAAAGCAATGCCTTTAGAGTATACTTAAAAAGGAAAAGTTTAGCATTTACGTGTATAAGTGTTTTACGTACCTAGTTTGTATTCTTCAAATTATAGTATGGAGAAGTCTGGTGAGTTGTTATATGGTGTTCATTAGAGTTAAATTGAGGAAATGTGGGTAGGTACTATGAGCCTTGGGTATGGTTTTACAAATTTTGTTATGTTGTAAGTTATGTGATTAGAGGTGTAATGCGAGTATTCTAAGGAGTTGAAGATAGAGTGTTAAGTGTTTAGAAGCATGGATGTCCATGCCCATAATGATGATTAGTCAGGAGTTGATGATTTTAGGGTTAGAGGAATTTATGATTAGTGTCCCTAAGGGGGAATGTCCCAGAAAGAATTAAATGTCTTATGTTCAATTATTGAGGGAAGTTGTGTTCATGTGTATACCGATACCCCCTATTGTATTGAGAATTGTGATTATAGATTGATAAGAAGTTATATTCTCAAATATAGGATTGTGACTTTGATCCAGGGGGGAGATGGTGAGTTAAGATAATTCCCAAATTTGCTCTTTGTGGCGAGTTAGGGAAGATTCATGATAAACCTACTCCTATTTAAGCATGTTTCTCCTACTTCAGTTTAAGAGTTCAATCTACCACAGTTTTATGTATTCAAGTCCTGCTAATTTCTAAGGTTTGAGTTCTCTATGTAAGTCGTGTCATGTTCCGATGTCCAAACAAGACGCAATAATGTCCCTCAGTGACCCAATACTCCAAGTATCCAATCCATATGTTATGTTGCTCATGATCCAAACCTATGTCTCACAGCATGCTTGGTCCTAAGAAAATATGTTTTTGTATGTCATTGAATCATTTTATGCTGAAATTAGCCAAAGCGATAAAGTTTTCCGAACTTATTACTATTTTAGCTCTGAAAATGTGAAGCAATAACTTCAAGTATTAATCTTTGTCGCAATCATTAACTTTATGAATTTTGCCCTTATGTTATACAAATCATAAGATATGTGCACCCATGTTTCTCATCATAGTCTGCCTTAAGAAATCATGTTGTGTTATAGTTATGTCAAACGACTTTTTACTTATGATCCAGACACTTGATATCTGATGCACTCCATGTCTATTCTATCATATCTTCACTTCATGTCCCTCCTTGAGTAGTGCAATGAGTATAACCTTTGGTTTGACAAGTGTTACTTCCCTTTATGATAATCATGCTCGGGTCCCACAATGACCCTCTGTATGTTAGTGTGATAGTGGTTGTGGAAGCGTAGTAATGTGTTAGGCAGGGGAGTAAATGTTCTTGAAGGTGAAAATCTTGAGGTGATTTCTTGAGCTAAGGTTAAAACAAAAGAGAGAAGAATGAGACGAATTCTCGTTATTGAAATAGTTAAGAGTGAAGTATATATGGAGAAGCTTTGTGAGAATGATTGAATTTGCTGGTCTTAGTGGAGAGATCCATCAAGTGGGGTGTCGTAATGATAGGCTTGAATTTTGTGTTTGGTGAATAAATAAACCAATGTGACATGTTGTTAGCATTCCTTGAATTAAGACTTGAGGTTGTGGAATTATAGTGATGAGGTGAGGTAATTTCTTAATCTGATGTAGACGACAGGGTCCCGTAGTTTAAGTTAGCTCCTCTTTCCTCTGAGTTAGACTTCAACATAGAAGTATTATACGGCGGAACATAAATTATTGTGAATAGATGTGCCAATGGAGAATTATAAGTTGGAAATGATGAAGTATGTTGATTAATGTTGGGGTATAGACAAGTAGTATCTCTAAGTTAAAGTCTAATCGATATATCTTTGAGTTAGAGAATATTTCTAATCTAATCTAATCTTATATCTCGCGGGAATCTCATCTCGTGTCTTGTACCGATCTAAATTGGGCCTAGGAGTCTAAAGAAAAAATTCCATGTTTACAATGTTTCTATCATGTGCCATAGAACACATACCAAGATCATGTCGATGTCAAGATTTGTTATCTAATGATGGTAACAATGCAAATCAGGCCTACTATCACCAAATTAACTCATCCCTTATGTTGTGCTGATAATGATTTGTAGAACTCATGTGCAAGTTCATCCCAATGTAAAGTGTCATTACCTCATGTTTTGTGCTTAACCGTTTCACTAGGGGTTATCATGAAGTTTTTTTTATCCCTTGCATATTTATGGAAGAAAAACGCTCAATGTGAAGTTACATTCCTTATTCCATACCTTTAGAAATTCAAAAAGTCCCTAACTGTCATTCGGGGACAAATGATCCCAACGGGGAATAATGTAACACCCCGTATTTTGAGCAAGAATGTAAACCGTTATTTTTATGCGTGAAGGTTCCAAAAGCAATAAATCTGACGTAAATATAGTGTGTTAATCCATTATGTAGTGTAGGAATCTAGTTGAGCATGAATTGAGAACATACAGGTCCCTTAACCCAACAAAGAGTTGTAACCTTTGCTAGCGTTCAGATTTTTGAGAGAGTCGAAATTTGGGTAAAATTCAATCGACTATAACTTTTGGTATATAAAAAATTAGAGGACCTACTACATATCAAATGAAAGGACTTTGAATCTTCTTTCCAATGCCATCAGTTTTTACTTAATCCGATATCGGGGTAAAACGTTATGCCTATTTTACACTAAGATGTCAGGCTGCCTAAAGAGCGACGACCGGGCCAATGGTCTGTCGGGCCCGTGATGGTCCATCGCAGGGTCCATCGACGTAAAACAGTGACTCATTCATTGGAAATGCAGCGACAGTTCTTTAGAAGATTCGTGGGGCCCGTGATGGTCTATCGGGCCATCCCGAAGCTCAAAAATATGATTTTTTAAAGGATTGTTTTGGTATTTTTCCTCTTCAGAAAACCTCCCCAATGGATTTAATTACACCCTAACACATTATTAATCAATTCCATCAGTGCAACATCAAAAACTTCCTTCTTCACTCCCAAAATAAGATCAAATAGGGTTTTTCTCCAAGAGCAATGAATTAAGAATCAACCTTTAAGTTCAAGTTCTTTAAGAAACAAATCAAGATTTGAGTCCTACTCTTTAAACCAAGTAATCTAAGGTACGGGGGATTTTCCTAAACTACATGGACTTGTTGAAAACACTTCAAATAATATTTAAAGTTAATGAAATCATGAAATTTCAAAGGGGTTTTGGAATTATATTTACAATCTTGCATTATGAATCCTTTAACGGTATTATTGTTTTGGTCTTGAGGCATTTTCCCCAAATTTGTTTGATAACCATGTATAAGTATATATACAAATGTGTTTGAAGAGTTTGAATGATGAATTAAGAGAATGAACTATTAGAAATCCCTCTTGTTTACAAGCATCTTGTTTTTGTAAGATTTGATTTATTCAAAATGTATTATTGGGATCATAATATAAATGCCTTGATTTTGCTTATGACTTGATTATAGATTTGAATCAAAGAGAGGGTATTTTACTTGGTGTTACAGGTTAGACATGTTTACTAAGAAGATTGCATATTTTGTCACAAATTTTATGACCACCAAATGTTTATTGAAATGCTGAAAAGAGTAATCTTTGCATAACTTGATAAATGTTTTGAAGTCTGAATCTTCTTGAATTGTTTGAAGTATGGTGGTCCAAAATTTATATTTTGGAAGAAGAGACTGTAACATGATATTTTAAGGCTCAGAAATATAACTTTCAAGTCTTGGTATGATGATACCAAATTCAGATAATGCCATAGCAGATTTAGAACAGATTAAAGATACAAATTTTTGCTTAGAATTTCAAAATTTGATTTCAGAAATATGCATGTTTAGAACATACTAAAAATGGAATTCAAAGATTTTAGGTGGTTTTCCGAAGAAGGCATGAGCCATAAAACTCATTGCCCAAAACCGTGTTTTGCCAATATGGGTATATTATTATTGTACGTTGGCGACGGCCCTAGGGCATAGCAGATTCAAATACTTCAAACCTTGCGGTAAACTTGGGTTGGGGGCTTGGTCACCGAGTTAAGGGCGGATCCTATATAGCCCATGGGGTAGCAGATATGTAGGGTGTACCCCCCATCTCAAAAGTAATTTAAAGCAAAGATTAGCATTGATAAGATTGTTTTATGATCATTTGAGATGGCCAATGTATTTCAAACTATTTCATGCATAATGTTTTGTGACTTGCTCTCACTTATGATTATATGTATAAATTCATTAATTTGGATTGCTCTGCGTACTAGTACATCTGTATTGACCCCCTATATTTTAGGGTCTGAGGCTCAGTCCAGGGGTCCCGTTAAGCCGTATATATTTCAGACCAAAGTATGTTGTTGCTGAGCCTTCTCTACTCTGGAAGGCTGGGCCTTTTTAAACATTGTTATTTGTTTATTTCATGGTGTAACTGGGGTCCCTATCCTAGTTTTGTTTCATCATTTCTTGGATTTTGTAATTTTAGAGATTTCGCAGACGGGTGTCATATGTTTTGAATTCTAAGAATTTATTTCCAAATTTTTCAAATGTTAAGAGATTGAACATGATTCCATTTATTATATTTCCGCATCTTTTCTTTATTATATGAGTATTATAATTGTGCATGATCACTAGATACAAAAGGGTGTTCGGCCTCCATCGTTCGGGATGCTCGTCACGGCCAGAATCCTGGCTCGGGTCGTGACAAGTTTGAGAATAGGATTAT
Source organism: Capsicum baccatum var. pendulum (assembly GCA_030864225.1). Lineage (NCBI taxonomy): Eukaryota > Viridiplantae > Streptophyta > Magnoliopsida > Solanales > Solanaceae > Capsicum > Capsicum baccatum. The sequence continues at coordinate 34,328,668 of CM061560.1, forward strand.
ATAATATCCTAACTTAGGAAGGATTCCCACATTAATAAAACACAGGAGGGATGCTAGCTATATAAGTTTGAAAGCCTTACTCCCTAGTGACGTGTTTTAAAACCATGAAGGCCTGGGACCATGCAGGTAATATCACTACTGGGTTGGGAAGAGACAGGGATATTTAAAGGCCCTTGTGGTTTGGGATGCCCATCGCGGCTAGGGCCTTGGCTTGGGTCGTAACAGAATGGTACTAGAGCTACTCTTATGTCAGCCCTATCGATATAGGCTAGAGTTCAAAATGAGTGTAGGTAAATCCCAATAAAGCAGGGAAAACCTCAGTCCTGAGTGTAGGCAAATCCCATTCGATAGGGAAAACCTCAGTGAGGATGTTGGGTCCATAAAGGGGTGTATATAACACCACAACTTAGAAAGGAGTCCCACATTGGCAAAACGCAGGATGGATACTGGGTATATAAGTAAGAAAGCATTACTCCTTAGTGATGTATTGTAAATTCATGCAGGACTGGGCCCAAAGCGGACAATATAACTAGTGGGTTGGGCAGAGACAGGGGTCTCCTCAAGCCTTCATCATTCGGGATACCCGTCGCGGCCAGGCCCTTATTGTGGAAGACCTACTATATAGGACATTGTTATTTTATTTTGATTCATGGCCCGACTTGGGGCCTTGTCCCAGTCTTCAGACTGAGGTTATTATCAGTTAGTAGAGATTTTGCAGACTAGTGTTAGATGTTTCTAATCTTTATAAACTCATAGCAGTATTGAGTAGTTTAAAGTAAAAATTAATTGTGATTCCATTTTGTTATGTATTTCTGCATTTCCTCTTAGTATATGAATGGTGTGTATGATTGCAAGTTAGAAGGGGTGTTCGGTCCTTCATGGTTTGGGATATCCATCATGACTAGGGCCTTGGTTTGGGTCGTGACATAGGGAGAATATGAGTAAGTTTGGTAGTTAAGGAGTGTAGGACTACAATACTTATTAGAGACATGGATCTTTCTAGGCTGATGATTATGCTTAACAGATTGAGGTAGAAAAAATAAAGGGGAGAGAGAAAGGAAATAAGAAGGCTAGAACCAGGCAATTTGAGTATGGACAAACAAGCCTTGGATGAGGAAATCGTTCCTAGTTTCAGAATCATTCATCTATGCCAGTACCATCTTCAGCTAGTGCTCCCACCCTCAGAGCTAGGCAAGAGCAGTGGGTTAAGACTTCTTTGTCCAGATCTCTAAATAATGTGAGTGGAAAACCCAGTTATCCTCTATGTTCTAAGTATGGTAAGAATCATTTTGTTAAGTGCTTGTTGGGACAGAAAGGATATTATGGTTATGGTAAGTTAGGACGTGGAATCAAAGAGTGTCAATATACTAAGTAAGGAAATAGGGATGTTCATCCCTAGACTGAGGATACTAGCGCACTGGCTCCTCTAGGTCACCCAGTATATCCTTAGAGTGCATCATCCAGTAGTGGTGGTAGTCAGCGCCTAAATTGGTTTTATGCTTTACCAGCCCATCAGGAGCAGGAGGATTCACCAGATGTAGTTACTGGTATTCTTCATGTATTTCATCTTGATATTTATGTTTTGTTAGATCCAGGGTAAAATTTCTCTTATGTGACCCCATTAGTTGCAGTTAATTTTGAAATAGGTCTTGAAAAGATCCCTAAGCCCTTCTTTGTGTCTAACCCAGTGGTAGAGTCCATTGTTGCCGAATGAGTTTTTGGAAAGTGTCCTATGACTATTCTTCAGAATATCATGTTAGAGACTTAATAGATTTAGATATGGTCGAATTCGACCTTATTCTTGGAATGGATTGGCTCGATTCTTGTTATAAATCTATATATTGTCTCACTCGAGTGGTGGAGTTTTAGTTTCCAAATAAGCTATTCTGTGAGTGGGACGGTAATTTAGAATCTTCCATGAGTCATATCATATCCTATCTTAAAGCTAGAAAGTTGATCTCAAAAGGTTGTACATCTTATCCAAGTCAGAGACACTACGTCTGAGGCTACAACAATTCAGTCAGTCCGTGTAGTCAATGATTTTCCTAAATTTTTCCCAAGGATTTTCCATAGGGTACCTCCAAAAAGGGAAATAGAATTCAGTATTGACCTCCTTCCAGATACTCATCCTATATCTATTCCACCGTAGCGTATGGCTCCAACCGAGCCTAAAGAGTCAAAAGAGCATCTTAAGGATTTCTTTGATAAAGGTTTCATAAGGCCCAATGTCTCTCTATGGGACGCTCCCATCCAATTCGTGCAAAACAAAGATGGTTCTTTATGAATGTGCATTAATTATCATCAGCTGAATAAAGTCACAATCAAAACCAACTATCCTCTTCCTAGGATTGATGACTTATTCGGCCAACTCCAAGGTGCAAATTATTTCTCCAAGATAGATCTTAGATCCGGCTATCATTAGCTTAGAATAAGGGAATGTGATATTTCAACGACAACTTTAAGAACCCATTATTGTCATTTTGAGTTTCTAGTCATGTCCTGACGGCTAACAAATACCCTAACAGCCTTTATGGACTTGATAAACAGAGTGATCAAATAGTATTTAGACATGTTTATCATAGTGTTAATAGATGATATTCATGTCTATTCCCGTTGTGTTGCAAACTCTTAGAGATCACCAGTTATTCGCCAAATTTATCAAATGCAAATTTTGGCAAAGACCAGTAGATTTCCTTAGTCATATTGTTTCCAATGATGGCATTAGAGTTGATCCTCAAAAGACAGAAGCTATAAGAAACTGGCCTAGACCTATATCTCCATCAGATATTAGAAGTTTCTTAGGTTTAGCTGGCTATTGTAGACGTTTTGTAGAGGGTTTCTCATCTATTGCATCCTCCATGTCTAGATTGACTCAAAATAAAGTTAAGTTTCAGTTGTTAGATTCATGCAAGAAGAGTTTTGTCTTCAGCCCCAGTTTAACCGTTACCTGATGGTACAAATGGGTTTGTTGTCTATTGCATTGCCTTTATAATCGGTCTGGGTTGTCGTTTGATACAGAAAGGTAAGGTTATAGCTTACAGCTCTATATTACTTAAGCCTCACGAAAAAAACTACCTTACCCATGATCTTGAGCTAACAGATGTTGTGTTGCCTTAAAAATTTTGAGGCACCCTTTGTATGGGGTGCATGTTGATGTTTTCATGAATCACAAAAGCTTAAAATATCTATTTACTCAGAAGGAGTTAAATCCTTTTTAGGGAAGGTGGTTAGAGTTATTAAATAATTATGACATGAGTGTGTTATATCATCCGGGCAAGGCCAATGTAGTGGCAGACACCCTTAGTAGATTACTTATGTGTAGTGTTGCTTATGTAGAGAGTGATAAGAGAGAACTAGTTCAAGAAGTTCATCGGTTAGCTAGATTGGGTGTGAGATTGGTTGACTCAGCTGAATGGAATGTTTCAGTTCAGATTAGTTCAGAATCTTCTCTAGGTTTTGTAGTGAAAGAGAAGCAGGATAAGGATTCTAGTTTGGTCAAACTAAAGGATTAAGTTACAGACCTAAAGGTAGAGGTTTTCTCCCAAGGAGGAGATGGTGTGTTGAAATACCAGAGTAGATTATGTGTACCATGTCTTGATGATTTGAGGCAATGGATTATGACAGAAATGCATGGTGTACGTTATTCCATTCATCCAGGAGCCACCAAGATGTACCGTAGTTTACGAGAAATCTATTAGTGGAGTGGCATAAATAGAGATATAGCAAAATTTATAGCCAAGTGTTTACCTTGTCTACTGGTTAAGGTAGAGTACCAAAGACCTTGTGGCACATTGCAGGAGTTTGGTATTCCCACTTGGAAGTGGGAACAGGTGAACATGGACTTTGTGATAGGACTACCCCATTCACGTCGACAACATAATTTGATTTGGGTCATTGTAGACAGATTGATAAAATCATCCTATTTCTTGCCAGTTCACATGTCCTACACAGCAGAAGATTATGCTAAGATTTATATCTAAGAGTTGGTTAGATTGCATAGATTTTCTTTGTCCATCATCTCAGATAGGGGTACTCAGTTTACCCATCAATTTTGGAAAGCTTTTCAGAAGGATCTTCGTACCCAATTTCATCTCATTTCAGTTTTTCATCTGCAGACAAGACCATTCATAACATAGAGGATAGTGGACGGCATGTGTTCTTGACTTTAAGGGCAGTTGGAATGACCACTTGCCATTTATTGGGTTTGCCTATAAAAAAAGTTACCATTCTACCATTCAGATGGCTTCGTTTGAAGATCTTTATGGTGAGGCCGCTTTGATTGGGCCAAATATGGTGTTTGAAGGAATGGAGAAAGTTTAGTTGATTCGATAGAGATTGAAAGCAACTCAGAGTTGTTATAAATTTTATATTGACGTAAGAAGGAGAGATCTTAAGTTTGGAGTAAAAATTTTTTTATTTAAAAGTTTCACCCATGAAGGGGGTGAAGAGATTTGGCAAAAAATAGAAGCCTAGTCCCCGATATGTAGGCCCCTACCAGATTTTGAGTCGTGTTGGAAAGGTAGCATATGAGCTTGAGGTACCCACCAAGCTATCATCAATTCATACTGTGTTCCATGTGTCCTTATTGAAGAAGTTCATGGATGATTCAGTTGTTGCAGTTCCTCTAGAAAGAATAGATATTCAGAATATCCTTTCATACAAAGAACCTCCAATAGAGATTCTTGATTCTCAAATTCATAGACTAAGGAACAAGGAAGTCCCTTTAGTAAAAGTTCTATGGAAAAATTAGACGATCGAGGGAGCTACTTGGGAAGCAGAAGTAGACATGTGAACAATGTATCCTCATCTATTCTCCATGAACCCAGATTAAGCTTAAGGTAACAATCTTCCTTAATTTAGTTCTTTTCCAATCTCAAATTCAGCCATGTGATTATCTTCTTGTCAATTCATGCATTCGGAAATTAGTTTAGTCGCTCAGTATATTTTAGATTCAGTCATGTTGTTGTTTCAGTTGTGCATGTCAGCATATAGCCTCAGTTCCTCTGTATTTTCCATTTAACTAGTCTTATTCGAGGATCAATGTTCCCTAGGGGGAGATAATGTAATACCCCATACTTTTCCTAGCTCAGTTTAGCTCCTAGAGTGTCAAGGGTCAACTTCAAAAGTGTGTAACTCTTAATACATAGAAATTTATCTAGTTCTAGACCCATAAAAGTATAAATAATTGAATCAGCTTTACAACGATACTAATTTCTCCATAATTCGATACTCGATTGAGAAGTTATTGCAACTATAGTGGAAATAGTATTGCACCGTGTCGCGATAGAGGGAAAAATGGCACTCATCCTTTTCTAGTGATGCAACGCGATTACGTCGAATCGTGCCAAAGGCCAAAATAACACTCTTCCTTTTGTAGTGACGCAACTCGATTACGTTGCATCGCGCCAGACCCCAAGATGACGTTTGTCTTTTTTTCCAGTGAACCATTGCATTTGTACCGCATCGCGGTGGTGTGCTAAATTGGGATTTTTCCAGTTCCGTGTAGTTTTATAAAGGGAAATCAAGTCATTTTCCCAAGCCCCAAGTTTTGAAAAACAAGGAATTTAACCTATTCTAAGCATATATGCATGCCTTTCACATAATTTCTCACCGAGAAACCCTAGAACATCATATTTAGATCATCAAGAACTCCAAATTTCACCATTCTTTTTCCAAGATAACCCAAAATTCAAAATTCTCAATTTAAGATATTCAAGAAATCATCTTCAAAAGCATAAATAGGAATTCAAGCTCAAGCTTCTTTATCAATTTAATCAATTAAGGTATGTGGGGTTTTCAATAAGGATAATCCTTTAATACTTGTGCTGAATAATTAGTTGTAAATTTAAATTTTGTATGAAATTACATGAATTTTAGTTTAGGGTTCATACCCTAATATTGCTATTTGAAGATTATGAGATTTTAAGTGATTTAGATGATGAATTGCATCACTATTTTCGTATTTTTCATGCATATAGCATTAATTTTCAGAATTTGGGTTGAATTATTAATATTTTCATTATCATGCATGAACTTTATGATGATTTGACATAAATTTGATGCATAGATTACTAATCCGAAGTTTGAATGTTGATATTCCAAGAATGACTATACTTTAAGCATCCTATGATTTGTATTTTCAGATTTTAAATCAAGATTTGATCTTTTGATCTTAGAGTAGATATGAAATCAACTTTATAGATTTGGATTAAAATTTAAGTTAAATAGATGTACCATGAATTTTTATTATAAATCCTTATTATAGATTTTAAAGTGGATTTCGTACAGAATCAGCTTAAAGATTAAAGGGAGTAGTATTTAGCACCGAGTAGGGTACATTTTCATGTCCCAGAACTACGATCTAATGTAGGTTCAGATTATCAGATTATTCCCATTTGTATATGGATGAGAAATACAGATGTGATCACTTAGATTAGGTTATACTCCATGGAAAGAGTATGACACCTATCCCCAACGTGAGGTTTTCCTATAAGGGAACTAGACGTTAGACACTATGATAGCTCACAGTGTATGTTGGTCAGAAGAACCTCGATACGGAAAAATAGTAATCCTAACAGAAAATAATAATAGAATAGCATTTAGAAACAATTGTAAAGGCTCACAGTTTTATTGAGATATTGCTTCACATATGCCATTAGCTAAGAGATTTCAGATTTTTGTTTACAGATACAGAAGTGAGTCCTTTCTACACTTAAATAGCATGATTTAAAGACAGAATACCCGTACAGCTTTAAGAAACTAAATGTTATGACTCGGTAGATTTATGTAGCATGTTTTGCTATTCATGATTATGATTTTCAGTTTTCAGATATTTCAGATTATTTGAGTCATCTATATTTTATCATGTATTCTTTTACAAATTTATAATTATATTGAGATATTGATTTAATTTTACATTCATCCCCATATTCTAAGTACAACAAGAAGTACTGACCCACATATATATCTATGCGCTACATTATCTCATAATGTAGGTCCAAGTGATTAGTTTTAGCAACGTGAGTGATTTTGAGCATGTCCATCTACATCCTAACTGTTGGTGAGTCCTCATAGTTCGGGGACCCAGTCATTCAATTTTTCAGCTTATTAGTATAGATGATTCAATATTTTCAGACAGTTTGAGTCAGTTGGGGGTTTGTCCTAGTGACTCTCTAGTTATTAGTAGTAGATGTTTGTGAGACTGCTAGACATGATTCAGATTTCCAGTATTAAACATTTAGACTTTTGAGTCTAGTATTTTCAGATATTATATTGATATAGATTTCTGAATCGTACCTTGATCTTATGTCTATATTTATCTATTATGAGTTTTAGATTTAGTAGAAGGCTTAAAGGGCTAGCTTATTGCTATTCATAATCTTGAGCATCGTGTGACATCTCGGGACCCATTTTCAGGGTATTACAGTAAGAGAATCATTTCCATCAAGTAGAAGAAAGTGCTCCGTATGTAAGAGCGCTAGCCACAAAAGAACTACATGCCCGGATCGTAATCCACCCTTATTAATGTAATTGCAAAAACTTGTGTTTGTTAGTTGTGAACTTTTATATATTTAAATCAGTGTTGTGAACGTAAATGTTATCATTTATTATTTAAATTATCTTTTTTAATAACTTATGCATCAATAAAAAAAAGGCAAAACATGAACTAAATACAGCCAACCACAGAATTATTTTCAATAGATTACCCATCTATTGCAACAGATGGACATTAGCTAGAAGAGCATAATACAGTTCATCAAACTAGAATGTTTTCCTCCAACAGATGACAAATCAATCGCAACAATTTGATAATCTATTGACATAAACCCAATCGATGTTTAATCTATTTCAACACATGGTCCATCTGCGAAAGAACTCAAAAGCCAAATTGGTTATTGGTACTAGATTCAAAATTGCTCCTTACCTCAAACCATCGACATGTTAACATGTTTAGAAGAATAAATAGACAGAATAAAAATAAAATAAGAACTAAAAAGCCAAAGAAGACCAAAAATAATTTTTTTATTAAACAAAAAATAAAATACATTAGGTATAGAACCGATATAGAAAAATTAAAATGCATATACTAAAATAAAAAGTACATTCTAATTATTATTTTCAACATCATCATCATCATTATTACCAACCAACCAATCATCAACGAGTAGCAGTTGGACCCTCATTAGCCTCTACATCTCTCTGAACATCCTTGCTCTCATGGTGACCAACTCTCTCTGCAGGTCGTTAACCTGTCATTGAAGTTCCTACATGGTGTCATGTAGAATAGCAATGTCACAAACAGGATTAGCCATATCTAGAGCATGCATGAATTAAAAAATATGTAAACACAAAATTAAAGAAAAGAATTCGAATGTAATACAACATATACTACAAACTGGTAGATTTACATAGAAAAAAACTTACCTCAACGAGAAAGGAATATGCTCTTTGAATAGAAGTGGTTGAAGATGTAATACGAAAAGAAAAAATTCATGAAATAAATAAAAGTGGAGTAGAATGAAGATTAAGGATGGAACTATTTATAGAGGATTGAATCTGAATGTGTTAGGCATAAAGGAACGATTGTTCTTCTCTATTGTATAATTATATTCAAACTGCTGACTTTTTATTTTGTGAAAAGTTGCAACTTTTTCCTTTACATTAAAACTTCTCACCTTTTCAAAATGGTTTGACACTTAATAACAATAATTATTATTGAGTTATTGCAAAAGATCGTCCATCTATCACAACAGATAACCCACTATCATAACAGATTTACCATTTGTTGAAACATATGGTCCATATATGCAACAAATGAGACATCTATTGCAACATATGGTTTATCTATTGTGAAATATGGACCATTTGTTGGAGGAGATTTTTTTATTTCTTCTAATAGCTGATTCATCTGTTTCAATAGATGGAGAATTGGATTCATCAACTGTTGTGAATGTGTTAAACAAAAAGTTACAATTGTTCACCTCTTTTTAATAGTCATCACATACTTTAATTAATCCAAATTGGTAAGTTACTATATAAACATATTTAAAAAAAAATTCACGACTTGTAGCACTTGTTTTTTCTTGGCAGGCAAGTAGTTATCTTACATTGAAGATGGTTACCCTTTGAGCCTTCGTAGTCTTGTACACTACATAATAATGGAAACTGAAGAATAAACACTATCTGACATTAATGAGGTAGGAAGATTAAGGTACATGAAGATGAATGGATCCACTTTCATGTGCGGGAGTTATGTATTATTGAATAGGCTGTCATGACAGATACACATAAAGTATAATGATTTTGTGAATGCAATTTTTTACCGATTAGACATTGATCCTTCAAAAAAAATCCTACATTTTACTGTTTAGTTTGATAGGTGCGAACTGATAAGGCCGAAGGGTTCCAAGACGGTGGTGTCGATACCCTATTATAATTTAATGATGGTTTTGCTCATGTTTATGTGTCAAGTATAGAGAAAGATTCAAGTTTTTGGATGCAATGTAAATATCGAATAGTGATTGGACCAATTTTAATGATGTAATAGACTTTTAAAAGGTCTCTAAAGCCTCGCACTGCAACAAATAAGAATGGAAAAAAATAGAAATTCCCTTGGTCCAAATTTATATGTATGGGTTGCTCGAGGAGATTGTTATACAATAGAAGGTGCTTGGGATAATACACATGCCGAAAGGGGGAGGTAGAGAAGACAATATATCATCTCAGACCTTGTTTAAGAGGAAACACAGGAAAGCAAGTAAGGAACTTCTAGCGAATCTGGCCAATGAAATTGACTTATGAGATGAAAAAACTGAATGAGATTCAAATGTGAAATGCATCCAAATATTAAAATTCGTCATTTATTCTTGAAAAAGAAAAAGGCTAAAGAATACTGGAGCTAGACACTTTGCTAGGGACTACGACTAGCGAGTGTGGCCTCAATTAAGTCCCACAAAGTGCAGGACCGTAGACACCTAATTTTGTCCCTCCCCAAAACCCAATTCATCCATTTTTACCTCATGTTATCATACACCATCATTCCTATGATTATACCCCACAAAAATACAAAAATACAAAAATAACAAAATTTTAAAAAATCTCTAGCAAATTAAATCCCTAATATTCCCTTATCCTAATAAACTTTATCTCAACCAACTCCCACCTCGCACTCTTACCCCTAGATCCTACTCTTACATGTGACCCCCTATACCCCCCTACCCCTACCCCTTACATATTTTTTCCCTGGTTATTTTCCTTAACAGATTCCCCACCATATAAGGAATTGCATTTTTAGGGAGGGGGACCACATAAGCACACACTGACCTGGGGGGTTTCTTTTTTATTATATGTATCACCATACTCACAAGAAAAAAACCACACAGAGAAGGATCTTGCTTCCATTTTTTTTATATATCAACATCACACAAATACCCAGAATAGGAAAAAGGGGAAATTCCCACAGAACACAGGAACTCACTCGATCATTCCAATGAGAAATACTCACCCTAACAATTAATACCTACACACACACTCACGGATATGGGATCCTAACCTCTGTTCATGATTCACACACAAAAAACCCATCATAGAGAGGGTAATACATACCCACGCATAATTCCTCTATTTTTGCACTGTACATGTAATAGAAATGGAGAAAGAGAGTCAAAGGTAAGAATCGAAGGGGATATCATGTATAGTTACTGCTTCGGTGACCATGTAACTGAAAAATATGAAAACATACTGAAGTTCGCTGCAACTGGTTGGTCGGTGTAATACCCTGTATTTTCTTAGCATAATCTAAGTCCCAATACATGAGTATTCATTTATGAAATTTTCAAAACACTCATTTTTTTTAGTTTAGAGCCTTCTATTGCATTAGCTTTCCAATGATATAAAATTTATTCAAATCCTATAACCGGGTAAGAAGTTATGGCAATTTTAAGTTCCAGTCGTTAAACACCGTCATTTTAACCCTTAGCGCATCGTAGAGTAGGCCAATTTCCCATTTAACAAATTCTAGTGAGGGTCCGTGATCCTAGCACGTCGCGTCATAGGCCAAATTGACATTTGTTATTTTTCAATATTGCAGTGCTATGTCGCCACGTCGCAATGAGCTTTCAGGTCATAAATAAGGTGGTAATGCAATTACGCCGCATTGCATCACCGTGCATGATACGAGAATAATCACAAAAATAAACTTATGTGGGTGTGCATGGAAAGCAACCAAGTGTATATGCTAGAGAAGTGTAATTAAAGGCCTAAATACACACCAAAACAGCCCACTCCATACACTACAGGGGCAGCCCATTCTTGAAGGGCCTTTTTGGTCATTTTAACTTCTATTTGTTTTTTAATATATAAGGAACATGTAGGGTTTTATTTACTTAGTTTATGAATGAAATTGTAAGTCTTACAAGACAAAGAAACACAAGTCCCCTTTCCTTGAGGCACCCAAAACTAAAATTAGGGCTTAGACAAGTGTAGAATCAGTTGTGTTTACATTTGCTTGGAAACATTGATGCTTGGGAGGTGGATTCCGATCTTGTGTCTTTGTAAGAGATAGGTTTATTGTTATGTGTAGTGTTAAGGTTCCAATAGTTACCACTATTGGGTTCTTAATATTATACCTTCATGTGGTCTATCTATCTATCATTTTTCTTTTATAATCTTGTATCTGTTTTGTATCGTGTATTGTGAAGCCATTTTTGTTGTTGTTGTTGTTGTTCTCATTGTTGTTTCATCTTGTGTTGTTAACTTAGTTTATTATTGGTTGCAAAAGGTGTCAAACACCTAGTTATATTATCCTTCTTGTATTTTATTCTTGAATCCGAGAGTGGTCTTCAAAAGGGTCCTCGATTCTTTGAATTAGTGGACTATTTTGGGAGTGTGTTTGGACTGTTTTAAGCCAATTCCATGTGTTCCTTGGTTTTCTTGTATCATTTGGTATCAAATCCATCTTTGGTGTTGTTCTTACAATACCAATCTTGGGCTTTCTTGCTAAGAAAATTAGAAATAAATAAAAATAAATTTGGTGTTCTTGTTGTTCTTGGCCTTGAATGTGTTGTTCTTGTTGTTCATCTTAGCCGAGGTTGCTTGTAGCGTCTAGATCTAGTAGTCATTTGGTGTGTATTATTGTTTCTTGTGTTAGTTTCGTGATTCACTAACACTAAAAGGTGTCTAGATCTACATTTGAGCTTGAACTTGTTAAAGTTGTGTTGTGAACAAGGACCTAGGGCGAGAAATTGTGACTTGTGGCCGGTTGGGTCTTCAATTTTTGAATATTGTTGTTGTTCTTGAAGTATTGTTGTGGTGTTCATCTTATTCTTCATCTCATCTTACAACTTAATACAACTAAAAGTGTAATATAGATTCAAAAAGGTGAACCTACAAGTTGTAAAGTTGTTTGTGAGAGACTTGAGCCATCACTTGACTTGACATCTACTTTTCAACCACTTTTCCTTGTTTAAAGGGACCTTGTTTTGTGAGAATTGTACAAAGTCAAGTCTTTCCTTTTGAAGATTAGACTTAAAGGAGATTCAAGACATATATTTTCCCTCCAAAACCAATTGTTTCCATTACATAGTAACTAAAGTATGTAAACTTTAACTAGTGACTAATTGGGGGGCCGTGACCAATGGTGTGCTGCCACATCACCCAAGTTACTGTTCACATGAAAATTTTAAGCTCAAATTTTGATTTATAAGTTTCAATTTGTTGTCTCATTAGTTTCGTTTGTTAATTTCAATACTAACGTACAAACTAGTGACAATTTACTAGATTGTGAGTCGGTTTTGAAACCATTTTTTCCATGTTTACGTTTCTTTGTGTATTTTTATTCTTTTGAGTCATTGTACACACTCGGTTCACCTCTCTATGTCTCATGGATTACAATCAAACTTAAAATAATTGTGAGATCAAAAGTGACAAAATCCGAGGGACAAAGGATTAAAGAGAGAGTGTGAGAACCATTCTTTGAACAACTAACTTGTTTATTGTTTTGTAGGTAACTTCTTCGCTACAATGGAAAACAATGCTCTTGGTGCTATGTTCGAAAGACTTGAAACTATCGACCGAGGAATGGAAAGTATACTCACGACTATGTCCTCAATTTGAGGAGAGATGTCTACTATGAATGAGAGGTTGGATCGAATGGAGAGTCGACGAAATTCTCGTGCTTCTACTCCTCGACTCCATGTTTCCTCAAGTGGTCATGACCAAAACCCTTCCATTACCATTTCCCCCGAGACTTTGCATACAAAATTTAACCCTTCAAGTTCACCACAAAATGCCATGAGCCGAGTTACTAATTACCCTCAAAATCGAGAACAAGGTAGATCACTTCTCCCACAAGTTGATCAAGTCCCACAAGAAGGACTTGGAAGCCCATTCCCTCCTATCCAAGCTCCACAACCGAAGCTCCACATTACAAAAATAGCCTCCTCAAATGAAACTCCACTTCCACAAAACCAATATGTCCATATAGAGGAGTATGGAATAAAGGGACATGAAGTATATGGAGTCTACGATGATGCTTATATGATGGAAGGAGACTTGAGTCAGATAAGATTGAAGCCAAGTCTCAAGATGGAGAGGAACCCGAGGTTCAAAATGAAGATGTTGGCCGAGACTTGTTCATATTGAGCTCTCGGGTTCTTCATGTTTTTCGAACTATTTTGACTGCTTATTTTTGAAGTTGCCAATTGAACGAAGTGAAGCCGTGAATTTATGGGAAAATTCTTCTCAAGATGGAGAGGACGATACGAGAATAATCACGGAAATAAACTTATGTGGGTGTGCTTTGAAATAAATCAAGTGTATGTGCAAGATAAGTGTAACTAAAGGCCCAAATACACGCCAAAACCGCCCACTCCATATACTAGAAGGACAGCCCATTCTTGAAGGGCCTTTTTGGTCATTTTAACTTCTATTTGTTTTGTAATATATAAGGAACATGTAGAGTTTTATATACTTAGTTTATGAATGAAATTTTAAGTCTTACAGGACAAAGAAACAAAAGTCCCCTTTCCTTGAGGCACCCAAAACCGAAATTAGGGCTTAGACAAGTGTAGAATCACTTGTGTTTGCATTTGCTTGGAAACATTGATGCTTGGGAGGTGGATTCCAATCTTTTATCTTTGTAAGAGATAGGTTTATTATTTTGTGTAGTGTTAAGGGTCCAACAGTTACCATTATTGGGTTCTTAATATTATACCTTTATGTGGTTTATCTATCTATTATTTTTCTTTTGTAATCTTGTATCCGTTTTGTATCTTGTATTGTGAAGCCGTTTTTGTTGTTGTTGTTTTTCTCATTGTTGTTTAATCTTGTGTTATTAACTCAGTTTGTTATTGGCTGCAAAAGGTGTCAAACACCTAGTTATATTAGCCTTCTTGTATTTTATTCTTGAATCCGAGAGTGGTCTTCAAAACGGTCCTCGATTCTTAGAATTAGTGGACTATTTTTGGAGGGTGTTTGGACTGTTTTAAGCCAATTCTGTGTGTTCCTTGGTTTTCTTGTATCATTGCATCTTTCCAATTGACCAATTACAGTGACACGGTGTGATAGCACCGCATCGCCAGCCCACAAAATCAAAAAAAAATAGAAATTTAGAGTTTTAAATATGAGGGCATTAATGTCTTTTTCCCCTCAACCGAGTCAGCCTTTATCACAAAATTCACCCTAATTAACTTATTACTTCATTATTTAAATAAATTTTCCCCCAAATCAAAGAATATTCTCTCCCAATCAACAACCCTAGCTTTCAAATTCAAGGCAAGATCTCAAGAACTCTCCATCAATCATCCCAAATTCATTAACTCAGGTATGTTAAATGTTCATCCACGGGTCCATTCCGCCTATGGATTCCAAGTATCCCATTTTAATTACCAAGTTATCATCTTTTCAAGTTATTATGTTGTAAATTATGATTTCACCCATGAATCTCCATGAACTATGATTTTATACCATATTTTAATGAAATTATTATTGTTAGTCGATTCTCGATGTTTTAATATTATTATTTATTGAATTGAATCATGATTTAATAATATTATGTCGAATTCATGTTATTTCTATAAGTTCCATGACATTCCTATGATTGTGTTAAACCATGAACTACAAGTGTTTGATAAAATGCCTACAAGAGTGATTGATTTAATAAAAGCCTTGATACTTTGTCCCCCAAGCTTTAGTGTCATTTTACCATTGTTGTTTTTGAGTCATGGGGTATTGAATACCCAAAAACCATAGTTTTTTATGTAGTCTAGTCTCAGTGCATTACAGAATAGTCTTTAGAACAAACTATGAGCATTATCAGAATAGTCAAATATCAGTCAGTAAAACTCAGAACAGTCTAGTATTTCAGTGTCTTTCAGTTAGGAGTAGGATTTAGCACAGAGAGAGCGTAGAGATGGTGGATTCCCCATAAGATAGGCAGAGTCGTTAGTAGTAGTCACTATTCTCCAGAAGTACATAGCCAACATAGGATATGAGAAGTCATCCATCAGATTCGACTTGACTATCTCACAGGGGTCACCCGTCAGTTTAGGCTTGACACCCTTAGTCCTTTGGACATTATATCAGTTTGGTGGATCCACATAGCCAGTGTTAGTACCCATGGCATGGTATTAACACCCTTCTAACTAATTACAGGTTTGACCCCGCTTAGCTCAGATTGGGGCAACTCGGTTAGATGATACCTCCCACAGTCTCAGATACAGTCTCAGTTATAGTCCCAGATCAGTTATTCGGTCTTAGTGTTATTTGACCAAATCATATAGATTTCACTTATTTCGGTATTTTAATTTACAGATTTTACTTAGTTCATGTTATATGCTTGGTCACGCATCCTTAGTATCTATAGATATTCACGTATCTTTAATAATTACAGATTTTCATGCACACTTAGTACTCCATGCTTTACTTGCATATTTAGTTAATCATTAGTTTTGTTTATGAAACCATGCATATCATGCTACCACATTTAGGATACCAGTACATTCAAAGTACTGATCGTATACCTTTTCTTTTGGCTATGATGTATTATATCATAGGTTCTAACTCTAAGTTCCCAGCTCATGATTAGACTTATCAGATCCTCAGCAGTAGTAGTGGTGAGTCCTCATACTTTGAGGACAGGATTACTCAATTTCATGTCTCAGTTTAGTAGTTTGTTGGAGTTAGTTGGGGCATGTCCCATCAACTCACGGACATTTAGTTTTAGAGTCTTATCAGACATTAGAGTCAGTTATTATGTATTCAGAAATAACAGTTAGCTAGCCAATTTATCAGTATTTTATCAGATTTAGTCAATTATTTCTATAGACTTATATTTTAGTTTTGAATTCAATTATTAAAACCTTATGGAATATTAGTATTCTTCCGTGGTTTTGATTATGTTATCCAGTGCTCATAGCAGGTACCATCTCCTGGGTTAACTTGTGGTTCCTTGGAACTGTAAGCACCATGTAATGCCTAGGGTGTTACAAACTTGGTATCAGAGCCTAAGGTTTTAAAGTGTCCTATGAAGTCTGAAAGTCACATCGAGTAGTGTCTTGTGCATGGGTGTGTAGCGCACCATACTTATGGACGAGAGGCTACAAGGCATTTAAGAAAGAGTTTTCCTTCTTTCAGTATTCATGTCGTGCGAGTAAGTATGAGCTCAATTTAAACTCCCTGTCTAATCCATTTCATCCTTTTATTTATAGAATATACCTCCCAAGAAAAACATAAGAATAACAGAAACCAACCAGCCCCTCATCCCGTCCAGGTAGATCCTCTGGACGAGCATGTCTTTTGAATTCAGAGCTTCTTTCACTACTCTAACGAATTCTGTAGGAGGATAGAATGAACGACTAGCTGTTGTTTTGGCCAAACCAGTGGCCAATATGCTGCAACAAAAATTTGGGATTTTACTCAGAGAATCCTCCTTCTTTCATGGGATCCAAGTATGAAAAGGATCCATGGGAATTCTAAGATATGGTTCAGAAGGTCACAGATGCTATGGGGGTAATGGTTAGTCAAAGTGCTGAGTTGGATGCATACCACTTGTAGTATGTAGCCCATACTTGGTTTAAGTATTGGAAGGTTGATAGTGGTGTAGATGCAGGGCCTGTAGAATGGGAAGAGCTTACCATAACTTTCTTAGACAGATTCTACCCATTGGAGTTGAGGGAGGCCAAAGTCTTAGAGTTATTAACTTGAGGCAAGGGAGCATGAGCGTGAGGGAGTATTCCTTCAAGTATACTCAATTAGCTAGATATGCTCCTTATATGGTAGCTGATAACAGGTCTAAAATGAGTAAGTTTGTGTTTGGCATATCTGATAGTGTGGTCAAGGAGTGTAGAACCACAATGCTGATTAATAGGATGGACTTTTCTAGGATGATAGTCCATGATCAATACATAGAGGAGCAGAAGATTATGGAGAGGGAGAGAGGAAACTAGAGGGTTAAGATGGGTAGTTTTAACTCCAGTTAGTAAAAGACAGAGGGTGGTAACCATCCTCAATTCCATCAGAGGTCTTTAGCCCCAACACCCTCTTCAGCCAGTGCTCTAATACCCAAATTCAAAAATGATAATAGGGATAAATCACTAGGCTCAAAGTTCTAGGTCATTGTTAGTAGTGCTCGTACAAATCCTCTACGTCAAAAATTTGGCAGACACCATCAGGGTGAGTGTAAAGTGGGTAGTGATATGTAGTTCGGGTGTGGAAATCTAGGACATTGGATTCGGGAGTGTCGGGTAGTTACTCAGAAAGGTACGGATGTGCACCAATAAGGCCAGTCCCATCATTCGTCGATTCCGTCCGGTCGCCCAACTCAGCAGGGTGCCACTTCCAGTGCTACCAGTGGCCAACGTTTGAATAGATTATATGCTCTTCAGTCCCATGAATATCAGGAAAATTTTCTGGATATAGTTATAGGTACAGTTCAGGTATTTCACTTACATGTTTATGCCTTACTACACCCTGGAGCTTCTCTTTCTTTTGTAACTCCCTATATGGCTGTTAATTTTAGAGTCAATCCCAAAACTCTAGCAAAGCCTTTTTTTAGTGTCTACCCCATTAGGTATTTCCATTGTAGCGAGACAGGTATACAGGAACTGTCCGGTCACCATATCTTAGAAAGTTACTTCAGTTAATCTCGTAGAGTTAGAGATAACGAATTTTGATGTCATTCTCAGCATGGATTGGTTCAACTCATGCTATGCGTCAATTGATTGTAGAAACACAATAGCTCATTTTCAGTTCCCAAATGAACCAGTCCTTCAATAAAAGGGTAGTAACACAGCTCGTAGGGGTCAATTGATTTCATACCTTAGAGTGAGACACATAATATCCATGGGATGTGTCTATCATATTATGTGAGTCAAAGACTCTAACTAAGAAACTCCAACTCTTAAGGCAATTTTAGTTGTGAGGGAATTTCCAAATATTTTCCCTAAAGATCTTCCCAGAGTTTCTCCCGAAAGGGAAATCGACTACGGAATAGACCTTCTCCCAGACACCTAACCCATATTTATTCTGCCATACAGAATGGCTCCAGCAGAACTCAAGGTGTTAAAGAACAGTTAAAGGATCTCCTAGATAA
This sequence comes from Capsicum baccatum var. pendulum, assembly GCA_030864225.1. Classification (NCBI taxonomy): domain Eukaryota; kingdom Viridiplantae; phylum Streptophyta; class Magnoliopsida; order Solanales; family Solanaceae; genus Capsicum; species Capsicum baccatum. The sequence goes on from CM061560.1 coordinate 34,347,257, forward strand.
GGGATTCATTAGAATTAGCATTTTCTCATAGGGCGTACCTATTCTATTTGTGCATAAAAAAGTCAGTTCTCTCAGAATATGCATAGACTACCGTCAATTGAACAAAGTCACGATCAAGAATAGATATCCACTTCCTAGAATCAATGACTTTTTTGAAAAACTTTTGGGTGCTAGCTACTTTTCCAAGATAGACCTCAAATCAGGCTATCATCAGCTCAGGGTCAGGGAATGTGACATTCCGAAAACAGCTTTCCGAACCCAGTTTGGTCAATTTGAGTTTCTAGTTATGTCCTTTGGTCTTACGAATGCCCCAGTAGACTTCATGGACTTGATGAACCTAGTGTTCAAGCAGTACTTGGACATGTTCTTCATAGTCTTTATTGATGACATTCTTGTTTACTCCCATAGCAAAATTTATCATGCAGACCACCTTAGAATTGGACTTAAAACTCTCAGAACTCATCAGTTCTTTGCCATATAAAGTAAGTGTAAATTCTAGCTAAGATCAGTAGCTTTCCTTGGCCATATTATTTTGGGTGATGGCATTAGGGTTGATCCTCAAAAGATCGAGGTGGTGAGAAACTAGCCCAGACCTATTTCTCCATCAGACATCAGGAGTTTCTTGGGTTTGGATGGCTATTACTGTTCGTTTGTTAAAGTATTTTCTTCTATAGTTTCCCCTATGTCCAGATTAACGCAGAAGAAATTTAAGTTTCAGAGGTTAGGTTCCTGTGAGAAGAGTTTTCAGGAGTTAAAAACTCGACTCTCCTCAGCATCATTTCTTACATTGCCAGATGGTTCAAATAGGTTTGTTGTGTCTTTTGATGCATCCAGAGTAGGTTTGGGTTGTGTCCTCATGCAAAGAGGTAAGGTCATAACCTATGCCTCCAGAAGACTGAAATCTCATGAGATGAATTACCGTACTCATGATCTTAAGCTAGCAGTTGTAGTGTTTGCCTTAAAGATTGGGAGAAATTACTTGCATGGGGTGCATGTTGATATGTTCACTGACCATAAGAGCCTGTAATATATGTTCTATCAGAAATATTTGAATTTGAATCAGAGAAGGTGGTTAGAGTTATTTAAAGATTATGACGTGTGTCTTCTATGTCATCTGAGTAAGGCCAATATTGTGGTTGAGGCTCTCTATAGAATGTCTATGGGTAGTGTTGCTCATGTTCAGGATGGTAAGACGAAGTTAGCTCAGGAAGTTTATCAACTTATTCGACTAGGTGTCCGATTAGTCGACTCAGCATAGGGTAGTATGTGGGTGCAGAGTAGCATCGAATCATCTCTAGTTTTCAAGGTGAAGGAAAAGCAGGATAGAGATCCTAGTTTATTTAAGTTTAAGAATCAGTCAGAGATCAGAAAGTGAAGGTTTTCTCCCAAGGCGGAGATGGTGTTTTGCGTTGTCGGGGAAGATTGTGTGTTCCTAATGTAGAAGATTTGAGGCAATGAATTCTTGTAGAAGTGCACGGTACATGTTTAACTATTCATCTAGGGGCCACTAAGATGTACCGTGATTTACGGGAGATTTATTAGTGGAATGGGATAAAGAGGGATATTTCATAGTTTGTAGCTAAATACTCTACATGTCATCAAGTTAAGATTGAGCACCAAAACCCTAGTAGGTCCATACAGGAGTTCAGTATTTCCACTTGGAAATGGGAAGAAGTGAACATGGATTTTGTGACAGGTTTGCCTCATACCCGTCATCATCATGATTCTATTTGGGTTATCATAGATAGGATGACCGAATTAGCTCATTTCTTGACAGTCCATAACTCTTATTCAGCAAAGGACTATACCAAACTCTATCTCAAAGAGTTGGTTAGGTTGCACGGTGTTTCCTTATCTATCATCTCATATAGAGGTAGCCAGTTTACCTCTTATTTCTATAAAGCATTCCAAAAGGGTTTTGGTACCTAGGTCCAACTCAATATAGCTTTCAACCCTCAAACAGATGGTCAAGCAGAAAGGACCATTCAGACTCTTGAGGATATGCTGAGAGCATGCGCAGTTGATTTTAAAGGTAGTTGGGATGACCACTTGCCTTTGATCAAATTCACATATAATAATAGCTAACATTCCAGTATCCAAATGGCTCCATTTGAGGCCTTTTATTGTAGGATATATTGATCTCCAATTAGTTGGTTTGAAGTAGGTGAGGCCACGGTAGTAGGGCCGGACTTGGTGTTTGATGCCTTAGAGAAGGTTCAATTGATCAGAAAAAAGCTTAGAGCAACCCAGAGCCGACAGAAGTCATATACAGATGTGAGGAGAAAGGATCTCAAGTTTAAGATCGGTGATTTTGTGTACTTGAAAATCTCTCCCATGAAGGGAGTGAAGAGATTAGGCAAGAAAGGGAAACTCAGTCCCCGATATGTCGGTCCCTTCAAAATTCTCAGTCATTTCGAAAAGGTAGCTTACAAGCTTGAGTTACCTTCAGATCTAGCTTTAGTATACCCAGTGTTCCATGCCTCATCATTGAAGAAGTGTATTGGTGATCCAATTGTAGTTGTTCCCCTAGAAAGCATAGATATTCGGAACAGTCTTTCCTATGAGGAAATTCCAGTCGAAATTCTTGATCATCAAGTTCGTAGACTAAGGGAAAAAAAAGTTCCACTAGTCAAAGTTCTCTGGTGGACTCAGTCCATTGAGTAAGCCACTTAGGAAGAAGAAGTAGATATGCGAACCAAGTACCCTCATATATTCTCCGTGAATTTAGATTCGGTTTAAGGTATTAATCTTCTTAAGATTACTATCTATCATGCTCAGTTTCAGTTGCTCATCATGTTCATGTCAGCCGTGAATTCATGATTCAGTTTAATCATGCATTCTATGCATCAGATATGCATGTTCAGTACGTAAGCTCAGTCCATCAGTTTTCCCTCAGCTTAACTAGTCTCATTCGAGGAAGAATGATCCCAAGGGAGAGATATTGTAATACCCCGCATTTCCTTAGCGTAATCTAAGTCCCAATACATAAGTATTCGTATATGAAATTTTCAAAACACTCATTATTTTCAGTTTAGAGCCTGCCATTGCGTAGGAAATTGAATTTCCTTACCAACAATATAAAATATGCCCAAATCAGATAACTTGGTAAGAAGTTATGGCGATTTTAATTTCCAGCCATTAAACACCATCATTTTAACCCTTAGCGCATCACGGAGCAGGCCAATTTCCCATTTGGCAAATTCAAGTGAAGGTCTGTGATCCTAGCACGTCCCGCCATAGGCCAAATTGGTATTTGTCATTTCCTAGTGTTGCAGCGCTATGGCGCCGTATCACGGTAAGCTTCCAAGTCACAAATAAGGTGGCAACGTGATTATGCTGCGTTGCACAACCGTGCATTTTTTCAATTGTCCGATTCCAGTGACACTACGCGATAGCGCCGCATCACGCCAGCCCACAAAATCGAGAATTTTAAAAATATTCTCAGTTTTAAATTTGAGGGCCTTAACGTCTTTTTTCCCTCACCGCAGTCAGCCTTTAACATAAAATTCACCCTAATTAATCTATTACTTCATTATTTAAATAACTTTTCCCCCAAATCAAAGAAGATTCTCTCCCAATCAAGAACCCTAGCTCTAAAATTCAAGGAAAGATCTCAAGAACTCTCCATCAATCATCCCAAATTCATTTAAACTCAGGTATGTTAAATGTTCATCCACAGGTCCCTTCCACTCATGAAGTCCAAGTATCCCTTTTTAATCACAAAGTTATAATCTTTCCAAGTTATTATGTTTTAGACTATGATTTCACCTATGAATCTCCATGAACTATGATTTTATAACATGTTTCTTTATAAAATTATTATTGTTATTCGATTCTCTATATTTTAATATTATTATTTATTGAATTAAACCATGATTTAATACTATTATTTCGAATTCATGTTATTTCTATAAGTTCCATGACATTCTTATGATTGTGTTATACCATGAACTGTAAGTGTTTCATAAAATTCCTACAAGAGTGATTGATTTAATAAAAGCCTTCATGCTTTGTCCCCCAAGCTTTAGTGTCATTTTACCATTGTTGCTTTTTAGTCCTGGGGGTATTGAATAACCATAGTTGTTTATGTAGTCTAGTCTCAGTACATTATAGAATAGTCTTCAGAACATACTATGAGCATTATCAGAATAGTCAAATATCAGTCAGTTAAACTTTGAACAGTTTAGTATTTCAGTGTCTTTCAGTTGGGAGTAGGATTTAGTACCGAGCGAGTGTAGGGATGGAAGCTTCCCCACCAGATAGGCAAAGTCGTTAGTAACAATCGCTATACTCTAGAACTACATAGCCAGTGTAGGATATGAGAAGTCACCTATCAGAGTAGGCTTGACCATCTCACAGGGGTTAGGCTTGACTATCTCACAGGGGTCACCCGTCAGTTCAGGCCTGACACCTTTAGTCCTTTGGACATTATATTAGTTTAGTGGATCGACACAATCAGTGTTAGTACACGTGGCATAGTATTAACATCCTTCCAACCTAGTTACATGTTGGACCCCGATTAGATCAGATTGGGGCATGTCGGTTAGATGATACCTCCCACAGTCTTAACTACCGTCTCAGTTATTTTCCTAGTTCAGTTATTCAATCTTAGTGTTTTTTGGACAAAGCATACAGATTTTAGTTATTTCAGTATTTTAGTTTACATATTTTACTCAGTTCATGTTATATGATTGGTCATCCATCCTCAGTAACTACAGATATTCACATATCTTCAATAATTATAGATTTTCATGCACATACAGTACTCCATGCTTTACATGTATATTCAATTAATTATTAGTTTTGTTCATGAAACCATGAATATCAGCCTACCTCATTTAGCATATCAGTACATTCAAAGTACTGATCACATACCTTTTCTTTTGCTCAATGACGTACTATATCATAGACGATTAGACTTTTCATATCCTCAGGAGTAGCAGTGGTGTGTCCTCATACTTCGAGGACAGGCTTACTCAATTTCATGTCTCAGTTTAGTAGTTAGTTAGAGTTAGTTGCAGCCTATCCCATCAACTCACAGTCATTCAGTTTTAAAGGCTTATCAGACATTAAAGTCAGTTATTTAGTATTTAGAAATTACAGTTATTTATCTAGTTTATTAGTATTTTATCAGATTTAGTCAGTTATTTCTATAGACTCAAGAACCGTGTCGCGCCTAGGGGCATTTTCGCGCTCGTTACTTTTCAATGAGGCACCACGATTGGCACCGCATCGCGCTAAGGTTCCAGTTCAGAATTGACCTTTTTCAGTGGCGCAACGCCTAGCACCGCATCACGCCTTTGGGCAAAATGGGAATTGTCAGCTTTCCATTGGTTCAATGCGATAGCACCGCATCGCGCTGGAGTCAAAAATTGGGATTTCCAGTCCGCGACTCAATTTCTCAGGGACCGTTTGATCATTTTCCAAAGCCCCAAATTCATCCAAAACACGTAATTGCAACCCTAAAGAGGCATTACGAGACCCATTACTCATAATTCCTCTTCAAGAAATTAATCATCTCTTGAGAACAAAACCCTAGCCTTAGAGATTCAAGATCAAATCTCAATAATTCACCATTAATTCTCACTAATTCAGAAATCAAGGTATGTTAAGTGTTCTTCCATGGGTCCCTCCCACCCATGGAATCCAAGCATCAAATTTTAAATTTAAAGTTGTGATCTTTACAAGTTATTATGGGTTTAATTTGTGATATTACCATGAATCTCCATGTATCTTGATTCCATACTATGTTACATGAAATTGTTGATTGTTATGAAATCCCACACATTCGAATAATGTTATTTGTTGATTTGAATGATAATTAGTGATGTTGATGTCGAAGTTGTGCTATTTTACAAGATTTAAACTATTCTCATGCTTAGCTTGAACTATGAATATCAAGTGTTTGACGAAATGTCTATGTAAATGAATTATTCATGATGTCCTATTTGTAATGCTTTTAAAATGGTGATATGCTTCTATTATTTATTCTATCGAGTCTTGGGGGTATGGTATACCCGAAATTAGTTGCTTACTTAGTTTCCAGTCATAATAGAATGATTCCGTGGTATCTCAAACAGTAGCATTCAATTAGTTAACAGAATCAGTGTGAGTTCAGTCAAGCTTAGTACAGTCTAGTGATCAGTGTCGATTTAGTTGAGAGTAGGATTTAACACCAAGTGAACATATGGATGGGGTCATTCCTGTCAGTATAAGGTTTGACCCTTAGTAGCAGTCCCTGAGTTACAGAACTACGTAGCCAGTGTAGGGTAAATCGTCTTCCTATCAGACTAGGGTTGACGTAACTATATCTATCTTATGAGTCTTCCTGCCAGATTAGAGTTGACCCAGCCAGTGTTAGTAACCCGTGGCATGGTGCTAACACTCTTCCAACTGGGGTTACAGTTTGGACCTTAAATCAGTCTATAACTGGGGTATGTCGGTTAGATAATAACTCCCACAATCTCAATTTCAATATTCAGTATTCAGCATTCTGTACAAAACTCAGTTCAGATCCATAGATCATAACTTACAGTTATCAGAAACTCAGTACTTCAATTTTAGTCTAAATCAGACAGATGATATATGGTTGGCATTACATGTTTCTTATATTCAGTAGTCCCAGTCTTGCATATACTCTCATCCAGTCATTTCATGATATTTAGTTATTATTATTCATGTACATGAACCCATTCATATTAGCCTAACCTCACCAAGCATACCAGTACATTCAAAGGACTGACGCATACTCTCTCATTGCCCTATGATGTCTTATATCATAAGTCAGACGCTCGAATTCTTGACCGTACTTAGCCAGATCATTCGATCAGCTGCAGATACTGTAGTGCGTCCTCGTCCATTGAGGACACCATACTTATTTAGTCATTGCATTATTTCAGTATTTCAGTTACTTCAGACAGTAGTTATGAGTTAGTTGAGGGTCTGTCCCATCAACTCTACTATTTCAGACGTTTAGAGGCTTTCAGCTATTATCAGTTAGTAGTTATTCTATAGATGTACTCATTATTGATCCAGTTTTATGAACCTTATGGCATTTTTCAATTTTACTTCCGCATATGCTTTATGATTATTATTCAGTGCTCACAGTAGGTACCTGTCATGGGTTAGCTTCTGGTCCTTCGGAGTCGTAAGCATCATGTGACACCCAGGGTGGAGTCTCGAGGCATTACACCACATCATCTAATTTATCATTAAACATATCTTGTTGTTCTTTTTTATCTTGTTCTACATTTTTATTCTCTATCGATTTTTCAACCACGTTTACCCTTAAAATGATCTTAGTTGCACCACTCAGATAAGCACACAAACGAACCTGATCGTTTATCTTAAAAGGTAGGACCCTCTAATTTTTAAAAGAGTTGTGCATATAACTAATAACAAGATCTTTCAACTGACAATATAGTCCACAATAGTTGATGATTAAGTTCAAAAAATCATCATACCAAACATCTCTTTGGACTATTATCGTTGTCGTCTCAAACATTATACTATCCTTTCAATGCCAAATAAATCGATTGTTCTTCTCGATCTATACACCATGACAATCAACATCTATTGTTATTGATTTCTCCATTAATGATACCTAAAGAAATTTATTAAAAGTTAATAATGATATAATAGTAAAATTAATAATGATAGTATAGTATAAACAACAAAAAATTATATGCACTATCATTATCAATGTCCCAGCAGATGAGTCATCTATTGCAATAGTTGTCTTATCTGTTGGATTCAGCTTCAGATTCAGTCCCAGTGTTGTAACATAAATTTCAATAGATTCATCTGTTGCTACAGATGTCTCATCACTTGGAATCAACTTCAGATTTTACCCCAGTGTTGTAACATAAATCCAACAGATGAGTCATATGTGGCAACAGATGACCATCTGTTAGAATTCAGCTTCGGGTTCTATCATAGTGTTGTAACATGATCCAACAGATGAATCACCTATTGGATTCAGACTTAAGTTCTATCCAGTGGTGAATCCAACGGACGAGCCACTTGTTGCAAAAGGTGGCTCATCTATTGGATTCATGTTACATAACCAGTAGCTTAGTCCAATAGGTGGGTCATCTATGCAACAGATGACTTATCTGTTCAAACTACTTAAATAGTAATGGACTATCCAAGCACTGTTGTAAATGAATACAACTATTGTTGGATAAGCAGTATTGTTGAAAAAACAGCAGCAGTGGATATACCCAGATGAGAAATTAAACTAAAAATCATAATTATACTGACCAAAATCATCTATGAAGTAATGTCTGGTGATATACGAACAAAATTTAACCTAAAATTTGATCTAGTAGCAGCAGTAGCGACAATAACAAAAACAATAGTATGACAAATGAAAAAGAAGAAGATGATGATGAACAAGAAGAGATGATAATGAAGAATAAGAAGAAGAAAAACACAACAATGAATAACAACAATTCAGGTGAAGAGAGAGAAAACAAGAAGAGCAGCAGCCGTATCCCATGTTTTCCCCATCATTTTTAGTTATTATAGTTTTATATATTGGACCAAAGTGTAAAATAAAAAATTTGAGCGCAATTCTCACATATGGGTCAAACTTTCTTAATCATCATTTAATAATTGTCACCCACACTCAATAATTTACACTTGAGTTACTCCTACACCTAATTTTAAAACATTTTTGTCACTCTTAACTCTTAATTCATTGTCCCCTCTATCTACATCTTGATAAAGGGGGCGGGCAGAGGTCTATTTGGCCTCTTTGTTGGACCGGCAGTGGGAAATTCAGTTGTAGTACCGGACTTGTACTGAACCAACTCGAGTTTGAATCTTGACATATATGTTGGTGGTTTTCTGACACATGGTATTGTCCTGCAAAATTCACAAACCAATTCAAATTTGGATTTGAAACGTAGGTGATTGTCAACCTAAAGCATTTTTCCAAGAAGCCAAGTTTCTTCTCAACAAAATAAGTACAGCTTTAAACATCTGTTGGGATTTTGGAGAACCAACTCTTTCATCTTTTCTTTTACTTATTTCTTATGATGAACCTTCTTCTGCCTCCCTACACAAGCAACCGCTCTGGCAAAGATCAATGAGTAAAACTTCAGCTCTATTTGTGAAAGAAACTTTTCGACCAAATTAATACGTGCCGTAAAATAATACGATGAGGTAATAAGTTCCATGTACTAGTTGAAACAAAATCAAGGAGTGAAAATATATCACAATTTTTATAGAATTCAAAAATAGATACTAACCCTTATCGGGAAAGGATAAGGAAAGACTTTTGCTAACCTTAGTTTACGCCTTAGACCCCATCTAACTTCTTCCCTTATAATTTCCCTTGCCTCAAGCGGGCGCCAAAAAAGGAGCTACACGTAGTTTCATGTTCTGACACACTTCGATTGAGTGCTGGTTAATACACCAGACACCTTTAACTGGAACACGAATCAAGTAGTGAGATATACCTGCAAGTTCACATGGCCAAGACTTGAGCAAGTAAAAAGCATAGGTACCACAATTCAAAAAATTAGATACGAGGAACCCGCAGAAAATTCCTGGTATTCTACAACTGGTAGGGATATATAAATAGTTAATAGGCAAAGGATTGATCGAGTTCATGATAGGGATAGAAATATGAGAGAATAGCAGTCTAGCATAACGAGTTATTGCAACCAAGAATGATAACAACCCACCAAGCAAAAAAAATGACAATGGAACGGTGTACCGGGAAAGACACACAGTAACTCTTGATCTGAAATATGAAAGAAAGAAGTATGAGTTATACCAAAATAGAAAACCAAATCCATTAAGTTAGGATTTGGTTCTCCTATAGCATTGTAGAAAGACAACGCATTGGACTCGAATGACTTATGACACAAACGGAACTGTTGCTAATCAGTTTGTTGTAAACCATGATATCCATTGAGCTATCATGTTGCTGTAAATACTTGTTCCACATAATATAAGTCAAACCTATCAGGCTGATCTGGGAATAAGTGAGTTATAGTGCTCTCCAAGCCCAAAAGCATGCTTGTGGTAAGATAGCATTATACTGGACGCTGAAGAGCCAGAGCCACTGCCGGATTTGTATCCCTTTCCCATCTCTACATCAGGAAATGACCCTGAGAATATCATTATATGTTTCTTTAAGATGTGAGTTAGAGCACCAAGCTCAAGTTGTCCTCCCCATGCAGCAGTTGACTCCACTTCTCTATAGTAATTATCGAACCTTTCCACCAGAGAATCATCTGATTCTCCCCCTTCTGCATTCTCAGAGAGGAAAAAAGGGAGAAAGTCAGTTGCATGTTTCCTCATGTAAGCTGCCACCATCTGTCGCAGTTCAAGATATGTATAAGGAGATGAACCGCCAGTGTAGATGGCTAACTAATTCTCCACAGCTCGGTAGAGACAGTGCCCATCAGGCTTTATTTCATTAACAGTCAATCCAAGGTGCTCAAGCTTTCTTTCCAGCTTTTCATTCTCAATAACCCGATCACTTATGATATTACTCTGCTCTTCTTGAATTCTCTGCTCTCTGGCTGCCTCTTGTTGAGCTCTTTTCTCACGTCTTTTCACGCTCTTGCTGGACTTTGAATGGTCAGTTTGACTACTGACAGAAACCCCGGCAATGGCCTTCACCAATGTGTCAAGACTCCCTCTTTCCTTCCCATTATCATTATTACTACCACCACTGTAACCTAAAGAAGCAAGTTCCCCAGCATGTCTTTCTTTTAGCTTTGCAGAAAGTTTAGATACTTCTTCGTCCACTTGTTTCTTCTTAGCTTTCTGTTCAGCTTTGCTTCCTTTAGCTGCTACCTTTTTCATACCAATTTCTTTGTCCTGTAGCTGAAAGATTTCTTTCCTGCATACATCAATATGACATCTCAACAAAGACATTCCAAGGAATCCAAAAAATGAACAATTGGATCCATCTCCAATTACACCTAGTACAAGAGTTCTTTTGTTTTAGTTTGACCTGTCGTCACCTAGTAAAAGAGAAGTTCTTTTGTTTTAGTTTGACCTGTCGTCACATATGAAATATCTATTTGAAGCGACACATTAAGCTCCCAATAAACTAATTTGATGTAATAAATTAAGCAAGTGCTTTACAATTAATGCTTAGACATTCAATAACAGAAAACCTTGTTACAAGCCATCTGCGATATTGTTAAACACGATTACCGATCACAGTCAAAAATTGAAAGCCTGTGCATGATCCAAAAAGCCTGTTCTAAGCTATCTTCTCATATAGACTTCCAATCCTAATTAGTAGCGCCTGTAATATTCATTTCTACAATTAGAAAACTTCCAGTTCTTTTTGTGGATCAGCATTATAGAAGGTTGGTAATCCTTCCATAAGCACATATTTTAAGCAATAAGAGCAATTGCGTACAAAGTTGAGAGAATGTCCATATAAAAGAGCTAGGGATACAAGTAGAGTACAACTGGTCTTACAAGTCGAACAATGTCATAATCATGTGAGGGTTATGTAGAGAATATTAAAGGGGATGGGAAAACCAAAGGCCACATGTCCCCTCAGGACCTTATAAAGTACCTATGCCTAGAAAGCATCTCCTCGAGGGTTTCTGGTATCTTTTGAGGCGCACTTTCTGAGGCCCCCTCAGGCAATTGATCTTCTGCTTTAGGTGTATCCTCCATTTCAAAACCCTGAAACAATATGAACATCAAATAAGCATCCCCATATAAATGGCAAGATTTCACAAATCAATCATAATGAATAAAAGGTCGACATCTGAAAAGAAAACAAGTAGATAATTTATTAATGAAAATAAATAGATTAGGAATAATAGTAAGAGAAAAGACAAAGACACCACTGAACTTGTCCGAGATTTTCAAAAAGACGCTTTAACTTTGTGTGCGACCTGTTGCCCCACAAAAGTTATATAACAACAACAATAACAAACCCAGTGTATTCCCACAACGTGGGGTCTGGGGAGGGTAAGATGTACGCAGTCCATACCCCACAAAATTTATAAAAATCATTATAAATGGACCATTTTGACAGAACTTCCAGTTCATATATTTTATCACGCAAGAGACGCGCATGAGGGGAAAAAAATTGTTGAACCGGCAAATTGAAAAATGCCACATGTAACAACAAATTTCCACGTTTTCCTTCCACCATAAAATACAGAAGAAAAAAGTGGAAATTTGTTGTTACACGTGGCACTTTTTAAGTTGCCAGTTCAACAATTTTTTTCCATCATGCGCGTCTTTTGTGTGATAACATCAAAAAAATAGCAGAAAAACAAATATAGAAACACAAGTCAACTGGTAGCGATGGTACAAGACAAGTCCATTGATATCAACATATTATTAGTGCCTGTTTAGGATTGCTTATTTCCCAAAGAAGAGCACTTATTTGGGGGAAAAAACAATTTTTTTGAAAAGAATGGTGTTTTTGGTAAACTTCCAAAAGTGTTTTTAAAGAGAAGCAGAAGCAGTTTTTCTGCTTCTTTGCTTTTCAAAAGAAGCAGAAGCAGAAATTACTATCACACACTCTCTCTCTCTCACACACACACTAATATATATATATATACATATATATATATATATATATATATATATATATAAATTAACATATCTTATAAGTATGATTAAAGTTTGATTTTAATATTTTATATTTTATATTTACATCATAATTCTTTATTTTATTTATAATTTATACATTATTATTTTATTTTCACTCATTTACTTTAAATAAATTTTTAAAAATCGTTGATGATGATCCGTAGAATATATAACTTTTTATTTTTTATTATTAATAATAAAAAATGACAGATGAATCACGTTACAAGAATAAATGATATTTTGACAACACTTATAAAAAATTTCTCGAATATTTAATTTTAAATAAATAATTCATGAAAAGTGACATATGTGTTACCATGTAGTTTACATATATGAAGAAAGAGATGAGCCTTCTGGTATACCTTCAGAAATACAAGATAGATCTTCTACTTGTATGGAGATATTGCATAATAAAATTAGGTATCAAATCATTGAGAATTTTGTAATGTATGAAGGACTAATTATTTTTCTTCGTTAATTTTTTCATAAAAAATAATTTAATTTATGAAATAATTTTTATATTTATTTTTGTTTGATATTTTAAAGTGATATTTAAATTATTTAAGTAATATATCATTATTAATATTTTTAACGTATTTATGTATATAAATATTGATTGAAAATTTTAGAGTACGTGCTTTTTAATTAAATAAAAAATAAAATTTTAATTAAAAATATTATAATAGATATTTAAAATAAATTTTCTCTATAAATTGATTTTAGTAGTAAAAGTCTATTGATACATGTACTTTTTGGTCATTTGTCTAAAAAAGCACTTCTTGAAAAAGATTATCTAAACACAATATGTTTATCAAAAGTATTTTTCAAATGGATTTTACCAAACACAAATTGCTTTTTTCAAAAGCACTTTTCTCAAAAGCAATTTTATAAAAGTGCTTCTTAAGCAGTTTTGTAAATGCAATTCCAAATGGGCTCTTAGTTGAAAATGTGACCAAAAACCTAGACAATTAAAAAAATTCCTAACACAATATTCCATTTTGTAATCACATTATATTTACCTAAATTCATGTAAGAAAACAAACAAGTTTTCCATGTCTGGATATATTTATTCATGGTACAACATAATTGCAAAGAAACAAATAACTTAACAAGGATGCTATGCCAAAAAGAGATTATTATATTTAATCCCAGCTTATGTAGATTAAACATAGAAAGCAGCAACACAAAAATAACATTTGCATAGCCATATAACAAAAAAGAAATTATCAACCCTCATTGTGAATGTTAAGGCAGTGAGCTTGTAGAGATAAAGATGGAGTACTATGAAACTCTCCTTCATCTTTTAACTCAGGTCTTTGGGATGAAAGCTGAGGAGTAAGTTTCTAAAGACTTTACACTCCCCTGATGGGTCTTGCTTGATATTATGGATCACGGAGATCCTTGGGGAGCATTTTAATCGCGATATACTCGAACCATAACACAATCCATTTTAGCACAACACGGGTTAATCCTAAAATGTGAAGTTACAGCCAGAATTAATAAACAACAATGAACATCACGGAATATTTTGAAGAAACAGAAAACTCATGAAATAAACAAAGAGACAACTTAAAACACATGTTATGCATCAAAGATTCCTCTCACGCAATCAAATTCTGACTCTTAATTAATCCCAAAATGCAACCCCAAAAATGATCAAAGTATACACAGAGAACGGCTTTAATATATTTCAAAAATAACAATAAGCATTTGCAACATTGGGTCGCAATTTCATATAGTAACCACCCAAATGCACAAGAAAAAAGTGAGAAAGTATGAAGTGTTGACCAATTTCAGAGCAGCAAATCCGGACTTCGAGCTCGTCGGATTCTTTTCGTGCCACTGAAAGAGCTTAGCCTTGAAATTCAAGCTCAAACGAGTCTTATCTTATAAAATCCTTGTACTGAAATTCCTTTTGATAGCTAAAACTCCGTCTCCCTTCTAGCTAGTGGAATAGTAGGGTTTTGGAATAGGGTTTTTGTTGTTTGGGGGAGGTGTGGGATAGACATTCCGAAGGGCTTCTTAGGGGTTTTCACTGGGGTACGAATTTCATATGTTGAAAAAGGGATAAGCTCAAATGATCTGGTGTTGTACCATCTTGTACGAGATGCGTGCTCCTATAGACAAGGGCGGAGGAGGGGAAAAGGGCTTAGCGTTTTTATGTTTCTTTTGTTGCGGCTGTTGTTGTTTGCCGCCGATAAATTGTTGTCGCTGAGGTTAAGCTGAGCTGTGTTTGTATGTTAATGGGTCTGGTTGTTGGATTAAAGAAAGTTAAAAAGCGAACGGGTAGAAATTAGGCTATCAATTAAATAAACTAATTCATTAGGGATTCAGCCAATTGAATAAGGTTTAGCTAAATTAAAAATTAATTCACCAATTGCATTGTAATATGGTCAATTTATTTTTGATTGTGGCTAATTTTAATCAATTGGCTAGATTAATTCAATATTCAATATGAACTGTAGTTGATCTAATCCCGAGTTTTTGGGTTTAATAAAATCAAATAAATTATTTTTAAGAAAAAATCATATTTAAATTAAGAATTACCCATTTTAATTAATTTTCAAGACAGTTATTTGAATAAAAAATCTAATTTCTTATAAAATAATTATTGAAGTGATAGAAATTATACGATCTCGTATATACGAATACAAAAAAATAAATAATCATTACTTAAAATGATAAAATTATCTAAATAATTATTTTTTAAAAAATTTTGTCCAGATAAAATAAATGTTGTAATTTTATTTAGAAACTCAGAATTAAACTTAAGGTGCATTTGTTTTTATTAATATTCACACGTTTGAATCTGAATGCATACCTGAATGGTTAAGATGTTGTCTTTAGATTTGAAAATTAAATTGTTAATACTATTTGTTTTTCAATATATGAATATGCAAAAATTATTTATTGGCATATACAATAAAAATATAATTCAAATAAAAAATAATTATATATTAAAAAAATATTTGATTTAATACAATAAAATTATTATTTGATTGAAAAAAATATTTATATTTGTTAGTGATAATGGAGATGGTTTGTAATGGTGGTGGTAGTGGTAATGATTGATGTTAGTGATTAGTAATGTTGAAAGTGATAGTTGTGATGGTATATATGTTTGGTATTGTAGTGTCTGTTATGATGGTGGCGATTGGTAGTTGTGGTGGTAGTAATGTGAAGTTGGTTGATGTTAGTAGTTGGAGGTGTTGATTGTGATAGCTTAAAAATGAATGCATGATGGTTTATGATGTATTGATGGTAGTTGAAGATATTGTTAGCTGTGATGTTGAAGATGATTATTAATAGAGATATATTGTAGCAATGATGGTGATTGAAGCGGTGGTAAATGTGGCAACACCGGTGACAATGGTTGTAGTAGTGGTGGGCGAAGAATGTCTGGATGTTGATGATGTGTTAGCGGTAGTTAATGGTGGTGCTAGTTGTGATAGATGAGTTGATTAGTTGTTGGGATTGGCCGATAGTGGTTGATGATGGTAGTGGTGGTGGTGGTGTTGGCATTGGCATTGACGGAGGTGGTAGTGACGGATATAACTAAAATAATGGAGGTGGTAGATATGATAGGTGCTGAAAATAATGGTTAGTAGCAATTATGATTGTGAATGGTGGTTGTGGTTGGTGGTGATGGTGGTGGTTGGTGGCGATAGTGGTGGTTAATAATGGTAGTGGTGGTAGAGGTGATTAGTGGTGGTTACTGATGATTATGGATAGAGTGGTGGTGAATATTATCTAACACAAAAATATTTTTTAATGATTAAGACTTAGTTCCAGATCTGAATGCTTAAAGACCTATTTAGACCTATTAAGAGTCGAAATCTTAATGAAAAATAAATGCACTTAATGATCTGAAGTTTGAATCATTTATATTCAGGCCTTCATTAAGTGCAAACAAATAACTAATGAGGCCTTAGTCATAGAGGACAAAAATTAGGTGTCAACAACAGCCCCTCTCTTTGAGTATGGTGAATACAAGTAACCCTCGGCAAAGGAAGTTTAATATTCCTAATTTTATCTAACTATAAATTTGTTGCTCGAAAGAGGTGATTTTCGCATGAGTTTCATGAAATTATGGTTGGAACCTGATTTCGAATTTCCTATATATCTCAGGTACATGAGAATTCACGTCAAATGTAGTTCATAAAGCTTAATTTTAAGCATGCTTTTAAAAAAATTCACAATTTATCTCAATTTTATATTTTAATAAAACCAGAAAGCTGGTGACTAAGAGGGTTGAGGGTTGGAATGTAGTTGAGTTTTCAATAAAGAGCCCAACCCACCTATCCTTAGGATTGAAGAAATCAAGTCAAATGTAGTTTATAACTACACTAGTAGGCATAAAAAAAATTTAAAGGACTGACTGAACTGACATAGGCCGCCACGTGTAGCCTGTTTATGGGAATATAGATCAAACATAGTTCATACATAAAAGAAAAATATAGATTTTCCTAAGGGATTGATGATGATAGGCGGATTTACACGCCTATATCAATATATTTTGCCCATATTTTAGCCTAGTTTTGAGAACTAATTATCTATTTCATGCACTTTTAGTCCTTTTTCCTGTAAATGAGCTAACAAACATGATTAGGAAAGTTTCAGGTATAAATGATGCAAAATACAGCACTTTACGGCTTACTTGACACAAAAGAAAGCTCACAAACAAAGTAGAAGGGAGCTGGACGCCTAAGGACCAAATCTGCTGCATGGAAAATCTGTCCCGGGCTAAAACAGCATTTCTGAAGACTTTGGGGACTTACAGACACAAAGCTGGATTTTTACAAAGATACATTAATCTAGTACAATTAGGTTATGTATTTCACTATTCTATTTGGATTATGATATTGTAACCTTACCCTAGTACATTTGGGTCAAGGATTTCATTAGTATAGTAGGATTTGGCTATTTATTTCATTAGCTTAGTAGGAGTAGGATAGGAGTATTATAAATACCCTATCATGCTAGAGATTTTTATTAATTCAGAAATTCATTCTTAAACTATTAATTTTCTTCCATCTCTCTCATCTTCCACCACAAACACTTCTAATCTATTCTTCTATTCTTAAATTCCACAACAAGAGAATCGTTACTTGCTAGGGAATCACCAAAACCACACGCCTATCACCTACTTCTCACGCCATCAACCATGCAAATCGTGATATCCTTCGCATTCATGGGTAACTAAACCTCTTAGTTGGGGTTATGGAAGCCGAATGAGTTACTATCTATTGCTGTGAGTTTGTGAATTCAAGACACGTATATTGCTTATATCATTATTCTCTTCATCTTAATCTACATTCTTTGCGGTTGCAAACGCAAGAATACGCCAGTCTAACATTTAACTTGTTCGCGAGAAAGGTTATTTGTCTGGAAAAGAGATAATGTCAAGGTAGTAGGACACCCTTTCCTATTAAAAAGCTAGTGCCGTAACTGGACTAACCTCTTGGAGAATTCGTACCGTTAGACACGCTTTAAGCTCGCGAGAGTTAAAGTGAAATAGTCCTTGTTTAGGTCGCGAGACGCTTGGATTTACCATCGACTACAATTCTCTATAAGCAATTGCATGTCAAGACTCTACACACTCATAGCCAATAGAGACGTATACCTCAGAAGGTGGACATAACCCCAACGCTTCAATTCTCATTGTTTCACAACCTACGAAATACTCTCTTTTTACTTTGCTATTTTCAGCTTTTATTTCATTACTTTGGTTACTTATTACAATCCCCCCTTCTTACGAGACTTGCACCAAAAGTCTATTAATTTTGCTTACTTGTTGACCAAGCTATTCCCTGTGGGATCGACACCCAACCCAGGTTGGGTTCTATATTTGCTAACGACCGCTTTACACTCCTGCGAGAGCTGTAGATTGAGCGTTATCAAAAATTGATGTCGTTGCCGGGGAGTACGAGTGTCAATCAAGTTCGTGATAATTACTAGACCCTTTGGTCAAAGATTCTCGTACTTTTACGTTTAGTTTTTGTTTTTGTTTATTGCAGGTTTTTCTTTTAGTGCATTCCCCATCAATCCGCCCGGATTACCAATCAATCCGGAACCACAACGAATTAGAAGAATGGAAGCACAAGCTGAAATCGACAGGATGGCTGCTCAACACGAGCAAGCAAGATTAGCTGCTCTTGCCGCTGCTCAAGTCCAACAACAAAACATTGATAATCCCGGGCGAGCAACAAATCCTGACGATGAAGATTTAGGTGATGACGAGTTACTAAACCCTAGGTGTGATGTTGAAATTATAACACCTGCCAATCGAAGAGGTCGACAAGCTCGGTATAGGTATGACCGCCAACCTTTGCAACCAGCTTTCGACGATGATGATGATGATCTTGATGGTGCCGGAGCCACTGGAGCTATAATTCCACCACCATTAGCGCCCGGAGCCAAATTCAACATCACTAGCACCATGATTCAGTTATTGCAACTCAAGGGGTTATTTGGTGGACTAGCAGGCGATGATCCAAATATGCATCTCATCAACTTTATTTCTACATGCAAGTCTTTTGACAATCCTGGTGTTGGTCAGAATGTTATTCGATTACGTCTATTTCCATTGTCTCTGTCTGGGGAGGCAACACTATGGTTGAATGGGCTGACTCCTGATTCAATTACAAATTGGAGGCAATTGAGAGACGCTTTCCTAGAAAGATTCTTTCCGCCATCCAAGAGGGCTCAATTGAGAGATGAAATCAGCAACTTTCGTCAGCTTCCCTCTGAAGCTCTTCACGAAACATGGGAGAGGTTCAAAACAAAGTTAACGAGATGCCCAAACCATCACATAACTAATGTTCACCTCATGGAGATCTTGTATAGAGCCTTGAATTCAGCAACTAAACCAGTGGTGGACAACGCAGCTGGAGGTTCTTTTATGGACCTTACCTTTGGTCAAGCAAGCAATATGCTAGATCGCATGACAAAGCAAAGTAGAGCTTGGCATACCAGGGATTCTGAGATAGCAAGCCCCACTTTATCTATTGGCATGTCTGCAGATCAAAGAAGAAAAGAAGAAGAACGTGAGCAAGACATGGCGCACATGAAAACACAATTGGATCTTTTGACAAAGCATTTATTATCAGGGAAGACCGAAAAAGTGAAAGTTGTGGCGCTGAAAGGAAGAAACGAATCTGATTCGGAAGAAGAGGCCAACTACTTGAACAATCAGGGGGTTTCCGTGGGAATGCCCAAGGAAACCAAGGTCGGAACTATTATGATAAATCTGGAAGCAAAGACCAAGGTAGTTGGAAGAAAAATAATGAAAAGAGTGGTTTGTATGTTCCCCCTGGTAGACGTGATACCACCACATCTAATTCTATGGAAGACATGATGGCTAAGTTATTGAAAGGAGTGGAAGCAACGAGCGCAGGAGTGAAGGAGGTAATTGACGATTTGGCCTCCATGAAGCAATTAGTTGATTCTCATTCCACTTCTATCAAGCAAATAGAGCAGCAATTGAGCCAACTTTCAGCAGCATTCAATCAAAGAAAGGCTGGCACCTTACCAAGCGATACTGTGCAAAACCCAAGGAATGATGGGTCATGCATGGCCATCACTACCAGAAGTGGTAAGGTGCTGGAAACTTCAGCAAAAGGCAAGCAAGTGGTTGACGCAGCAGCAGACATTGACGCCACACCTAGTGACGTTACAAGAGAAGAAGCCGCAACAACTACTTCAGGCGTCAAGGATGTTTTACCTAGTGGCGTGCAGCCTGAAAAAAATGATAAACGGAAGCAAGAGGAGAAGAAAGCCATGGAGAGAACACTTCCATACCCACCGCCACCTTTTCCACAAAGATTGAAGAAGGTGGCCGATGACACTAAGTTCAGCAAATTTATGACTATGTTGAAGCAGCTGACCATTAATGTCCCATTGGTAGAGGCACTTGAACAAATGCCTGGGTATGCAAAGTTTATGAAAGATCTTTTGACTAAGATGAGGGCAGCAAGTTATGAGCTGAAAGATGATGTGCATCATTGTAGTGCAATTGCTACCCGATCGATAGTTCAGAAGAAGACCGACCCCGGAGCTTTCACGATTCCTTGCACCGTCGGATCTTTGGACTTTGCTAAATCATTGTGTGACTTAGGAGCCAGCATCAACTTGATGCCATTATCGATCTACAAGAAGTTGGGGTTAGGAGATCCTACACCAACTAATATGAGGCTTGTTATGGCGGATAGGTCGGTAAAACGACCGGTTGGTATTCTATGCGATGTCTTGGTGAAGGTATCTTCATTCATATTTCCAGCAGACTTTGTCATCTTAGATTGTGAAGCAGATTCAGAGGTTCCCATAATCTTGGGACGCTCTTTCCTTGCTACGGGAAGTGTGCTCATAGATTTGAGAGCTAATGAACTCTCATTTCGAATCAATGACGAAGTGGTTCGTTTGACGTTTGCAAATCAATGAAGCAACCCAAAGATCTGAGTGTATTTTCTGTGGCTGATGTTGTCGTTGATGACGAGGAAGAACGACTTGAAGAAGAACAAATTCTTGATGATCCTTTGGAGGTTTCGCTCATGAAAGGAGAGAATGGGGATGCTGAAATTTCTGAAGAAGCTATTTGTGCTCTATCGGGATTAGGAGCATATCGTTATACTCCCAAAAGCTGGATCTTGATCTCAAGAATCGACCCACACCACCAGCTAAGCCATCTATTGAAGAGCCACCCACGTTAGAATTGAAGGAGCTGCCAAGCCATTTGAAGTACGCATTCTTAGGAAGCGGAAATACTCTTCCAGTCATAGTGGCAGCCGATTTGGGTGAGCAACAAGTTTCAGCTCTTATTGCAACCCTACGCAAGTATATTAGAGCCATTGGATGGACCATTGCGGATATTATTGGTATACCACCTGGGATTTGCACTCATAAAATTCAGCTTCAAGAAAAATGCACACCCACCATTGAACATCAAAGACGTCTAAACCCACCAATGCAAGAAGTGGTGAAGAAGGAGATTATCAAGTGGTTAGACGCAGGAGTCGTGTATCCTATTTTGGATAGTACATGGGTAAGCCCAGTACAATGTGTTCCCAAGAAAGGAGGCATGGCCGTGGTCGCGAATGCAAAGAATGAACTTATTCCACTCAGGCCCGTTACTGGATGGAGAGTATGCATGGACTACCGCAAGCTGAATTCTTGGACACTCAAGGATCACTTCCCCATGCCATTTATGGACCAAATGCTAGATCGATTAGCGGGGAAAGGATGGTTTTGCTTCTTGGATGGTTATTCGGGTTATAATCAGATTTGTATTGCACCTGAAGACCAAGAGAAGACAACGTTTACATGCCCATATGGTACGTTTGCCTTCAAACGCATGCCATTCGGGTTGTGTAATGCACCAGCCACCTTTCAACGTTGTATGATGTCTATTTTCTCTGATATGGTTGAAGACACTTTGGAGGTATTTATGGACGACTTTTCAGTTGTTGGTGAGTCTTTAGAAGCATGTTTGGCAAACTTGAGCATGGCATTGCAAATATGTGTAGAGTTCAACCTTGTGCTGAATTGGGAGAAGTGCCACTTCATGGTAAAAGAAGGAATAGTTCATGGGCACAAGATCTCCGAAAGAGGAATAGAGGTTGATCGCGCAAAAATAAAAGTAATCGAGAAACTACCACCTCCAATTTCGATGAAGGGAGTTCGTAGTTTTCTTGGCCATGCTGGATTTTATCGTAGATTCATCAAAGACTTCTCCAAAATTTCTAGTCCATTGTGCAAACTACTGGAGAAAGATGCGGAGTTTGACTTTAATGAAGATTGCTTAAAGGCATTCGAATGCCTTAAAGGAAAACTCATTGAAGCCCCTATCATGGTAGCACTAGATTGGACGCTCCCGTTCGAAGTCATGTGTGATGCTAGTGGTGTAGCCGTTGGAGCTGTTCTTGGACAGAGAAAGGAAAAATTATTTCATCCTATCTATTATGCAAGTAAGATCCTAAATGAAGCCCAAAGGAACTACACCGTTACTGAACAAGAGCTCCTAGCGGTTGTGTATGCGTTTGAGAAGTTTCGTGCCTATCTATTGGGTACTAAGGTGATCGTTCATACAGACCATGCAGCTCTTAGGTATCTAATGACGAAGAAGGATGCAAAACCAAGGCTGATTCGATGGGTATTGCTGCTGCAAGAGTTTGATTTCGAAGTTAAAGATAGAAGAGGTTGCGAGAACCAAGTGGCTGATCACCTATCTAGACTTGAGAATGAGTATGTGGCGTAACTAGAAAATCAGATTGATGATGAATTCCCTGACGAAGAGATACTAGCGACAACAATGGAGAAATTACCATGGTATGCCGACTTTGCAAATTTCGTGGTGAGTAATTTGTTACCTTCCAATTTATCTTACCACCAAAGGAGGAAGTTTATGCATGACGTTCAGCACTACTATTGGGATGAGCCTTATTTGTTTCGAAGATGCGCGGATGGTATCATTCGACGATGTATATCCCATGAAGAAGCCTACTATATTGGAAGCATGCCACACTTCGCAAGTTGGAGGGCATCATGCAGGGAATCGAACGGCAAGGAAAGTCTTGCAAAGTGGTTATTATTGGCCTACAATATTCAGAGATGCACACAACTATGTGAGAAGGTGTGACCAATGCCAACGTCAAGGTGCTATTTCAAAACACCATGAAATGCCCATGTCCAAAATTCTGGAGGTAGAACTCTTCGATGTGTGGGGTATTGATTTAATGGGACCATTCGTGAATTCGTTTGGAATGAATTACATATTGGTTGTTGTGGATTATGTGTCAAAATGGGTTGAAGCTGTAGCATTGGCCGACAACGAAGGAAAGCGTGTTGTAGCGTTTTTAAAGAAGAATATCTTCTCTCGCTTTGGAGTACCTCGTACTATCATAAGTGATGGAGGATCTCACTTTTGCAACAAGCTATTCAAATCTGTATTGGCCAAGTATGGAGTCAAGCAACACAAGGTAGCTACGCCTTATTATCCCCAAACCAGTGGACAAGTTGAGGTGTCCAACCGCGAGATCAAGCAAATCCTTGCCAAGACGGTTAATGCGAATAGGAAGGACTGGTCTCGAAAGCTAGATGATGCACTATGGGCGTATAGGACTGCATTCAAGACACCCATTGGCATGTCTCCTTATCAACTAGTTTATGGAAAGGCTTGTCATCTACCCATTGAACTTGAATACAAGGCATTGTGGGCATTGAAGCGATTGAACTTGAATTGGGAAGATGTGAAGAATCTGAGGTTGGAGCAGCTGAACAAACTAGATGAATTCCGGCTCCATGCATATGAACGATCGGATTTATACAAGGAGCGGATGAAGAAGTATCATGATCAGCGGATTATTCGACGAAATTTCCAAAAAGGAGACATGGTGCTACTCTTCAACTCCAGATTTAAGCTCTTCCCAGGTAAGTTAAAATAGAAATGGTCTGGTCCATTTAAAGTCATCCAAGTCTACTCGTATGGAGTAGTTGAATTGGAAGACAATGATGGTGTTGTCTTCAAAGTGAATGGCCAACGTGTTAAGCCATATATCGGTCCTCTTGACTCGATGAATGACAAGGCCATCACTTATCTCGACGAAGTCTAAGTACTCGAGATTACTACGTCGAGCCACGACAATAAATAAGGTGCTAGATGGGAGGCAACCCATCGTTTTATTGTTTTATTGTTTTGTCGTTTTATCGTTTTATCGTTTCGTTGTTTTAGTATTTTTTTCTTTTTGATAAATGAAAATTCAAAAAAATAAGAGTCGTGCCACGACCAAAACTAAGGCGCTTGGTGGGAGGCAACCCATCGTACTAATCGTTTTCATTTTGTTTTGAGCAAATATAGGTGCAAGAAGTATGCGACGAGGAGATTGATCTCCATCAACAATTTGGACGCATTGTATGGTAAAATCGGTAAGTTAGGAATGGTGATGCATACGGCGATGAATTGAGCCTTTCTCACGTCAAAATAGGCTTCGCGGAAGGCTAGGCCTTGGTAAAAATAGGCCACGAACGATGCACAACCTATTCTATAGCCTAAGGACTCGGAATCTAGTGTGCTATACACTATGCGCCGCCTATTCCTAAGTATGCTTTTGACTATGCGCCGCCTATGCTATGGCATTTGGTCTCAGTATCTCATGTGCCATAGACTATGCGGCGCATATGTCTACAAATGCCATAGACTATGCGGCGCATATGTCCCATTATGCCATAGACAATGCGCCGCATATGTCATTGATATGCCGAGTGATATGCGCCGCATATGTGGTGTTCTTGTCCCCAAATACGATTGTAAATGGGTCATAACCCGACCCATACTCTTCCTATATAAAGGGGACTTAGTTTTATAACACAACCACATTAGAAACAACCCTAAAGGCGCCGCATAACCCTCCAAATCTTCTCAAAATTTTCTTCTTTTGCTCTTCCAATTCACAACAACTTCTCCACAAGCTTCAAGCAAGTAAGTACTCTCTTATTCTTCATCTAATTATCGTAAGTACTATGTTGCTATGCTTACTATAAATTGCTAAATCATGTGAGATTGGTAGGTGATGTTCATGTGTTTGGATTATTGTTGCAAAATCATGTGAGTGAATATATACGTAGGGAATTCTTGACTTGTTTCCGACTTGAATTTTGTTTCAAAAGCATTGTTATGATATTTGCTGAATATATATGGCTATGAATATTGCTTAAGAGTGTTGTTTGGATGCTTACATAATAGACTATCCCGGCCATCGGGATAAGATTATAGTGCCTATCGACTTAGGAGGTTGTGCTTGTTGTACGAATAACGATTCCATGTGGTAACCCCTATGTCATAGTGTTGCTATATCCACCATGAAAGTAGTCCACTGGCTGCAAATAAGTGATGCAATGCTGATTTTCTTGTCGGAATACAATCCTACAACGTATGTCAACGAAATCTGAGTACTCGACCACTTTCACTTCATTGATTTGTGCTAACGAAACTAAGTGTGGGGTGGTACCCCTAGTGCTTTCATATAGATTGTATCAAGTGAGATTGTGCTGCAACTAACATTATTTCTAGTCTCAGGTACAATGGCACCTAAAGCGAGGCAAGGCAAGGAGAAGGCTACCACGTCCCAAAAAGGCAAAAAGAGAAGTCGAAAAAACCAAGGAGAATCATCCTCAGCGCACCTACCACGCAGAATGTTCAAAATAAAATGGGTCTTTGAGGAAGAAGCCAAAGCATGGTACAGAAGCAACAAAGAAAGGAAATATGTGCATGTCGACTTGATCAACAAGGAGACCTTATCAAAGAAAGAGCCGCGTATGCTGGCAAAAATAATGGCTTTGAAGCTGGATTTCATCTTCCGCGACATGAGAGAGTGCAATCTTGACTTAACAAGAGAGTTTTATGCCAACTGGTCTCCGAACACAACAGGCAATGAAGTCAAAATTCGGGGCGAAGTGTTACATCTTACAGCGGATTGGATCAACTCTTTTCTTGGCTTACCTTTTCGGTCGACACTGCACCATTCAAAGAGCTGTACAGCAGGCCTCCTTACAGAGCAATACGACACACGCTTTGTGGAAGCAGATCGATGGCAATATGGGGCAGACATAAGGAAACAGGCCATCACAATACCTTCCCCTATGCTCCACTAAATAGGGAAGCAAGAATCTGGATGCGCATTGTCAACTCATGCCTTATTCCTGGAACTCAATACAACAAGATATCGAGAGATAGAGTGTGTTTGGTCTATGCTTTGATGACAAATATCCCTATCAACTTTGGGGCAATCATTCGATCTACCATGAGGAAGGCCAGACTCCACAAAAGGTCCCATTTCACATTCGGCAATTTATTGACAGCAATGTTGCGGAAGGAGGATGTCGAAGAGGAACCAGCTAACCACAAACTCCCACATAACCCAAAGAAGGTTGACCTCACCAAGGTCAAAGATGCTGAAACATCTCATGGAGTCAACCTTACTACTGCGGAGAGACATGCTCGTGATGAGAGTTTCTTCCGTCATCTCTATGGCATGACACGATTTACTATGATGAGTGGTGGACGTATTCCAACTGCTGAAGAGCTCCAACAGCTGGACCACGACTACCCAATGAACATGCATGCCCGGGAGATGTGTGGAGTGGGCGTATATTTTGAGGAACCTCTAGACGATGACGTGCCGACTGATGATGATCGACGCTTGCCTGATTCTGATGATGAGGAGAACTCTGACGACGACTCTTATGATGATTCCGACGAAGGGGGTATGACCCCCGACATTGATGAAGGGTCCGACTAACCAGGCTCTTCGTATTTATTTTCCACTGAGGGCAGTGTCCCGCTTAAGTGTGGGGTGGCGGTATCGCATGTTATACTTCTCTATTTGCATCTATGTTTGTTTACTTTTTTTTGTGTGTGTTTCGATTTTTTTTAGTTCAGTTAAGTTTTTTTAGGAGTAAATTTTTTCTAGCTTCGCATGAAATTATTTTGATAGGCAGCATGAGATTATAACAAGAGTATGTGCTACAATTGTGACTATTGAGACGTTTTAGGCTCTAGTTGTGACTCATTATGTGATATTGTGTGATTCAATTCCTTCAATTGTTAGGTCGAGAGTCTATATTACTTCCAATCAAGTCGACCATGTGCCTTGTGTGTGTGAGATAATAGTATATTCTATGTTTGTGGTTGATGCTAGAACTTGCCTGGTATGTATGCAAAGCGAAAATAAGGAATGTAAGTTTAGGATATGATTTAGGCATTTCTTTGGCAACCTATACATGTTTACCTTCAGTTTTACCTACCCATGAACATCATCCTAGTTAACCCTTTTTGAGCCTTTAGCCTATTTCTTTGACAACCTTGTATGTAAGCCTAATCCATTTCTTTCAAGACCATAATTTGATCCAAAATCCTGAGTGCTTTAAAGTGAAAAAGTCATGTGACAACATAAGAGGAAATTGGGTGAGTATAATGCTTTAAATTGTAATGGTGCTTGAATATGCTATGAAAAATAAAGTGCTATCATAAGAGGTATGTTGTGAAAAGAAAAAGGAAAAGAAAGCTGAAAAGTAAGTAGTGCTTGAAATTGAAAAACAAAATAGGAGAACAAGGGTGGTAGAATAAAAGAGTGAAGAAAGGTTGAAAGAAAAAAGTGTCATTGATACAATGTGATGTATTAAAGCGCTTAGGAACCTAGTCACTATTCTTGGCCAAAATAGTCTTACCCGTCCCTTAGCCTACATTACAACCATCAAAAGACCTACTTGATCCTAATCTTAACATTCCTACATTTAGTAGAGTACTGCATTAAAGGCAAGCCTATGGTCATTAGTTGCTACATATGAATTCTTTGTGAGAGTGAGAGCAAGGACACTTTAATACCTATGTTTGAAAAATATGCTATATTTGTGCGTGATTATGGGTACTAAATGGTGAGACACACATGGTTGATGAGTTTGGATAGTTGTATATGATTCTATGCACTTGAACGTTTGCATGTGAGTTGATCACCATCACGAGTCTATGCTTGAGAGTAAATGGTTTCTATTTATAATCGGAAAGCTACTCTTGGTTGATAATCGTAGTGCTTGTCTTGATAAATGTTTTGTGTTGCTACTGTAAAAACCTTAAGTCGATGCTTAGAAGGACATGATATGTTGTTCGAGGACGAACAAAGCTCTAAGTGTGGGGTGTTGATGATAGGCGGATTTACACGCCTATATCAATATATTTTGCCCATATTTTAGCCTAGTTTTGAGAACTAATTATCTATTTCATGCACTTTTAGTCCTTTTTCCTGTAAATGAGCTAACAAACATGATTAGGAAAGTTTCAGGTATAAATGATGCAAAATACAGCACTTTACGGCTTACTTGACACAAAAGAAAGCTCACAAACAAAGTAGAAGGGAGCTGGACGCCTAAGGACCAAATCTGCTGCATGGAAAATCTGTCCCGGGCTAAAACAGCATTTCTGAAGACTTTGGGGACTTACAGACACAAAGCTGGATTTTTACAAAGATACATTAACCTAGTACAATTAGGTTATGTATTTCACTATTCTATTTGGATTATGATATTGTAACCTTACCCTAGTACATTTGGGTCAAGGATTTCATTAGTATAGTAGGATTTGGCTATTTATTTCATTAGCTTAGTAGGAGTAGGATAGGAGTATTATAAATACCCTATCATGCTAGAGATTTTTATTAATTCAGAAATTCATTCTTAAACTATTAATTTTCTTCCATCTCTCTCATCTTCCACCACAAACACTTCTAATCTATTCTTCTATTCTTAAATTCCACAACAAGAGAATCGTTACTTGCTAGGGAATCACCAAAACCACACGCCTATCACCTACTTCTCACGCCATCAACCATGCAAATCGTGATATCCTTCGCATTCATGGGTAACTAAACCTCTTAGTTGGGGTTATGGAAGCCGAATGAGTTACTATCTATTGCTGTGAGTTTGTGAGTTCAAGACACGTATATTGCTTATATCATTATTCTCTTCATCTTAATCTACATTCTTTGCGGTTGCAAACGCAAGAATACGTCAGTCTAACATTTAACTTGTTCGCGAGAAAGGTTATTTGTCTGGAAAAGAGATAATGTCAAGGTAGTAGGACACCCTTTCCTATTAAAAAGCTAGTGCCGTAACTGGACTAACCTCTTGGAGAATTCGTACCGTTAGACACGCTTTAAGCTTGTGAGAGTTAAAGTGAAATAGTCCTTGCTTAGGTCGCGAGACGCTTGGATTACCATCGACTACAATTCTCTATAAGCAATTGCATGTTAAGACTCTACACACTCATAGCCAATAGAGACGTATACCTCAAAAGGTGGACATAACCCCAACGCTTCAATTCTCATTGTTTCACAACCTACGAAATACTCTCTTTTTACTTTGCTATTTTCATCTTTTATTTCATTACTTTGGTTACTTATTACAATCCCCCCTTCTTACGAGACTTGCACCAAAAGTCTATTAATTTTGCTTACTTGTTGACCAAGCTATTCCCTGTGGGATCGACACCCAACCCAGGTTGGGTTCTATATTTGCTAACGACCGCTTTACACTCCTGCGAGAGCTGTAGATTGAGCGTTATCAATTGATTGTAGCCGACCTAGGCCTCCTACGTATCCCTTCTTGGGATTCAAGTCAAACGTAACTTGTTCATAATAAAGAAAGATAGATTTTCCTAAGTGGTTGACCGAAGCGAAAATAGGTTGACAAAGTATCCCTTTCTTGGTATAGGTCAAATATAGTTGGTACATAAAAGGGAAAGATAGATTTTCCTAAGGATTGAATGAAGCTGACATAGACCGTCTACATATCCCTTTCTTGGTAATCTAGGTCAAACGTAGTTCACGTATAAAGGAGAAAGATATTTTAAGCTATGTTAAAGAATGAAATGGTTACATTAAGATAAAGAACTATTACAAAGAAAGTGATACAAGGAAAAGACCATCTTTAGATGCAGTATCGCTTCATGGTTAATTGGTCTGGGATACTCTCATCTATCCTACTTAGATAAATATAAGGTGCTATATGTAGCTTTGATAATGAGCAGAATACTACAAGGGACCAGGTCCCTGGATGTTCGAAGCTACAGTACAGCTGGCACGCGTGTCTGCATAGATTTGTCTGTTTGTATAAAAAACTAGCAGATGTTGCTTGTACCAATTAGGACACCTGGTCCAATGAGATTTCAGCTCTAATCACCACTCATCTATAAAATGAAAAAATATTTCTTCATTAAGTGATTTCTGCAAATATTTTTGGAGAGCTGAAGCGAGAAGAAAAGGCAAAAACTTAGAATTTGAACATTTGCTCAAGTTCTTAGTGAGTGTGTGAGCTTAAATAGAAATTATTCTTGAGTCAAATACTGATTTGTATCTGAACTACTCATGCTATAAGAGTAGTGTTTTCCTTTGTGTTGAAAAAGGTGTTTAGATAGAGTTGCCTAAGCTTGTTGCTGGTTAGAGCTAGTTAACTTTTGAGAGAATCCTAGCAGAGGTGTCAAGAGTAGCTTATAGTAGAGGTTTGCAAGCTGAAGAAACCTAAAGTTAGGTTCATAATCTAATCTATAGTCAAGAGTTTGGTTATATTGGAATGTTTAGAGCTTGTGAGAACAAACCGTGATTTTTTCTCCTAGAGTAAGGGGTTTCCACATTAAATCCTGTGTTCTTTACAATTCCTGCACTCCTTTGTGATTCCTGGTTATTTAGTGCTTTATTGTCTGTGATTGACTTTGAGGAACTTGGTCCTTGACAGTATTGTGCAACCCCCTGGGTTTCAACAATTAGTATCAGAGCCAGAACGCTCTAAAAGGTTAATACCTAGAGTGATTTGGTTAGCATAGTCGCTCAATCAAACTTGGAAGAAGGGCAATCTACTACTATACCACCTAGATGTAATGGATAGTACTATGGTGGTGGAAAACCAGGATGTTTGACTTTATTATGACTGAAGATAGTGAACTAATGGACATAATTCGTGATGGTCCTCATGTTCCTGTTAGAGAAGTCAAAGAAAGAGAAGTTACAAGAATGGTTGTTAAAATCAGGAGAGAGTTAAATGATGAAAAGGATAAAGAGAAGAGAGAAACTTCAAGGCTTCAGATTGATCTTAAAGAGAAATTAACGGATTCTCATAAACACCTCATTTCTGCACTTCACAAGAATGAAAAGTTAAAAAAAGACCTGATTTGTCTAAGAGAAGAGCTTAAAAAATCTCTTAAATAGACTGCATCTTCACAGATTCTTTCTAAACTAACCAGTCAAGGTGCAAATAATGAAAAGGGTCTTGGCCAAAAGCGATGTTGTCACTTGCGTCGCAAGGGCCCATTGTTTTTTGAAAACGACGACCTGAGTCGCTTTTTAAAAAAAAAATAGAAAAAGAGACAGTGTGCGCCATTTTTTGGTTCTTCATGTGAAGAATAAATGATGAACAAAAACTGACGAAAATTCGTTATTTTATTGATGAAAAAAATCAGAAAAACGACACTGTCTGTCATTTTCTGAAAATAATAATATTTTTCTTCAGAAAAAAGCGACGTTGTTCGTCGTTTTTTGTTCTTCATGATGAAGACAAAAAGAGATGGACAACATCACATTTTGGAAATAATAATAAAAATAAGATTTTTGTGATAAGGAAAAACCTTAATTTAAATTGAGAAATATTCACAAACTTTGGAATGGCCTACATAAGTGTGGATCGATACCTTTTGGAAGTCATTAGAAAGAATAAAAGCAAAGGAGAAGTAAATAAACTTGAAGGGTGGGTATCGGGCATATCCGTACTTCCACCAATTTTGGAGAAAATTAATTTTCATCTTTCATCTACCACATTGACCAGGGAGTAATAAGTGGGATAGAAGCCCAGTTTAGCAACTTTTTCTTTGGTTTAGCTTCCTTAATTCTAGCTATCTTGAGGAATTCTTATATGGTAGCATCACATTCTTTAAACTAATTCCCTATTCAATCTTCGAGGCCATCGCTTATAGATTTGGCAAATGACTAGTAGAGTTTAGGAAGTCTCTGAGACGACTCTTGATCCTTCTTATTTTCTTTCATTTCGTACTCTTTTTTGGTAAAATACTCTAACCCATACTTAAATAGTCTTTCCGAGATCACTAGTTGAATTATTCTATTTGAATTTTTTCTAAGGCTACATCTAGGTGCAAATCACCTTTTTAGCATAACATTGGTCAATATCTTGTAGACCAAAGGCATTGTCTTATGTGAAATAGGTTCTCTCTCTGCGACTTTCACAATCTCCATTATGTAGGAGTCACTTTCTTTTCGGATATCTTCAATCTTCTTAACATATTTGTCTGGATGGATCAAGTAGTTTTTTTCATAATGGATTACTATTTCTTTGTTTATCCATACAAACTTCAGCATATGGTTTAGTGTTGAAGGAAAGTATCTTATTGCAAGGATCCATGGTCTTCCTAAGAGCATATTATAGCTTGCAGCATTATCCATCAGTTAGAATTTTGAAGGCGCTATCTAGAGGTACAACTTGACTTCTATGATGGCATTTTTTTTATCATTGAAAGTTCCTATATTGACTTTTCTTTGATTCATTTTTTCCACATCATAATTGAATTGAGTCCAAGTAGTTAAAGAACAGTCATCCAAACCTAATCCATTATCAATCAAAACCCTATTAATCATCTTATCCTGATATTTGATATTGATATGTAATGCCTTGTTGTATATAATTCTCCCAAAGGGAAACTCGACAATAATGGAGCTCATGTAAAGATTCTCCATAGGCAGATAGGCTCTATTAAGAACTTTCATTAAAGCCTATTTGTAACATTGGGAGCTCATGGGAACTTGAGTTTGGATATTTTCCTAGTATTTCTCAGTAGAATACTCCCTATAATGCATCCTTCTCAAGAATTCTTCACATTCGTCTTTAGTAATTGGTTGTTTCTACACACTATTCTTGTAGGTATCATTGGCTAGCTCTTCAAGAGTGTAACCCCTTTTTAATCTAGTCAATCCGTATGCGACAACAATTTCTACCACAAACTTCTTCTCCATAGGCACTAGTGACAAAGCTCGATTTAGTGTCATTAGTATAGAGAAATGAGTCTTTTTATTGACATTTAATGTATCCATAACCTTTTCTATCTCATTTATTTCCTTGGGACTTTCCAAAACAATGGACTTGTTTGCTAACAACTCTTTGGTTGTTTTTATTACTTCGATAGCGACTCTTTCATGATTTGGGAGTGGTTTACTAGTAACATTAGGTGGCGATATTTATCTTGTACTTTAGATAGACACATTTTTCGGTATTATGCCCGACACCCCCCGGAGAGATAAGCACATTATCAATCGACTCTGAAGAATTGAGATTTGGTGTTAACTAGCTTGGTTGGAATAGGCTGGATGAGTACCACCACCTTCAATTTTTCAAATGATTTAGTCCTTGTTTTAGTGAAGGTGGTGAAATTTCTAGGAACCTTTCCTTTAAAATTCAAACATGGATAGTTATGGCTATTCTGGTTGATAAAAGAAGGGCCTGGATGAAACACTCTGTAATGCCCCGCAAGATCCTAGTCAAGTTCTAGCTATTAGTCGCATGTTTAAAGAGGTCCAAGGCATTTATTTCATACTAAGTATAAGAGTCTTATCCATTTTAAGACCCCAAGATTTTGAACATTTTATTTTGTCTTTTTCGAGCTTGAAACATTGATATTTGAGTTGAAATAAGTTTAGGGATGTTAAAAGGGTCATCCGGGAGAGTTTCAAAATTTTAGAAGGGGTTTGAGCGGTTTTCGGACCACGAAATAAGGCTTGTGAAAGTAGTGGTGTGGTTTCATTATCGTATTCCTTTGCAATACCACCAAATTTGAATACTGTGCACAGTATTCCTCAAAGGACTTATTTTTAAATTTTCCTCCATGATCACTGTGAACATAGGGGATGAAATATCCATCTTTTCTTTGTACTTTTCTACAAAAGATCTCAAAGCTTGTGAAAGCCTCATGTTTATGAGCAAGAAACATTACCCAAGTAAAATAAGAATAATCATCAATGATAAAGAAAACATATCTTTTTCCATCAATACTTGCGATCTTGATGGGGCCAAATAGATACATGTGGGTTGTTTGAAGTGGTTTGGTAGTTGAGACAATATCTTTTGGCTTTGAATGATGTCCAAGTTTGTTTAACCAATTGGCAGGCATCACAGATGTGATCCTTCTTAAACTTGAGTTTTGGAAGACCTTTCACCAATTCCAGTCTAGAGAGTTTCTCAATTATGTGCATACTAGCATGCCTAAGCTTCTCGTGCCACAACCAAGAGTCATTGTAGGTAATGGTAGGAAAATTAGGACTGTTTAAGACGTAAATATTATCAACATGTTCACGTATAAGAGAAATGTCTCTTTTGTCATATTCTATGGAGCAACTTTCAGCTTTGAAGGAGACTCCAAATCTTGCATCACACAGCTGACTGATGCTGAGTAGATTGTGTTTGAGTCTGTCTATGAAATATTCTTAAATAAGTTCACATGAGGAGTTGAGCTTTACTGAGTCGACTCCGATAACATCACCCTAAGCATTATCACCGAATCTGACTGATTCTCTTTTTTTTAGAGAGCAAAAATTTTCCTTCTTTCTAGTCATATGTCTAAAACACCCGATATCAATGACCCACATTCCCTTTTTATAGCTTTTGCAGACATGTTCCTGCAAAATAGAAGAATTAATTTTGTTTATGTACTGAAGAGGTCTTGGGTCCTTGGGGGTTAGAGTTACTTTCTTTAGGTCTCCAAACCCACATGCCTTTAGACTTTTACCTACAGTTGTGTGATTTGTTCCATTTCTGTCCATAGGTATAACAGGTTAGTCCTTGAAAAGAAAAAGAAGTTTTAGTCGATTCAAACGATCTTAATGGGGGACCTGAGATTGTTTTAAAAGAATTTGATCTTACGAAACTATGACTTGATGATTTTCTAACACTATGTAATTGTATTTTTACATCATCGAGTTCCTCTTAAAGTAAGTCAATTTCAATTTGACATGCTTCAAGTTCAGCTTGACAATTTCGTCGTTCCTCTTTTTAAGTTTTCATTTTAATCTAGTTTCCCAAGTTTCCTAAGCTAATTTATTGTACTCCTCCATAGTATTTTGTAGCTCATCAGTAATCATATCTAGATTGGTTTTAAGAATGTTATAGTTATGACAGTTGTAGGGTCTTACCTTGCTAATTTCACCTTTTGTCGTGAAGCACATGCTGTCTACTTCTGTTTCTTCTTCAGTTTCATCTTCGTCACTCCAGGATTCAAAATTTTTATTCTTTATAAATGATCTTCTTCTTAATTCTAGACAATTTTGTTTAAAATAGTATGGCCTTCTACAGTGATAGTAGCGATCATCGTTTCTGGTAGAATCATTGTTTCTGACTCCTTGGGATCTTTGCTGTCACTGTTTCATGATTTGCCTTACTCCTCAATTTATGAGAGTCATTTCGTTGCTATTAGCTTCTTCCAGAAAATCCTCCTCTTTAGTTTGTGCGGTATTGAAGGCTACTGGTTTCTTTTTTTTTCTCTTTGTTGTACCTGTTGATATAGTTTCGTTCATATGCAATGAGATTACCTCGTAACTCGTTATATATAATGTTGTGAAGGTCTCCATCTTCCAGAATAACAGCTTTAGTTTCCCAAACTTTTGTGAGACTTCTAACCAAATTCTGGACTTGCAGGGTATGCGGATAGATCATCCCCAATGATTTTAACTCACATACAATTTTGCTAAATCTGACAAACATTGTTTCAATGTTCTCATTTTTATCCATTTTGAACAACTCGTATTCATTTACTAGGGAAGCAATCTTTAACTATTTGACTTTGATAGTTCCTTCATAAGTTACCTTCAATTTAACCCACTTCTCTTTTGCAGTCTCGTAGGTTGATATCTTGTTGTATTCTTCTCCACTAATTGCACAAAGAAACAAACTTATAGCTCGTGCATTAGTTTAGATTATCTCTTGTTGTTCTTTGGTGACTTCAAAATTTTTGAGGCCTTCTATATCAGTGTTGCTCGATTCTTTATCGGTGTCCTTGTCTTTCTGCTTTTCCTTGAGTTCTGGGATTGGCTTTGGTCCCTTCTTGATGAGAACTTATGCTTGGAAGTCATTTGATTGGACGAAATTCTAAATTTGTTCTTCCAATAGAAATAGTATTGTTCGCTGAAGTATGGTGGTCTTATGGAGGAATGACCGTCTTGAAGAAGAGCACCGGAAATTTGATAGTTTATCATTTGATCTTTGCTCATGTGCGGTTAAGCAATACTATTGGTGAGACCTACTCTGATGCCAATTGAAATTCAAGAGGGAAATTAAAAAATTTTGTGTGTCGATTGTTGAGTCTTCTCAGTCGACTTACCTGCATATCAATATCCTTCACAAACAAGATCAAATTTAAGTAAGCAGATAAGTAAATAAATGAATGGAAATAAAAACACGAAGATTTATCCTGGTTCAAACTACCAATGTGGTGCCTACTTCTAGTTCCCTTGGGTTTCAAAGTTTCCTTAGATCTTTCAATGTCGAGATAGAGTACAATGATGATAAATAAGTTTCGAAGACTTATTTTGTTCTTCAGATCTTGTGACACAGCCTCAGTTTGTATTACAAAGTTGACTCGATCCTATTCTTTGTATGACAATTATAAACTAGAAGTACAAAGTCTTATGAGACTAAGATTGAGATACTTTGAGATTCTTTCTTGAGGTTGCATAGTATCTTATGTAAGGAAGGCAACAGATCAAAATCGGTAACGCTGGACCGATTTAGCCGAAACCAGTACCAGTACCAGTACCGACACAGCCTTTTCGGAGTTTTATGTCGAAACCGGTACTACCGAAACCAGAATACCAGATTTTTTGGCTGGTATGCACCGATCCTTTGGTTACCAGTGTAGAACTGGGTCGGACTGGACCAGCACTGAATCTATACCGGAAAAGACGACTTGTGCTTCACTTTTTTTTTAATTTAAATTACTTTATATAATAAACTTACATAATATTTGAACCAAGTATGACAAATATGGTCTTTGCTTCTGTCACTTTTTTTTAATTTAAATTATATATATTAACTTTTATAATTTATATAACTTATATTTTATTAATATAGTATATTAATATAACATTTTTTTTAATAAGTTTAAGTTTAAGTTTAATTATCTTAATAAGCTTAAAACTTTAACTTAAAAATATATCTTTAAGTTTAAGTTAATAAATATAACATTTTTTAATAAATCTTAAACTTAGAAAATGTATCTTTAAGTTTAAGTTAATATAACATTTTTAATAAGTTTAATAAGTTAAATTATATTTATATAATTTTAAGTTATAAAGTTAAAAAAATTTCAAACTTTATAAATTTAAAAGTATTAAACTTTTTTTCCCAATAACTTCAAAGTTACAAATATAAACTTTGTAATTTCTGCTAAGCTAATTGCATCAAATAAAAGACAAACTTTAAAATAAAATTAAGGCGAATAGCCATTATATTTTCAAATTTTGTATGTTGTACATTTATTACAAATATTAAAAAAAAAATAATATACGCAACCACCTTCTAGGAAGGGTTCCGTTTAAATTAGATCTCTACTCTAAATTCTTATTAATATCTATAACGCCCAAAATTTTCTAGGCATAACTTATTTATTTCTTCGAAGGATAAAGTTTTTGAAATTGGTCTTTTCTTTGTTCCTCAATTGCTTTCATTCCATCATCACTATTTTCCTCAAATATTTCATCTATTTCATCTTCAATTTGGGGCAGTAATTTTTGGAGTCCAAAATTTCTTCATTCGGCATTGATCCAATCTCTAAATAATACTGAAATCTCCAAACTATCCTTTGCTAATGAATATCGATGATCTCCAATTATAAATCTTCCTGCGCTAAAAGCTTGCTCCGAAGCAATTGAAGAAGTTTGAGTTGATAACACATCTCGAACCACCCTTGAAAGTTTTAAAAATTGTCTGGCACGGGTCTTCTGCCATGCTAAAAGTTATTGTTGTCCAGTTTCATCTCTAATACTTTTTCGATCCTGAGAAATATACGAATCGAAATCATTATTGCTACAATATTAAAGACCAAGTTCTTCGCCCATCTAAATCATCATATCTACGTCTAGAAGTAATAGGTTCGACTGGCACAATATTTTGTTCCATAACTTGATACAAGTTATATAAACTCCTAGCTCTAGGTACAATGTTAGCACAACAAGTTTCAACTAATGGCTTTTCACGAGGTCCAATTTCTAAATTGTTGTATAATCTTTGACCCAACATCATTACACCATGTTCTTTATAAAATGGGTTGAATAAAGTAGCTGTCAAATAAATTTGTGGAGTAGAAAAATAATATTTTTTAAATTTATCAATCATAGCTTCAATTGCCTCTTTGTAAGGGCAATTTTTTTATATTCAGCAAGTATTCTAAAAATAGCAGTAATAGTTACTAAAACAGAAGAAATAGTTCTAGTATATTGAGTAGTTACTTTGTTCGTAACTTCATAAAAAGTTTTTAAAAATTTACAAAGTTCTTCTACTTTAGTCCAATCATCTTCACCTAGCCTTAAATCAACATTCGAATTACGCATTATAAACTAATTGTATAGGTTCACGATATACAAGAGCAACTTCAAGCATTTGATACAAAGAATTCCATCTAGTAGGAACTTTTCTATATGGAAGCTCACATTTTTCACATTGATATCTAAAATTATCCATTATACCCTTTTTTATATTTTTAAAAATATAACTACAAACAATTCGAACTTTACGACAACCATTTTCAAACAACTCAACACCATCATGTACTATCAAATTTAAAATATGTGCAGTACATCTAACATGAAAATGATCTTCATCCATAGGACATAGTCTAGTGTTCAAATTTTCAACAACTTTCAAATTATTAGAAGCATTATCTAATGTGCATGCCATAGTTTTATCAACAAATCTAAAATATCTCAAGCTATCCGCTATTGTACCAGCTATAAAGGTACCGAGTTTATTCTCGTCAACATATTTATAAGCAATAATTACTTTTTGCATGTTTCAATGGTGATCAATCCAATGAATCGTGACAGTAAAATAATCATTAGCGAGAACGCTACGACCCATGTCATAAGTAATAGATATTCTACTATCAAATTTATTAAATAAGCAACGAAAATAATGATATTTATGAACCAACAAAAATAAAAAAAAATTAGGCATAAACCGACATTAACATCTACGTAAACATAATTAGGCAAAATAAAATATAAATACACCAACATCTAGGTAAACTCAATGACTTTGAATGTCAATCATAATCATCACGTGCTATGGATTTTATTAAGGAATCTACTGTCATTTGATGCATAGATATGTATTTCACATTTTACTTTCTTTTTGTACAAATTGTTTCATACTATCATTTTTAATTATATTTTGTGAAAAAACTCTAAAAAAGGGATTGTATACTCGTTGGATATAATGAATAAAATCGGGATGTGAAGGAAACTAAAAGACAAACCCATAACAATCATTTTCGCTAGTTCTTCTCTATCTACATCTTCACTATATGTCGATGATGAACTTGGGTCAACCGGGTTAAACATGTCTAAACGCGTTTGAACCATATTACCTCCTACAGATTCTTGCGTAAATGGTGTACCACTTTTTTTTGCCTTAGCCTTATTTTCTAGACGAACAAATTCTTTATTACATGTACTCAAATGCGTAGTTAGCAATCCTGTCCCGCCATTCTTTTTTCCAATCAAATGTTTAAAAACTCACTGGTATTTATTGCAAGTAGCAGTACTTTTTACCTTATCATGCTCCATAAATTTGTAAACTAAAGACCTTTTAGGACGTTCGGTACCTTTGGCCCTAGTAAACTCCGGTAAAGGGGAAAGTTCTTTACCGTCTTCCGATAATTCCGTAATCGGACTAGTAGGGGTAGGGGTATCACCTAACTCTTGTTCTTTTATATCATCTTCTTCTGGTAAGTCTTCCTCAAAATTATCATAACGCCTACTTAGGGTCTCATGGTCTAATTCCATACCGATACCAACATCGAAACCATTAGGTTGTGATAAAGAAATTTCACTAAATCTAGGCGGTAATGAACTAGTAGTAGTACTATTTTTTTTATTTCTACAAAAAAACTTACCAAAAATTATTTTTTTACCACTATTATCTTTATGGGCATCCATAATTAAATTTAAATAAAATTAAAATATTAAAACAAGCAATATAAATATTATGAATCAAAAAATTGATGTAAGTAAACAAATATAGATACTAAAAAAATAAAAATATAGATATTAAAGTAAATAAAAAAAGATTAAAGTTGGAACGAATATACCGAACGTCTGCGTAAACATACGTATACCAAATGTCAAAATTAAAAAATGATAACTGAAGCTTGTAATATCTTCAAAAAATCTTCAACTCCAACCAATACAATAACTATAAATGTTAAGAGAGAGTATGAGAATATTAAGAGAGAATGAGAAATTAAGAATATTTGTGAGGAAAAAGAATAGATATAAAAGGGTATTTATAGTGGAAATTTTAAAGGGGGAGTGGGAGGAGGGCGGGGGGAATAGCCTTTGTTGGCCATTAAAAAATTATATAAAAAAATAGTCATTGTTGGCAAAATAGTCGTTGGCTGCCATTAAAATAATTTTTTTAAAAAAAATATTCAACGGTCAAAACAGTCTGGTCGGCGCCATACCGGAATCGAAATTGTCGAAAATTTTATGAACGATGCACCGATACTGGATTCCGTTGGGTACCGGTATACCGATTGCAATTGGTACCGTTGGGTTACCGGTATCAGAACATTACCAGAACTGGAGGAATTGGATCGAAACGGAATAAATCTGATTTGTTGCCACCCTTAGTCTTATGTCCTTCATTTTGGCTTTTATAGTTTTTTGTTGCATATGCTTCTTTTCTTTATACGAAAACCCAAGGGATTTCTTTTCAATCAAAGATTTGAGTTGATTCCTTGATTGAGGGAGTTTGCAGTTTGCACCTTATGGTATGTTCATACTTGGTGCGATCTTCCTTTCTCATAGCCATATATGTCCATATCAAATATGGCAATGTAGAGGGTGTGATCTCATTTCCTTTAGGCTTGCCGTGAAGTATGTTTAATCATCCTTTAATTGCCTTGTCCATCGAGATCTTTAGTTGATGTGGTTCTAGTTGCCTTGTCCAGCGAGATCCTTAATTGATGTGGCTTCATATTTAGCACCGTCTTCTTTGAGAGGATATTCCTTGCCTTTGTCCGAGGTATCCTTCTATCATTAGAGATCCTCAATATTATGCAAAAGTCTACTTATTAGTTTGTCATTATTAAAACATAAAACGTAAATATAGGGGGCTAACATTTTGTGTTCGGTCTTTCTTGACGAAGATTCTCGGGATGAGATTTTAAAAGAATAATTGCAATAGCAGAAGAATTTTTTCCCATGATTCCTTTGACTTGAGACTGTTGCTAGTATTTCATTTACTATTGTTTCAAATTTGAACTTATCGTAGATTTGTGTGTTGAAATTTGAAGAGCATAACTTTTTTTACTGGCCCAAAAATTTCACACACATGTGTGAAACTTTAACCAATTTTAACATGCGTTTTAGACATTCACTCAGACATAACTAAAAGGCTGACATACATGCGTTTTAGACATTCACTCGGACATAACTAAAAGGCTGACATACATGAGAAATTAAAATGTGCATTATGAGCTTGTTATATTTGTCGCTATTTTGACAAACTAACGACTCCAGATTATTCTCTATGATAATAAACCTTATGTTTTATATTTGAGGTAATTTGGAGAAAAATCTTAGTGTTGAATTGTTGAAATTCTAGGAACAAATATCATTTTTTGGCAAAACAAATTTATGCATACATAACTTAAAATTTAGCCAATTTTTATATAAACTTCATTCATGTTTGTCAAAAATCATACACGAATTGTACACCTTAGTCGTGCATGTCTGAATTATTTAAAAAATGACTACACTTATATTAAAAAATTAAGAAGTGGATAGAGGTGTTCATGGATCGGGTTTGGACCGGTTAGTGGTTAAAATCATAACCAAAACCAATTTAGTCGGTTTTTGAATTTGTAAAACCAAACCAAACCACAAAAAGAAAATAACCATCGTTTTGGTTCGATTTGGTTAGGTTTTTTCGATTATTGACTAGCCTACTCCAACCATCTCTAGAATAAACTCCTTTTTTTAATCCATAGAAAAGA
Organism: Capsicum baccatum var. pendulum; assembly: GCA_030864225.1. Lineage (NCBI taxonomy): Eukaryota > Viridiplantae > Streptophyta > Magnoliopsida > Solanales > Solanaceae > Capsicum > Capsicum baccatum. The sequence continues at coordinate 34,389,651 of CM061560.1, forward strand.
GTATCACATTGAATAATTTCTCATAAAATATTTGTACAGTGATGGACAAATGACACTATAAACTCTTAAAAATCAGAACAAACACATTAAATAAAACCAATATTGAGATGAAAAGCACCAGCTTTGTATTGTAGGCACTAAGATTATCCAACAACATACAAATAAATACATGTATATTGTAAAACAAAGTTTTGTATTCTATTGCAGTGTACTGCAAGAAGAGATAGAGTTGGGCAAATTTGAGTTATCTGTTTACTTTAAAGACTAGCTAGGTGAGCTAATCATATAGGAAAACGATTGAATAAACAAGGAGACGTAAGACTACCATTTGAACCAGGGACCATGGTAACTCGTATTGTGAAAGCTGAAGTAGAAAAAGTGAGGTAGGACTATAGGGTTAACTTATTAGTAATAATAAGTAGAGTTGGGCTTGGGTTTGGGGCTTTGGGCAATTGGGCTAAAGTATTGGTTGGGCTAGACATAGATTAATATTTAGTTTTAGATTAAATTTAATAAAATGTTTATGTATTATTTATAAATTATATAAAAATAATTATAAAATATAGATATATAATTTATCGGTTCGGTTTGATTATTTTCACAATTTTTAAAGTAAAACCATAACCAAACCAAATAGCATCGGTTTTGAAAAATTTAAAACCAAACCTAACTAAACCAAACCAAACGTCGATTTTTTTAATCGGTTTGATTCGGCTTACGGTTCGGTTTGGTTTTTAACCAAACCCATGAACACCCCTAGAAGTGGATACAAATTAAATGTCTTCCCCAAAATAAGATTTTTGCAACTCAGCCCAATAAAAACCTCTTGTTGGGCCGAAGAAGAGAAGCCCAAGAGTTGTTGCGCATCATTTATAGTACAAAACCCAGCTAAGCTTTGTTTACAAGATAATTTTCACACTTTTATTTGTGATATTTTTCTAGTTGGACTTTTATTTTTATTTGTCAATTTTGACATAATAAAAAAAGATAAAAAAAAATTTTCTATTTATCATTCACATTAATTGCTTATTCGCCGAATCATTTCAAGACATATTACTCTAAACATCAATTAATAGAAATAATATGATAAAATAGTTATAATCAATATAGTTTAGATTGAGGGCTGATTCGGATGCTATTGAATCATATTACCAGTGTTGGTCTAAAGAAATTTATACTATCAGATCATATTTACATATTATAATAAATACTTTTGTTTTACTTTCAAGATTAGTAATCTCATTATTTTGTGAAGGTTACCTTTTTTTTACAGCCAACAGATTATTTTATTAATGCATCAATAATCTCAGAGAGTTAAATGATGCTATAATCCAACTAGGAAAAGCAGAAATCTACTTCCTCCATTTTATTTTACTTGATTTTTTTTATTTGATACATCTTTTAAGAAAATATTAATAAGAAGTGTATTTTATCAAATTAATCTTATTAATGATGTCTTGAAACTCTAAATCTAACTATTACTATTTTCATTTATTTAATATTAAGGGTAATATGAAAAAAGTACTAATAAAACACTTTTGGTTTGCGAAAATGGACAACTGATTTGAAACAAACATATTTAGAAAGAAAGTCATGTAAAATAAAATGGAGACAGTAAGTAACTTGATGTAATAATGAACTAGGAAAATTAACTTGTGTGCTACCATATTCAAAGATCTAGGAATATACACCACATCTACCTCTATGAAGAAATTCATAAGATTCCAAATGTATTCACTTATCATTGCTACCTCCTATGAACCTGTATTTCTTTTCAATAGTATATCTACCTCACTTTTCGCATTTGTAAAACTTGCACCCTTGACGCACTTTCCAGTGCCTTTTGAATTGCTATTGCTTTAGCAGTTATGACCCGTCCAACGAATTAAATTAAGATACCAAAGGCTTGAAGCAGATTACCACGGTCAGTGACGGAGCCAGAATATTCACGAAAAGGGTTCATAAGAGAACATACGAACTAATCGAAAGGGGTTCAACGTCTAATATATATACATAAAAAATAATTTTAACCATACATATATAGCATAATTTTTCGTTGAATGGGGTTCGAATGAACCTCCTCGGCAAAGGGTAGATCCGCCACTGACCACGGCTATGCATAGCCGCCACTCCAATGCTTGACATTTTGTTTTCCTTATGTAAGCTAGCATCCGCAAACATAAAAGTAAGATTAGTTACATTTGCCTGATAAAAAAAGATTCAACATAATTGAGTCGCTATGATCACTCACCCATTTACATATTACCATTGTTGAAAATGATGAGTTATGACATTCTTGAACTATATATTTTTAGTCCGAAAATATCGTCAATCAATAAAATTATATATGAGAGAGCAAAGTTATTAGAAAGTAGAAAATTATGTTATGATAAATTTTACATCTATTTAAATGATATATCTTGTACCAACAACAACAATATACCTAGTAAAATTTTATAAGTGAAGTCTGGAGAGAGTAAAGTCAGATCTTATCACTGCATAAGGAAGGTAAAGATATTGTTTCCTAAAAATCCTCAGCTCAATTGTAGTAAATCTAGGTTTAAAGAAGAGAAAAACAATGAAGAAAATATGACAATTAATCATATAAAAAAAAAAAAAAAAAAAGGAAGACAACCTTTAGAGCCTATTATTAAAAATAATGATAATATGTCAAATTTCATAGTTTGCATTACTCACAATTGAAACAATTCCATATAAATAAATTTTAAAAGAGAATTCATATAGAATTAGAATGACTAACTAATTTCTGATGACGGTATGTAACGATCTAAATAAATGTGTCAAAATTTTAAATAAGCCAATTTAAAATTAGTAATATATTTGAGTCATTATAAACGTACAAACAAATAACTTTTCAATTAGCATTTGTGCATAAAAATAAATGATAATTTATTTTTGAAAAGATTAAAAATATACTAAAATTTAAGAAAATTTAGCACAAATCACGAAAAAATTCGATTCTTCAATCATAGATGCTATCAATATTTCTAAAAAAAAAACTTATCAATTAGCAATTGTCTATTAAGAATACATGATAATTTATTTATTGTAAACTTAAAAAACATCCTAAAATTTTTAAAAAATACCTCAAATCACAAACAAATTTATCTCTTTAATCATAGATACTATCAAAATTTTGTTTAGTAGAATATTCTATACCTAAAGATGTTTCCTCCCTAAATACTAGAATAGCTCGATATTACCTACTTTAATTCCTCCCAGCAAACCTACAACAAGATCACAAAAAGCTCAAATAAAATTGTTTATCAAATTATATAACTGATTGATTGATTAAAATTAGAAGTCCTAAAATATAGATATTGAAGGCCTCCGAGACGATTATGGGGATGCTATGAATCTATGTATGTTAAAGTATATTTTTTAAATAGTAAGTTTAATTCTTTTTTAAAAATACGCTTTGCACTTTTGTATACTTTGTAAAAAATGCACAATTATTATTTATGGATTATAATTAGGTATAACTATTCCTTTAAATATTTTAGGGAAAAAAAAGGGAACACAAAATTTTGGCCCACAAGTTGAATATCGTATTATTGTTTATCAAATTACATATAAAGTATTGAATATTTCCTTAATTAAATAGATTAGGAGTATTAATAAAATATATTTTTCGCTCATTATAGATTTAGGACACCTTAATTATCAATTTTTCTAATATTTTTTTACCATATATTTTTCACTTACCATATATATTAGGATTCCTTAACTTCTTAAATATATTTTTCTCTTACCATATATTAAACAGTAAAAAGACAATTTTGTCTATTACGAAGTGCTTTAATGAAGGAAAAAAAGTTCAAATCACTTTTTAAGGGTTTTCACACTTTTATATATTATATAGATATATAGATATATATAGATACATGATTAAAATTATTTTTATATATATAATAGATGTTGAATTTCGTTAAATCTCTTCATCTATTTATTTTTATCTTCATTCATTTTTACTTGTCATATTTTGACTTGATACATTCATTAAGAAAAATAATTAATAACATAATTATTTTACCATATTATTCTTATTAATGATGTTTATATTATATCTTAAAATTAATTTGAAAAAAAGCAATAATATTAAAAGTAAAATAGAAAACAAGAAATTATTTTTTCTTAATATGTCAAACATAATAAACAAAAATAAAATTTAATTATAAAATTAATGAAAAGCAAAAACAAATTAAAAAATATTTTACATTCTTTACTGAAAATTTTAGCTCCCATGCCTTCATCATCTCACAAAACATTGCTTGGAATGAACTCGGAATCAAAATAAGTCACGAAATTTAAAAAATGATCAAAATAGGACACTTATTTAATAAATTATCAAAATAGGTTAAACGTAATAAATTATTACGTTTTATATATTTTTCTTAACGACCAACTAACGAAAATGAATAGTTAACACTGCTTGTAAAACGTAATAATTTATTACGTTTTACAAACACGTTTTACAAATACTGTTTGTAAAACGTAATAAATTATTACGTTTTTCACAAAAAATAATAAAAAAAAGAATAGTGTGTTATCACATCAACTTTATGTCAAATCATGTAGTTTGTAATAATTTATAACGTTTTACAAACAGTGTTTATACTTTGTAATAAATTATTACAAACTACACCTCCCCGTGTCCCATCAACTTTACTTTCCCTCTTTTAAATGTAACCCCCACCCCACCCCACCCCAACCCCTTACCTTATTTTAAATGTAAATCGATTTCATTTTTGATTTAAGCGATAAGTAACTAACATGAAAAGAAACTGAATCTTAATTGCAACCAAAATCCAATCCAACTTATATATTTATATATAGAGAGAGGGTGTAAAATAATAATTTCGTACAATCTTATTGGGTTATCGGTTTACCCAATAACCCAATCAAAATCAAATCAATAATTCAATAATTTTTTTATAAAATCATTAAAAAAATCGTTAACCCAATAAAGATAAATCAATAACTTTTTTATCGGTTCAATTTTTATACACCCATAACTTAAATTAGGATTCCTTACTCTATTAATTGTAATAAAAATTGTATTTGTTCATGTGAGTCTCCTTAAAATCCTAATCAAAACATTAATCAGAAACTAATATGATACATTAATCGAAAAAATTAATTTCATATTTTTAACACACATAAAAAATAAAAGAATTAAGTAAAGGGGAGGAGGGATGTGAAGTTCTTAGGTGGGGGTGGGTAGTTGCATGGGGTGGGGCAGAGATTACATTTAAAAGAGGGAAAGTAAAGTTGATGGGACATAGACAAGTGTCGTTTATAATAATTTATTACAAAGTATAAACTGCTTTTTTTTTTTTGTGAAAAACATAATAAATTATTATGTTTTACAAATAATTACGTGATAAATTATTATGTTTTATAAACAGTGTTTGTAAAACGTAATAATTTATAACATTTTATAAATAGTGTTTATTATCCATTTCTATCAGTTGACCGTTAAGAAAATATATAAAATATAATAATTAATTACATTTAGCCTATTTTAAAAATTTATTAAATAGATAGCGTATTTTGATCGCTTTTTTTTATTTCGTTACTTCTTTTGATTCCGAGTTCGTTTGGAATCTAGTGATTTGGCTAACGGATATTTCTGCCGCAGACATTAATTTCTTGTGGCGGCTCATTTGTATGATTTTAAAATAATTGACCTGTTTTTAAAGAAAATTATTTCATTTTAGTTATTTTTATTATGAAATTAAAAAGTATTATATATTTTTATAATATTACTTTTTTTATTAATGACTAAATAAATTATATATACTAGTATGGCTAATTTGATTAAATAATTTTTTAATAAATATTTTTTTAGAAATTTTTTTAATTAATAAAAACTAATTATTTTAAAATGAAGGGACTACGTGGCTAAGCATTTATGATGGCTCTTCCATTTTTTCTAACAACGGTCTGGTTGTTGGGCTTGTTTCATGAGACTGACCATGACACAACCACGTGATTAAGCCAGCCTTTGTCACATGTTTTAATCTTTATTTTTCATATTTTATATTTCTCCGTCTTATTTTATGTGTTGTTATTTTATTTTTATTTGTCTCAAAAAGAATATCATCTTTTCTTATTTAGTAGCTATTTAATGACATCATTTCTATTTTAATCTTAGTGGGTCCCACTTATTAAAAAAACTAATAAAAAAATAAATATTAAAATAATTTTAAAAGGGATAATTTTGTAAACTTTATAAAGTCATCACTTATTTCTTAAACTACATGCTCGATTAAATGACGACACATAAAATAAAATGGAGCTCGTAATATATTTTATTATGTTTACCTAAGTTGAGGATTTATTGAAGATTAACTTTTTCACGTACTTAAAATAGGAGTAAAACTATGTACACAAACCTGAATTGATGAGTAGAGATTAAGGGCGTGTCTATGAAAATTATTTGATAAGTCAATAACTTTTATTTGTGCATTTTAGAATATGATTAACCAAATATATTAACTAATTAATTATGATAATTAGATTGAATTTTACTGTTTTTCTTTTTAATAATACTATATCGCCTGACATGAGCGTGAAAGCGATTAAGAATAAGTGGGGGGTTTTTTCTGACCTCTACCTTATGAAAATGATATTATTTTCGATGCTATATTTTGTCGAAATGAAAAACTTTATTTCAATCAAATATAATATATTTACAAACCATTAGTTCAAGGAAAAAAGACATGATGTAGCCCTTTTTAAAAAAAATAGTTTAAGTTTGGGCATATGGACATTATGTGTTCTGTCGGCAATATAATTGTCACTTCATGATCATTGGACCATTTTCAACTATTTCAACTTGGACGCCATTCGACCCTTTAATAAAAATATTACAATTTCTTTTTTGCTAAGAATTTTTTAACTAAAAAATATTCTGCATATTTTGTTGTTGTTTAAAAATAATAATTATATATAATTGTATAAAAATAATATAATTATTATATAAAATATGTATCTATATAAGATATTTGTATAAAAATTATATAATTATATAAAAATGTCATTTCTTTACTTTCCCCTTAGCACAATTGGACCCTAGAAATTATTGAGTAATTTGCTCAATCAGTTATGCAACGAAGATTTGATCTTATTATATTATCAGGCATAGTTATGCAACGAAGATTTGATCTTATTATATTATCAGGCATGAAAAGCAATAGCGAATATATATATTTGTATAAAATATGTATACAAGAAAATTATATAGAATGTATATAAAAATTATATTTTTTTTTATAAAATACATAAAAAAATTATATAATTATTCTATAAATTGTGTATCAAATTGTATAATTTTTATATAAAATATGTATATGTATAAGATAATGTATAGAAACTGTATAGAAGGTGTGTAGAAACTGTATAGAATAAGCCAGCAAATCGAAATGGCTTGAAAATAAAATTTACATTTCATGGCCATTTTTATAAAATTTATTTGATCTGAACAGTGTCATTTCTGTACTTTCCCCTTAGTTCAATTGGACCTAGAACTTGGTTTGATTTCTTACGTCGTGTATCCGATTTATCAATGACAAAAAATATTGAGTAATTTTCTCAATCAGTTTGTGCAATGAAGATTTGATCTCATTATACTTTCAGGTATGAAAAGCAATGGTGAAGTGAGAAATTTAACGAAAAATGTGTAATTTTTTTTCTTAATTATATTAAGAGTGTGTAAAATTAAATTACACTTATAATAATTAAAATTTATACAACATAATTTTTCTATAAAGAATTTGTACCTAATTATTCTTTAATATAGATGGCTCCGTCCATGATGACTTAGAGAAAAATTAGGTGGTCCATATTTGGTCCTGTTTTGTATGATAAGAATGCATAAAAAAAATTAAAGATAAATTTTATGGAGCAGTGATTTAGTCATTTAGATAGACGTTGCTGAATAGGTAGGAGCGTTGGCACTTGCCCAGCCAGTCAAGATTTAATACTCATATCTAGAAGATGAAAGTTACGAAAATGAGGATGTTGATATGAATATATTGACGTATTAGATATATGGTTTGAAGTGAAGTATTTGCATTAAAATATAGGAGTGATCTCTATTGTGGATAAGATACGGGAGGTAAGACTGAGAGGGATTCGAACATGAGTCAAAAGGAGATGCACATCGTCTCATTTAGAAGGTGTGAAAGACTTGAAATGAACGGCCTTAAAATTATGTTGAAGAAATATTGAAGAGAGGTGATCAAGTAGGATATTACGAGTCTTCAACTTATCGAAGACATAATCCTTAGTATATAAGATTAGGATAGAAGGCTAGCATATAATAAGGCATTTGTGATTTCCTTACCAATAATATTAATATTATATATTTATTTTTATTATATTATATTATATTATTTTCATAATTCTTCTACTTAATTTTCTATCTCTACTTGTTTTTTTTTTTAGGTTTTCTCACTATCTTATTGTTGTTACTGCTTACGATTTCATAACTTCTATATTCATATTTTTCTAATTCAAAAGTCTACTAAAAATAATATTTATATTACGAATATATATTTTAAATTATTAATTTATTTTAATTCATTCAAATTCTTTTTTCTTTGAATTTCTCATTTAATCTTTGATGTCCGCATTGAAATTCTAATTAATTCGAATCACATATTATAGGGCTCATTAAAATAATAACGCTTCGAATAATTTTTTTTTTTATATCCAAAATTAAATCATCAACTTTTAATTAAGGGTAAATCAGCCTCATCGAGTCCACTGCACCACAACAATGATGTTGGTGATTCATTCAAATTTCAATCTCTCTCACTCACTGTTTGTTTGGTGTAAATTTGAATTATTACATTATGTGAATAGGGGCCCAATGTGGAAGTTAGGGTATTATACCTTACTTGAAGAGGGAGAATTTGGTGGGGCCAAAAATCCACTAACACAAATAAATGATGATGATTGACATCTATTTGATTTGATTGTCCTTCTATCTCCTATAACCGAATTATTCGTCAGCTAGCCGCGTTTGTCTGCCACGTGGCTTCTAACACTCCAAAACATATGCGGGCTCCACATTTGCCGACCATCCACTTACGAATGTCTCTCTTTTTTATCTTTTTAAATTCTTGATTTGAAATTATTTGAATTGATATTCAATTAAATTTGAGGTTCCTTCCTTCATTTATTTTCATTTGCCTGACTTTCTCACACCTCTTAAGAAGTCACTAGTAAAATGTTTTTTCATTTAGTTTTATTTGTAATATTCGAAGTTTTGAACTTATTCTATTAGAAAAAAATATTGATAAGATTATTTTACTATATTATTTAAATTAATTAATATTTATTATGATTGAAAAAATAATTTAGAGAATAAGTAATTAATAATAAAAATAAAATATGAAGAAAATATTGTCTTTTCTTAACCTATACTATATTAAAAGTGTGAAGGGCGTTAGAAATATTGTTTGAACTTTTTGTCTTTCATTAAAAATCTTTATTTTAGCCAAATCATTTTTTTGTTGTTTTTCTAATATTTAAGAGTTGAAAACTAATTTTATATATTTATGATAAAACTTTTCTTTATTAAAAATTATTGAAATTAATGACAATTAATTCTTTTTTCATTAGTTTAAAATTTTTAAATCAACCAAATGTGATTTTAAATTCCACTTACCATCTTTACATAATTAAAACCGAGCGAGATAGCAATTTACTATACTAATTATTCTTCACATATTTATAATCTATACTCTATAATCTATATCTATAATCTATAACCTATATCTATATCTATTTATATAATCTATATCTATATCTATAATCTATATTTATAGTATATTAAAAGTGTGAAGACCCTTAGAAAAGTGATTTGAACATTTTACCCTTTATTAAAATACTATGCAATAGACAAAATCATCTTTTCATTTTTTTTAAAATTATTACTTAATTATATTTATTATATTTTAAAATAAAGAGTTCCAAAACAAATGGCAAGTTTTACAAATTAAAGAGTACAAAAATATATGGTAAGAATTACTAAAAATATTATTTTTTATAGATTTCTAAATTATACTATAAGAGGAGGAAAGACAATTACGAAGTACTACATTTTTTTAGGCTAAAAAAGAAATTAAACAAATACACTTTTTTTCCGGCTAAACAAGAAATACATGTTAATGCCTAACTTCCTATTAAAGAAAAGTTAAAATTAAGAAAAGTTCAAAAAAGGAAAAAGAAAGAAAGCAAAGAAAAAAGGTATAAAACGTATTATTAAAACCAGCCAAATATGTTATTACATTTATTTCTTATCTGTTTTTGGGTTTGAAACCAACTAAAATAATATATTAATTTTCTTTATTCGAGTTATGTAATTTAGGACTTTCAAATCAATTTTAATTGTATATTATTTTTTTCTTATTTAGGACATGTTAGGGTTTTTACCCTGATTTTCCTATTAAAATTAAGTTTTACCTTTTCTTAAAAGAAAAAATAAAAGTAATCATAATTACTATTAGTTTTCTAAAAGGAAAATATAATTTTTTTCAAATTTGGCTAACCTCTTTCTTCGAGAAAAAGATTTTGGATATTTATAAATAGAAAATCACCCTTATCATACCATAATACAATAACATCCACGATGTAGTCATTAAAGAGTGTTTGTTTAGGGGGAGATTTCTTCCAATAGGTTTTATGTTTTTTCATATTAGTTTTTTTTATATGTAGGACAATTGGCCCAACCATATCAACAATATAGTTTTATAATATTGTTTTTATGTGTCGTCTGAATTTTGTCCGCTATGGTTTGCAAATTATAGCTTCCGCATGAAGGCTTGTCAATTTCGAACCGAACAGGACTCTCTTATACATAGAGATAGAAAATATCAATATCGTAAAATTCTGTGGTATACTTCTAATTCCGAGCACCTTTTTCCCTTTGATGAATTCTCAATTTTCTTTTTCAAGATATTTGTTTTCCTTCAAATAACATGGAAATCAAAATATTTTTTCCTTCAGCATTGATGTTTGTTCTTCTACCATATTATTTTTCTTTCGTCATTGATATTGGTTCTTGTAATATAATCAAATATATACGTGCAAGGCACGTGCGATTAAACTAGTTATATTAATGTTCCGATACATTAAAAGTTTACAAATCAATGTAGTAACTTAGATCTTATTTCCAAAAAAAATAAAAAAATTGAATGATAAAAATAAGTTATGGACATTGATAATGTAAAGTTTAAAAGTTGATTAATTCTCAATTTTATTCTAATAGAATAGTATCAATCAATAGTTTCTTCGTTCTAAAGTACTTTGATAACAACAACAACAACAAACCCAGTGTGTTCCTACAAAGTGGGGGCTGGGGAGGGTAAGATGTACGCAGTTCATACCGCTACCTCCGAAGAAGTAGAGAGGCTGTTTCCGATAGACCCCCGACTCAAGATAAAGAATAGGCGACAAGGAGATGGATTACATAACAGAAAAGACGTAAGGAATAATAAAAAGTAAATCAGAGCAATATGAAAATACGAGAGATACGACAACACAAAATAAGCAGATAGCAACTGAGAAAATATGAAAGAGACACCCACATATAAGTAACACAAACTCGCCGCCATAGACACCTATAGACACAAACCTAAGGTTACTAACCCAGCTACACAAGATCTCTCTGGTGGCTTGCTACAACCCACACTCCCTCGCTAGCCTTCTATCCTTATTCACGATCTCCACACCTTCCTATCTAGGGTCATGTCCTCAATAAGCTGCAGCTGCTCCATGTTATGTCTGATCATCTCCCTCCAGTATTTCTTTGGCCTATCTCTACTCCTCCTGAAGTCATCCAACGCTAGTCTCTCACACCTACGCACTGGGGCATTCGCGTCCCTCCTCATCACATGTCCTAACTATCTCAACCTTCCTTCCCGCATTTTGTCTTCCACAGACGCCACTCCAATCTTCTCCCGAATAATCTCATTCCTAATCCCGTCCCCTCTAGTAAGCCCATACATCTAATGTAGTATCCTCATTTTCGCCACCCTCACTTTTTGGATGTGGGAGTGCTTGAATGGCCAATACTCTGCGCCATACAACATGGCCGGACGGACTGCCACTTTATAGAATCTGCCTTTAAGCTTAAGGGGCACTTTCTTATCACACAACACCTCCGAGGCGAGCCTCCACTTCATCCAACCTGCTCCAATACGATTGATGACATCCTCATCAAAACTTTACTAACTACTTTAATTAATTTTGTTAGTATTTGCACTATTCTTCGTACTTTTTTTTTTTTTTTGCATCGATTCTAAATCTTAACTTTGAATTTGCCTAAGAAGATGTGGTTTGATGAATAAATTTTTTTTATTATGAGTTTTCTCTTTACTAAAGGTCTTCATTGTATGAGATCAAACTCAACAAACATGATACTCCTTCATTTTTACTTGTTACGGACTTAGCATGCCTATTAAAAAATCAACCATTGAAATAATTATTTTTAGTATGTCATGACCTTATTAATTAATAGAATAAGAAAAATTTAAAAAGTACCAAATTTTTAAAAATTTTAAGTACGTAATAAAAATTTAATAAATGATTTTTACACGTCATTAAAAATCTCTGCAATAGATAAAATTATTTAATTTTAAATAATTAAATATTGTACGTGCGAGGCATGTGTGGTTAAACTAATATATTAAAAGTGACAAACAAGTAAAAAATTATTTTTAAAATAGTGTACAAGTAAAAAGAAGATATAATATTTCACATCCTAAAGTTCAGTAATTTGAATTTGCATACAAGGGGTGGTTCATAGTCTATACATTTAGGCCTTGTTTGATCATAAAAATAATAATTTTTTGGAATTAGAGTTGCAGTTGAAGTTGGAGTCGATTGTGTTTGATCATAAATATAAATTGAAGTTGTTTCTTAACTTTTGTGAGAGAAATAAGAGTGAGAAAAGTGAAAACATGTAAATTAAAAATAATTTTCACTAAAGTAAAATAATTTTAATGGCCAAATACCACTAGTTTCTCTTTTTTCAGTAAAGTCAAATAATTTTTTGAACAAAGTGAAAAAAATTTCATGGTCAAACGCCTACTTAGTTGTTTTATTTTTTTACTATGTAGAGTAGGGATAACTCAAAGATAAGGTTAGTAAATGTTTGCTTTAGGTCTCAAAATTTGAGGCCGAAAAAATTTTAATAGTAAATTTCATGATTTTAACTTCACTTGAAACAATAATGAAGATTTTTAAATATGCTTAAAAAATTATCTAAAAAAAAAGAAATAGAAAAATAAAAAGTTCTAATTGTTACCAAAAATAATTTAGAATCCTAAATTAAATAACCCAAACTTCATATAAATAAATAAAGTTTTAACAACAACATTCAAATTAATGTATTCGAAATAAATTACTAACATCTTATTAAGTTTAAATATAGTTAATTTTTACATTTATTAATAATCATATTATTATGCGAAGTTAAAGGTTATGTGTCTTTTAAAAATACTACATAAAAATGTCTAATATTTAAGAACAAAAAGGACAACTCTAAATTATTACAGTATTTTTTTTGTATATATATATATATATATATACATGCCTCGCGCGCGTATCTCATGTTAATGAATTCAAACGTTACACAGGTGCACGCGCCTCGCGCGTGTATCTCACTTTAATGAATTCAAACGTTACATTAAATAGGATATTTGTTTAAATTGGTAAAGATGAGTATAATAATTAGATTCAACATCTTTTGAATATGTAAAGTTGGAGAATTTATTTAATTAAACCTAACCTTTACCAAAAAAAAATTTCAAAGCCGATTGACATTGTAAACTACAACAACACGATGATAGAGACATGAAAACAATACAATTAAATCTAACTCTTACACAAAAATTTTCTCAAAGCCCACAAACATTCATCTACCATCTATAAATTACAACAAAATAATATGATAATAGAGATATCAAAACAATACAGCTAACCCTAATCTTTACACAAAGAATTTTTCAAATTAGAGATATCAAAACAATACGATAAAAAGGATATCAAAACAATACAATTAAATCTTACCTTTACACAAAAATTTCTCAAAGGGATCGACATTCATCTACGACCTGCAAACTACCACAAAACAATATACTAATAGAGATATTTAAAAAAATACAGTTAAACCTAACCTTTACCTAAAAAAAATAATTCAAATCCAACCGTCATTCATCTACTATCTGTAAATTAAAATAAAACAATACGATAATAAAGATATCAAAACAATGCAATTAAAACTAACCTTTACACAAAAAAATTTTCAAGGCCAATCGACATTCATCTACGATCTGTAAACTGCAACAAAACAATATGATAATGATCGCAAAACTCCAGTCTTCAATGAAGATAATTTTTGCCTGAGAGAAAATTTTGACCCTAAAGGACGACTTGAATAAAAACAAAATAAGAAAATATAGTAGAAGTAGAAAATAAATTTATTGTTTGAATATGACAATTGCTTTATACACATGTTGAATTGCTTCATAATATAGTACAATATGACAATTGCTTTATATAGATACACGTTGAAATAAAGTTTTAAATAATTTGTACACAGGTTTAGATGTTTTTTTTCTCAAAAAATAAAGCAATTGTCCAAAAAGAGGACAAATTTGTTGTTTTGGTGTCTACGTTGAATTCTATTTCAAACAAGTTGAACAATCCTAGACTAATAAAGTAATTTTTTTGTTACTTCTACGATTGTATTTATTTATCAAATATAATGTACAATAATTAAAACTCTTTTAATAATGGTGGTTTTTTGTTTTTTTTTTCAAAAATATATATTATTAGTATTTATGTATAATTATAATTTGAAAAAAATAGAAAAAAAACGATTTTGTCTAAAGGAGAGTGTTTTAATATATATATATATATATATATATATATATATATATATATATATATATATATATATATATTCATTTAAGATATCTTATTAAAATTTAATTTTTAGAACACTAATTTTATTGATACGTCTTATTATTGAGCATATACATTATTTAATTCAAACTACTCCTTTTTAAAATCAAGTTCTTACCAACCATCTCAAATAGCATAACTCTTTGATTATTGTAACTCTTTCTTACTTTTTTTTGCAATAATTTATTAAATGATGGATATAGATTTTTAGGGAATTCAAGTATCGTTACTAGCCTATATTTTAGTGGCGATCGAAGTCAAGATTTTTATTTGGGTTTAACATTTGTAGAGGTAAATATGTGAAGAAATCAAAAGAGATTTAACAATCAGGTATATGTTTTGGAGAGGTGTTTGAATGAACTCTCTCAGCCCTACACAACTTCTTCTTTAATTATTATTTCTCGAATCTAGAATGATGAAAATCTCCTTCTAATAGTACATGATAGTCATAAATGTCAAACAACATATCAATATTTCAAGTTGAACTTGAGGAAGAACGCCTCTTCGACTGGGAGAAAGATATTATTCAATGTCTTAATCTCTTTGTAAATATTGAAGAATCAATGAGATATTTGAAATGTTGTTTACGAGAAATATACCTTTTTATACATGCATGAGCTTGAATCTAAGATAGAATAGACTCCAAAGAACCTTAATAGATATTGAACTCATCTCGCAAAGGCCCAATAAAGTTTTGGTGTGTATACATTATTATCCTTAGTGAGACAACTATTTGATAAGTTGTTTTTACCATTTTAATTCAATATTAATATTAAAGCATTTGTTAACACCGTCTGTGCCAGAGATCAAGAGTACAGCACTAATTAGTAAAACATAATAACATATCATTAGCTAAAAAATACTACACCAATTATATTGAAACTTTAGAATAAAGTGATTGAGGCCAGAGACAGACAACTTCACTAACCAATAATTATTAGTCAAACACATGTCAAGGAATTGCCTAATAATAATTTTTCAAATGTTTGTGTTTTTGACAAAAAAACAACCAACATGATAGTGATAAACAAGAAAAAATAGTATATAGCTTATGTTTATATTTTTAATTTTTTATTTGATATCCAATATATGTTCCAAGTTAAATTAAAATTCAATTTTGTTGAAAGTCTCATATTGGAAAGTAAAATATTTATAAAAATAAACAATTACATATTCAATAGGCTTTAAAACTGAAATTTCTAATTATGAGTAGCGTCAAAAGACTTATCATTCCAACACAATCCTTATCGATAATATATCTTATATATTTTACTTACTAATATTTCTTAATTAGGACAAAAAAGAGCGTCATGGTTTCCTAGTCAGACACTTGATTTGTAATATGATTATCCCATGGATGTGTTATTATTAATTACGACACATTACCTACCGTGTGGACAAACTATGATTACATTATGTTTTTTAACATAATTTTAAGCATACATGTGAAATCATCAATTAATTTGGATTTACATTGTTTACTTTATTTTACACATGTAATATCTTTTGATGTGAACACAAAACAATATTAAGTAATTAAACATGATATGATGGTTTTGGTTGAAAAAAAAGGCACATGTAAATTTTTTCATGGATGAATAATCAATTGGATCAATCAATAACTAATGAAGCTTGTCAAATAAGGTTGGAATATATATATATATATATAATAGAATACTTTGAGACTTTGAGTTGAATTGTAACAAACCACCGTGATTTGCTCCTTTAACAAACTATATTGTATAGAAATGACTACGAAGAGATCAATTATTATGAGAAGAGGTAGTTAATAGTTTTAAACCGAGTTATAATTTTAGTAGATCAATTGGTTGATTATCTAAACTTTCATATTATTGATGTGGATTTGATTCCCCACCTTATTTGAAATCTCCTTTCCCTAATCCCAGTATTTTGGAGAAAAGAGAGAATAGTTTTTGGTTTCCACCCGATATTCGATATCCACATTATAGCCCTAACTAATAAGGATCGCGCATTGTAGTGCCCATTCCGAGGTTGGCACTTCTAACATGATTTTCTCCGTATCTAGAAAAAAAGAGAATAGTTTGAACCTAAGTTTGAAATGTTTAAGAAAAGAAAATCACCTTAGCCACACATTCACCAACTCCAAATGGTCATACATATATATATAATTATATATCAAATTAAATTTTTGAAGTCTAATTTCCAATAAATTTTCAAAAAGTCTTTGTTTAATATTCCTAAAAACTGTTATGAGTATTTAGTATGATTGTTGGGAAGATAGGCTAAAACTACTTCATAAGTTTTGTAGATCTCATGTACATAGGGCCACGATGTGAAAAACTCTAATTTCAATCTTAAAATTATTACGTTAAAAATAGCTAATTTTTCTGCTCCAGATGGTTCTAGGTATCACTTTAGAATTAGTTTTTAAATTTAATTTTAATTTCAGAGTTTAGTATCAATTATTAAACTATGCTTATATTATTTCACACTGCATGAATTTCATTACATTTAATTAGCCAGAAAAGTCTTGTTTTTCAACTTAGAATAGTATCTTTAAGAGGTACTTAGCTTTTTTATTTTTTAGACATTTATGTTACTTTTGAGGAATGCATCTATTAGACTGTGTTGCAAATTTTGAGTTTAGAGACATATGACTGTCCATGGGTTTAGATTTAGACAAAATTATATTAGAATCTTTATTCATTTTTCATGCATTTATGAATAATATTTTTAAAAAAAACTTTATTGATATGCTAAGCTCTTTTAATCAGATAAAACATAGTTCAGTATTGTTGTGCAAAGAGAGATTGGTAATAGCTTTTTGTTAATGTAGTATCGAGGTTCGATTTATTTGAAAAATCGATAAATATTAGAAGAGACCATTCAAATGAAAAAAAATCAAAACATCATGACCAACCAACCCAATCATTGAAAATAACGCAATATTACAATTTCCCAACTATAAGATACATTTAGACCCTCCCCCTACCCCAAAAAAAAAAAAAAAGGAACACTAAAGTTTAAACCATTGTCCAAAGGCCAGAAAGCTCAAAGCACAAAGCAAATCCATTGTTTGATTTCCTTACATGTGATTAGAACCTTCTGCTTAATCTGAACATTACATTCTTTTTACACTAATGTTTTTATAATGTGTTTTCTCAAAAGAGGAAAATGGGAATGCAAATCCATGTAGATTCTTTTCTTTGTTTGTATTCCCCCTCATATTATTTTATTTTATTTATTTAATTTCAATTTGAGGCTCAGTTTCCTAAACATTCCCACAAGTAGTCCCCACATTTTACTCTCTTGTCAGTACTAATGTCTTATTTTGACTGATGATGGGAAATATTATTTGACCAGTCAACTTACTTTAACTTGACTGATCCCTATGCCAATTGTGACTTCATCATCCACCATTGTCCCACAATCTGAATGAAACGCAATAACTAAAAAGTGACTGAAATAAATTATTTTTTAGTTAATTATTAAAATAGGCAATGCAAAACTTTTTCTTACAATTTGTTCTATTTTGTTAACGAAATCATTAACCACTTAAACAGTAAGAAAAAAGTATAAAAAGATACCTAAAATAACGATTTATAAAGCGAAAATACAACTACCATTTTGAAAAAACAATAGGTGTGGCTTCAAAGTTATAAAACAGAATATTTAATTTCGCTTTACAAATTATCAATTTAAGTTTATTGTTTGATTGAAGTTGTAAAATGAAATATTAAATTTCATCTTTTGCTTTATCAATTAAACTCACTTTACCAAAATCAAAAGGCTCCACCCACCTTCGAATGTTCTCCACGTGATTACACCATTGATCCCCCAAATAAACAAATTCAAGATTCTGGATCGAACAACTAAGTTTGAAGATTCAGCATCCAATAGCAAAGAATCCAACAGTCTCCCAATAACTCAAGATTCAAAAGTCGGCATTAAGATATATTTTTTTTCAAAACTCTCTTTCATTAAATTTTTTCTATTCCTTGGCATTCGAATAAAACTTGACAAGTATGTGGCTGATGTGCTAAATTTTTCGACATAGTGACCTCTATAAGTCCGTCAAAATAGTGGTGCCCCACCTATACTTACAAACATCATTGGGATCTAGAAACATCAACATCAGCTCTATCTCGTCTTTTAGGTAGTTAGTAAGCATCGTGATATTCACAATACTCTTGCGGTAAATTTTTCCAGCATATCCAGTGAGTGCCTGAAGCATAACACAACACTGATGATCCCTCTGTGAAACATCCTATACATAAACGGGAGGCTATCAATACGCAACTCAAACATATATAATCTGAATATCCTGCAGAGCGATCGCAACCTAGCCAAATGATAGGTGGAAGCAATGACTCTCCGGACTCCATCGCTTAACCATAACCGTCAGAAAGAAACATCGTACTGCATCCTACTTATTTTTACCACATCATAAGATTCCGTACTGGATAAATAATCTACAACACGATGGTGAGACGAGTGTGAAATAAATAAATTCCAGGCCAAATTCATCTTGTTAGGCCTCATAAACAATCCTAATGGTATACGGCTCCTTCTACCCACTCCGATCGATGGTCATACTGTAATCTGTGTAGCGTTCGACCAATAGGATTGAAATTCACGACAGACTCCATTTTTAATAACAGCCTGTACACATAATTTAATTGGTGCCAACATCTTTTCAATTCAAATAAGAATTAACATTATTTTATTCATTATAAGTCTCCCACTTCATATAAAAAATCAATGGGTTGCAACCTCTATCCAACAAAAAATATATGGGAAGAATTTTTTTTGGTGGAATAGAGATGCATTAAATAAATAAATGTGTTAAGTTTTACATAGCAATACTAGTTACAGAGCGGGTGGATGATTTTTCATTAAAATCTTCCCAAAAAACTACTCCTACACTAGTCTGAGGAGTTGCAAAAACATGTCAAAAAAATCCTGCTCTGAGCCTACTTTGCCATCAAGTCCGCTACCTTATTATGCTCCCAGTAAGTGTGATAGACTGGAGGAGTCTCCAAGCTCCTCAGTAGAGACCTGCATTCATAGATAACTGAATCATATAGTAAGTTGTCATAGTGAAGCATGTTAATAGTTTCCTGTGAATTAGTGTAGACTTCCAGAGGCTTCAAATTCTGCTCAAAGGCAAGCTTTAGGCCCTCTTTCAAGGCCAAGATTTCCATGAGATTATTGGTGGCATGGGTAAAGCTTTTGCTAAAACCTATAACCCAGTCCCCTCTATGATCCCTCATGACTCCTCCAATCCCACCCCTTCAAGGATTGCCGAGGCAGGATCCATCAGTGTTAAGCTTAAAATGGTTGGAGGTGAGGGGTAACCACTTGATGGTGACATTGGTTTTGGGAGAGGCCTCATTGTAGTTGCCTAAGTGCTGATACTCCACAACTTCAACCTGAGGTAGACTAAAGCAAGGTTGGGAGTTGGTGTTGTCGAAGTTATTGGCATTTCTTGTTTTCCAGAGGTGCCATAGGCAGAAGGATAGGAGGGTACCCCAGGGAGTGTTGTTGTCAAAGCAATCCTTCTGCAATCTTTCCCATATGATGGACCAATTATTGGTGTCAAACATAGAGTGCTGAAGTTGGATACTTCCTTTATATTTTAGGATTAGCTTTTGCCAAAAGAAATTGGCTAAGTTACATCCAAAGAAAATATGTTGCTGGTCTTCCAGGGCAGAAGTGCAGGAATGACACAGAGTGGTAACATTCAAGCCCTTTTTAGATAGGGTGACTTTAATGGACAGGCTGTCGTAGTGCATGAGCCATATAAAGGTCTTGATTTTATTTGAGATTCTAAGATGACATATCCAGCTAGAGGAGATGTGGACTATCTGGGGGCCAGCCTTAAGGTTGGTAATATGATTATAAGCACTTTTGCAAGAGAAAATGCCATCATCTCTAAGTCTCCAAAGAGGAGTATCCTGGCTAAGGTTGTTGCTTTAAAGGAAGGCATTTTGGATGTTAGAGACAATATTGGGAGGGATTTTAAAAGATAGGGAAGTGAAGTCCCATCTGCCATCCTTCCAGATATCTTTGACTATAATAGGGTCAGAAGTGTGGATATTAAGGCCCTGGAGAATTGAAGATATGGGGCTTCCAGGGATCCATCTATCCTCCCAAGCTCTAACCTTGGTTCCAATCTTGATGGCCCAAAATAAAGCATCCTTACAAAGGTTCCAAAATTTGTTGATGTTATTCCAAGTCCTAAAATCCTTGTTGCTACCCTTTCTTCCTATCCCATAATTGGATATAAAAGTGTTGGCCCAAAGGAATGTGGGGTTAGAATACATTCTCCAACCCAGGCTGCAGAGAAGGGCTTCATTCTTGGTGGCAGCAAGTTGAATGCCAAGCCCACAATCTCTTTTAGGGAGGGTGATGATGTCCCACCCAACTAGGTGCATTCTCTTTCTAGCATCAGTGGTGCCCTAGTTGAAATTCCTTTGGGCTTTGTCAATCAGCTTATGTAAGTTACTAGAAAGGTGGATATATTGCATGACATGATTGGGGATGCTGGCTAAGGAGTATTTAGCTAGAGTTACCCTACCAACCATGGTGAGGAACTTAATTTTCTACCTAGATAACTTACTGTTCAGATTGTTCATAATGAACTGGAAGTCCTCTCTCTCAGGTTTTCTGTGGAAAATGGGAAATCCCTGGAATTTACCAAAAGAGTTAGAGGGGAGCCCAGGATAGAAGAGAGAATTCCTTAGTCTTTCAGCCCACGATTTTTTGGAGAAGATAACTTTGGATTTTGTAAAGTTGATTCTTTACCCAGAATGGGAATTGAAGCTTTGAAGGATTCTGTTAATAGTATAGCAATTTTTAGAGTCTGCTTTTGCAAAAAAGGTGAAGGTCATCCGCAAAGAAAAGATGAGAGATGGGTGTGCCCCTCATAGAGATGGATATGAGAGTCCATTGGAGGGTGTCAACCTCAAAGTTGATCCTCCTGGAAAGGAGTTCCATGCATAGGATGAAGAGGTAAGGTGACATGGGGTCCCCTTGCCTAATACCCCTAGAGGAGTTAAAGGGGGTGGTCTTCCCCCCATTAATAAGAATAGATATGGAGAAAGTAGAGATACAGGAGAGGATGACCATTGTTGTTGTTGTTACCGCTACTGCTGCTACTTGATCAATTTTTAAGGTCAAATTTTATTTCGTACATCACTTTGGCATTACTTCATAGGTGACTTTGGTAAGTAAAATAATGATTTCTAGATGAATTTGTCATTTGAGTACACTGTTATTATTGTTTTTTCAATAATGGATAGAACCTGAATATGAATCCAACATAAAAGTCATCTGTTTCAACAGATGACTCATCAGTTGTGACAAATGAGTCATTTATTGCAATGGAAGACTCATATATTGGATTTAGGTTTATGGTTCTATAGTGCTGTAACATGAATCGAACAGATAGGTCATTTATTGTAATAGACTGGTTGTCTGTTACAACAGAAGAGTCATCTGTTGAAATAAATTACTCACTTATTGCAACAGAACTTGAAGTTGATTCCAATAAATGCGTCATTTGTTGCAATAGGTGATTTATCTGTTTTAAGAGATAACTCACTTGTTGGTAGTCATGTTACAGAACTATAGAATATGAGTAATCTGTTGTAACAAGTGATTCATCTGTTGCAACATGTCACTTATCTACTGAAATTAGCTTCAAAGGTTCTTTAGTACTGTAATATCTATCCCAAAAGATGCGTTATCTGTTGCAATAGATGGATAATCTATTGCAACAAATGATTCACTTGTTCCATCAATGACTCATCTGTTGGAATCAGCTTCAGGTTCTATAATACAGTAACATGAATCTTAACAAGTAAGTTATCTATTGCAACAGATCATTGACATGTTGCAACATATTATTCACCTTTTGAAACAGATTACTCATCTGTTGGGGTTTATGTTATAGTACTATAAAAATATTATTAATTTTATTATCGTGTCATTATTAACTTTTTTAACAAATGTCTTTATTTAGGTACCACTAATGAAGGAATCAATAACAGTAGGGGTGGATTGTTATAGTGAATAGATCGAGAAAAGCAATCGATATGTATGATGGTGGAAGAAGCGTGAAATACTAGAGATGATAGCTATGACAGTACAAAGTGATGTTTCATATAATAATTTTGTGAACTTTATCATCTGCTATTGTGGACAGAATTGTCAATCGGAAGAACTCGTAATTATCTACCTGTACAACTTCTTTAAAAATCAGAGGGTACTACCTTTCAATACAACCGATCAGGTTGGTTGCATGCTTATCTGAGTTATTCAGCTAGGCTAGTGTTAAGGGTGTATATGGTTGAAAAATCGAGAGAGAATGAGAACCAGAATGTAGAAGAAGAACAACAACGAGACATGTTTGATAATAAGTTGGATGATCTGGACATGAATATCCCAGATGATGATCAAACACCTACGCCCGTTGTTGTGAGAAATACGGTGGGCAATTCTTCTTAATCAACACAGTCCGACAATCGTCAAGATAACGAGACTGGTTTTTACAAGGGAATGTTATTCAAGAATAAGATAGAACTATCTAATTCTTTGTTTATTTCTTGCTAGAAAAAAGATTTCAGACTAAAGAGTGTGATTAATCCTAGCAAAGTCTTTTCTTTTAAATATGCTAATTCGAACTGAAAGTAGTGGTTGAGGGTTGCGATATACTTAAGTTATGACAAATTCGTCATTAATGTTTATGAAAAGTATCACACATGTGGTTCGGAGCATATTACGAGCCGTAATCCGCACGCCACAGCCAAGGTCCTCGGTCAATATTTCCAAAATAGATTTCCTAATGCAAAAGACTTTTCTACAAGTGATATGACCAATCGACTCCTTACAAAATTGGGTGTTACAATAAGTTATTGAAATATATATACAACTACGAGGATTTCTAAGGACTTGGTTAGGGGAACACGAGCATGGGTATGCAGTCCTCGATGCCTACCATTACATGTTTGAGTCCACAAATCCCAGAAGTAAGACGGCATTGCATGTTGATGAAAATGGAAGGTTCAAATACTTTTTTATATCCTATGGTTCTTGGATTCTTGATTTTCAATAGTTGAGAAAAGTCATAGTCATTGACGGTACTGTTTTGAGGAGCAAGTATGGAGGAGTTATGATATCGGTGGTGGTATAGGATGTGGAGAGTCACATCTTTTCTGTCATTTTTTGTGTAGTGGACAAGGAATGTGATGCCTCGTATGGATATTTTTTGAAAAAATGCAAAGTTGTGTCTGTTGACACCCAATTTTTTTTTCTCTCCGTGCCTAAAATTAACGTCTTCAGGCTCTTTGTTCTTTAAAGGGCACGAAGCATAATTTTCACATCCTTTTACAATTGTTTGATAAATTATTGATAATTATCCTTTCTTTAGGATTTTAATCAATTTTTTGTCATATCTTTATTTTTTATAATTTATTAATAATTTTTCTAATTTTAAAATTTTTATCAATTCATTATCGTTCTTAACATTTTACAATCACCCACACACGTGCACGACATGACGTTATATATATATGTATATATTTTTTTACAGTATTTTTAAATTAATTATAATTTAATAATTTTAATATTCTTTACATTTTTTCATTCAACATCTATATTTTATAGTCCACAAACGCTGAGTCGGATCAATTATTTTTGTGCAGTACAATAATTCGATGTCTTATCACATCGGACAAGGACTACACAATAATGTCTTGTCATGTCCGACAATGACCACTCAGTGTTGTCTTGTCACATCTGACAATGATCATTCAATGACACTACCCTTTGGACAATAACTCTATCCATTGGTCAAAAGGATGAATATCCTTTGGTCAATATCTTAAGAACTAAAGGATGTGCTACTGTAAAAAGAGGGGACACTCCTTTATCCATTGGATAATAGGAGTGCCCAATTTTATTATAAATAGGCACGGATGGAAGACAATTTTATTCATCTTTTCTCTATACACACACATTTTCATACGCCCACATATATTTTTTCTCTCTCTTAAATACATACACAAAAAAACACAAGAAAAAAAATCTTTCCTTATTTTTCATTTTCTCTCCAAAAAATACACAAATGCATATGCACATTTTTTAATCACACGCACATTATATTCTTCTTTCTCCCCTCTCTCACGAATAAACAAATACACACAAATTTTTTCTCTCTCTCAAACACACAAAAAACACACATATACACATAAAATAAAATAAATTTGTGAAATTCCACCATTTTTACTAGGGATTATGTTGGTTACATATATATATATATATATATATATATATATATATATATATATATATATATATATATATATATATATATATATATATATATATATTTCTCAAGTGTTGTTGTTGCTATTCATATTTTCTTACTGTTCATGGCCGAAACTTTGTGTCCCAGTGACTTTCTTTCCTTTATCCATTTCCATCAATCTTCGTTATATTTTTTAAGGGTTTTGTTGATTGATATTTTATGTGAATTTATTTTCGTATTTCTTTGTTTATGGATGCTTAATGATGGTTATTGTCACTTCTCAGTGAATGTTCACATTTTCAATCATGTTTGAACTATTATTTCTATTTTATTACATTACTTTGTTATACAATTAGGAATTTTACTCTATTTTTGTTATTTTCAATTACTTCGTCATGGCTACATCATTTTATTCATTAACTTTGATCTTTTTGTCATTTTATTAATTTAATCATTGATAATCGTTTGAATTGCTATGTATGATTTTGATATGCGTTCAGTGACTTTGTTAATTTTTTATCATTTTTCATTGTTATTAAATACCATTAATTATTTGACCAATGAAAATATCTATCCGTCGGATACTTGAGGCCACTCCATTACAAATGACGGATTTTATTTTCAAAAGATTACTATTTTATATAAAAAATAAATGCTTGGCCAATAACATTATCTCTCCATCGGATACTTAAGGCCACCCCGTGACAAAAGAAGAAATTTTATTTCTCAAAGTTTACTTATTTACATAAAAAATAAATGCTTGGCCAATGACACTATCTCTCCGTCGGATACTTGAGGCCACCCCATTACAAAGACGGACTTTACTTTTTCTCAAGTTTATTTATTCATACAAGTATCAATACAATGGCCCATGAAAAATTATTATTAATTTGCGGCATCTGTAAACAAAAGACGGACTTTACGTGTACAAATACGTAATAAAATAAATATTTTGGGTGATGATGAAACTTTATAACAATACAAGATTTTACTATTCAGATTTTGACAAGACGATTTAGGATGACAAATTAATTGAGCAACCACTTCGTAGCAAAATGATTTAGGACGACCAATTAATTGAGCAACCATTTTGCAGTCATGACTTTATCTGAGCCCACTTTTTAACTAAAAATATCTTTTTAAATATTTATGTACACACATACTTGTTCAATTTATTTTGATTATTATTTATTCGTTACTAACATTTTTACAAGTGTTTATAAAGGTTATTTGGATTACTCGTCGAGAGTTGCATTCAAAGAGGCCCTTTTAATTTTGTATTGTATTTTTATATTTGTACAAATGTTATTATAGTGAAAACATTATTTTGGGGTGTTGGGCGAAATTTTCTTTATACAACTTCACCTCGCGTTTATGCTAACTTAGGTCGTTAATGTTTACACTAATAAATTAAATTAATCAAATTAGTTTACATACTTTGACGTCTTAAACATTGTGATCTTTTTGTTAAGGTAAATCTTTACTTTTTCATAAACTTTAATCAAACAAAGAACATTATTTTTCTCTTTCTCTTCATGACATATCAAGATATACTTTCTTTCACACAACATAAAATACTTTTATTTTCACATGTATTTTTATACATATCTTTTACATTTTTTATAATAACATGCTTTATTTATATATTTAATATACATACATCTTTACATAATTTTAAATATTTATATTATTTTATATTTAATACATACACTTCTATATTATTTTTTATACCTCCTCCCTCTTTGAAAAATTTAGTCTAGCCGGGTACCACATTGTGGATTCTGAAGGATGCCTAATCCCTTCCCTTCGGAATAACTTGAACCCTTACCTAGAATCTCAATTGTTTTTTCGCAGACTAAAAACATTAATCGCATGTTAATACTTCAATAGGTTTCCTTATTTTTTTAAAAATTAGGTGGCGACTCTGTGCAAATTTTCATTCTTTTACAGTCCATAACGTCGTGCTCGTTTTAACCTCAGGTAAAAATAGGGTATGACAGTGTCGAAGATACCGAAGAGTTGTGTATTATTTTGAATAGGCATCCGAGTATCTCAAAGATGAATTCAATTTTCTATACTTCAACTCAATTTGATTTTTGCATGAGGCATCTTGGAGGAAATATTCAAAACAACTTTCACAATCAAAGGGTCGTGTCTCTTTTTTTATAGAGTAGCTAAAACAAATGTCATAGCTGAGATTTTTTGACCATTTCAATCAAATAAGGTATATGTTACTCAAGGCAGCACAACTTCTCAAACGTGTTAGTTTCAAGAGATGGAGTCGGGAATTTTATCCGGTAAATAGTTACATTGTTATAAATTTAATGTCTTGTTTGAGTGAAAATTTTATAATACTGTATGATGTCGCACTAAGTAATTTTTTTGTATAGGTATAATATTATAACGTCAAACATAGTTGAATCAGTGAATTCATTGTTTGGCGTTGAAATTAAATTTCCCATCGTAGTGCTATTTGATGAAATAAATAAGAAGTATGTCAAATTATTTCACAAAAGGTGTATGCAGTTCAAGAACGCAGGAAATAGATTTGTTCTAGAAGTGGAAATACAAATATCAACAAATATCAGTTTTGGGAATAGGTTATTTGCTAATCAAATAGCAGATTACAAGTTCAGCATCAACGGTCATGGTGATGTTGCAACGATCAATCTTCAAACAAGATCTTGTACATGTAGAGTTTTTGACCTGAACAAAATACCCCATCCACATGCTATGGGAGAGGTTCGAACCCAATATGGTGCACTATATGAAGTTCAAATTTATGAGAACTCATCTCCATATTATTTGGTGGAAATATATATAATGGCACATAGTGATAATATTAATCTGGTGCCTCCCAAAAAATCCTGGATTGTTCCTGTAGATCTTTTCGATAGATTTATACCTCCTCTATAGATTGACCCAAGTACTATCAAATTGGAAAGAAGGCGATATAAGAAGAGGCGTGGAGTCGGATAATCATTTTCATCAACAAAAATACGTGCTCCGTATGTAAGAACGTTGGCCACAAAAGAACTACATGCCGGATAGTAATCTACCATGATCGTTGTAATAGTAATTCATCTATTGCAGCAAATCTTTTGGGAGAACACAATACAAATCATCAAACTGGATTGTGATCATCCAACAGATCACCAATCTATTGCGACAGATGGGCCATCTATTGGAATAACACAATACATTTCTTTTCACTGGTTTGTGTCTTCCAACATATGACCAATCTATTTTAACAGAGTTTTGAGTTTTTCCAGCAGATGGACCATCTGTTGAAATAGATTGGTCATCTGTTAAACACATATGTGTTAACAAAAAATGTAAAACACTAAAGAAAATAAAAGAGTCTGAATGTAATACAACATATACTACCAACTAGTAGATTTATAAGAAAAAATTTACCTCACCAAAAAAAGAATCTGCTCTTTTAAGAGAAGTGGTTGAAGATGTAATATGAAAGACAAGATGCAAGAAGTAAATAAAGTGGAGTAGAATAAACAAGTAAGAAGGGACCTATTTATACAGGATTGAATTTTAATGTGTTAGGCAAAAATTCACGACTGTTCACCTTCATTTAATTAATTGCATGCCTTAATTGAATCAAATTGGTGACTTTTTTATTAATGTGAAAAGTCATGACTTAATTAAATCAAACTAGTGACTTTTTGATTATTGTGAAAAGTCATGACTTTTTAGCTTTTTAATGTTAATTAGTTCTTAAAATTAAATAACCGTTTTTCTTAAAAAAATAATCAAAGATTTTTCACCTTTTCAATAATTGTTTCTTTTAATAATAACAGTTTTTATTGAGTTATTGCAACAGATGGTCTAGCTGTTGCAACAAATAGCCTATCTGTCATAATAGATTAACCATCTGTTGCAACTGATGGTCCATTTACAAAACAGATGGCCCATCTATTGCAACTGGTGGGTTGCCTATTTAAAAACAACATCAATTATTAAAAATTAAAAAGAAAAAAGATGAAAAGTCATGATTTTTTGCCTATTTAATAGTAACATCAATTATTAAAATTAAATTACCATTTTTTTACGGTTTTAAATTATGTTTATCATTTATTTCCTTATTTTTATTTATGAACCATTTTTCTTTATTAAATAATCGAAAAGTCATAACTTTTTACCCTTTCAATAATCTTTTTATATCATTATAATCATTTTTAGTCAATTTTTCCAATAGATGAACCATCTATTGAAATAAATTTGTCATCTGTTAGAAGAACACAAACCAGTGGCAAGAACTGTATTGTGTTCTTTTAGTAGATTTGTTGCAACAGATGTGTCATTTGTTAAAAGAAGAGGGTTTTGAGTTTTTTCAATATATTACCCATCTATTGCAACATATTGGTCATTTGTTGGTTAAACGCAATTCGGATTGCTGAACTATATTGTGTTCTTTCAGCATATGTCCATCTGTTGCAACAGATGAGTAATCTGCTGAAAGTATTTTTTGTAGTCTGTCGTATTTAGTTCTTTTTACCTCCTTACCTCTTTTTATTGATGCACAATTTAATAATAACATATTTTATAAAATAAATAATAACATGTACATCCCCAATAATGAGTTAAAATCATGAAAGTTCATAATAAATAACAACACAAGTTTACTATTACAACGATCATGGTGCATTACATATGGAGCACTTTTTTTTTCTTGACGGGAATGTAGTCCAAGAGATTTATCATTTGTTGCAACAGATGGGTTATCCGTTGGAATAACTCATCTAGTAGCAATAAGGGTTTCTCTCCATATCCGCTTTTTAGTTTCTGAGACTGTTGTTACCCTTCCCAGAAGATTAAGAAGAAAGGTTTGGAAGATGGTTACCCTTTGAGCCTTCATAGTTTTGTACACTACTTCATGATGGGAACTAAAAATTAAACACTGTTTGACATTGATGGGGTATGAAGAATAAGGCGCGTGCAGATAGATGAATCCACTTTTATGTATGGGAGTTATGTATTACTGATCAGGTTATCGTGACAATACACATACAGTAAAATGATTTTGTGAATGTAGTTTCTTATCGATTAGACATTGATCCTTCAAATAAGATCCTACATTTTACAGTTAAGTTTGATAGGTGCGAACCAATAAAGCCTAAGGGTTCCAAGAAGGTGATGTCGATACCCTATTACTATTTAGTGACAATTTTGCTCATGTTTATACATCAAAATTTGAGAAGGGATCAATATTTAATGGTAGTATAGAGATTCAATAGTTATTGGACTGGTTTTAATGGTACAATAGAGTTTGAGAAGGCCTTCAAAACCTCCAGGTGCAGAAAAAAAGAATGAAAAACCAATAGAAATTCCCCTGATCCAAATTTATATGGATGGGATGCTCGGGGAGATAATTATACAATTGAACATTCTGTAGGAGAATACCTGCACCGAAAAGGGGAGTTGCTGAAGACTATATCATCTCAAACTTTATTTAAAGAAGAAACACAGGGTAGCAAGCAAGGAACTTCTAGCCCATCTGGCCAACGAAATTGACTTGAAAGATGAAAAATCTGAATGAGCTACAAATATGAAAGTGTATCCAAAAACAAAAATTCATCAATCGTTATTGAAAAGAAAAATGGTAAAGTGGACTAGAGATGGACACTTTTGCTAGGTAACTGCGACTAGTTAGAGTGACCTGAATGATCACCTCTAAAGAAAGGAACATAACTCCATGAAAGCAGCTTTGCAAGCACCGAGGGTTGGAAAGATGTACAGTTAAGAATGAAACTTAAACCAAGAACTTCTTAAGTAAAACTAAGGGAAGCCACGACTTTAATTTTTGAAGCCTAACATTCATTCCATGCCTTTTGTTTGTGGTTTTGATCAAATCAATGACAGTGAAAACAAAAATGTCTGAAGTTGGGCAGAAATCCTATGATTTTTTGTTTCCACAACACTTGACCTAAACAGAACCACAACCAGAAGGCATAGGATGTAAGTTTAACTTTAGAAATTTTCATCTGGGCTTGATCCCTTATTTTTAATTCAAGAGTTCTGGGTTTAAGTTTCATTCTTGACTGTACATCTTCCCAACCCTTGTTGGTCGCAAAACTACTTCCTTTCAGTTCTGTTTCTTTGTTTGGAGGTGATCATTTAGACCATGCTAACTCGTCACAGTTACCTAGCAAAGTGTATAGCTCAAATCCACTTCATCATTTTTCTTTTCAACAACGAGTGATTGATTTTTATTTTTGGATACACTTATTTTTTCAGCTCATTCAATTTTTTCATTTTTTATGTCAATTTCAACGGTCAGATTTGCTACACGT
The DNA here is from genome assembly GCA_030864225.1 of Capsicum baccatum var. pendulum. NCBI lineage: Eukaryota > Viridiplantae > Streptophyta > Magnoliopsida > Solanales > Solanaceae > Capsicum > Capsicum baccatum. The sequence goes on from CM061560.1 coordinate 34,421,256, forward strand.
TCCTTGCTAGCGTATGTTTCTTCTTTAATAAGGTCTGTATTGATATATAGTCTTTAACACCTTTCCTTTCCCTCACAGATATTCTCCCTAGCACCTTCTGCTGTATAATCATTATTCCGAGCAACTCAGCCATATAAATTTGGACCAAAAAAATAACTATATCGATTTCCATTCTTGTTTGCAGTAGTGCGAGGCTTTGGAGGCCTATCAAAAGTCCATTGAACCCTTAAAATTAGTCCAATCTCTATTGAATCCTTACACCGCCACCACAAACTTGATCTCTTCTTCAAACTTGACACATAAACATTAGCAAAACCATTGTTAAAATGTAAAAGGGTATCAACACCACTTACTTGGTCCCTCAGCCTTATCCATTCGAACCTATCAAACTTAACTATAAAATACAATATCTTGTTTGAATGATCAATGCCTAATTGGTAAAAAATAACGATCACAAAATTTGTGTACTCTATGTGTGTTTTCACGATAACATGATCAGTAATACATACCTCCCACATATGAAGAGGTTCCATCTGCAAGCAGCTTATTCCTCCGAACCCATTTTTACTCTAGCCTTTTATGTTGGTCGGATAAAAGTTGATCCTTTTTCACTTTTTTTTCTTTTGGGAGACATCTTTTATCTACAAACAAGAGAAAAATAAAAGAAACATTACAATTGATGTCTGCATATTTTTTAAAAAAAGATAACACAAAATTCAGTAAATATAACACATTACAATAAACATTCCAACAGATGACTCATCTATTGTAACAGATGACCTACATATAGCAACAAATGGGTCATCTGTTGGAAGGATTGTTTTGATTTATTTCAATAGTTGATTCATCAATTACAACAGATGGGGAATCAGTTAAAAGACCTATTTTAATATCTTCTACCATATGTTCCACCTGTTGCAACACCAACACCAACACCAACACCAACATCAACAACAAAGAAACAAAATAAAAAATAAAAAATAAAAAGATACTTTCAAAAAGTCTTTTTAAGTTCTCCCAACAGATGACTTTTTAGATTATTTAATAAAAATAATGATTTGCTCATTCAAGACTTAAAAGACACATTTAATTCAATTTTTTCAATAAATAGAATATGGGTAATGGTAAATAAATAAAAACAACAAATGTAAATAACTATTTAAATAGCCAATATAAGAATATGATGTACGCAATTTTAATTTTCATCATAGAAAATATGAAAAATTTGATGAAACAGGCAAAGAAAAAGACAAGAAGCAAGAATAATAGCAGATTGCGCAAATCTAATAGTGAACTATACCTGCCATGTCAAAATAAAAGGGATCAAAACACCAATTTTAGGTGAGAAAATATACAGATTGGTTGAGATCTGGAAGGATCCTCAGGCAAAAGAAGAGAGAAAAAAGAAAAAAAGAAGAGACAGTTGGGATTACCTTAAAGAGGAAAGAAAGAGAAAAAAGAGAGATGAATTAATTTATAATTGAAGGAGAGAGGATTCTAGAGATGGATTTAAATATCTATTAATAATTTATGGTGGTAAAATACTTTGAGGAGAAAGAGGAGACGGCGATGGTGACATTAAAAAGATAAGATAAGACAACACAAAAAGGAGATTTTTGAGTTATCTAACAAAATTTTTAACCAACTTTGTATTTTTTCTTTTTTTATTTAGGACATAAAATTGCTTTAAAATTAAAAAAATCTTAAAATAGATAAGTCATCTGTTGCAACAGATGTCTACATCTGTTTGAAAATTTCCAATAGATCAGATGGTCTCAACAAATGGCAACATCTATTTGATAATTTCCAACAGATAAGTAATCCGTTGCAATAGGTTGAACATCTGTTTTAATAGATGTCTATAATTATTTAATAATTTTCAAGAGATGTGTTATCTGTTGCAACAAGTTAGTCCTCTATTTATTCAAATCAAACTATTGTTTGAAATATCTAAATTGATTTAGCTAAAATTAAGGATGAGTTCATAGGTTCAACTATAATTTTAATTGATGTCGTTACAATTGCATGATCAACTATTGTGTTAGTCCTGAACAAAGTCATCAATTTATCAATTTGAGTTGAAATGATTTATGTCAAGTCATTATTTGTAATAACTAAATTGATTTATCTAGAATTAAGTATGAGTTCATAATTTTAACTATATTTTCAATTGATGTTGTTGCATTTGCATAATCAACTATTGTGTTCGTCCAGACCAGAGTCACAAATTGATAAATTTGAATTATTGTTTATATATTATTTGAAATACCTGAATTTATTTAGCTAGAATTAAGGATAAGACCATAAGTTCAACTACAATTTCAATTAATGTCGTTGTAATTGCATGATCAACTATTGTGTTCGTCCTGACCAGAGTCATCAATTGATCAATTTGAGTTGAAATGATTCATATCAAGCCATTATTTGAAATATATAAATTAATTTATCCAGACTGAAGGATGATTTCATAAGTTCAACTACTATTTCAATTGATGTCGTTGCATTTGCATGATCAATTATTATGTTCGTCCTAGCCAGAGTCATCAATTGATCAATTTGAGTTGAAATGATTTATATTAAGCCATTATTTGAAATATCTAAATTTATTTAGCTAGAATTAAGGATGAGTTCATAAGTTCAACTACAATTTCAATTGATGTCATTGCAATTGCATGATCAACTATTGTGTTCATCTTGACCAAAGTCACAATTGATCAATTTGAGTTAAAATAATTCATATCAAGCCATTATTTGAAATATCTAAATTGATTTAGATAGAATTAAGCATGTGTTTATAAGTTCAACTACACTTTCAATTGATGTTGTTGCAATTGCATGATCAACTACTGTGTTCGTCTCGACCAGAGTCATCAATGATCAATTTGAGTTGAAATGATTAATAATAAATTATTATTATTAATTTAATAATAAATTTATTAAAGTTTTAATTTAACTTAAGAACTTAAAACTAATTTTAATGAAAGTAATTTAATTTTTATGAAACAATTAAAATTTATCTCCTTTAAAAAATTAATTAAGATCAATTCGAATCAAATTAACATTTTCAAAACTTGTCATTATTTTTTTAAAATACAAATCAACCCACACAAATCATCCATTTGCGGAGAAAATATTTCATTATTTCAAATCTCGAGTTCTCTCACTTCTTTTTCTCTCTAAACAATACAAACAACAACTAAATATATTGCTCAATCCTTCATAATAAATTAATTTTCTTTCCATTTCTGATCACATAGTTGTTATTTTTGACTTTCTTCATACTTGTATATGTTATTTTCTCTCTCTTCGAAGGTAACAGAGTTTGAAAAAAGTTCTACATTTGTTGTTTTTTTCTAAAAATTAGGGATTTTTAGTTAATGATAAAAAAAAAAGTCTTTTAGTTGTATTATCTTCGAGAATGGATTAATAATTTTGAGTTTTAATGCTAAAAATTACAAGAAGAACACAAGAAAATCCTAGTTTTTGTCACAGTATTCTGTTGACTATCGTGGTATTGTTGGATAGTGTTTGTGGTGTTAGTGGTGTTATTGGCACTATTGGTGTTTTTTGTTTTGTTGTTTGTTTGTTGTTGGTTTTATTATTTGTTTTTGTTTTGTTGATGTTGTTGTTGATGGTGTTCGTATTGTTGGTGTTCATGTTGGTGGTGTTGGTGTTGGTGTTGGTGTTGGTGTTGGTATTGGTGTTGGTGGTGTTGGTGGTGGTGTTGATGGTATTGGTGGTGTTAGTATTGGTGGTATTAGTATTAGTGGTATTAGTGGTTTTGATGGTGTTGGTATTTTTGGTGTGTTGGTATTGATGGTGGTATTGGTGGTGTTGTTATTGGTGGTATTGAGATTAGTAGTATTGGTGATGGTGGTGGTATTGGTGGTGTTGGTATTAATGGTGTTGGTGGTTTACTGGTGGTGTAGGTGGTGGTGCTTTACTGGTGGTGCAGCTGGTATTGGCAGTAGTGGTGTTGGTGTTGGTGGTATTGGTGTTAGTGTTGGTGGTGTTGGCGGTTTGCTAGTGGTGTTGGTATTGGTGGTGGTTTTGTGGTGGTTTTATGGTGGTGATGGTGGTAGTATTGGTATTGATAGTGTTGGTGTTGGTGGTGTTGGTGTTGGTGTTGGTAGTGATGGTGTTGGTGGTTTTGGTGGTGTTGATCCATTTGTTGCAACAGATAGGTAATCTATTAGAAGTCATCTAAACAGAACTGCTACCTATTTTGACAACTTTCAAGAGATGACCCACCTGTTGCAACAGGTGAAACATCTATTAGAAGATATTAAAATACTTCTTCCAATAGATTCCTCATATATTGTAACTGATGAATCAACTGTTGGAATATATCATAACAATTCTTTCAATAGATGACCTATTTGTTGCAACAGATGGAGCACCTGTTGGAATAAATCAAACCAGTAGCAATATTGTTTTGAAATATTACAATAGGATACCAATCTGTTGCAACAAGTTGTTAATATATTACTATAGCTGGGTCATGTGTTCCAACAGATGGCTCATCTGTTGAAATATTTTTTATGCAGTGTGTGGTATTTATTGAATTTTGTGTTACCTTTTTTTAAAGTTATGCGGACATCAATTGTAATATTTTTTTTATTTTTCTCTTTTATTTGTAGGAAAAATATAGCTCCCATTTAAAAAAGTAAAAGTGGATCAACTTCTGACCAGCTAACAAAAAAGGCTAGAGTAAAGATGGATTCGAGCTTCCTGAACAATCTATTTCAGGAAAAAGTGAAGTTGAGAAAATGCATAAAAACAAAATTGATAAAGAAGGTGAAGCTAAGCAAAACGATGTTGAGATAGATGGAGAAGGTTCTGTCGAGGGTGATGGGGAAAATAAAAGTGAGGAGGAAGTAGATGAAGATAAAGAAGAAGAGGAGGAAGATGGATCTTCCAAGGAGAACAAGAAAGATGATGATAATGCATCATCAATGGGAGGTGAATTAAGATCAAAATCCTAGCATGATCCTGTCAAAACTATTAGTATTGTCACATTAAAAGTTGAGAGCCAATAGATAACCCTACAGATTCAATCGGTAACTTTGTAGTTAAATCTGTTATGGGGAAATATTTTGATGATTTTAGGAATATTATGAGGAAGGAAAAACTAGGAGAGTTTCTCAGGAACAACTGCTTTGAAATTTTCTTCACCTGCCTGAGGACAATAGTGCCCGCTTCCAAATGGGCATGGTATATGGTCTTCTCAAGCACATGATCAAGTACGTGGGTGATGATAAAGATTTTTAAAGAGGGGAAAAGAAGGTAGATGAAATCTAGATTCACTACTGTAGCATGCCTGGTTTTCTTGGCATGAAAGAGTTTTCCATAGTGACTGGCTTGAGATGCCATCAACCAGAAGAGACTCTCCTCAAGGAAACACCCAGCAAAACTACCAAGGCCGGCAAGACACCCAAACCACCACAATCAAATAAAGGCAAGACATTGTCCAAGAGACCACCCACAAAAACCAATAAAAGAAACAAAAAATATAAGGGTTGATGGACATTGATAGACGTGGCTACAAAGCCCATACATTGAAGAAAGAAGAATAAAGACATTAGTTTACCCATTCCATTATATTGGAAAGAGACCTCAACATAGTCATAGAAGATGATTTATTGGAGCTTGCTCAAGATTTTGATAAATTCAACATTTATCCCTGGGATTTGACAACTACAAATTCACTATCAAATATTTATTGACAAAACTATCCCCAAAGACGATCAACTTATACGAATTTTCATGGCGTTTCATGGTAAATTTAATTACTATTTGCTTAGTCTTGAATTTATTTATATTGAATAATTATTATGACTTTTTTTTGCTTCCTGTTTATATTTTTTAGGCTTGGACAATTGAAGTCATTCCTCACATTTGAATACAGGTCAAGGATTATCCGGATGAGATTTCTTATCCAAGGATCCTTAGGTGGTTGGCTGCAAAAAGCAACGCAAAAATTAAGGAGGTTGATCTCTTTAACCACCTGAATGATTCAGTAAGTCTTCTTTCAAGTACAATAATTTGACTCAAAGGAAGATATTAAAATACATAAGCCATATGTTGCAACAGATGTTTTCTATGTTGCAATTTGTCTTAAAAGATTACCCGTCTACAATAACAGGTGTAGTAAATGGGTAATCTGTGGTGATAGACGAGTCATCTTTCGCAATAGATTACTCATCTGTTGTTTTGATTCTCTGAACCTGACTAAAATGATTACCTATCGACTGCAACTTATGCAACAGACGGGTAATATGATGCAACAGATAGTTAATCAGTTATAACAAATGAATTGTCTATTGTAACAGAAATATCATTTATTTCATACGTTGTCTGTGTTAACATATTACCCAACTGACTGCAAATTATTATTTGATTTAAACATATGTACTTTCATTTATAGGCTGTGCATCCATCGCATATACCTAATGAACAAGAGACGGGGATGAATTCTTGTAGCTAAAAATTATACAAATACACAACTTATGTTTCCAATATTACAATAAATCCCAACTCTCTAAACATATTATAAAAATCCTAACAGATACACATAATGCTATGTATATGTCGGCTATGTTATGTATATTAATAGGGAGAGAGAGTAAAGTAATTTAAAAAGTGGAAGAGAGTGTAATTACTTCCAAAAGGGTTGGTATTCATGTTATATATACTTCATTTATTACTATAGATCTTGTTCATACAATAGCAGACCCAACGATGAAATTAATAAAGAATAAATTGGCTGGAGCAACAGCCATAAGAAGAGCAGTTAAGATAGGTCAGCCTCATGTTAAGGCTCTTCATGACTAGCCTGCTGCAACAGATTTGGGTACTGCTTGTGGGGTGTTGCTGGTGGAGTTGTTGATGTTGGTGGCAGCTGCTGCCAGTTATCATGATGAGCATGTTGATGCTCAAGATAAAATAAATATGTTTGAAATTATCCCTTATAGTGGTCCTTCTCATTCCTCTTCACGCTCATGTTCTCATTGCAAATGCAAATAGTGCTTGGACAAATAGGATCAACTCTTCTAAAAAATAGATGCTCTCACTGATGCTGCCGAGGAATTGAAATACAAGAGGGTTTTCATACCATACAAGAAGGTGGGAGAGACAGACACTTCTGCAGTGGAGGTTAGAAAGAAGAAAAAAGCAACTAGACATATACTCTGAAATAGGAAATAAGAAAAATTGCAACTCCTCCTTTTCCAAAAGTTGATGAAGTTAAGGGACCATTGAAGAAGGTGTACACATATGCGGAACTTAACGTCAAATCGAAGGTTGATATAAGAAATTACATAGAATCAAAGTATTGAGCAAAAGACTTCACTATGAATCCCTTTTCCCCTCAAGAATTTAAGAATATGACAAATATGAGGCAGTGGTACGTGGACACGATAAGTTTACTTTTCATAACCTAACCTTCTAATCTACTTTATGTCTTACATTCTAAGTCATCTTTATAATAAATTACCCAGTTGCTGCATAAGTTGCAACAGATTGGGTAATATGTTAACACCGGTTCAGAGAAGCTACATAATAGATATATCATCTGTTGTAACAGCTGAGTATTTTCGTGCAACTGGTGGTTCATCTATTGCAACGAATTATACATCTAATGCATATGTTGTATTAGGTGGATAATCTATTAACAGATTCAGAGAATCTATGTAACAGAAATCTATACAACAGATGGACCATCCGTTGCATCTTTCTACTTTGTTTTCTTTTTTAAAATTACTAATTTATTTAAATTTGTCTTCTTATATCACAGTATGTTGATGAAATTCTCTACCTCGTGAGGGGCAGGCAATTAGTGTACTCAGATGCTTATGATGTTGGCGATAGAATAATGGACCTCAACTTCTACAATAATTTAAAGAATAGGTACAATGATCTCAGTACCCTAGTAACAACTCCCAATGGCCCGGGATTTGATTTGTTAGTTTCTACATTATAATAGAATCAAGATAGGATTGACTATGTTAGAGGGAAGAGGTCATATCCACACAGCAAGGACTGGATCAGGGCAAAGAGAATTCTTGCAGTCATGAACCTGAATGTAAAATATTTTATGGATCTTGAGATACTGCTCGAGGACGGAAATATGAAGGTTTATGACGACTACTTACTTGTCTATGAGGAGGCCAATTTCTTTTCCAAAATGCAGCCCCTATTTGACTTATTCTCCAGATTGTTGAAACAAAGTGACTTGATGAAACATTTACCAGCAAAAGTGTTAAATGAAAAATGGACTTTTGAAGGTTGAAACAAGGACAAGGACCTCAAAAAAATTTAACCAGTTTCGCGTGCGAGTCATATACGCTTGCATACATCAAATATTTGCTAACTAGAGTAGACATGTCCAAGCCAAGAACCTTACTGAATGACAACACTGTGGCAAAGATGCAAGAGATCTGAGCTTATGGGGTACTAAATAAATGGTTGGAGCCTGTGTATGAAAAAAAAGATGTAGAAACACCGTGACAATTTTTATTTTAACTATACATATAGTGACAATTTTTTATGTTTGATGAAAATTAAATTGGTTTATTAGATTTGTGAACTTATTAATTAGTACAAAAAATAATTACTAAGTTCAAATATTTGTTGCAACAGATGGTTCATATGTTGCAATAGTAATGTTGTTTTACTTAATTCCAATAGATGAACCATTTGTTGCAATAGATAGTCTATCTGTTGGAACAATTCAAATATGTAGGAAGACCTACGTGATAATTTTCAACAGATGTGACATCTGTTGCAATATATCAATTGTCTGTTGCAATATTTGAATCTACTAATCCATTTCAATTAATAAGTTCAAATCTAAGGATAAAATAAGAGTCATAGATAAAATCAAATAAATCGAAGCCTTCACAAATTAAATTTAATAAATCATCAAATGAATAAAATATAAAAAATTATTATGAATTTGACAGACTCAATCTATAAAGATCTACTCAATATTGAAAAGTTGTTCTTCATCCGGTGCTATGAAATTCAACTTAGGTCGTCGTTAATCTTTAATGTCGCTTGCGTACGATTTCTGAGCCTTCGCTTATTCATATTTTCATAAAAAGTAACATATCTTTTATGGAGTAATCCAACATCAAGTTCATCATTTGAAACATGTAATTCATTACTCAAATACTTGGTATAAGCAACAACAAAAAGATCACAATTCTTGTATTTGTAAAAATCAGATAATTCATATCTTGCAATTAATGTAAGAATTGAGAAATTTATGAAATGAAACTAAATCACGATACTTACAGGCTACCACTTGATTGTTGAGCAATTTCTTTAACATATTTTACATCAAATGGATTATTCATTTTATCACGGTATGCTTCAATCGTTGACCAATCAGTATGAATTTTTTGGTCTAAAAAGCTACTTATATCAAGGTAAGTAGACAATATTTTGACCAGCTTTTGTATCTCAGATGATAGCTCAGAACTTCTTCTTCACGACATCGAGTCATAAACTTGGATGCACCTTTCCTTTAGAACAATGACAGTCAATACCCAATGGAACTCATAACCACAATTATTTGGGATATACACTTTGTTGATCAAGGGCCAAGCTAAGCCAGCTGGAATGCTAAAACTTTTGATGATGTTGGTTAAGCATTCCTCATTTCGGAAAACTTTAAATTGTTGTTGACAAAGACTGTAGACCTTATTGATGTAAACTTTGAACAAACAGTTGCCTGTCGTATATATATATATATATTATTGTTGTGTTTGCAACGTGGACTTCTTTCGAAGGTAGTAAGAAATGACATCGATGTGTTGCATATTTCAGATTACGTAATAATAAAATTAATAAACAAATACAATTAAATAAAGTGTTAATAGTAATATATATATGTGTTTGTGTGTGTGTATGGCATTTAAACCTCATAATTTCAGCAAGTTTGGGGTTGTGACATTAAATAAATCCAATTCTTCATTCCAAAATGTGCAATAACAAAGTTAACATACCAAAATCAAGACCCGATAGGTTCACTTTATAGTGTTTATCTTTTGTGCATGATTCATGTGTGTTAATGTCGTATTTTTCCAACAAGAATTGTATAAATTAATATTTTTAAAAATGATTTATGTACTTGATGGAATGAAGCTTCTTTAGCAGCCCATCGACAATCCATTTTGAATAGTCGTTGATCAACTTTGTTAGTTCTTTGGGATCCTCGTCCGAGATGTTGAAACCTTCAAACAAATAATTCTTTCTTTCTTCAGGACTGATAAGCTTTACTTTTTCTTTCTCTTGAAAAACGGTTGATGGATTATCAATTGGTATGTTGTTCAACAGTAGCTTCTACTATGACATCTACCTAAAAAGCCAAAATTATCAGTGCTAATCACAGAGATACAAAAAAAGAAAAAGATAACTCATCAGTTAGAGAAAATCAAATAGGTCTTCCTACTATTTTAATTTGTCCCGACAGATGAATCATCTGCTGCAATATATAGGTCATCTATTAGGATAAATTAAAATAGGAGGAAGACCTGAATGACAGTTTTCAATAAATGACCCATCTGTTGAAACAAATGACTCATCTATTGGAACAAACTAAAATAATAGGTAAGTCTTGATGTAATTTGGACCAACAGATTACCCATCTGCTACAATAGATGGTTTATCTGTTGAGACAAATTAATACAGCTGAAAACCTGTTTAATTTTCTCCAACAGATGAGATATACATTGCAACATATAATGCATCTAATGCAACAAGTTAGACATCTGTTGCAATAGATGTCTATATCTGTTTGATAATTTTTAGCAGATGTGTCATCTGTTGAACAGATATGAAGTTTGTTCGTTTGTTGGAACAAATTAAAAATATTCACCTTCTTCAAATCATAGTGCTCTCATGTGGCTCTTGTACATTGCTCAAAAGTGCAAGACAAAGACAGAGGAGTTACAATTTTGCTTTTTTCGATGCTTGATAATGCCTTAAAAATTTCTTTCCTTCTCATCTTAGCCGCCTTAATCTCTAATGGAGTGTATAGATATGAAATCCTCTTTGATGGAATGACATCCTTCTTAGATGTAAATTTCTTTACAAAAGCAGTTCATGCATTAATAGCATTAATTACCCCATCATTTTTTGCCTTGCGGTTTTGACATTTGCAAGCAAAATATTCGCTAGGAGGGGCAAAATCAGTAAAATCAGTGATCATAATCATAATGGTTTGTTGTTTAAAAAACTTCAAGAGGAGAATCATTAGCCCCAACAACAATAACAGTACCATCACCACCACCACCAACAGCTCTATCACCACTAACACTATCAACAACAACAAGCACACCCTCCAAAATTATTTTTCTTATGATGGTCGTTGCTCCAAATATTTTTTTATTCTATCAATGACCTTCGGATCTGATAAAGTTTGCAAGTACCATAAATTAAGAAAAAAATGGCATAAGTTTGCAAGTACCATAAATTAAGAAAAAAATGGCATATTCAACACTTGATTGGTCAGATCAAACCACGGATCCACAATCTAAAATAATTAGTACATATATTAGAATGATGATTAAATCATTCAAAAAATTATTAATTAAAATAAAACCTTAATTAGAATGAGACTTACTGCTTTCTTTGGGAGTTTGAAGAGATCAAGAGATTTTATTTTTTTTATCAGTTGTGACCAACAATCATCTCAGGATTCTTGGACATAAAACTTCTTTCTAGTAGTTCACTTGTGTCTCAAATAAGGAATGGCTTCAAATGTCCAAACCTATAAAATAACGCCACTAAATCAAAAGCACTATTCAATAAAAACTAAATGAATCATAATAAAAGAAATATTTACCATGAAAGCCCATGAAAAGCCATATAAGTTGAGTGTCTTTCGTGTTAATGGAGTCCACAAATATATGCCAGTCATTTTGAAACTTTCATAACCCCAAGGATAGCTGTTAAATGCCTCAGAATCCTTAGAGAGATTTATTAAACCAAGTGGTATGTTGTTGTCAATGTCTCTCTCCCAAAGAATAATATGTACAAACCAAACCAAGCATAATAATTGCTTGTGCTTCTTTGAAAGTCTTTACCTTCAACGTTTCCATTAAGTTTTTTTTTAAGCTTGGATCAACTAGGGACAACAATTCATCACCATCACTTGATTTGCCTTTGCCTTATTTTGGTGTGCGAGGTGCCTTTCTTGGGTTAGAATAGGTATAGATTTAGAAGGAGGATAACATTTTAGTCTAGTAACTATGACAAACTCCTTCCAACCAAAACAAAAAGGCATGCCACAACAATTTATCCACATCTCATCTATATTATCTTTATTTTCGTACATAAACTTGCGCTTGAGAAGATCATGTAACATGGTCATTTGGAAACGAGCATTGTTATCCTCCGACAAATCAAGATATTGCCCAAAGCAGCTGTCCCTGAAATAAGCATTCAATATTTGGTCTCAAAGTATTTTTTTGAAGGTATCAAAAGATTTTCCCATGATTGACTTAACCACGAAATCACCACTTAAATCTGTGATACCATCACACTGCATTCTTATATGATAACTATCAATGCTGAAGGTTTTGACCAACTCTTCAGTGGAAGAGCTATTAAAATTTGGATCATCTCTTTTGAAACATTCTTCATTCCCATGTTCATTATCTTTTGGTTTTGATTGAGATATCGCTTGTAAAGCATGCTCATAGAGTAGTGGATGTAGCCTAGCTGCTTCACTTATTTATTTTCTTGGACTTGATTCAATTTTTTTGGGGGGAAGCTATATTATCTAAATATAACAGGAAAATAAAAAAGATAATAATTGATTAATGCATTGTTAAAAAATTATAACAATAAATATAACATGTACAACACAATAAAATAATAGTTCCAACAGATCACTAATATGTTGCAACAGGTGAATTATTTGTTGCAACATATAACTAATCTGCTGTAATGGATAAGTAATCTGTTGGAAACAATAATAACAGTTGCAATATTATTGTAAATTCTTCCAACAGATCACTCATCTGCTGCAACATATGAGTGATCTATTGAAACTATTATCAACTACCAATATTGTTTAGATTTCTTCCAACAGAAGGGTCATTTATCGCAACAGATGAATGATTTGTTGAAAGAAATCAAAGTCTTGGATATGTCGTCCTATTGGAATAGTTGATAGTATTTTATCCAACATATGGTTCATCTATTGCACCAGATGATTCATCTGTTGCATTAGATTTTCAATCTGTTGCAACAAATGGTCAATCTGTTACATCAGTAGTTAATTTATCGCAACCAAATGGTTAATCTATTGCATCAGATGGTTAATCTGTTGTAGAAAAATAAATTAGTAGCAAGATTTTGTTCAATAAAACAACAACAATATCACCATTTAATACCAAATACACCATTTTTACCAAGAACAACAACAAATCACCAACACAACACACACACACCGAGAACATCAACAGTGATCAAAAACTTCAACATTGTTGTTTTGTTTGAAAAAACACAAACAACAAAAGCAAACTTTAAAAAATACAACAAACACCAACAAATCGAATCAACAGTTCGACAACAAGAACTACAATAACAACAAAAAATCATATTTCACTCCGAAAAGAGAAGAGGAGAAATACCACAAATTAGAATTTTCATTAGCCCCCGTTTCAAATTTAGGCAACAAATATTGAAATTGTTAATCAATACTAGAAGAGAAGTTTGCTCAAGTTCCTCCTTTTCTTCATAACTAAAAAACCTAATTTTTTACTTGTGAAAGAAGAAAAGGGACGATGAAAAACTCAAAGCTGTTGTCGCCGGAGAGCAATGTAGTCACGTCGATTGACGGTTGAAAGTCAAAAAGGAACTCGAAGCCTAACTATTTGTTGCCAGAGGTTGAAGTCGCCAGGGATTGAAGGTAGAAATTTGCTGAACCGTTAGTTGGTAGAAGTTTAAGAGAAACTGTCGAGAGAGAGGGGAGATAGGAGAGAGAGGGTTGATTTGGAGAGGAGAGGGGTGTGGTTGATTTGTATTTTTAAAAAGATTAGAAAGTTTTGAAAATATTAATCAAGTCCACAATTAACTTAATCAAGTTTCCTAATTATGTTGGACCCTTTAAGTTGATCGATGTCACCAATACTACATTCAAGACTTAAAAGATACCTTTACTTCAATTTTCTCAAGTTTCATGATACCAACATTTTGATTAGGAATGAATCTAGATAAGATACAAATATTCACCATATGGTAACCAAAAATATTATTCACTTAAATTTTGATTTGATACGAAATTTAATAAAGTACAACAACAACAAACTCAGTGTATTCCCACATAATGGGGTCTGGGGGGTAAGATATACGCAGTCCATATCTCTACCTCTAAAGAAGTAGAAAGGTTGTTCCCGATAGACCCCCGGCTCGAGACACGAGATACTACACAAATACATAGTAAAATCTTGTGATTTTAAACTAAAGATATATAAATATATCAAAATATTTTTTAATTATACAAATCTTCATAATCTGTCAAATTTACAACTTCTTGACATCATTGAAAACAGTCTTTGACTTAACTTCCCTAATCTTCCAACCAAGTTGATATCTTTCGTACTTAGAAAGAATGAGTTGTGTCTATGGGTACCAAAATAACTAAGTTCACAGCCATTGAAATCAAACAATTCAAACAAATTGGTATCTCAAAACTATTTTTAGTAAGTTCCCCCAAGATGCCATCAGTTTTTGTTTGCCTGATTATAATTAGTACGATTAGAATGCTCATGTTAATTATTGCATTAACATTAACAAGTTATTCTTCATAATAAGTTACAATGGGTGCACAGTAACCAAATAGCTTAGGTGCGCATTAGCAAATCATCCACATGCTTGTCAAGTTTTATTCGAATGCCAAGTCAGTTGAGGGATAACAAAATAAGTTCAATTTTATCACTTAACAAAATGGCCAAACACAACTCCAACTCCAAAAAATTATGATTTTCATGGTCAAACGGGGCCTAAATAACCTTTTATAATTTTTTAAGCTGTTCAAGAGGTTAACGGCTCCGTTAACAAAATAGCACAAATTGGAAGAAAAAGTTTTGCCATAACCAATTAAAAGAGTGGTTTATTTCAATCACTTTCTAGTTATTGTGTCTCATTTTGGTCACGAGTTGAGGGTTGTCAATTTGGGGGGAAAAATAAAAAAGAACCAACCACAAGATTAATTTTTAGAAATTTTCTCCAAGATCCCATCTGATTATTGGAATTAATAAACATATTGAAAATGAATCAATGATTTGTCAATGTCAGAACAGCTTAGTGTTTCTGTTTTTAGTGAGAGTCTTCGACGTTTTTATTCTTGATATTCAATACATTTTTTAATCCTTGATGCAATATAATTAATGCTAAACAAAATTGAGTGATCAAATATTATGGATGACATTATAAGTTACCAAGTAAAAGAGTTCGAAGTGAAACGCAAAAAAGCATAATGTAATAATTGAGTAAATAGTTAATCTTCCTATATTTTATTAAAATTCAAAGTTTTCTTACTAGTCCTTGATGCAATATAATTAATGCTAAACAAAATTGAGTGATCAAATATTATGGATTACATTATAAGTTACCAAGTAAAAGAGTTCGAAGTGAAACGCAAAAAAGCATAATGTAATAATTGAGTAAATAGTTAATCTTCCTATATTTTATTAAAATTCAAAGTTTTCTTACTAGTCCTTTAATTTAGAAAACTTTTTCTACACATTTTCCCATTTTGTTCTCTAGTTGTTTTATTAGTAGTTCTAGAATAGAGTTAGGAACAAAAAGAAATTATCTCATTTGCATAGGATCCAAAGACAATCAAATTAAAGTGGTGGGATCAATAATTGATTGATCTTTTGATGAAATGATGAATTGTATCATTATGGAATGAAGTATACTGACTGGTTAGAGTTTTTTTGGTTGTTGTGGTTGGGTAACAAATACTACTCCCTCATACTTTTTCTAGTATAAAATAAGTGAATCTGAGGTATTTTTTAATGTTCAAAATAAATAAATTGTTTATTCTTTTAAGATATATGTTGAAATTTTTTTTTTATTTTATCCTTCATTTACATATTTTAGGTTATGACTTATGAGTGTCAAGAGACATAATTGACTTTATTTTAATATGACTAAAATTTTAAGAATAGTTTGATAATATCTAAAATATAAAAATAAAAAGTAAAGTATAATTTGTATCTTACTAAATTCTTTTCCTTAACATAAAATTTTGCTTATAACTATTTTCAGTTTTATTCCTAGTAATTGTTCTTAAACCACAAACACCTCAATAAAGTAAATATTTAATGCATAGTGATTTACTTTCTCCATTCACTTTTATTTATTCATTAGATCTAAAATAAATATCCATTGTAATTTGAAAAATCAAAAGATATTTTATCATTTTATACCTATTTTACTCTTCTCACTAAGTACTAATTACTTCCAATTTATTTTCAAATGTATAAGATGACTTATAATAATTAAAGATGATATAATAAAATTATCATTATATTTATTATTTTTAAATCGAAGCATGTGTCAAATCAATCGTAAATCAATATCTTTATTCATAAATAAAGGCAAAATAGTTAAAACCTTCTCCTAGTTAATATTTTCTTAAAGAAAATGTAAAAGGAAAACACTATAAATAATTTTGAGAAGTAGAAAGTACATGTTGCTATTGATAACATTTATTTTCCCACCACTCCAAGAATCTAGGTTCTAAATTTGGTAACATTGGGTAAGAGAGGAAAAAGAAAGTTAATTTGGCTAAGTATTAGCCTCTATTTTATTGGCTATTCCCTTGTTTTATTAGTGGATTGCATGTGCTCTATTTTATGGTTAAGAAAGTCATTAAAATTAATTCATTTTATAAGTTCCCTTCAACAACCACTAATGACATTTTCATTAAGCTTAATTATTGCCTCATACATCTTTTTAGATTTACCTATATAACAAAATATAATTAATTTAATTGATAAAGGTCATATTCAACAACCACCTCCACTTCATTGCCACTGTACAAGAATATTCTTCTTATCTTGCATTCCATTTTTCCTTTTGAGTTTCACATTGAAGTTTAATACCAGCTTTGAGCTTGATTAAATTTGAATTTGGATTAAGTAAGGCTCATTATTATATTAAAAATTATTATTATCCTTATTCTATTTCAGGAGTGTTGTTTAGCTACACTACGGAGTGTTATCTAGCTATTTGAGGGTTTAGGCTTATTATTATGTTTTGATTATCACATTATTTTGTTATTATTGTTCTTGTTTCGCTCCGCTTCTTGTCGGCTTTGCATGCTTTCCTTATTAGTAATAAAGTTTGTGTATACTTTACCCTCTTCAGACTTCAATAGTGAAATTTCAGTGGATATATTATATTTGTTGTTGTAGTACGAATGAGTGATGATGATGAAGCAGTGCTTGAGACAGAAGTAGGACAGTGAATAATTAACTGTCCAGAGATAAGGCAGCATGATTTTGATTCTAGGTAGACACACACAAGATATATATATTAGTCCTTCTTGGATTGGTCAAGTCTGTTTTTCATATAATTTGTATATATCATTTCGTTACCTTGAAGCACAAACTTGTACAAGGCCACTTGGCAGTACATAGAGAGTAAACTTACTTTGTAAAACAATAAGGGGGGGAAGCATAATAAAACAAAAAAGGAATAAATGGAGACATATGAATTAGGTATGTACCCTCTTATACCATCAATGTTCAAGTGGATTGTGAAGTATCCCTTTTATTTTAAATGAGAAATTTTGAGTTCAAACTTTACAAAGACAAATATATATAGACTAACGATATATCAAATTTATCAAAACCCATTAGTTCTAATATGAAGCATAAATTAATTACGTATTTATTAAAATTATAATAAATAATAGATTTAAAAAGTTTACAAACACATTGAATATGATAAGAAGTTTAGCAGTCGAAAGCATATTAGGCCTTTTAAAATGAGACTTCTTAGTACCAATCCAAATTAGTAGGATACGAAATCGATATCGTTCTAAATATACAATTATCTCTATTAAAAATGTTTTATCATTTAAAATCAATTTTTTCATGAAAACCTAAATTAATCACACCCCAAATCACAATCCAATTTGGGTGGAAGGAAAAAAATAAAAAAAAAAGAGAGATCTTATCATGACACATTATTTTAAATTATCCAATATCTGGTCGTGTATAATCATTTGGAATTGCTCATAATTCTTGTACTCGAATTTTCCATGGCTAAGAGGTTACCTACCAATTATAATAATTAAAGAGTTTGAGTAGCATTAGTGAATTGTTTGAATATTAATTCCTTGTTTGTCTTTTATATATGTATTGTTTTCTTCATAAATAAATGGATTCACTTTATTGATGGGAGTTAGGTTCGATCTCAGCCTGTATGTATACCATCATTCAATAAAAAATAATACATATAGGAGTACATATAATAGGTCACGGTCATAGCACCGAAGAAGTGTTAAGGTATTAAGTTAAGAGTTGGAAGTAAAAGTCTGGCTATCAAGGATGGTGAAAAGAATAAAAATTATTTTATTCTTAAATAAAAATTTTAGATTTCATTTCGAGTTTTAAGAATTAAATAATTTTGACAAAGAGTAATTCTCCACTTAGATACAAAGTACAAATTTAAATTAGTCGATGACGCAAGATCAGGGACGAAGTTAAAAGCCAATGAAGGTGTAAGTCGATATATCAATTCGTCCAAATTCAATAATTTTTATTCAAATTTTATATTTTTATTAAAACTTTATTAAATATACAAGAATATTAAATTCAAAACTTAACGAAAAAGGAACAATATATCCTCAAATTATTATAAATGATACATAGATATCCTTCGTCATACTTTGGATACACATAGACCTCTATTAGTAATAAATTGGCATGTATATGTCCCTCACACTAACGGTAGGAGCATATATGTACCTAAAGTATGATAGAGGGTATGTACGTACCATTTATCATAACTCGGGGTATATTTATCCTTTTTTTTCATTTTAATTTTTTTATTTCAAATAATTAACTCAAATCTACTATCCAATCCAATAAATCCACCATCCAATCCAATTTCAATCTATACCCAAGAAACGTTTATCGCATTTTTCCCACCCCTATAACGATATACAGTCACAATACAATAACACCAAGAAGAAATAACAGTTCACTTCTAATTCTCCATTAACAACACCAATAATAATACACCAGCAATAACAACAATACAATGAACAGTAACTAATTACACCACCTCCTCTAGTTCAACGAAAAAAATACACCTACAAATTTCACTCCACTACTATCAATTTCAAAAAATAAATAAAATTAACCCATAACATCAAAAAATAATATCAAATAAACTGAATCCCTCATGTTTCAATTTAATTTCAGTGAAATTTCGTTAGAAAAACACTATCCACCACCTGTCAACATCACATAGCCACTGTCTCCGTCAAACAAGAAATACACTACCGGCGAACGATTGTTGTACCGCTAGCTTCGGTCACCTCCGGCCTAATCTCCACCCCATACAACAAGTAAACACCAACTAGCAACAACGACCAATTACTGCAATTTGATTGAAACAAAAAATGAAAGTATCGAATTCGGAATAAAAAATATAGGTTGAGTCGAGTTAGTTTGAAATTGCATTCGATGAATTTATTGGGTTGGGTAGTTGGTCTAGATTAATTATTTGAAATAAAAAATTAAAATTAAAAAAAATATACCTCTAAATTATTGTAAATAATATATATATATATCATCTGTCATATAAATAGAGTATAAATATGCCCCTATTGTTAGTTTGAGACATAAATATATCATTTCATTAATAATAGGGACATATATATATTCAAAATATGACAAAAATATATACATATCATTTATCATTATTCAAAAATATATTGATTCTTTTTCCAAAAACTTAATTACTAATATTTGATAGCTCTATTTTATTACTTTGAATTCATAAAGTTCAATTCTAACTCAACATCTAGTAGAATGTGGATTGCTTGACCAAATATAACCAACCTTGCCTATTTTCATGATTATCATTTGTCCCTTTCAATTACCAATCTTCAAGTACAACCACTATTAACATACTATTGTTTATACCATGGACCCCATTTATTCTGTCCACAGTCTTTTTTTTTTTTCGAACTTTTTTTAGTAATGCAATGATAAGATCTAACTCATCGATTCAAATATATTCATAGTTTGGCGACCTTAGGACGTTTCTTTTTCTAAGAAATATAATTCAAAATTCTTTTGAAGGAAAAAGAAGATTAATTTATATTTGTACTTGACTAATATTATTACGGTTAATAAGAAAAAAATTTATTTTTTTTCTTGATTTATATCGAAGTTCAATCTTAAGGTAACTTTAAACCATATAAGTAGAGGCTGAGGGAAAAATTCACACCTTTTTACCTAGCATAAATATCTTAAATTTATTTATTTTACACTGAAACCTCATTAATGACTAGGATAAATACGAAATAATTTTATTTATATTTGAATTACAAAAAAAATAAAGAGTTATGCTCTTAATTCATTTTACCTTTTGGATGATGATTTGTTTAGAGCCAAAACGTTCTTCCATCTTTATGAGAAAAAAGAAATCAAAATTATTTTCTTTAAAACTTTTTGACTTGAAAGAATTCTTCATTGTTAGGTCTTTTGAAAACTTTATGATCATCTGATCATTGAAATGATAAAATATACTTTTACTTGCTTTGGTAAATGATCAATAGAACTATTTCATGAAAAAAAAATACAATTATCAAAAATTGTAATAGCTATTTTGAACTTTTTGTTTCGACCGGTAAACCTTTGATGAATTAACCTTTCAAATAACTTTAGACTCATGTTTAATGTCCGCTAGGAGTGTCAAACGGTCCGGGCCGGGTCGGGCCAATCCGGAATCGGCCCTTCTATTTTAACCGGGTTGAGAGTCGGTTAAGGGACGGTTTTGGCGCTAGACGGGACGGGCCCAACAGTAAAAAAAATTAAAATCCATCCTAACCCGGTCCACTTAACCCAACCCGGTCAAACCCACCAAAACTCGGTTAAAAACCGGTTAAACCCGTTTAAAAAAAATAAAAATTTCAATATACACTATATACACTACAATTATATACACTATATACACTCCAATATACAATATATATTTTAAAAAATATATATAAACAATTACACATATATACGTACCATTCAATATATAATTATATATGACTATACGTACTACTTTAAATAAAACATATACTATAATAGTATAATATATATATATACACTACAATATATATATATATATATATATATATATTTATTTATTTACTAATTTATAAAACATATACATATTTATACGTTAAATATATACGCTTATAGAAGATATATACACATATATACGCACCATTCAATATTTATGTACTACTTGTCTACTTTAAATAAAACATATACTACAATATACGTATATATATACACATAATTATATACTAATTTATAAAACACATACACATGTATACGTTAAATATATACTACTTTAGAAGATATATACACATATATATGCACCATTCAATATATATGTACTACTTTAAATAAAATATATACTACAATATACATATATATATATATATATATACAATAATATGTATATGTATATATATATAGTTACTAATTTATAAAACATATACACTTGTATACGTTAAAGATATACATCTATAGACGATATATACACATATATACGCACCATTCAATATATATGTACTACTTTAAATAAAGTATATACTACAATATATATATATATATAAATATATATATATATATACTTACTTACTTACTAATTTATAAAACATATACACTTGTATACGTTAAATATATACTATTTTAGAAGATATATACACATATTTACGCACCATTCAATATATATGTACTGCTTTAAATAAAATATATACTACAATATACATATATATATACAACAATATATATATATATATATATATATAGTTACATTCTAATTTATAGAACATATACACTTGTATACGTTAAAGATATACGTCTATAGAAGATATATACACATATATACGCACCATTCAATAATATGTACTACTTTAAATAAAGTATATACTACAATATATATATATATATATATATATACCTATATACTAATTTATAAAACATATACACTTGTATACGTTAAAGATATAAGTCTATAGAAGATATAAACACATATATACACACCATTCAATATATATGTACTATTTTAAATAAAGTATATCATTTTAAATCATTTTAAATCAATATATAGGTACTACTTTAAATAATATATATACTACAATATATATGTATATACTATGTATGTATGTATATATATATATATATATATATGTATATAAATATAGTTATATACTAATTTATAAAACATATACACTTGTATACGTTAAATATATACGTCTATAGAAGATATATACACATATATACGGACCATTCAATATGTATGTACTACTTTAAATAAAATATATACTACAATATACATATATATGTATTACAATGTATAGATGGTTATATTATACTAATTTATAAAACATATACACTTGTATACGTTAAATATATACATCTATATAAGATATATACACATATATATGCACCAATCAATGTATATGTACTACTTAAAATAAAACATATACTACAATATACATGGATTACAATACATAGATAGTTATATTATACTAATTTATAAAACATATACACTTGTATACGTTAAATATATACATCTATATAAGATATATACACATATATATGTACCATTCAATATATATGTCATACGTTAAATAAAATATATACTACAATATACATATATATATATACTACAATATGTATATATATATAGTTATATACTAATTTGTAAAATATATACACTTGGATACGTTAAATATCTACGTCTATAGAAGATATATACACACCATTCAATATATATGTACTACTTTAAATAAAATATATACTACAATACATATATTTATATACTACAATATTTATATATATATATAGTTATATACTAATTTATAAACCATATACATAACGTATAAAATAAACTTTACTCATCTATAGAAGATATATACACACATATATATACCATTCAATATATTCACTACTTTAAATAAAACATACACTACAATCTATACAATAAATATACACTACTTTATTAGATATATGCGCACACACACACACACACACACACACACATATATATATATATATAGTTATATACTAATTTATAAAACATATACACATGTATACATTAAATATATACTACTTTAGATTTAGAAGATACACACACACATACACATATATATATACCATTCAATATATACAATACTTTAAATAAAAGTATAAAACATATGCTACTTAATATAATAAATTAATAATACTTGATAGTAAATTAATAATGTATTAAAACTAAGTTTTTAATTTCAGTTTGTGAAATTCTGAATTTTCAAAAAAAAATAAAAAATTAACCGGGCTGGGCCGATTAACCGACGGGCCCAAACTGGATTGGGTACGGGCCGGGTTAACTGGGGGGCCAAACCAGGTTGGGTCCGGGCCAGGTTAACCGGGCCCAAATCAAAAACCCAATCGGACCGGGATTCAAACCCCTAAAGCCCTTGGGCTTACCGGGTCGGGTCAAACCGTGCCGGTTTAATTATGTGGGCCGGTTCAGACCGATTCGAAACGATTTAATTATGTGGGCTGGTTCGAGCCGGTTTTAACCGGCCCGTTTGACACCCTTAATGTCCGCTCATCTATTATTCAGTCTTACAAATAAAAATAATAGATCGTCATTAAAATTAGCTATAACTAACAAAATTTAGATACTGAGCAAATATTTCCTCGTAACCTTCAATTTTAGTTTTTGTTGGCCGATCTTAGTAGGTTGATCGACTTATATTGTGAACCAACATATGACTGGAGGTGTTGCTCAGCCCTGATCCCCTCAATCTTTTTATTTTTAAAAAACAATTACTCACAAGAGATCATTATCGGATAATAATCTTAAAAGTTCAATAAATCAAATAATTATCTCAAAAATGGACAATCAGTGAACTTTTCACAAGCCACAATACAAATATCGAATACTAACTTAAAATTTGAAAAAAAACATAGGAAGAAAAATACACAATACTCCAAAACTATATACAACCAAAATGTGTATGATACATAGAGAAGTGGAGTGCAAGAAACCTTCTTAGTTAACAATTAGCATACAAATGGAATTTGTTGTTAAATTGTTCTTAGCCTAACAGAAATGACATGAGCAAAAACAAGGTGAGGTTACAAAACAAGACAAAATATGAGATAGACATTGATCACATTCTTTTTACTTCATTTTTTTCCCCATCTTGTTCCTTTATACATTAAATAAATACTCCATAAAATAATCCCAAAGGAGAAGATATGTTAGGTTATAAAATGCTGTATTTATTTTCTTTTTACTTTTTTCAATAATTTCAAAAACAATAAAAAGTTGCATTTACTTTTTCACTCTAAATCAATAAATAACTATAATTTATTTTATGGTCAAACACAACTTCAATTTTCATAACTCATTTTTCACATCGAAAATAATAAACATATTTTTTAAAATTTTACAACAATACATTGTCAAATGCCGATTAACTTGCATACAGAATCAACATGGTTTGGGGTGGTCGAAATAGTTGAGATGAAATTTTGATTTTGAATTTTTGAAAAATGAAAAAAGAAATCGTATCATAAGTGTCGCCTCTAAAACACGAATACTGAGTGCCGATAAAAATATAATAATATAAAATGGTCGTATGTAAGGGATCTATATAGTGTTTAAGTGGGGACCAAAGTGAGTAGTTGCATTTCATATTGTAATGGGTCCACAAGCAGACCAAACGCGGATATTTATACTGGAAAAGAAAATATTCGAAAATATTTATTTAAATTAAATCATCATTAGATATCTATTTCTAAGAATAAACTCTAATTCTTTTTTATGAATAAAATTTCATCATAAAATAATTTTAGTAGCTCAATTGATCGATTATCAAGAGAGCATACTCTCTCCCATTTTCACTTTCTCCTATCCTTCATAATTTTTTTTACAAAAAAGAATTCTTCTACTTCTATTTAGATTTAGAGGTTCTAGAGTTGAGCTTCGAAAGTTAAAAGTATCTTATGAAAAAAGAGTTTTATAATCTTAGTAAATTTATTTTGGTGTAACATTAAATTAATCGAGCTCGTAAATTTTAAATATAATTTTTTTAGCTTTATATATTAATGATGTAAAAAGTATCTAAACAATCACATAAATAGTAATGAATTTATTATTACAAATTAAACTATAGTATTTATATATATAAAAAATTGTTTTTAATTTCTTTTTATTGTTTGAGTTTTGATATCATTTAACAACAACAATAACAAATTCAGTGTATTCCCACATACATAGTGGGATCGGGGGAGGGTAAAATGTACGCAGTCCATACCACTGTATCCGAGAAGTAGAGATGTTGTTTCCGATAGACCCCCGGCTCAAGACAAAGAACAGTAAACAAAGTCGCAGTACAATAAGAAACAAGATGGGATAACAGAAAATAAGACATCCACAAAGTAATACCAAACACCAACAAATCAAAGGCACCCATCACACTCAAACTCTCCTAACTAGCAGCTCCAACCTATGGACACAACTTTAAGACTACCAACTCGGTTACCCGCCCCAAACTCTCCTAACTACTGACTACGACTAACTCACACACACTAGCCTTCTATCCTAAACCACCCTTGTTTTTCAAGTCGTCTATGTAATAAAGGAAAATCAGCTCATATAATTTGTGATGGGATGATTGAGGTATCTTCTTTCTTAAGAAGAAATTTTTAGATTGGAGTCATTGGAAATGGAAAAAAGATTTTCTTGAGAGTGTCACTCTAAAAAATAGATACTGCAATGTGTGAATTTGAATTTAATCAATCTACCCATAGAAGTTTCAGGTTTGAATCGAAAAAAGTATGTTAAAAGTGTCGCTATTAGAAGCACAACAACAACTCCAACGACATTTACCAGCGAAATCCGCAAAGTGATATCTGGAGAAGAAAGAATGCACATAGATCTTATATGTATTTTTTGGAGGTTGAGAGGTTGTTTCTGAAAGATCCTTAGCTTAAGTGAAGCAAATCAAAGTAGGAACCAACGGAAAAAAGACAGTGAAAAAGACATGACAAACATCAACAACAAGGTGTGATCACCTATACATAATAAACAATAGATCATAACAAATACCAAAAGTTAATGACTCCATGAATAGGCTTATGCTCCCTCCATTCGCTTTGACTTGTTACTTTTTGACATGATACGTCCATTAAGAAAATAATGATTGGTATAATGATTTTATCATGTTGTCCCTATTATTGATGTTTAGTAATAGGTATTAAAAAATGATTTAGAGATAAGTAATTAATGATAAGACTGGTAAAATTAAATATGGAAAAACTTTGTCTTTCCTTGATTTGTCAAAAATGACAAGTAAAAGATAGATATTAAATTAGAAAAATAGTGACCAGTAAAAGTGAACAGAGAGAGTACTACGACAGACACGGTGATCAAACTACCACCTCAAAGACTACATGATTAGGCTAATTACTAAGGAAATGTTCGACTATGCCTGCTAACATTCTACGCTTGTCCGCAACATCCACGCTCTCTTATATAAGGTTATGCCTTCGACAGGCTGAAGATATATGTTATATCTTGTCTAATCACTTCTCTCTCGTACTTATTCAGTCTACCTCTGCCTCTCCCACCTACACTCTATTCAACTTCTCATACTTACTCATTAGGGTATCAACACTTTTCCTCTTCACGTGTCTAAATTATTTCAGTTTCCTTTCTTCATCTTGTCCACTAGAGATGCCGCTCCACTTTACTTTGAATATCCTCATTTTTAATCATATCATTCCTAGTGTATCTACACATCACATGAATTTTGAATTTAGTGAAATTCTAATAAATGAAAAAAGAAAAAAATGAGAACTCTCATTAGATATTTTCCATTTTTTCTGTGTGTATACTAGCTTTATCTGCGTGCTAAGATGCCTAGATAGATGCACACATTTCTCGTACACCTCCTTTGTAATCATTACACCATTCTCACAATCCATACTGCCACAGGTACTGTACACAACCCCACCCACCCCCACCCCCACCCCCACTCCCTCTACCCCACCATCACCATACATACCCGCATACCCTCTTTCAATCTTCTCACCTTTTTTTCCTTCTATATATACACATCAACTTTGAGAGAGACGGTTGTAACAAGTTTCTTCATTTTATAGCTTTTGCATTACCTCCTTCTCTCTATTCATATCAACCCCTTTTGTTTTTCTTGAACTTTCACATATCAATCTTGTTGCTAAATCAACTTGGAAAAATTTGAGTTGCTAAATTTGTAGAGAGCTGGACAGCTGATTTATGTGTACAATGGATCCTTCTAGTCATGTGCAGCATCATCATCATCAACAGGTAAATATTATATTAATTATTGTTACATAGAATTAAAGAGAGATGTAAACTAGTGTTTGTTAACTTTGGCAAAATAATGAATGATGGTTTCTTACTTGTTTGTTTTGGGATCTTCTATTCTTTGTTTTTACTTTCCTCTTTTTGTGTGTTCATGTCTCTTCTCTGTGTGTTTTTCTTGTTTTTATCTGTCTGTTTCTCTTTTTTCTTTTGTGTTTTATAGATGCTAAAAAGGTTATGGTAGTTATAATAACCATTGTTCTTCATTTGTAACTTTTTTCTTCAAAAAAAAAATCATATTAGTATTCAATGTTCTGTATTTATATTAGGTTCGACTAAATTTGGATTCATGAAGTGCAGGATCCATTTTTAGGGGTTACACTTCCTAAAAGAACTTTTTTCATTCCTAAAGGCTTAGACCCGAGATGTTTGATTATGATTAGTGAAGAGATCTCAATCATTCCGCCACAAATCATTTTAGTAAACCATTGCTTTTTTTCTCAAGCTTGGTGATCCAATTAGTTTAATCCACTTGATATGAACTACTTCTCTTTGCTTTAATTAGCTTTTAAATTCTCTCTTCTTTGGATTTAAGTTCGTTTGATGTCTTTTAATAAGAGAATTAGTTATATCTCAATTTTTGCTCTAGTATTATTAGTAGTATATTTTATCTCAAAACAACTTTTGAAATTGGAAATCTTGTTTCAACTTGTACCAACATCTTTTGAGAAGGGAGAAAATTAAAGTTCAAATCTTTGTAAGTTTGTAGCCAAGGATGAGAGAAGTGCACAAGCACAATTTTTCATGTTTTTTTTTTTTTTGTACTAATTTTCTCTTTGCACAAAAAGTTGTTTGGCTGATCTAGATAAATATCAAAAGTGTTTAAAAAGAAAAAGGAAATCTAGAGAGTATTTCATAAAACTAATTTTCAGTTGATATTTTTTTGAATGTAAAAGCAAGGTATCCATAAATAAATCATTTGAAGCATGTAAGCTTTCTTTTTATGTCAACTATCATTTAAGTTTAGCAAATTTTGTCAATGATTTTAAGAACATAGTTTTTAGGTACTTTAAATCTTATTGACTCTAGCAGTGATGTGAATTAATACTCATCATAAATTGATTGTATTACACTTCTTTATCTGGACTTGGAACCCATACAATGTGAGCAACGCTTTCGTGCAAGGTCTTGAGAAGGGACACACTCTTAAGGGGTATGATGTTGGCGGCCTAACTAATGCAAGCATTAGTGGCTGCTTTCACAATTTGAACCCGAGATCTATAGATCACATAAAAATAGCATTACCGTTACTCGAATCTCACTTTTTTAAAAAAAATTGTTACTCTTCAGGAAATGTCTTCCCAAACAATTGAAAGCATGTTGGTTTGCACAAAGCCTGAGCAAGAAAAGAAGCCAAGGCCAGCAGAACAACAACCCCAAAAATGTCCAAGATGTGACTCTGCCAACACCAAGTTTTGCTACTACAACAACTACAGTCTCTCTCAGCCCAGATACTTCTGCAAATCTTGCAGAAGGTACTGGACTAAAGGAGGTACACTTAGAAATGTTCCAGTTGGTGGTGGTTGCAGAAAGAACAAAAGGCCATCGTCATCATCCAAGAGAAGCCAAGATAACAGCCCTAATAGTAACAATCCAATATCTCCTCTCAGCATACCTACTATATCTTCCTATGATCATTCCTCCACTGATTTGAGCCTAGCATTTGCTAGACTCCAAAAACAAGCAAGTGGGCATTTGGGAATTGATCAAGAACATGACGACGACAACAACAACAACAACAATATGTCAATGCTGTACAATCCTGACAACACTAGTACTACTGTCCCTTCTAGCTTTCTTGATGCACTAAGGGGTGGATCATTTCTTGAAAATGCTCCAAATGGATTTCACCACAAAATGTACTATGGGAACTATGGAGGTATGCTAGGGGCGAATAGCGAAGAAATGGGAATGAATTACGATCAAGAAATGAGCATTGGTACAACTAGTGCCAGTACTATAATGACAACAACAGTGAAGCAAGAAATGTGCGGTATGGCAAGATCATCTGAAGGCGATCAGAATAATAATAGCAAAGTTTTGTGGGGTTTTCCATGGCAACAGATGAATGAAGATCATTTAAACAACATGAATATGAGTGATTTTGAATCAACAAACAGGCAAAATTGGAGTGCATTTGGAGTTTCTTCTAATTGGCATGGACTTATCAATAGTCCTCTTATGTAGAGGTTGTTAGATGAATTAAGCTCAATCTTTGCAAAGAGAATTAAAGGAGATAGAATTTCATTCTTAGATTAGATAGTTTTAATGTTTAATTTAAATATCTAAGAATTTTGTGTCAGGTGTTTTCATTGATTCGTCTGAATTATTAATCCCTATGTTATTTTATTTTATTTGGGTTTAATACCATGGACTGTGCATCTTTTTAGGTTTGTTTGTCTATTATTGATTGACAAATTAATGAAACTTAAAAACTTTGTTCTCTTATATAGAGTTCTTTTTACCTTATTTAAATGAATGTGTTTAATTGTTAGTTGTTTATGAAAAACACACCTTTCTATGACTAAAAACCTTTAACAAGAAACTTTCCATATTGTAAAACAACAATTACATATTCGGTGTATTCTCACAAACTAGGATCTGGGGAAGGTAAAATATATGAAATGCAAACCACTATCTTAGATGAAGTACAGAGGCCGTTTCTAACAGGGGCGGGCCTAGGTGTTAATTTGTGGTGCTCCGACACCCATTAAATCTAACACAAATTAGGTATAATTATATAAAAAAAATATATAAAAATTGATATAGGATGAAGAAAAGAACCCGTTAAACTAAGAAGATAGTTGAGTGTTTTGGTTTTCAGACGAAAACTTAAAAATTTTAGATATCGATATTTGTATTCGAACCTCCTAAACACCCACGACCCCTAAAATCTGGATCTGCACTGGTTTTCGATAAATCCTGCCTCAGGACAAACTTTCTATATTATGCTTATTGAAATATCTTTAGGAGTTATTTGATTGGATGAATTATGTGGGTGCTTTCATTATAAAGTTCAAGATTAAATCTATTGTTTGCTTTGGTTGAAGTTAATTGTTACTTAATTACCAGGATTATGAATTTTATATCATAATTATGGAATTTGATAATCTTGATTATAATTCAAGAATAACAAGATTTTGAATCAAAAAAATACCCTTATAGCTGCAGCCGACGGAGATATCACGATATATTAAAAATTATAAATTCTACTACATTTTTAATAGCTCGCCTGAAAAGAGAGGAATGAAGATAACACCTTTCCTTCTATCCTCTGCGAGTGCGTTTTTTTAAAAAATAAAATATTAAAAAAATTGTTCAAGTAGACACCATACATAAAATAAAATTGAACAAGTAACTAACACCCATTCATCTAATTAAGGAGTTAACTATAGCTGGTTTAAGGAAAGTGAGTGTGAAAGTTAGAAATTTTTCTTTATAATTTTTCATTCCGAGTAGGGACCTAAACACAAAAATTTCTTTTCTCAGAGTCAAAAATTTCTTTATAATTTCTTTTTCATTCCAATTTTTTTTTTAATTGAAGGCTCAAATACATAATTTTTAATTAAGAATAAAATAATTTCAATCATCCTAACAGTTTAGGATATCTGCCAACACTTTCACCTACAAGGCTACAAGCTGGTACTATTTTACCTTGTCTGCAAATAATATATGCGAATAATATTAAAATGTATAGCTTGTTTTCAAGATATTCTATCATGATTGTTTCTTATTTTAAGGTAAGATCCGATGATTATTTAAATATGAAAGGGAATATTATGGAGGAATAATTAAATAATAATTAAAGGTTTTTGAGACACAATTTTCGTAATAGATTTTCTTCTCTTGCCAGACCAAATCTTACTTCCAGATTTGAGCGTGACAGATTTTATAATATTTTATTTTATAATCTTTATCAAATATTTTATGTTATATGGTACTAATTTTTCTTCTCTATGCCTGATATGATATTGAGTATTGACAATTGGGAGTTGCTTTTGGACAACTTGAGGATATTTTTTTTCCTCAGTGCCAAATATTATGCTTTGATCTTATCGTTTTCCTACCTTGAGGAGTATTTTTTTTTTTTTTTTTTTTGGGATGTGTACTAATACTTATAGTGTTACGTTTATAATTTTTTATTTTTGATATTTTGGTGATATTTTTTATTTTGAATAAATTAATTATAGTATTTTTTTTTATCTCAATTTATTTGATTCACTTTTACTTTTAGTCTATTTCAAAGAATGAGACTTTTTAGCTCTAAAATATTCTATTTATCCTTAATGCAATGAGTTATAGTGACACGGAAATCTATGACTTATTTGAGATCATAAGTTTTAAAAGTTTGTTCTTTTTTTTTAAACTTCGTATCGAGACAAATTACCTCACATAAATTGAAACTGAGGGAGTATTATGTTATAGTAGCCTTATTTATGATGTTATTCCTTGTTTTGTTATTACCAATTGTTTTCTTTCTCTTATATAACATCTTTCTCCGGATTGTTTTTATCTTGAGCCCGAAGTCTATCGGAAATAATCGCTTTATCTCATCTCTAAGATAATGATATGGATCACATATGTTCTACCTTCTTCAGATCGAACTTTATGAAAATACATTAAATATATTATTATTGTTCTATAATGCAAAGTTAAATTATTATTTTTTTTTTTGATTATTTATAGTAAATGTTAATTTTGTATATATTAAATCATAATCTTAGTAAAATTTCCCATTACTTCCTCACACTTTCAAAAGAAATGAATGTACGAAAAGTAATGGGACTCGGATAAGGAAGAAAAGGAGAAGAAAGTCGAACTTGACCTCAAATTCGAACAGAAATTGCTAGTGATTTATTTTTATCTATTTAAGTTTGATGAGCAAAATTATCTGATGTATATGTTGATATCAGATTTTATTAGCATGTATTTGATAAAAAGTATTTCAAATATGTGTTAGCTGATCCGAACATTCAGGGGCAGACCTACGTGAGTGTCAGGGGTGTTGGGTTCATAGTAAATGAGAAGTGTGAATGGAAAAATGAAGAAAAATCAAGTGGAAGAAAAAAATTGAGATCACACCAATATGAAAAGTGTATTCAAAAATAGGAAAGCTTACTAAATTCTCCCACATTGGTGGGAGAAAGAAGCTTTAAAGTGTTTATATTGTGAAACACACTCCCACATAGATAAGTGGGGCAAGGAATAAGAGATGTCTTGCTTCGCCGTCGTCGCTCGCTCGGGTTGGATTCAGATTTGTCGATTGATGAGATTTATTTTTTTGGACAAACTTTATTTGAATTCCGAAGGATGCCAAGGAAAAATGCAATAAAATTTTACTGCAGAGTTTCGGAACTCTGTTTATATATATGCAGTAACAGTGAAACAGTAACAGATGCAATGGTTTGAACAAGAAATGTTTCAAACTGATATTTAGTTTCAGAAGGATGCAACCCTTCCGAAAATGACACAATGTTTCGTGAACTGACATGACTATTTCGGAACAAACACACTGATTCGCATGAAATGACATGACTGTTTCGGAACAAACACACTCCTTGATGAACAGACATGAATTTACAGAAAAGGTGCAACCTTTGAAGTGAACCATAGCCTCTTTTCAGAAGAGGCATGTTATGGCTATAAAAAACTGCTTTCTTCCACAGGTTTTGGTACGAAAATTTCAGAATACAAAATTACTTCTTGTCTTCCAAATTACTCTGTGTGATCAATCAAAACGTTCTGTGCGTATTCCAACCGTTTGAGGTACCGCTACAGTTAGTCTGTTTAGCCATTTTATCCTAGGAGGAAAAATTCCACAACCTCGGGTACAGTTAGGGGAATTATTTCCTTAAGGAAACTCCGTGAATTCGGACGACTTGAATATTTTCTGTTTCATCTTAATCTCTGAAAGAATAAAATACACCTCTTGGAAAGGTCATTTTAATCTCGTGTTGAGGGTGTTTGATATACTTCATTGTGTTCTTGTTTATAGTTGAACTCAAGTTGAGGTTATTGTTCTGCATATACAGATTCTGTGTACCTGAAGTACAAATAAAATACAAAGGGTTCACCTGAACCTCCTCGATAAGAAATTATGTTGTGTATATAGGGTAAAAAATCTATATTTCAATATATATATTTATTAATTTCAAACCACCTGAACCAAAGATATGAGGCAGATCAGTAGTATTGGGTTGTGTTACTTGGGCCGCACGCACCACCCCCACTACGTAATTTTCATTTTTAATTCATTTTTCAACCCCTGAGAAAAAATCTTGGATCCGCCACAGCCGAAACATTTTTTTAATGACAATCATCTTCAAGTTGATATGAAAACATTGCATACTCAGCTACTAATTCCTTATTAAGGAATGCTACTTTTCGTATGTTAATGATTTATTTAACCATGTCGTACATGCGAATGCTTCGACTTTTTGATCGGAACTCATCAGATTAAAAAAGAAATAGTATTATAGTAAAAAAGAAAAAAAGAAAAAAACTTATAACAACAATTTTATAGCAATATTTAACTATAACATTCAAATTTTCATTAAAACCAATTTCAAGTATTGTTATAGTTATGTCTTCTATAATACTCCTTGGAGTAACATTTTGCTATAGTAATTAAAAAGTATTCGAACAAATAATATTGTTATAAAAAAATAAATTGGATTGAATATGTAATTATCCACCTTGTGGCATAGATTACCAACTTTGGTCTTAAGCTTAACTACTCTAATTGTTAGTGAAATGGATCATCTAGCTAGTTTCTTTCACAATTATTAAGTGAGACATGCATTTTTATGGCTTTATGAGGTTCAATATTTGACAATATATTATGCCAAAATTGAATCAATGTCTCAAGTGGCATATCAAGTCAATAAAGGACAAGTAAAAGCTGCGGAGAAAGTAAATATCGCTTATATATAAATATAAAGATGTATAAAAATAAAGATCTCTTATAAAAAATAAGTAAAATTTTAAAACACCCCATAAAAAGTTTTAAAACTATTTTTTCGGCCCCACCTCCTCTCCTCTCTCTCCATACAATACTAAATTCCTTCTTGTATGATATATAAAATATGATATTTTATCTGTGTTCACTATAAGTTCTAAATCATGAAAATTAACAACCACAATTATAAGAAAAATATAAAGAAAATAATTTTATTGATGAATCGTTTGTCAGTATAATTTTATGTATATTTTTTAATTCTTATGATCAAAATGTCTTTATCGAATGTAGGATGGTGTGGACTTGCTAGTGATATATTTGATTTTCAAGAAAGTCCTTGTCCTGATTGACCTTCTAAATGAACTTTTTTAATTACCCCTCTCTTGTTAAAGAGCTATGTAGTTGATGATTGAATTCTTTCCTTGTGGATGTTTTCATCAA
The DNA here is from genome assembly GCA_030864225.1 of Capsicum baccatum var. pendulum. Classification (NCBI taxonomy): domain Eukaryota; kingdom Viridiplantae; phylum Streptophyta; class Magnoliopsida; order Solanales; family Solanaceae; genus Capsicum; species Capsicum baccatum. Next base: position 34,456,330 of record CM061560.1, read on the forward strand.
CTTTTGAATAATTTCAGATTATAAATATAAATAGACAATTTGTATATTTACATATGAACGCTTTTGCTTGATTTTGAATAATTCGTGTAAGTTATCAAACTTATCACAAAAATTATATAATGAGATTGTATTTAATTGTATCAAGATATATCATTTTGAATGCTTGGTTATCTTTGATTAATATGACACATCATTTTGAACATATGACATTATTTGTTCATCACCTTTAAATTTGATTGAAATGCCATGCTATATATTAAATATGTGACATGGGTTTTGTCCTCAAAATAAAATAGTTTGAGCTTAAAATTAATAAAATAAACTTATTTAATTGTTAGTCACAATAAAGTTAATCACTTGAAAACTAATCCTATTAAAATTTTAATGATTATGTCAAGGGTGAATAGATAAGTCCATTCTCTATAAGAATGCATGCAACATGCCAAGTTGGATGGATTTAATCAAGTGTAGTCATTTTCTCAAGAAAAGCAATGAAAAATTGACATATCCCCACTTGACCAACTTGGTCTTTTGGATTTGATGTGCCAAAACAACTTGTTTCTTCTGACATACTGGTAGTATACTAGTATTAATAGCAAATAGAATTTTCTGACCTGTATCTGGTTGAGGGATTTATTTTTCAAGGTAAGATTTTAATTATACGAATTCAAATTTAATCAAATTTTAGTATAAATATTGAACGTTAATCCACTGTCCAATCAATATATATAAGTGGTGATGGTCAACAGGGTCGGACCTATAGTCAATTATTTAGTGTTTTGATATTCGTTAAATCCGATGAAGACTAGGTATAATTATATAAAATATATATATATATATATATATATATATATATATATATATATATATATATATATATATATATATATATATATATATATATATATATATATATATAATTTGATATAAGATTTTAAAAAACACTCAATAAGCCAAGAAGATAGATGAGTGTTTTACTTTCCAGGCGAAATCTTAAAACTTTGGGCGTTAATATGTATGTTTGAACCATTCGAATACCTATGATTCACAAATCCTGAGTCCGCCGCTGATGGTCAACGGAAATTGAAGACTGTTCCAACAAATTGAAGGGGCACGAGATTAGGGGTGGACCTACAACGTTAGGAAATTTACAAAAAATATGCATAAATATTTAATTACAAGTTCAGTAATTTCTTATACATATTAGGAGGGAAAGAGAAAATAGAAGAAAGGATAGAAAATAATGGTAATCTCTAGAGAGGAATTGTAGTTTTTTCTTTATTTTATTGGTCATATATATTGAGAAGATGGAAGCAACTATATATACTAAAAAAGCTGTAAAAAGAGATTAAAAAAAAAAATAGACCTCAAAAATAGGTAAAAAATAAGAGACCTCGTGAGGTCTCTTATCCCCTCAATTTATTTTTTAATTAATTTTTAAATAAAGAGACCTCATGAAGTCGGTAAATAATAAAATAAACTGAATGACACAATATTAGGGATTTCAAGAGGTCAAAAATAAAATGCGAAAAAATTTAGCGCCTAAATAATAATAAAATTTTAAGCATTATGACCTCATGAGGTCACTAAAATTTTAATAAACCAATATTTATTATTAAAAATAATTATGTGTCATTATTTTATTTGATGAAGTGTAAAGGCAAAATACATATTTATTTAATTCTTTTAATATTTATTATTATAATTAAAAAAAAATGCAAGAGGCAGCTCTCTCAAACTGTCCCTCTCTCAAATTCGGCTCAAACACTCTCGCGCAAATCCGTCCCTCTTGAAAAATCGTCTCTAGCTGTGGAAACTCTCTCCTTCAAATCGTAAATAATTTGCGGATTCTCCATTTCAAGTAAGGTTGTTTTGATTTTTTTTTTTAATTTATGTATAGAATAGTATTTGAATATATGGATGTCCTGAGTTTTCTTTATTTTCTCCAAAATGTTAATGAATAGTTTGGGATTTTGTTGCCTTGTTTCAGAACGGTTTGAGGTTTAGATATGGGTGTCAAACGGATCGGTTTTAACTGGCCCAAACCGGCCCACATAATAAATCGGCCCGGTTTGGCCGGGCCCGATAAGCCCAAGGGTTTTAGAATTCCGGGTCCCGGGTCATTTTTTTTTAATTTGGGCCCGGTTAATCCGGCCCGGACCACGTCCGGTCCAGGCCCGCCGGTTAACCGCTTGGCTCGGCCCGGTTACCTTTTTTTTAAAAAAAAACATTAGATTTTGGGCCTAACTAGCCGTTGGCCGAACGGCTGTGTAGCCGTTTTTGGGCCCAAACTAGCCTAGCCGTTTGGGCCCATTTATTTTTTTTTAAAAAAATTACATTAAAAATTATTTTTCAATCCCAAATAAAATTCTATAAATACCCTACAACTTCAAATCATTTTTCACACAATTTTTCACTCTCTCAAATCTCAATTCTCAAATATTCAATATATTTAATTTCTTAAAGTGTTCACTTTAATTTTTTAATTTTAAGTTTACAAAGTACGAGCGGAAGTTTCCAAAGTCGCAACCTTCGAATACTTTTAAAATTTGGTATTGTCGTTTCATCTCTTACGTTTAATTTTTATTTATTGTATTAATTGTTTAATATTTAATTTTATTATATTTGTGTATTTTAAATATTTTTAATTTAATTTAATTTGTATTATGGATAAATTAAGAAACCTCGCTACTAAAGGTGTTAAAATTTTTTGTCCCGGAAGCGGTAGTGGTAGTAAAAAGCGAATTACTAGAGGTAGTTCAAGTAGTAGATATACATGTGTGCCTTCGCCTCCAGTACCACTTGGTACACCTTTTGAGGAAGAAATAGGTGTAGGTGCTCACGATATGGATTATGTAGAAGTTCAGAAAAATTACGGTATAGAAGAAGAAAATGAAGTAGATGCGGTTAATTTAGACGAAGATAATAAAAATATTGCTGAGACACCCGTAGTAGAAAATGCTAACGTTAGATCTGAATCGATTAATCTCCCCCCCCTCCCCCCCCCCCCCAGTGCCCCAAGACCTCGTAAAAAAACTAGTGTTGCATGACAATTTTTTGAACGTATATCAGATAATGAGGTGCAATGCAATATTTGTCAACAAATATATAAGCATAGAAGTGGAAGCATGTAAGGGGGTACGGGTACGTTAATGAGACATATAGCTGAAGATCACAAAAGAGAGTTAAATATTACACAAGGTGGTGGGGATGTTGGTGGGCCAATGCAAACTAGAATGGACTCAGCAACCGGTCACGTAGCGAAGAAATATAATAAATTGAGGAACCGGAAAGAAATAGCTAAAATGGTAGCTGTGGGTTATTTGCCTTTTAGTTTTCCTTCTTCTGACGCATTTATTCATTATATACAAACAATTTATAATTCTGTGTTTAACGGTATTCCTAGAATTACTTGTTGGTCTGATATTTTTAGACTTCATTCACAATATTGTTTTTATTTATCAACATTGTTAAAAAATATTCAATGTAGATTGTCTCTAACTTCTGATCTTGGTCGTTCTGTAAATAAAAGTGATTATTTAACCGTTACTTGTCATTGGATGGATAGTAATTTCATGATGCAAAAATGTATTCTTGCTTTTTTATATGATGAAGATCGTAAACATACTGGACAATTTATTGTTGATTCTAATGTTAAAATTACCGGATATTATGGTATCGAAAATAAAATTTTATGTATTGCTTTTGATAATGCTTCTAACAACAAGAGTGCTATAACAAAAATTAAAATCTACGCTATCTCCACCCTTACCTGAAATTTTTCATATTAAGTGTGCATGTCATATATATAATTTAATTGTAAAAGATGGTCTTGAGTTTGTTGAGTTTTATATTGAAAAAATTCGTCTTGCCGTTGGTTTTATTCAAGGAAATAATCGTAGATCGAGAATTAGAGAATTTAAAATTAAATGTCAAGAAAATGGACTTACACCTATTTTGATGCCTGAGGAAATTGATACTAGATGAAATTCTACGTATGAATTTTTAAAAACTTGTTATAAATATAGATTTCCTATTACACTAGTTTTTAACCAACATTGCGGTTCATTTGATGATTCTGCTGATTGCATGCGACATGATTCTGATTGGTTTGTAATTAATGATCTTGTTAAGTTTTTAGAAAAATTTTATGTAGCTACGGTTGAATTTTCCGGTGCTTATTATCCTACTATTTGTAATATTTTGGCATATATAGTCGATATTTCTAGTTTGCTCAAAGAATATAAAAATAAAGAAGGTTATAAAGAAGCTGTTGGTGCCATGTTTACGAAATTTAAAAAATATTTTTTTCGATTCTCCCTATTTACTTGGTTGGTGCTATGCTAAATCCGTGCATGAAATATATATGTGCCACTTTAGTACTCTTATTTATACTAACTTAGAAATAAATACTAACCATGATTCTGAACAAGTACAACCTGATTTGTGGACGGCTACGAATGATGCAAAGGATTACATAGAAAAATTATATAATCACTATGTTGATTTATTTGATTTAGTCGTACCTACAAATATCACTCTAACTGTTGCTCCTTATCCTCCCGAGGATCCATCATCTTCTAAAAGGCCGGCACATAGTAGTTTTTCTGATTCCTTTTTTTTATTTAAATTGTTGGAACAGTGTTGATGAGAGAACTTACACATCAACTTATCGGGAAGAGCTGAAATATTATCTTTGATCGGCACCAGAGGATCGCAGATGACGGATCAACATGTTGGAATGGTGGAGGAGTAATAAAACACAATATCCTGTACTTTCAAGATTAGCTAGAGATATCTTGAATGTTCCAATGTCAACCGTTGTATCAGAGAGCGCCTTTAGTCAGGGACGATAACAGCTTAGAGACAACCGACACTCATTGGGAAGCAATGCAATGAATGTTCTAGTTTGCCTTAAAGATTGGATTAGAGCGGAAAGAAGAAATCAAGGAATGGAACCGGAGCCGAGCGACGAGCTGAAACTTGAAGAAATTATGTCTTCACGGGAGAACTCAGCAGAATCAAGTCCAATGCATGGTTTTGCTCCCGTTGACTTCGATTATCCTATGCAAGTTCCTGTTAATATAAACATGGATGAATTGAAAAAAATGATGCATAAATTTTAGATTTTTCATTCATGTAAATTATAAATTTCGGATTATTTTGCAATCAATAAAATTCCCCAAATTCATTCACTCCTTAGTCCTTGCTTTTTATATTTTTTCATTTAACAATTTAAAATTTTAAATTGAATTTCTAGTTTTCTACTTTAAATAAAAAACTTACTTCTAATATATTATTAATTTACTACCAAATATTATTAATTGATTATATTAAGTAGCATATGTTTTGTAAATTTGTGTATATATCTTCAATAGAAGTGTATATTTAAAGTATACATCTATATATGTTTTATAAATTAGTATATAACTATATCTATATATATTGTAATGTATATATACTGTAGTATATTTTATAAGTAGTAGTATATATACATTGAATGGTGCGTATACACGTGTATATATCTTCTATAGAAGTGTATATTTAACATATAATTGTGTATATGTTTTATAAATTAGTATATAACTATATCTATATATATTGTAATGTATATATAATGTAGTATATTTTATAAGTAGTAGTATATATACATTGAATGGTGCGTATATATGAGTATATATCTTCTATAGAAGTGTATATTTAATGTATACATGTGTATATGTTTTATAAATTAGTATATAACTATATTTAGATATATTGTAATGTATATATATATTGTAGTATATTTTATAAGTACTAGTATATAAACATTGAATGGTGCGTATATATGAGTATATATCTTCTATAGAAGTGTATATTTAACGTATACATGTGTATATGTTTTATAAATTAATATATAACTATATCTATATATATTGTAATGTATATATAATGTAGTATATTTTATAATTAGTAGTATATATACATTGAATGGTGCGTATATATGAGTATATATCTTCTATAGAAGTGTATATTTAATGTATACATGTGTATATATTTTATAAATTAGTATATAACTATATTGAATGGTGCGTATACACGTGTATATATCTTCTATAGAAGTGTATATTTAACATATACATGCGTAAATGTTTTATTAATTAGTATATAACTATATCTATTTATATTCTAATGTATATATAATGTAGTTTATTTTATAAGTAGTAGTATATATACATTGAATGATGCGCATACTATATATATAGTGTATATATATTATTTAACGTATTTATAAAGTATATAGGTGGGTATATGGCTATATGTAATGTATATTGAAAGAAAGTTTTTTTTTTATATATTTTTTACTGGGTTTGACCGTTTTTTTAACCGGGTTTGATCGAGTTTTGGTGGGTTTGATCGGGTTGGATTAAGTGGGCTGGGTTCGGGTGGGCTTTAATTTTTTTACTGTTGGGCTCGGCCCGGCTAGCGCCAAACCTGGCCCTTAACCGGCCCTCAACCTGGTTAAAGTAGAAGGGCCGGTTCTGGGTTGGCCCGGCCCGGCCCGTTTGACAGTCCTAGGTTTAGAACGTAATTGTTGGTGGTTTTTATAGATCATTCTTGCATTGGTCGTCAAACTATTGGTAGTAGCGTGAGCCTTGAATCTGATACTCATCCCATGGTTGTGTCCTGTGATGATTCTGTACACTTTCACATATTTTGTTAATCCTCTATAAGGTCAACCTCTAAATATTTTACGCCTAAAATTAAATGAAAGAATGAGATAAGGAAAAAGAACCAACATAAGAGCTTGATCTGAAATTCATCTTTGATGACAGAAATCCAAAGACCATTCCCCCATCCTTGTTTAACAAGACACGTCGATTAGTAAGAAAGTTATATGTATATGGTTTTTTTAGAGAAAACATGGTTGAATTCTTGGTTAAGATTTTTAAGTATGGTAGTAGGTCACATTTTAACTGGTGGAGAAACATTCAGTAAGGGGGAAGGTGGTGGGGTGGGGAGGTATTCTATTTACTGTGGTGTATGGAGGTGCTGAGATGAGAGAATACTCGTGCTAGGGCTCCCAAAAGCATAAAACAAGTGTAAATTTTGAAAAATTTCACACTAGCCCATATTTGTAGTTTTGGACTTGCAGTCACCATCATGACTTGGGCAACACGCTACAGTGCCATCTGCACAGTGCCCATCGTGGTGAACCTTACCGTGTTGAGAATTGCATCATGGGGACTGATACCGTCCCCCAGTTTGAAAAAAATCTCATGAATCTCTAATATTCTTCACTGCGGGACAATTACCATAGCGGTGAACTTTAGCGCCTTGGGCGCCACATCGCACTCACTGAGGGTGTATCAACCCTTAGAAATAGTTCATCTTCTTAGATAAAACTTGTATAACTTCTTCTATCGAACCTGAATATATAAATTTATGTTGAAATCTACTGATGTAACCTAACTAAAGGTGGATTTGGAGAGGAAGTAGTTGAAGCTTTAGCTTGGTGGAAAGCAAATTATTCCATCGCTTAGTTTGTATAGGAGTGTAAATGAAATAAAGAAACAAACATAATAAGAAAATCTGAGATATGGTAAATACTGTAGAGATATTCTAGATATGGTACAATATATTTAGACTTCAATTATAGAATATTCAGAGATTTACATTAATTGTAGGTATTTTATTTTTCTCTATTCTTTTCCTGATCTATTTTTTCTTGAGCTGAGGGTCTATTGGAAACCGTCCTCTACCTCTGCAGTAGGTGTAAGGTCTGCATGCACTCTACTATTTCCGACCCCGCTTTGTGAGACTACACTGGTATGTTGTTGTCATAGGAGAATGGGCAGGATGAAACACAGAATTATTAAGGAATTTGATATTATTGACTATATGCTACTTGGTTGCTCACTTAACTGATATTTGATTCACTTGAAGAATTCATCAACTTTTTAATACTTCAATTTGTGGTGAAGCACTACAACTTTCATGAATATTTATATGGTTTAGGTCACTTGATTTGCCACATTGTTACCAGTTAAAGGATTTTTATGAGGCTTTAGTAACCCTCGCCCTTTTCAGTGTTGTTTCTTCAAGAAGTGACTGTTTGAAAATTGTACTTTTGTATTAAGTCTGCTACATTATCCTTAGCGGCATTTTGTCATGAAACTTGCTCTATTGTTACCCTATTAAACCATCAAACAGGTAATAAGTTCCCTAGCAGAAAAGCAGCAGTCACCAAGAGATATGTAGTCCTTCTCTCTCACTTGTAAAGTCGAGCCATGTGAGATCCATTTTTGACTTGCTTTTTCCTACTCATTGTCATATCCCCCCCCCGGTAAAAAAGGACTGACCCACCAAATTCTTTAAATACTTGGTTAGAACTGAAAAAATAAGTATTTAAAGTTGAAGTAATAGTTATACATGATTTTCACTTTGAAAAAAAGAAGCTGAAGATCTGTGAATGAAAAATAGTTGTTTCACTTGATATACTCTTTGAACAACTATTTTATTTACCAGTATTTCAAAATCCAAAGAATTTTATTGTCCTAGCTTTGTCACTAGTTACAAAGTTGCATTCCTATGAATACTATTTTCATCCAACCAAAAGGGCAATCTTAACAGTAAGCCTCTCATTCATTTAATATGTGTGCTCTCTAAACCGGCACACGACTTTCAAATTCTATTGGAAGTTTTTTTTCAATGACAATAGGCTAATTTTTTTTCTCCAGAAGTCTTAGTCGTATGACATGTTAATAGGTTCACTAGCTTAACTATTGTGTGGCGAGTATATCTGATCAAAAATGGAATAAGGTTTGCGAAACATTCTGATGCACTCTGGAGCTATTCAGAATGCGTAAGGTTTCTGAAAGATGCTGCAAGATGCATTGAGAATACCTTAACCTGACATCATGTTTGCACAACGCAGAATCGAGCTTTGTTGTATACGATTTGTGTTTCAACTATTTATTTTCGTAGACAGCTTATACAAGATTGCTACTTGAAATTCTCTTATCTTGCTTGTACTTTTATATTTTTATAGCTAGCATACTGCACACATACAAGTCTTGTAACCAAAATATGGATAAGCATTTTCATGTTATATACATCTGTAGCAACACCTATTAGCTGACATGGCCCTGTATAAACTTGGACAAACTTAGCAAAGAAATAGTTGCAAGATCAGAGAGTATTTGGATCCGTGTGTTTTTGCTTGATAATGACAGATTTTCGTACAATGTAGAGATCCTGCAGTTAACTAGATATGCTGCTATTCCGTAGATTGCAGAAAATATTTAGACACACACACTTTGTTGCAGCTAGAACTAGTTGTTAGTTCATGTAAATACACTTCTTCCCACTTAACGACATTTGGAGTTGTTAATGATATTAGATTATTAGGTAAAGATATTCTGGAGTCCTAGGTTGCTGCCTCTCCATGGGGACTGTTTCGTAGGAAAAGTGAGATAACAGGTGTCCCATGGTCCTGTAAAGAACTAGAGGAGGCATAAAGTTACTGCTGGATATAAGTTGCTCTGCCATTCAGTTATCTAGGGCTGAAGTAAATACAATCCTGCTATATTTTTATTTTCTCTCTGCATTTCTTTGTTTTGTTGCATTAGCAAATTAATTTATCTTAGTTTATCTTGTCATTACAGAGAAAGTGTTTTTGGCGTTCCGAATATGAAGCCCAGATTAAAATAAACTTCAAGTTAAAAGTTGGGTACATACTTATTGGCTTGCTATCAAAAGCTCGTGATAAAAATAAGAGGCCTAGGTGGATTCTAATAGCAAAGCTATCTAGCGAAGCTAAGGCCTCGTAGACTAGGGAAAAGCAAAGAGATATACAGTATGCAGGAATAAAGGCCTAATTCGATGCATTACTTGCTTTGGGGGATTTCCTTTTGTCCCGGTGATGTAGTACGCTCTCCTTGACCTCCCCAGTCTATACCTATTTCACATGGGGTATATGGTCGATACAGAGATGTGACTGAGGAGCCCAACAGTGATGAAGATGATGAGGATTATTATGTGAATAATACACCACCGCATTGTTAAAGTTGAATGTTGTGTTAGATAATCTAAACTATATTAGATAATCTAAACTATATACTTTATGGAGGTTTATTTGAAATTTCAAGTGTTTTTGAATGCATTAAAACTTTAAAGTAGTTTGAACAATAACATTGTTAAATAACTTATGACTTCTATATTTTGTTCGTTCAATTTCAAGGTATTTTAATTTGATTTTCATTTGGTGATTATTGGATTATATTTACTTGTGTTTGTTGTAGTTTGATTGATTGATGGGTGTTCTTGGAGCTCGATTTAATTGATTATATTGTATATATTTTTATTGAATTGATTAAAATTGCAGGTATTTGTAAAAGGCGTTATTGCCATTAGTTTTTTTTTTTTTTTTTTTGCTAAAAAGAGACCTCATGAGGTTGCTATTTCACATTTTCATTTTCCCCACAATGTATAAAAGCGACTTAATGAGGTCTCTTTTTCACAATTTCATTTTCCACATGCTCGAATAAGAGACTGCAAGAGGTCGTTTATGTTTTAAATAAATTATTTATAATAAAAAATTAAAAAATAATAGTCACCTTATGAGGTGTCTTTTAATTAAAAAAATAAAATCAAATAGAGACCTTACGAGGTCTCTTTTAATAAAATAATAATAATTATAAAAAATAATTTAGAGACCTCACGAGGTCTCTTTTTGGAAAATTTAAAAAATTATCTAGTGACCTTGTGAGGTTGCTTTTAAGCGACCTCATGAGATCTTTTACAAAAAGCGACTTATGTTTTAGAGACCGTCCATTGAAGTCGCTTTTGAAATCTCTTTTTAAGGGAAAGAGATCTCATGAGATCTCTTTTTTAAGTCTCTTTTTACAACTTTTTTAGTAGTAATTAGTGCTTGTATTAGAGTTGATTGTTTATATTACACCTTTTCAAGTTACACCTTTTTCCAAACTTTACTAACACAAAATATTTTGTACACCTAATTACCTTTTCTTCTCTTGGTAGGCAATTTACGAATCAGACCAACTCAATAAACTACTTACGGATCGTTTGGTTTGAGGTATAAGTAATTCAAGGGATAAGTAATTCCGGATAAAATATAAAGATCAATTAAACGAGTGTTTGGTTGAAATTTATACCATAGTGATGGAATAACTAATCCGGGTATTAATTATCCCGAAATAATAATTTCCCAACCAAACGACCCCTTAATTACTATATAATATATTGATATATTATAGAGAAGTGACATTTTTTCGTGCAGTTGACTGGACTGCAGTAAAAAAATTAGTTATTCTCTTCCTTAAACCTCATTTTTGCTAAAGTTAATATATTGCCATTTGGACAATATTTGGTTTCACTAAAAAAGTATTTAAAAATTAAAATTGTCTTCAAAAATGAATTTATTTGGAAATAAATTTATGATGGAAAATTGCCATTTCATTTCAAATGTTTTTCAATATTTCATAAGTACATATTTCACATACTCCGTTCATCTCAAATTATAGCAGCTAGGGATGGTAAACGGTGCAGAGTGGTGCGGTTATGGGTTAAACTCGTGAGACTTCAACCTATCCTATCCTGTATATATAATTTGTTGTTTTGAACCCATCGACATGACCTTTTTCTTCTTTTCCTTTTTTTCGATTGAATGAATTTGATACTTTATAGTTAAACACGTCATCAGACACCTCAACGTGACACAAACTTTCACTTTAGTACCTAAAGTAGATGTTGTTCATTTTAAACATCTAAATCAGTCACCAACTGTGTCATTTTGACACCTTGCACTGGCATGGTAAAGTGAGTGTAGAACACTCATAAATAGCACGTGACTGTCTTATTTTAGTCCATTTTTTAATTTAATTTGATCTTCTTCTTTCCCATTTTTCCAGCCCATTATCTCTCACCATCTTCCATCATTTTTTTAAACTCAAATTCCTTTAATGGTACTCCCAAAGTCCCTTTATTTCTGATAGAATAATTTATTTGACTTTTTTTCCCATATCACTTCTAATAATGTAACCTTAAAAATGAAGAAAATACAAATTTATTTGAACATATATGTACGAGACAATAAAAAACTAATAAAATGAAATTCTTAATTCAAATACAAAAAGTATAATTCAAATATTGATTTTTCTACTTTAAGAATTTTGATTTTCTTTATTTATATGGCTAGCTCCATAATTTAACAATGCGAAATAAGTAAACCACTTTTTTCAATTTGATTATCACAACTAAAGAGACCACCGAAGAAAACACTTACATTGAAAAATTCAACCTTCATTAAAGCAGTTTAAGTTCAAAGAAGATGACTGTGGTTGGTGGGGAAGACGGTCGTGGTTGGTATTGGTCGAAGTCCTTTTTTGTAATTATTTGGTCAACAAAATTACGTGTCATTGATTTGTTGGACACCTAGCCATGAGTTTTGGTCTTCTTTTTTTTTTAAAAAAAATTGTAGGTGTATATAATGATATGACGATTTAAAATGAATTGACACAAATCAATTGGCCATTATCCATGTTGTAAGTGTTTGCAACCCATGCACTAGAGAATTTTACAAGCTGATCCGAAAGATGCCAACATGAAACAATTAGTGACAAGTTTTGGAATTTAAAATGAACAACGTCCATTATAGAAGTTAAAGTAAAAGTTTGTGTCAAGCTTAGGAATTTGACCATGTATTTGGCCTTTATACTATAACAAAACTGCATTTCTTTTTTATGTCAAGGATACCAACTGATTAGTTCAGGTGACAAAATTCATCATATACATGAGTGATACATTACAAAGTTTTTCTCAAAGAACATAACAGCCAAATGAGAAAAGAAAATACGTTTCATCTTTATGTTCTATGTTCTTACTCACAAGGTAATGCAGGTTTTAAATAGGAATAGTTACCAATACAGATCATTCGATCACCTAGTCACACACACAGAGTTCGTGTATGTGTGTATATTGCATGTATAGGTATATATGGATATGTATAGCATATGTACACATATGTGTAGCATATGTATATTATACATTGATAGTTGAAGTGTGCTAAGATAAAAATTTGGTAATAGAACAGGTAGGATATATTCTCTCCAAAATAAGTAAATCCACGCGTCTTACATTGTAAATCTTACGCGATATGGCATATAGAATGTGCATGTGCATCGATTTGTCACGTACAATGCCTGTGTCTATTTGTTCAACTTTACAATGGTTTAAGTGACTTCTTGCGCATACTCAAATTGGAGGAATGGATGTCAATTGAGGCCAAATTAAAAATCACGTTTATATACCATGCCTTTTTTGATATCCGAGAGAATTTTTTTTAAAGTATTATTTTCAAAATATTTATTCAGAGAAAATAAAATTTAAGATCGAAAATTTTAAGAGATAAAAATTTAAGATTAGACACTTTGAAAGACACTAAGCGTAATTTTTCCAAGGGTGGGCCTATATTGCCGAACTGGCCCAAGCCAATTGGGGTTGATCCAACCCATTAGATTAAGGGGAAAGGATAAAAATAACGCCTAAAACTAAAATAATTCCACAAAATTAGCACTTAATTTAAAAAACTGAAAAATAGCACTCGATCATGGTGACTGCTTACCCCAAGATCTTTATTATCACGACTATATACTTAGACGGCTACACGTACTTCACTAGTGCATGGATTTATCAACCAGCACTCAAAAAGAATTGTAATAAGATTGGTATGACTCCTTTTCTTTTTTTAAAGATTCTATTCTTTTTTATTCTTTTTAAAAAATTGATTAATTACTTTTTTTTTCAGATTATTTTGTATTCACCAACATTATTAAAATACCATACTATTTGTTTTGTTTAGTTTTATTTATTTATACAATAAACTACAATACCATATACTTTTAATATAATAAAATTGTTTAAGATATATATTTATATATAATAATGATACAGATTCTACATATATACATATTCTATATAATAATTATAGAATTTTTATACATATTCTATACAATTTTTAACTATAATTATTATTTAGATACATATTTTATACGACTCTATATAGTTTTTACATGCATTCTAAAAATGTATCAATCTAGTATAAGAGAGTATCAATTGAGTATATGGACACTTCAAGTGTATCAATGTAGTATAAAAGTTTATTAATATGGTATAAAAGAGTATCAATTGGGTATAGAGACTGCATGTGCTTGCATAAAATTTTCTTTCTCTTTTTTAAAAAGTGTATCAATGTGGTATAAAAGTGTATCAATTGAGTATAGAGACTGCATGTGCCTAATTGGGCCAAATGGCTAAAAAAGGGAATAACTTTAGCCGACTGGCTACAGCATGTCCACCTTTTCAATTATGGGCCATTTTTTTTAAATGACCATGCCATGTCCTTTTCCCTTAGATTAACAAGTCAATAAGTCCTTTTAGCTGTAAAGCCTCTTGTCCTCGAAATTGGATGGTCTTAAACTTTTGATCCGTTTATTAGATTATGAAACTTTAAGGGTGTGTCTGGCAATTTTTGATGTTGGATGATCAAATTTTTTGAAATTTTTTAAGAACAAGTTCCTTATATATATGAGAAAAAAAATGGCATTCCTAATGAAAGTAGAAAAAAAAAACAGGTTCCACAATTCACATTCCACATTGATTGTATCACTCCGTCCTCCAACATACTATCATTTCTATTCCAGAATTTGTACTAAACTCCATTGCAGAGTCTTGAAGTTTTAGCTATAGGAGTTGCACTCCACGACATTTTTCTAGAGTTCGAAAAAAGGTATCGAAAAAAATACCATACTGATAAAAGGAGTTAATTATTCGTTTGATCTCGAAACAATGAAAATTACCTAGTTTATTCACAGAAGATAAAAATTTAAGATTGAACTCTTTAAGAGAGAAAATTTAAAGATCGAAAACTTTAGAAGCCACTAAACGTAATTCCCCTAAATTGGACTTGTATTTCCGAACTGGCCCAAGCCAATTCAATTTGGGTTGATCCAATCCATTAGATTAGCAAGTTAGTGAGCCCTTTGGGCTGTAAAGCCTCTTGTCCTTAAAATTGGGTGGTCTTAAGCTATTAATCCATTTATTAGATTATTTTAGAGGTGGGCATAAATACCGAAATACCGAATGAAATCGAATTATTTCGATTTCAATTTTTGATTTTTCAATTCGATTTTGAATTTTTTTTTATAAATTTGGTATTTCAGTTCGGTTTTCAATTTTTATGTTAACGTAATTTGGTTTAAACCGAAATAAACCAAATTTTTTGATATACTTTTTTTTTATTATTATATATATATATATATATATTATATGTTTATTATTTAATATTTATAATATTTAAGCCCATTAACTATTTAGTCTTTAGCCACAACCCACTACTGCATACAACCCAAAATCGAAAGTTACTTTTTGCATTGATTTTTACAATCAAAAGTTAATATATTGTCCTCCATCTGATTTTTGCTTTTTTATTTTGGCATTGGAGGTGATTATTCTCATTTGTCACCTAGAAGACTTTATAAGTTTATATTGATTTTTCTTTAACGTGAGAAAGTTAAACTAGTCCGATTTACAAATATAATTTATCCCATTAAACAGGTCCAAAATTGAAAAATTAAAATTATTAAATCGAAATAGAACCGAACCGAAGTTTACATAAAACGAACCGAACCAAACTAATTCAATTTAGTTTTCGATACACCTAATTTCATAACCGAAAATCAAAAAAATCAAAATAAAAAAATCAAACCCGAACCGAAGAGCCGAATGTCCACTCCTAGATTATTTTGGTGTGAGGTCTAAAGGATAAATAGTCCCTGGATAAAATGAAGGATTATTTTATTTTATGTTTGGTTAAGGTATTAGTTAGTATCGAAATTATTATCCCACCATTTATACGATAGTGATAGGATAAGTTATCATATATACATGGTGGGTTAACTAATCTCGAAATAACTCTTTCTCAATTAAACAACTTGTGTTTGCGATTTTCTCATGTTCGATTATTGAAGTTTTCGAAAAATGTTAAGAAACTAAGTTTCTTAAAAATGAGAAAAAATGAAGTTTCTAATAAAAATAGGGAAAACAATCCACAATTAATATTCCATATTGCTTGTATAATTCCCATCCTCCAACACTGATCATTTTCATTCTAGAATTTTTACTAAACTCCATTGAGTAGTCCTAAAGTTTTAACTATAGGAGTGGAACTCCACAACATTGTTCTAGGTTCAAAAACCTAGCAAAAAGAATTACTATATGATAAAAAGAGTTAATTACTCGTATTATCATCCAAACTATGAAAATTACCTAGAAAAAGAATTCTCTTTTTGTCTATAATTATAAAATCACCTATATTTAACTCTTTTTCTTATGGGAATAAATTTTCATTCTTTAAATAATCATATAGATATTAACTCCTGATAAAAGTGGATACCTACAGGGGCCTCTCAATAAAATTAGTAGTCTAAAGTCACACTTTAATAAGAGGCATTAAATATATACATATACATATAAAATAATACTGTAATAATTTAGAGTTGTCTTTTTTATTAGTTGTATTTGGCATAGTATTTTTAAAAGACAAATAATCTTTAGCTTCACCTATTAATATGATTGTTAATAAAAGCAAAAATTTATTCTCGTCAATAAGATGTTGGCTATTTATTTTCAATACATTAACTTGGATGTTGTTAAAACTTTATTATTAATATGAAGTTTGAGTTGTTTAATTCAAAGTTCTAAAATATTTCTAGTAAAATTAGATAATATTTCTTTCTTTACTTCTTTTTTTTTTTTTGAATAATTTTTTAAACATATTCACAATCTTTATTATTGTTTCAAATAAAGTTAAAATCATAAAATTTATTATTAAAATTTTTTAGGCCTCAAAATTTTGAGAACCTGAAGCAAACGCTTTACTAGCCTTACTCTTAAACCACCCCTGAGTATCTAGATCTTTTTTCTGTTTGTTATATCACAAGTTTAAAACTCATGAAAAGGAAAAATGGAAACATCTAGTTGCCAAAATGGATTCCATAATTCAATTCAAATCAGCAGCGAGAGCCCTGATGAGTATTTTTTCTCTTTGATTTTTCATTCGATGTTCGATATATGTATTGAAATTCAATTGATTCGAATTTGCACAATACATGGCCCATTTTCGAAGGCAATGCTTTCAATATGATTTTTTCTATTTTCAGAACACAAATTCAAAATCTCTTATTAAAGGTTGAAGGGATTTTTAGTATCTCATTACATTATGCAGTGTAAATGCTTAATTGACATGTACTTTCTCTCTCTCTCTCTCTCTCTTTTTTTTTTTTTTTGATAATAAGTGATTATATTAAAATAAGATTAAGGTGGTTTAAATGGGTGGGGTCGATCCCTACAGAGCATGTTTGAGTATGAGTAATAACCACATTATTAGGTCAATAGGAGGATTAAAAGTTTTTCTGGTAAAAAATACACCTTACCGGTCTTTTTCAAAAATATCCGTTACAAAAGGGGGTGCTTGAAACAAAATAGTCATGCCATCCTGTTCGGCCTTCGCTAATTTGTTAGCCACCTGATTTTGCTCCCTAAAGTTGTGTAGTGATAGATGCGCCTGAAGATTCCTGATTAAGTACCTGCACTCATGTAAGGTGATCAATTTTTATCATGAGGGCTACGGTCGAAGAGTTAGTGGTAATTGTACTTCCTCAATCTTATATTATTTGTCGTATTTTTTTTTTGTACATCTCTTAAAAATTTATAAAAAAAATTAAATTTTTCTTCGTACAACTTTACTTGTTCACTATATTAAAAATAGAATGTCTAGCTTTAAAAATGAAGAGATAATTATCACTTAGTTCATAAATTATCCCTATTATGAACTATAGTTCTTTGCCAAAACATTAAATCTATTAAATTATAAATGTTATAAATATATTTACATTATAGTGAATGTCTATCAAGAATATAGATAAAATGTATCATGATCTAGTTGATATCTATCAGGATTTGAAGTATCTATCTTTTAGAGTGGAACTAGAGGTAGTTTCTCCTATAAATAGAGGAGTTTTATTCATTCTAAATAATCTTGAAGCATCCCAGAGAATCATTCAAGAGAAATAAGAATTACTCTCTATTCTTTGTTATTTTATAACAGTTATCAGAACAACAAGAATAGAGAGAGAAGAGAGAGTAACTCTTTTGATCTTGAGGAATTCTTGAGGGTACTCATTTTATATTTCATAAAGTGTTATCAGCACGAGTCTCTAACCAATTAAGATATCTATTTCAACCGATTCAACGATAAGCTCGAGCCTTTGGTGCGGTATGGAATCCAGTTAATAATATTATTATTAGGAGATTATGAGGTATATCCATAATTTATTTTTACTCGAGCTTTGTTGGCAAGATATATTAGTTTAGACTTGAGTGTATTGAGACAGTGAAACAACACAGTGATTTAAATCATATACTAAATTATATTGATTATAACATAAAATAATGAAATAGTGGTGGAATATAATTTATTATCACGTATAATTACGTACTTCTGTGCATATGAATAATACTATATACTTAAAATCAAGTATGTCAATTTTTAAAGAACTACTCCAGCATTCATGATAAGAAAATTAGTAGATTGTGATTAATAAACTAGTTGAGGAATCAATTGGCAGACTTTCATTATCTTGTTACGAGTTTTTTCTTTTTCTTTTGGTTTTATTGTTCATTGATTGAGGTAACAAGATGAATTTAATTTTATCTCATAAAGGATAAGACACCAGGTTAGAGTCCCTATGCACCATGAAAAAATATTGGGTTCAAGTCTCATCGAGTTATGTCTAAGACGCTTTTATCTAAATAAGACATTGAGTTTAAATCTCAATGCACCATATTAATGATATTATGATGGTTAAAGCAAAATAATGAGTGTTTGATGAAAAGTCATGAAGCATATCCCAGTGAGATGCTTCATTCGTGAAGCGAATGTGGTAGCAATATATGATAAATCTGAAAAATGACAATTTGCTCAATTCTTGAAGTGAATGTGGTAGCAATATATGATATACTTTGAAAGATATGTATACCTCAATTTGCTCCTAAAGTAGCAAAATCTTGAAAAAGGTTATAAGCTATCATAATTTAATAGGCTTAAGGCACGATTATATTCTATTCTTGGTGAATGAGAAGCTTATTAATGCAAATATGCAGTTGATTGTGATGGTATTACAACTAACTTCTGAAAGAGGTAGAATAACTGGAAAGAGTTATTTTGAAATCTACTTCTAAAATAGTAAATTTAAAATTTACCAAAGAAAAAAAATATACATGTCATGGTAAACTTGTGTTTACTATTATAAATGAGTTCATAAGTTGATATGAATGATTGTGACATCTCGAAGATGTGCATATTGAATATCATCCATGTATTGAAGAATTAGAGAATTCTTCAAGAATTGTTTACGTCGCTTGTTCTCATGATAAGTTGGTTGGACCAACTAATATTGGAATTGGATCCCTTAAAATCTGAAAAGTATAAAAAGTGAATAAGGGCCCGTTCACTTGTCATGTGATCTGTTGCGATGCATCGATATAAGATGATCACTAGTACGTTTATTGTCAACTTGTAGTTTGACATTCATAAAATTTCTTGCTCAACAAAATTGAGTTAAGAGCATAACTTTTGGATTGTGTAATCAAAACAATTCATCTTGATGATGATGGTTTGGCATTGAATGCCTTTGATAAATAGTTAAACCATTGCTAATGAGAACAAAGTTTTATGTGTTAGTCTGAAATATGATATGTTGCATACAATAACACTTGTATGCATTAGACCAATAAATTATGATTATTTTTCCCTCTCAATTGGTTCAATTCAAGGTCAGGAACCAACTATTCCATCTAATAATTTTGATGTGTGGTATACGATTAATGAATATACCATGATGCACAAAAATGTATTCCTCAAAGAAGATGGAGGATGTATGTTAGTTTTCCTAACATAAGGGGAAGATTATAAACAGCTATGAAGTATGTTAGGAATTATCATCAGATCCTCATTCAAAAGATAATTCAAGTCAAATGCCGAAAGCATCTCATATTTAAGCTGCAAGTGCTCCTATTTTGTGTCCCTAAAGGACAAAGTCTACGTATGTATGAAGCGTGGTAGACCAATCGTTTCAAATAAAATAATCCTTGAAAATGATAAGGAGCAAATAATCGTAATAAGAAGGTAATGTGCTCTTAAAGAGCATGCGACATAACATTTCATGAAACCTTATGAGAGGTTCAGGTACTTGAAAATAATAAAGTGATGAGATCTCAAAATATTATGTTACACTATGAACCGATACGAAATAATATATCATCAATATCTTTGATACAATATTGACGCAATATTATAAAAGATTACGAGGATCTGAATTTTACATTTATTTAAGTATACTAACATAGAAACATTTATCAAGTGACATGAAAAAATGCATCTTGGTAAGCATAACACTTATTTGATTTGCAGTCCGAACATTTGAAGATGTCACATATATTAATACTGTCACTTGACAAAAATCTATATGAAAATGCCTAAAGGATTCAACATGCCTGAAGCATAGGAAAACTTGTTTATTATCCTTATAAGAGATAAATTAATGGTATGAATATTGTTGAAACTCTTGGAGAGTTTTCAAAATAAATAGATTATTTGCTAAAATGAGAAATATGAAGTATCATATCTTAGTGCAATTATTGCACAACACTAATGTATCTTGCAAATACTACAAGGCCTGATATAGCCTTTTCTGTTAATTTGTTAGTAAGTATAGTTC
The DNA here is from genome assembly GCA_030864225.1 of Capsicum baccatum var. pendulum. Lineage (NCBI taxonomy): Eukaryota > Viridiplantae > Streptophyta > Magnoliopsida > Solanales > Solanaceae > Capsicum > Capsicum baccatum. The sequence goes on from CM061560.1 coordinate 34,477,167, forward strand.
TGCTCCTACTAGGAGACATCGAAATGAGATCAAACGCATGATCTTATTTTATTCTAAAGATTGCAGTACCAATCTTGTTGATTATATTGATGTTGGGTATTTATTTAACCCGCATAAATATCGATCTCAAACATGTAATGCATTCACATGTGGGGATACTGTCGTATCTTAAAGATATACAAAGTAATCTATCTAGCCACTTCATCAAACCACGCTGAAATAATAGTTATTCATGAAACAAGCCGAGAATGTGTATGGTTGAGGTCCATAATACATCTCATTCGAGAATAATGTGGTTTGAAATGTGATAATGTACCCACAATTTTATATGGATATAATGCAGCATGCATAACACATCTTAATGGATGATTCATAAAAGGAGATAGAATGAAGCACACTTCATCAAAACTGTTATACATACATGAGCTACAAAGAAATGGTGATATTAACGTGCAATAGATTCGTTCAAGTGACAATGTGACTGATTTATTCACCAAGTCTCCTCCAATTACAACTTTTAAGAAGATGGTGCACAAGATCGAGATGCAAAGGTTCAAGGATATTTTCATTAGAGGGAGTTAGTACGCGTTGTATTCTTTTTCCCTTTCAAGGTTTTGTCTCGCTGAGTTTTTCTTGTAAGGTTTTTAATGAGGCAACTTATATGCGTATTGTTAGAGATGTGTACTCTCTTTCCTTCACTGAATTTTTTCTCACTGGGTTTTTTTATAGTAAAGTTTTAACGAGACACATTATCTATCAATTAGACATTCAAGAGGGAGTTTTAAAAATGTATTTACATTATAGTGAATGTCTATCAAGAATATATATAAAATCTATCATGATCTAGTTGATATCTATTAGGATTTGAAGTATCTATCTTTTAAAGTGAAATTAGAGGTAATTTCTCTTATAAATAGAGGAGTTTTATTCATTGTAAATAATTCTGAAGCAACCCAGAGAATCCCTCAAGATAAATAAGAATTACTCTCTACTCTCTCTGTTTTTCTTCTTTATTCTTTGTTATTTTATAACAATAAAAGATTTATAATAAAATTGTCAATATATTTGTTATCTATTGAAGTATCTGACAAACCAATCATAGACATATAAAAGTGAACGAAAAAGTATTATTTCACCCTTATTAATCTTCAATAAACTGCACATTATTTAAGAACAAGGCCAACCTAATAGAATTTAGTAGGTGAATAGTTATAGGATCAACCATTTACTCCCCGTTCGTTTTTACTTATTACATTTTAACTCAATACGTTCATTAAGAAAAATAATTATTGACATGATTATTTTACTGTAATATCGCTATTAAATGATGTTTACTATTGTATTTTGAAATTAATTTGAAAAAAATAATAATTAATGTTTAGGGTAAAATAGAAAAATAAAAATTATTCTTTTTTGACATATCAAAAAGCTTAAAATTCAATTAGTAAATAAGTGATAAGTAAAAACGAACGTAAGAAGCATCACTACTTTAAACTCTTCAAATTTATAGTTTTTATGTTGTAATCAATATTGTCTGTTTTCAAAAACACTAATATTAAGGGTAAGATGAAAAAAATATTTAAAATGACAAATATTTTGAAATAAATATGATGCTTGTGAGAATTTAAAGCGTCTTTTGTGATATCTTTCTCAAGCTTGCTTCGATATAAATTAATGGTGTTGACATCTAATTGAGCTTGAGCTATCATCATTTATGTCATCCCCGTGTTTTCGTGGATCGGCGGAACCTTCTCAGAGAAATCGATTCTGAAAAGAAGACCTTTGGTTTCCTTTTTTGTCCTTTGATGTTTTTTAGAAGTTGCCTTTTTCATTTATTTTTTGCTATTTCTTTTGATTTTTTCTCAGACCTGAACTTTTTGGGCTTTGGCCTAGTCATTTTGTACATTGCTATTTGAATTTTTTAATAAATGGCCAAGATATGGCCACTTTGAATTTTTTTTTTTTTTTTTTTAAAAGAGTAATCTTTATATGTGATGAAGGGAGTAATATATAAAGTTGTATCATGGTGTAATCTACTCTTTTAATTTGTGCTTGTGTGGATAATCGGCAGCTCGACAGAGAGCTTGTCTGGCCGCTATGGATGACTTCGAGAACTTTTACGTCTTCGTTAGCCTCTGAAATCCCAGATTTTGAAAGTGAAGTAATTGAATTTTCATATATCTATTTTTCATATAGATCTATTGAATACATTGATCTCCGTGTGAGATTTTTTTGTCATTTTCTTTATACTCAAGAACAACAAAAGAATGATCAAGAGCAGCTTGAACTACTTTAAGCATTAACAAGAGCTTACCTCTACTCGAAAGCAACGGTGAGGCATACATTAATTTTTGAGAAAGGTTGGTTTCCTTGCAGGATGCTTGCCTAGTTCACCGGTACTAAGCTATGAGAGGCTCAAACATCAGATTTAATGTAAAGCAAGCCTTGCGAATGTGATGGCTCCATACGGGTATACTAGGCCCTGAAATTATAACAAAGACAAGACAATTACAGAGACGGCGTACGTGTTCTTGGGTATGTGCTGACTCGATTAGTATACAAGATCATCAACATAGTAATAGGATGCATCTGTTGAAGCCAAAACTAATGTAACAACAAGCTGGACCAAAGCTTAACCATAGTTGGCTTTGGTCGTTGAAGCTTTGTTGTAGTGACATAACTTTCATACTCCAAAGACGTGATACTCATTAGCGAGCGTCTGGTGACCAACGATTCCAGATTCCTCTGTCTTTCTATCATAGTCTACACTTGTCTGTCCAAATGTTCGCCATCGCCATTAAGTTGGGTTTCTCAATTCTTGAGGATTACCTTAACAACAACTACTGCTAATAGCACTCCATCTCTATCGTCATATACATGGTACAACAAGAAGAGAATTAGCAGAAAAAAGATTTTTACCCAAAACTTCGCTCTAATACCTCCTAAAGCAATATAGGCACGTGCACGGATAAAGAGTCCGCCTGAATCGTGCAGACCTAGGGCCCCTGCCAAGTACCGAAAGTTATAATAAAAGTGAAAATATTGTTACTAGAACAGACCACACAAATAGAGGTGATCTATGCATAGTCATTCCAGGTCCACCCATGTTGAAGATAGTTGTTATAAATAGAACCTAAAATGAATGAAACGCCATGTAGATGAAGAATAGAATTTGCTAAATCAACTGCTCCTCCAGAATGATCGGTAATACCACTTAAGGGAGAATAGACCATCCACCGAGTTATATAATGACCCATCAATTGCTTAAACTAAAAATAGCGAGCTGGTAAATATATATAATGTGTGTAATAATGTATAGTATATATATACGGATTAGAAAAAATGGTAAATCTGATAAGTTATTTATATAGTGATCCAATTGTTTTTTGAATGGCTAGACATACCCACCCAAACATGACTTATTTTAAATGGTCGGGTCTTTTGATTTTATTTTTTTATAACTGTAGTGTGTGAAGTAGCTTCCACGCTCACCTCAATGTATTTCACGAATATCTGCCATCTTCCACCAATAAAAGATATCAAATTGTTAGATTCGAAATCGAGAGGGCGTCATGCGGAAGCTTAAAGTTTGTAAATCAAGACGACGATAATTCAGATGACACAATATAAACTAAAACATAATATTATTGATATAAATTGGCCAACTGGCCTACATATAAAAATTAATATTAAAGAAAACATAAAACTATTGGGAGAAAATATCCCCCTAAACAAGGCTCGTAAATGACTATATTGTGGATGCTATTGTGTTATTAAATGAGAAGGGAGGGTCTTCTATTCATAGAGTTTCAAAAACTTTCCTTTAAGAAAAAGGTTAACCAAATATAGTAAAGTTTTATATTTTTCTTTTAAGAAAAGTAATTATGGTATTACTTTATTTTGCTTTCAAGAAAAATAAAACTTAATTTTAATAAGAAAATTAAGGCAAAAACTCTAACAAATCTTTCCTTGCTGGCTTGATTTTTTGACAAAGCTTGACTCTCCTTCTTCATATGCATAATCTTCGTCTTCACATAACCTTCATATATCACTGCTGCTTTGCATGCTTAAAAATGGAGCCCTTTGGGTTAAAATATATGAGTCATTTCGGGTTAAAAATATTGGAATCTTTTATAGGGTTAAAAGTGAGCTTTATTTTCAAATATGTAACATGATTATTGAAAATATAATTGACAATATTCGTCTCCACATGTAGGTTTTGGACATATATTTTCATTATCATCAAATTGGTTGCAATTTTATTCAACAATTGGACCATCGAATCATTGAACCGTGGACTCTGACACCACTTGTTGGGTTCGAAATCGAGAGAGCGTCATGCAGAAGCTTAAAGTTTACAAACCAAGACAACGATAATTCAGATGACACAATATTAACTAAAAACATAATTTTATTGATATAATTTGTCCAACTGGCCTACATATGAAAACTAATATTAAAGAAAACATAAAACTATTGGAAGAAAATCTCCCCCTATAAAAGACTCGTAAATGAATACATTGTGCATGCTATTGTGTTATTATATGAGAAGGGAGAGTCTTCTATTTATAGAGTTTCAAAACCTTTCTCTAAGAAAGAGGTTAGCCAAATATGATAAAGTTTTATATATTTTTTTTAAGAAAGATAAAAGTAATTATGATATTACTTTTATTTTTTCTTTCAAGAAAAATAAAACTTAATTTTGTTAAGAAAATCAGGGCAAAAACCCTAACACAAATGACTTTGTCTATCAAAAATAATACAGGAAGAAATAAACCACCTAGTATTTTACAATTTTATCGGTTTGGTCAATCTTATATTAGAAAGTCAAAAATAATTTTGCTTGTTGAAGAAAGGACATCAGTCGCTCTTGTTCATAGTGGTTGCGAGAGTGCTCTCTACATCACGAAGTCGGGAGTTCAAGACTGATATAAGAGAGCAAATTAAAGGTGACGAGTATTCTAAAGTACCTCCTTTTGATAATTTTATTATATAGAGTTCTTTTTATGTCCTTCTAAATTATATAATTTCTTTTATGTCCTTCGAAATTATATAATTTCATTAACCTTCCTCAATCACTTTTATAACACAAACTTATAGTGCCTTAAATTATCAATAAAGATTAAATATCATTCTAAAAGTAAGCTTATGCATTAATGCTATCAATTTGAATCATCAAATACCCAAAAATTCTATATTTTATCCTCAATTCTTCTCAACAAAGTTCATTTATCATTTTCCCGATCTTTCGATTTCTTTATTTGTATCTTCATATAAAAAAATCCTCTTTTCATCATAATCATCTTACTTCCTAAACACATTGAAAGAGATACCAATTCAATTTCAGTATAATAGTTTAAATTTTATGTATATAATATATACATTAACTCTCTCTCTATATATAAATTTTTATGTACTGGGACAACCAAATGGATCAACGTGAATTATTCAAAATTGCTATATATATATATATATATATATGTGTGTATTATTTTATGTAGGATAAAAATGAATTAACTATATCATGCTTAACCCTAAAGATCAACCAAACATGGTTGTTCAAGTTATAACAAAATGACAAAACAATTAATTATTTTTGGTAGTAAGTTAAAAACACTCACTTGAAGAGTTGTTCAAGTTATAACAAAATGACAAAACAATTAATTACTTTTGGTAGTAAATTAAAAACAATCACTTAAAGATCATTTAAATAGTTTTCTTATCCTACTGTCGAAAGTGAACATTTTTTATTTCATTAAGATATTTACCAGATTTTAATTAATCGAAACTGTATAATAAAAAATGTATAATGGAAACTCACATTTGGAAGTATGATTTTTGTAGTGTATGTTACTTTTGATCTATTCTAAAATTTTGACTTAACTTTTCGTTTATAGTGTAATTTTTATGTAGCGATTTGTGGGATTATTACGAGAACTTTTGGTGTTGTTAGTTAATTTTTTTTGATAAATATTAAATGACTAAAAAATGTTCACTCCATACTACTGATTAAGTAGTACTCCCACAGTTACTAAATAACACTTCCTTCGTTCCACAATAAGTGAATTGTTGAAGTATTTTTTAGTGTTCAAAATAAGTGAATGGTTCATAATTCAAGGTAGATGTTGAATTTTTTTTTCAAATTTACCCTCCATTAAATGTATATTGGGAGTGATGTATCATTATTAAGGTTTTGAAATCTGAAAAAAGATAAAAATGAAAAAACATGATAAATTTATGTCTTTAATTTTTTTTTCTTAACATGTGTGTCAAAATCCAACAATGAACTTATTATGAAATGGAGGGAGTACGTGTTGTACTTACAATAAATAAATATTTTATAATACTTTTTTCATCTATTCTTACTTGTTTAATTTTTTATTTTCGAATATTCAATAATACTTGTGTAGTTTATAAAATTAATGGATAATTTACCTATTTCTATTCATTTTACCCTCAACATTACATACGATTCATTATATAATGCATTTTTCAAAGCATTAAATTTATTATATTCAAAGGGTACTATAGTAAAATTACTCTTATCATTTACTGTTTCTTAATTCCCGTGCTAATTGAAAAGTGGACAAGTAAAGATGGACAAAGGGAGTAGTATTGTCATTTTAGAGAACCAAGACATAATTATTTACTCCCTCCGTTCAAAATTACTTGTCACTTATTTTTTGATTGAATTTCTACTTTTAATTGTCATTTTTGACATGTAAAGGAAGAACAACTTTTTTTTTTCTATTTTACCTTAGCATTAATTGTTTGTTCTCTAAATTAATTTCAAGACACAATAGTAACTATCAATTAATTAGGGCAACGGTAAAATAGTTATGTTAATAATTGTTTTCTTAATGAATAGGTTGAGTCAAAATTTGACAAGTAAAAATGAATGAAGAAAGTATTTGTTTTTCCCTTTACTTTTTTTTTTTGGTAACTAACGATTTCATTTTATTACCAAAGTAACAATACAAATCATTACCAGCCTAATAGCATTGTCTGGCAGAACCAAAGACTTAAATACATGATCAGACTATTGACATGGAGGGTAATAGTTCAGATCACTAACCACAATCCCTACCTTAGACCTAGCCATAACAATACACATAATATCCTGGATCACTAGTCTAACAATCTTCTTAAAGATTCTACAATTTCTCTCATTTCAGATGTTATAAACACATACTGCAAGCATCATCCTGAAGATATGTGTTTTTCCTTATCGACCTTTTGACATTTTTAACAGTTCACTCTAGTTCACAGGTCCAGGACTGTAGAGCATTCCACACTTTAGCAGCATAATCACATTGGATAAACAGATGTTCAAACATTTTCATCCTCAGTTTTACACAACATACAGGTCTTATTCACTTGCATCTTCCATTTAATCAACCTAACTTTGGTAGACAGCCTATTCATGAAGGTCAGCCTTAGAATAAAGATTCATTTTGCAGCTCCATAGTTATTGCAAATTAACCTCCTCCATGTCACTTTCTAAAATTCACCTAGTAATCTTTTATACATCTTCTTGAAGGGAAAAATGTTCCAATCTTGCGAGGTCTACCAAGGTCAATCCTGCATCTTGGCAATACTTATGTGCCTTAAGAATCTTATGCATCAACTAGGAAGCTTGCTTGGGCATTAAAAGACCGAACATTTTAGGAGAAGTAAAATTTTAAGATCGGACACATTAAAAGACACTAAACGTGATTTCTAATAAACTATAGAAATGACCCTCATAGTTGGTGGCATTGTTTTTTTGTCCCCAATAAGAAAAGTTCTACAAAATTAGTTTTACTTTTATTTGATGCATAGAATAAATACCTATTTGACCCTCTGTACCTCAAATATTTTTAAACAACTCTCTATATTTATTTATCTTTCAGCTTCTATGTTTTTCTCTTTTTTATTTTTTGTTGATTTTTATTTTTATTTTCTCTCTTTTTTATTTTTTGATTTCACAAGATATCCCCACAGCCAGCAGCCATAAGACTAATCCTTCGTCCTCGATCAGCACACTAAGCGGTAGGAAACTGGCCAAAGAGTTTTCTCTGTTCGCCCGAGGCGGGGATCAAACCCCCGACCTCTTACTTAAGGGATATAGTGCTAAACTACTATGCCAACTCTAGTGGTTTATTTCCTCTCTTTTATTTCTTTTATTTTAATTTTTCTCAACCTTTGCTTTTTTTTTTCCTCCTCTCAACTTCTTTTTTTCTCTTTTTTAATTTTTGTTTGATTTATATTCTCTTTTCTCTTTTATTTTTATTTTTTCAGCCTTTATTTTTTTTTAAAAAAAAATTGTTTTCTTTTTTTCCTTCATTTTTTTGTTTTCCTCAACCTTCATCTCTTTTTGTTATTTTTTTTCATTTTCTTCTCTCAACCTATCTCTGCACTACAAAAAATTAGTATAATTGCGGAGGTTTATTTACGGGGATTATTTTAACCCCTGCAAAATTATATTAAATGCGAGGGTTAAAAATTCATCGCTAAAAATTATATAATTTACGGGTGTTAAACCCTCCCGCTATACATAAAAAAATACCGTAAAAAATTACATAATTCGCGGGGATTTTAACACCCGCTATCCGTTTTCCAAAAAATACAGCTCCAAATTATATAATTTCTATCCATAAAAAAAATACCTCGGTATTTCTGTAACACCCGACATTTCGGGTTAGAACAAAAACTGTCATTTCTATGTGTAGATGTTCCAAAAGTCATAAATCCTATGCAAATTTGGTATGTTAATCAATTACGTAGTGTGAGAACCTATTTGAGCATGATTTGAGATCATATAGATCCCCTAACTCAAGGTCAAGTTGAAAGCTTTCGTATCGTTCGAGTTTTAGTGAGCGTCGAAACTTGAGTAAACTTCAATCAACTATAAATCAAGAACTTCTCCAAGAACACTCAAGAATCAAGCACCGCCATCCTAGAACTTTCAAGAAAAAACTTCAAGAAAAACTGTCAAGGCTTCAAAAATCATCTTGTTCTACCAAATCAAGCTAAATAAGGTATGTGGGGTTTGAACAAGGATAACTCTTTCATCCTTGTGCCCAAAGATTTATTTTAAATTACAAATTTCTGAATTAAATATGATTTTCTCATGAATTTGAAGTAAGGTTTATACCCATTATTATTATTTGCAAGATTATGAGATTTCCCATGGATTAAAAGTTGAATTACATTATTATGTTTATATTTCCATGCCTATTTCTGAATTTTCCAGATTTTAAGATGATTAATGAAGCTTTATGTTATCAAGCATGAATTTTGAGATGTTTTAACATGAGATTGAAACATGGGTCTTTAAGCCCTATTTGAGATTGTCATTTTTTTTAATTGTTGTGCCATAAGCACCCTATGATTATTGAGGAAGATTTTTGAGAAAAGATTTGAACTTTTGGTCACTACAGAATTCAAATCCACTTTAGCTATAGATTACATACTTTATAGTTGGTTTCATTATAGACCATGATATTAGTTTAAAGTGGATTTTCTTTAGATTTTGAGCATGATATTGGGAGTAGTATTTAGCACCGAGTTGGGCATGTTACTACGGTTTCATACCCCAGAATTACGTGCCACCGTAGGTTGAGATACTTATTTCCACTATACGTGGATAACTGAGATAGTGATCACTGAGATGAGATTGTTCTATTCCGATGGCAAGGGTAGAACGGTCCTAACCTCACGGGGGCAAGTTGTGGGACATCATGGATGCTCTCATGGTGTACATGTCGGTTAGAAGAACCTCCCAAATAGGTGTCCCCCACTCTTAAAACAGTTTATAGATTTAAAGCTTTAAGATAAAGTATTTACTATGCATAATGAGTTTCAAACTTCATTTAGCCTTAAGAGTTTTTAGAACAGAAACAGAACATAGATTTTAGAACTAAGTGTAATGGCTCACAAGATCTAGATTTTATTCTTTATTATTCATGATTTATATCTTCATATTTCATATTTACTCGAGCTGTGTGAGTCATTTACATTTAGTATGCATGATTTATAAATAATGATTATGAGATAATGATTATGAGATATTGTTTTACTTATTGCATGTACCCCCATATACTCAATACATCCTCAAAGTACTGATCCACATATATGTCTATGTGCTACATTGTCTCATAATGTAGGTACAAGTTTTAGTGTGCACATCAAGACTCAGACAGTCGCAGATTCCAACCAGTAAGTTGATGAGTCCTCCTAGCTTGGGGACTTCAGTTAGATTTATTTATGTTGTGTATTTTCTTATTCATATGTATTAATTAGCAATAGTTGGAGTAGCTTTCCAACTATCTATAGTCAGTATAGTAGAGGCTTCACAGATATAAGTTAGAGTCAGTCATGAAATTTCAGTTCCTCCTTTCAGACTTTATCAGAATATAAAAGTTGTGTCAGTATTATAATTTACAGATTTCATTATCTTTATAATTTTGCATAGTAAGTTTAGTCATTTTATACATATTATTCAGTTGCATACGAGTTATACTAGTAGAAGGGTTAGCTTGGGGTCACTTGTCACCCTTAGCACTGTGTGACATCTCGGGACCCATTTTTGGGGCGTTACAAACTTGGTATCAGAGCACAGAGTTCAAAAGTCCTAGGGTGTCTGTGAAACCGTGTCTAGTAGAGTCTTGCAGAACGATACGAAGACGTCTGTACTTTTCTTCGAGAGGCTACACGACATTTAGAAAATATCTCCATTCTTTCTAGTCTCAGATCGTGCTATAGAAAGGTTCTTTAAGAAACTTATACAAATTCTTATCTTACTCTATTCAGGCCATTTCTGCCTTAATTTCAAGGTATCAAAAACAGCTAAGCTTAATTCTCCATAGATAGTTATGGGATTGTAAGAGAGATAGAAAGTATCCCATCTGTGCTTTTGAGTTCCAAAGAATGAAGTGCTTTATTCATGATTCATAAAAGTCGTACACAAAGCCCAAGTCAGATGTACTTTCAGATTCCTCCTCAGAATCTATAATGTAAAGCTACACTTCTCTATCCACGTATTATTCTTGAGATTGCATGATTAGTAAGTTCCAGTTCCTCCCCAGATAACGCTCTCAGATTAGCTAGCAAGAAGCTTCAGAAGTCACACAAAGCGGCTTGAGAGTAGTATTCTAGTCTGTTATAAGTCTCTCAAGATCAGAGTTATGTCCTCACTCTTATGAGTCATGCAAGTAAGACAGAAAAAAATGTGTATTCTTAGATCATTGAATATTGTGTGTCAAGTTTCTATCTCTTGTAACCTTGTTATCATTGTTTTGTTGAAAAGTTAAAGTCTAGTGAAGCCGTGTGAGGCCTATTTTGATTCACTAGCAACTTGTTGTGCATCTTGTTGTTTTGTGTTAGTTGAAACTGAGGATTTAAAAGTGTAGTGACAAAAAAAGGGATAAGGAAAATTCACTAACTATATGTATAGCCAAATCTTATGCATATGATTGAGTTAGTAATGAAGAGATATGTCCTTGTGTGTTAGTTTAGTAGATGGTAAAGAAGGAGTTATTACTGAAGGTGAATTGTTGTTTGCTTAAAGTATGAAAAGAGTTATTTATGATATTTGTTGTGTTAGAAAAGTATAGTTTATTGATGAGAGTACTTGGTGGATGAGTGTTGTTAATTTAGGCTTTCCTGATATTTGCAAGAGGAAGTTTAGTTGAAACTTATAGAGCTACGAAAGAAGTTTAGGTGTATAGATAGGTGGATAATAATGATGTGTAGAAGGAGGATGTGGTAATGGATTGTAAATAAGATAGGCCATATGATTCTGATCGATTATTGTTATTATGAGGTTCAAGTGGGCTAGTTATTCTTGATGTTTTATTTTATAGCTTCTAAGTGAGAACAACACTATGAATTAAGTTTGAACGATTGGTGGTCATGAGGGTAGATGTGATGATTTCTTGGCTAATAATACTAGTTATAGGGAAGTGATACAATAGGCTTGAACAGTGTATACAAAAGCATAAGTTTACTTGATTCGTAATCAAGCTCGATGTTGGATGTATGATGCATAATATTGCATGTTGTGGGGTCAGTAGTACCGTTGAGATGTTAGGTGGAGAAAGACTAGTTAGATAATGAGTAATATTCTTGATAGCTAAGTTAAGGAGTTATGATTGAAGATGTTGTGCCTTTTTAAGTATAAATTTGATTCTCATGATTTAGAAATATAAGTTTACAAGCGTGATATTGGTAGGCTATGACAGAAGTTGTATGGTCCGTCAAAGGTTTGGAGATACCTATGTTAAGAGTTAGAATCTAAGTTTGAAATTTTGAAGATTTAGCTAATAGGAACAAGATTTAAAGCAGTAGATGGTGTGCACTACAACTATGGGGATGCTCATGCAGATTCGAAGTTAGTAAGTGTTCAAGTGTTATATGATGACTATTGGGACTATAGAAAGATAGGGTGTAGCTCAGAAGTGAGTAATAGAAGTTGGTTTTACGCTTTCAGGTATAGTCATTTGGGTTAAGTTCTTTTGTTCATGTGCGTTGCTATATCCCCGACTCTAGAGTAAAGTTATTATAGTTAGACTAGAGTTTATATAGTGGTTCACAGCCTTAGAGTGATGGCTTACATCTAAGGGGGAGATGATAGAACAAGTAACAAAGTCAAGCCTTCAGATTTTAGTAAATGTACCAGTAAGTTGTAGAATAGTTGTGAGAAAAATTAATGCTTAACCCAATATTATTTCAGTATTTTCAGTTGTCCCTATACCTACTCATGCCTTACGTTTAGTTCCATGATCTTAATTCATGTTCATGCATATGATGGAGAATTATGTACTCTCCTAGTTCCTAAAAATGAGGAGTTCTAGTTCTTTCAGCAATTGGAATCACATTACATAATTATGAATTCCAAATTCAGGTCATGCAACTCATGACTCATGTACTCAAGCTTTACAGTATGTTCGATCCAAGTACTCAATCAATACTTTTAATGATCAGCGAAATTCAAATTTATATCTTGCATGTCCTCAGATCATACTTCTTTGATAAGTCCATGATGCTATATATTTTATTCCTCAAGCCTCAGTTGAGTGTCAAGTTATTCATAGTATCCCCTCGTATTTTGGGTCCTCATGTTCTAACCTTCTATTATCTTTGCTTCGGTCAAGATAGTGTTGATAATCAGTTGTCTGGATGGGAGAGAGTAAACATTTTTTGTTACTGGAAGATCGTTGTATGCTTATTTTAGCTAAGGCAATAAAGTGTGAAGTAAGATTGAAGCCAAGTCTTTAATACCCGTCATGGTTAGTCAAAGTTTTATATGAGATGTTTGGGTAGTTGAAATCCTATGTATTTCTTCTTAGTAGTAGTGCATGGAAGTTGTTCTTGATAGAGGTTTGTAAGTTATGACAAAAGTATTTTAGGGGAGTGTGTTTAGAAGTGCATATGTGGTTATAGAAGTGAGGCTTGAACATCACGTTTGTATATTTAGATGAATGCACTGAACATTAGTAAAATGTCTAGTACGAGGTTGAACGTGGTTGTTGGAGTAGTAATGAGGATTTTCATGAGATGAGAAGTTGTGAAGTGCAGGGTATGTTGAATTATGGTTTAGACTAGTAGTACAGTGTTATGTGGTGTACCCTGTGATTGTGGGCTAGGCTTGAAGATGGTGAGAGAATTTAGTTCACTTTAGACATGAGTAGAAGGAAATGTCGACGGTCATGTGAGAATTGGAAGACGAATCAATAAGTATGTTTTTTTGGGTAAAGGAATAGTTGATAGAATAATTTAAAAATGTGTCTAAGTTTTAAGTAAGGTGATGCATTGCCTAAAGCCAAGTAAATTCTACCCCAGTCTACGATTCAAAGGTCTATGATTTCAAGCTATGGAATTGTAGCAATATTGTAATCCCTTATTCAGATGTCTTCTTCAGATCTTGACCAAAATTCTTAGCTCCTTCAAATCGTTAGAAATCCCTAGAGGGGTGTTGAAGAAACCCTCCACTTGAGCATGAGTATCTAGTATGATTCAGTTTTGATAGACAGCAGTTTAGTTTAACAATCAGGTACATAGATTTCTATGGATTTCCATTTATCGAACTAGCCTAGTTTTACTACCTGAAGTTTCATAAGTACGATCATTACGAAATGGTTTTGCAATTGCAAATTCAGCTCAGTATATATATCAGGCATCAGTTTCAGAATTTGGATATCTAGTCATGATTCAGTTCATAAGTATTCATCGAACGATCTTCGTTTTTCAAGTATTCTAGCTCAGACACTGTGATACCCATTGTGTGATGTTAGCCTTGTTTTCTCATGATTTGTGCTTGCATAATCTATCACCTCGCAGTCTATAAGTACAATCACACCATGAGTACATCAAACACATTCTAAGCTCTAAGCATGAGTCAGCTCTTTGTAAATAAGTAAAAAGGGCAAGTTAGCTCAGATTCAGACGCAGGTAACAGCCTTTCCATCATTCAGCTCCTCTCTAATCAAAGATTCAGTTAGATAGCTATTCTTATCATGAGTATATGCATTCATCAAAGTATGCCGAAGTTTAGAGAGATATAGATTCAGTTTAATAAGTTATTTAAACTGTGTATCCCCAGTTTTCTCCGTATTCTTAACTTAAAGAGTAATATTCGAGGATGAATGATCCCAAGGGGGAGACAATGTAGCACCCCGCATTTTGGGCTAGAACAAAAACCATCATTTCTATGTGTAGATGTTCCAAAATTCATAAATCCTATGCAAATTTGGTATGTTAATCAATTACGTAGTGTGGGAACCTATTTGAGCATGATTTGAGATCATATACATCCCCTAACTCAAGGTCAAGTTGAAATCTTTCCTACCGTTCGATTTTTAGTGAGCGTCGAAACTTGAGTAAACTTCAATCGACCATAACTCCTTGACATACCTTCAACCACAAGGTTAGGGTTTCTTTCAAGATCAAGCCCCAAGACCAAGAATTCAAGAACTTCTCCAAGAACACTCAAGAATCAAGCACCACCATCCTAGAACTTTCAAGAAAAACCTTCAAGAAAAACTCTCAGGGCTTCAAAAGTCATCTTATTCTACCAAATGAAGCTAAATAAGGTATGTAGGGTTTGAACAAGGATAACTCTTTCATCCTTGTGCCCAAAGATTTATTTTAAATTACAAATTTCTGAATTAAATATGATTTTCTCATGAATTTGAAGTTAGGGTTTATACCCATTATTATTATTTGCAAGATTATGAGATTTTCCATGGATTAAAAGTTGAATTACATTATTATGTTTATATTTTCATGCCTACTTCTGAATTTTCTAGATTTTAAGATGATTAATGAAACTTTATGTTATCAAGCATGAATTTTGAGATGTTTTAACATGAAATTGAAACATGGGTCTTTAAGCCCTATTTGAGATTGTCATTTTTTTTAATTGTTGTGCCATAAGCACCCTATGATTATTGAGGAAGATTTTTGAGAAAGATTTTGAGAAAAGATTTGACCTTTTGGTCACTATAGAATTGAAATCCACTTTAGCTATAGATTACATACTTTATAGTTGGTTTCATTATAAACCATGAGATTACTTTAAAGTGAATTTTCTTTAGATTTTGAGCATGATATTGGGAGTAGTATTTAGCATTGAGTTGGGCATGTTACTATGGTTTCGTACCCCAAAACTACGTGCCACCGTAGGTTGAGATACTTATTTCCACTATACATGACTAACTTAGATAGTGATCACTGAGATGGGATTGTTCTATTCCGATGGCAACGGTAGAACGACCCTAACCTTACGGGGGCAAGTCGTGGGACATCATGGATGTTCACATGGTGTACATATTGGTTAGAAGAACCTCCCAAATAGATGTCCCCCACTCTTAAAATAGTTTATAGATTTAAAGCTTTAAGATAAAGTATTTACTATGCATAATGAGTTTCAGACTTCATTTAGCTTAAGAGTTTTGATAACAGAAACAAAACACAGATTTTAGAACTAAGTGTAATGGCTCACAAGATCTAGATTTTATTCTTTATTATTCATGATTTATATCTTCATATTTCATATTTACTCGAGCTGTGTGAGTCATTTACATTTAGTATGCATGATTTGTAAATGATGATTATGAGATATTGTTTTACTTATTGCATATACCCCCACATACTCAGTACATCCTCAAAGTACTGACCCACATATATGTCTATGTTCTACATTGTCTCATAATGTAGGTACAAGTTTTAGTGTGCACATCCAGACTCAAACAGCCGCAGATTCCAGCCAGCAAGATAATGAGTCCACCTACTTTGGGGACTTCAGTTAGATTTGTTTGTGTTGTGTCTATTCTTGTTCATATGTATTGATTAGCGATAGTTGGAGTAGCTTTCCAACTATCTATATTCAGTATAGTAGAGGCTTCACAGATGTAAGTTAGAGTCAGTCATGAAATTTTAGTTCCTCCTTTCAGACTTTATCAGAATGTAAAAGTTGTGTCAGTATTGTAATTTACAGATTTCATTATCTTTATAATGCCGCATAGTAAGTTTAGTCATTTTATACATATTATTTAGTTGCATATGGGTTATACTAGTAGAAGGATTAGCTTGGGGTCACTTGTGACCCTAAGCACCGTGTGAAGTCTTGGGACTCATTTTCGGGGCGTTACAATTTCCCTATTTTTTTTCTCCTAAAATATTTGTCTCTCTTTCACTTTTCCCAAAAGCATTTGTCTCTCTCTTACGTTCCCCAAATCATCAAACTTTCTTCTGATAATCATCGAAGTTCAATCCTCACTTTTCGTCTATTTGTGAAGAGGGGCAAGAAGTCTAGCGGTAGACGTAATCTTTTCGAAACCCCTTCATCTGGTTCAATGTTCTTTTGAAAAGGTAAAGCATAAGTTTGATGTTCGCTATTTAACTATCCTTATTCCTGTACCTAGCTGTTGTCACTCCACTTTTTATGAAGAAATATAGTTGGTGTTTGTCTTAGAAGAATTTCTAGATATTTTCCTTTTAATACTCTAGGAAATAAATGAAACATAGAAAAATTTCCAATGTGGAGTAAATTTAGGAAAGGACTCTAACTTGTTCCCCACATTACCCAGTTGAGATGAAAGACGAGTAACTCCATCAGTCAATGAGGTTTTGCCTTCGAGTTTGTCTAGTTAAAATTCTTGACTTAATTCTCTCTTATTGTCTCTTATAATGTGTCTGAAATAGGGGGACTCTATTTTCTTCTCTTTTAGCACATACTTCTCTCAATTTTTACAACAAAAAACTGTAGCAGCAGTTTGTGCAATATTCATATGGCATATGATTAGGTATCTTTCAATTGTGATGAAGATGAAGAAAAAATTCCATGCCATTGTTTTCTTTTTCTGTACTCTTCTATGTGGTATTCATTCTCGATCAACTTTTATGAAGAGGTCAAGAGAAAAAATTTGCTTTCTTTCCTCCAAATTGAATTCTAAACCATAAATTAATAGGAAAGTAAAATTTTTTTTAGTGAAATACTATTAAATAATAAAAACTGGAGGACATCCTGGCCATTGACAAACCCATAGTTTCCTTGCAATGTTAGAAGTCTGCCTTGAGCGATTTCTAGGTTTCCTTAGATTCCTATCTATTTCAATGTTGAACTGATATCATTAACTTGATATCCATTTTCCATTTTTAGAACTTGGTAGTTTATAATGTGTTGTTGCTAATAGTAATTCGATCAAAGTTCTTGCTTCTTCATTTTGCTTTGGCTTGTAACGTAGACAAACAATGCCTTCTTTAAGACAGATTTTTGGATGTTGTTGGGTTGGTCTTCAACTTCTGAAACTTGTTCAAAGAGTCATGTTTATTTTCAAATGATTAATGATAAACAGATGTTGGAAATTACATACACTTCTGGTTTAATCCTGCAGGAGATCCTGGATAAAATCGTGGAGATAGATTCTGATTCATTTCATTATAAAGTTCTTGTACTCCCGTTACTTTTCTTTGGGACTTTGGATTGTTTTACTTGATCCAAGATCTATCTTAAGGTGAATCATAATTTGAAAGGTCAGCTTCTTCATTCTTATTATTGTGTAATTGAGATGTGCTTATTATGTTATGTTTTAGCTATGCTTAGGGCTAATGACCATGTAAACCACATTTTTCATTCTTGAACTTAGTATATAATACTTGTATAACATAACATTATCCTAGTTGTACTGCCTTATTCGACATTGTTATTTGCTCTATGATTCAATCACTAGGTTTTGAATTATGTGCTATTAGTCTAGGGATTTCTTAATTATCAAATAAATAGACGTACTAGTTTTACTTTTAAGGGAGAATATTTTCCATCATTGTTAATTGATTATGGTTGTTGAACTTGTTTTCCATGTCTGTAAAGTTAGTCTAGTTGTGGAAAAATTGACCCAAACATCATAATTATATGTTAGAGTAATTTTTCATAAGATATTTTGTTATGTGTGTTCTTTGTTAGAGTTCATTAATTTATTTATTTTCTATTCCGTTCACTTTTCTTCTTTATGAAATCTTATAGGTGATATTGAGCATATTCATCAAATTCTTCAATGGATATATCTTGAATTGGAATGTCAAGAAACACACCAGAGTATTTTCTTGGTTTGAATCAGTTTCTAAATTTTGCATTTACCAATAGAGCTATAGGAGATAAAATAAAGTGCCCATGTCCTATATGTGGTTTTAAAAAAGGGCAAACAAAAGAAGTGGTGTTTCACTATTTGATGAATAAGGATTTCCCTAAACATTACCTCACGTGGGTTGTGCAGGGGAAAATAGACATTTTTCCTAATTCTAGAAACATAGAAGCCACTCAAGATGCGCAACCTTTTGAAAATCCTATTAAATTATTGATTATTGAAGCATTCGGGGGTTTAAGGCATGAGGCTGTTGATGCAGGCCCGTCACAAGTAGCGGGAGAAGAAGAAACTTTACATGATTTGTCTGGTTCAAATAACAAAGACTATTTTAAATTGCTTAAAGATGGAAGTGTAGATTTGTATGAAGGATCAAAGTATTCAAAGTTGGAATTTAATTTGTTAAAGCTTTATCACATAAAGTGTTTGTCTAGATTAAGTGATAAGGGAATGACTGTGCTGCTAGATCTACTCAGGGATGCATTTAAATTCGCAAAGATCCCTATATATTTTTATGAGGCTAAGAAAACCATCAACAAGTTGTGCCTTGATTATATCAATATAGATACTTGCTCAAATGATTGGATGTTGTACTGGGAAGATGATGTTAATGCAGAATCATGCAAGTATTGTCACACTTCTAGATGGAAGTCCGAGAAGGATAACAATCTTGATCATACTCCTAGTACAAGTAAGAAACAAAAAAGAAGCAAAAAAAGAAGTAAAAGAAGCCTGCAAAAGTTTTGTGCTACTTTCCATTAAAATCAAGATTACAAAGATTGTTTATGTGCTCTAAAATTGTAGAGCATATGAGATGGCATGCAAATAATGGTAACAAAGATGGGATCTTAAGGCACCCTCGATATAGTGAAGCTTGGAAAAGGCTTGATTCAAATTATCTTGAATTTGCTTCTGATCCTCAAAATGTTCGATTAGGACTACCTAGTAATGGTTTCAATCCCTTTGGAGCAATGAGTACTAACTATAGCATTTGGCTAGTGGTTTTTTCCATACAATCTTCCTCCTTGGTTGTGTATTAAGCAGTCAAATTTTATCGTCTCAATGATCATTCCAGGTCCACGTACAGTAGGGAATAACATAGATGTATATCTACAAACACTTATTAAGGAGTTGAATGAGTTGTGGAGTGAAGGTGTTGATACTTTTAATTCATCAAAGAATGAAATATTCAAAATGCGAGCAACACTTATGCGGACAGTTAGCGATTTTCCTGGACTTGATATCTTATCTGGTTGGAACATGCATACTGGTCTTGCATGTCCTTCTTGTAATTTTGATGCAGAGCCTTGTCAACTTTGTTATAGTAGAAAGTGATTTTTTATTGGCCACTGTCGATTCTTGGCAAGAAATCATAAATTTAGACTGATGAGACATTAGTTTGATGAAAATGTGGAAGAGAGGGCCCCTCCAAAGAATTTATCCGGGTCAGAAATTTTGCATCAGGTGAAAGCTATCAATGTCACATTTGGAAGACAATTAGAGTTGCAGAAAAGAAAAAGGAAAAAGAATGTTGGGGAAGATGCAACTCAACAATGGAAGAAGAAAAACATATTCTTTGATCTTTCATATTGGGAGTTTAATCCGTTGCCCCATAATTTAGATCCGATGCATATTGAAAAGAATGTATTTTACAATATTATATACACTTTATTAAATGATAAAGAAAAGTCGAAAGATCATGCTAAAGCTCAAAGAGATCTACAAGATATGGGCATAAGGTGTGATCTTTGAGTCGACGAGAATGATGAGTGTAAACTTGCTGCATTTGCAATTCCAAAGAACAAGAGAATGGGCTTCCTTAAGACTTTAAAAAATATCTCAGTGTCGGATGGTTATTCAAGTAATATATCTCGTCGTATTGATTTGGATCAAAAAAAAAATTTTGGATTAAAAAGCCATGATTGTCATATTCTTATGCAATAGTTGTTACCCATAGCAATTCGCAATGTGCTTATAAGACAGGTTGTTACAACTTTGTTTGAGTTTTCTTCCCTTTTCAGGCAGCTTTGTTTGAAAAGTTTAAGTCTTGCAGACTTAAACAAGCTACAAAATAAAATTGTGAAAACTCTTTGCCATTTAGAGATTTTGTTTCCTCCATCATTTTTTACTGTAATGATTCATCTAACTGTTCATCTAGTTGATGAGGTAAAAAAAGGTGGCCTGGTACATTATCGCTGGATGTATCCTGTTGAAAGGTAAGATATTCGTTATTCAAAATTATTTTAGTTGATTTTGCAGTAGTATCTCAACGTAAATGCTTCATCTTACACATTAATATTTTTGGGTATAGATTGTATGGTCATTTTAAGTCCCTTGTAGGGAACAAATCACAAGCAGAAAGTTCCATAGCTGAAGGTTACATAGAGGAAGAAGCTTTTACTCTTTATTCACGTTATTTTGAGGAAATTGAGTCAAGGCTAAATCTACCTAAATGTGTAAATGATGAACCAAGCCAAAATGAGGCTTCTGAAAAGTCATGTATGTTCCCTCAACAAGGTAAGCATGTTGGAAGCTTCATAACAGAATCACTGACTCATTTGGAGAAAACACAAGCTCATCGATATGTGTTACTTAATTATGAGGTCGTGAAGCCATTTATTGAGTAAGAAATCTACATTGATTTGATTTGTAAGATACGTTTTGAGCAATTGGATTAAAATTGCTAATTATACTGCCTTTATAGTGAATTTAGAAATTACATTAAAAGAAATACTAGAGGCCGAAGAGTTTCAGCAACAGAGGTAGAGAGAAGAGTTAATAAAGAGTTCCCTGATTCGTTTCCTAAGCGAGTGAGTGAATGATATTAGATTTTTTTTTAATATAACTTTCTTAAATCAATTTCTGATATAAGTGTTTTATATATTTGAATTATGAATCCGGATATAGCAGATACTATCTCTGATGAAATTAAGCTCTTGGCACAAGGTCCAGCCCGAGATGCAAGAAGATTCAACACATATAACATTAATGGATTCAAATTTCGAACTTTGTCTAAAGAACAAGGATTAAAAACTCAAAATAGTGGAGTTTTTCTTGTCTCTCACACTTTTTGTGTCGCATCAAGTGCAAATAGACATGCAACACAAGCTTTTGTCTTGAATATTCAATTATGATGATGTAATTGTATGGTTGGAGTGAATCTTAGAATATTGAAGGTTTTGTGTTTAAATTTGATTTTGTAGTTTGAAGATACTAGTTAATCTTGAAATTTGGAGTTTGAAGATGTTAATGTTGAAAATTTTATTTTGAAGTTTAATGTTCAATGTATTTTTTGATATGTTTGTCAATTACAATGTTTAATTACTCTGTTGTATTAATGATAAATAAATTGAACAAATATTGGATTGTAGGTTATGCAATAATGAAATTTGAGCTAAAATTAGAATCTATAATTAGTTATTGAAAATTGATGGGCACTACTAAATTTTAAGAAAAAAATAAAACATTGCGGAGGTTTTAACCCCAGCAAGTTTTAAATAAAAATTTATTATAAAAATAATTAAATTTAGAATAACAGGGTTTAATAACAGTCGTAAATTAATTATGGGGGTCGTAACCGCCACAAAATAATCACCGCAAATTAATTATAGGGGTAAAAAAGATCACCACAAATTGTTTGTGACGGCTCGTATTCTGGGGGTTTTGGGAACTGTCGAAATTATATTTTGTGGTGGTTTTAAACCCCGCAAACCGTAAAATTAACCCCCGTAATTTGACCCATTTTTTGTAGTGCTGGTAGAATGCAAGGTAACGCTGCATACAATACACTCTTTTGGTGGGACTCTTCCCCGTACCCTGCGAATAGCGGGAGTTTTAGTACATCGGATTGTCCTTTTTAATCTCTCAACTACAATTTTTCTTTTTTTCTTTTTTATTTTCTTTAATTTTTATATTTTTTAATTAAAAATTTTGTATTCATTTTTTCTTTTTCCTCAACTTTTAATATTTTTCTTTTCTTCAGTTTCTTTCAAACAACAAGATACGTCCCACGAGAAAGAATTGACACTACCACATAGTGTCTTGATTTATGAGATGTTCTATTAAATCTTGCCTTAGAGGCAAGATTTTGCTCGGGAACTTTCAAACAACAAGTTACACTCTATGGGCAAGAGTTGGAACTATCATATTATGTCTCAATTTATAAGATGTTCTATAACTTTTGAGGCAAGACTTAGCCAAAAAATTTCAAACAACAAGTTATGTCCCATGGGCAAGAGTTGTCACTATCACATTGTATTTTGATTAATGACCTGTTCTATAACCTTTTTCTTAGAGGCAAGACTTAGCCCAAGAACTTTCAAACAACAAGTTACACCCCATGGGCAAGAGTGACACTACCACATTCTGTTTTGATTTATGAGATGCTCTATAATTTTTGCCTTAGTGCCAAGACTTAGCCCAAGGATATGTCCTATGGGAAGGAGTGGACACTACCACATTGTGTCTTGATTTATGAGATATTCTATTAATCAAGGACTTTCAAACAACAAGTTGCACTCCATGGGCAAAAGTTGACACTACCACATTATGTCTTGATTTATGATATTTTTTATAACTCTTGCCTTAGAGCCAAGACTTAGCCCAAGTACTTTCAAACAACAAGTTACGCCACATGGTCAAGAGTTGGCACTACCATATTGTGTTTTAATTTATGAGATGCTCTATAGCTTTTGTCTTATAGGAAAGACTTAGTCCAAAGACTTTTAAACAATAAGTTATGCTAATGGACAAAAGTTGACACTATCAGAGTGTCTTGATTTATGAGATGTTCATCAAATCAAGGATTTTCAAATAATAAGTTACGCCCCATGGGCAATATTTGATACTACCATATTATATCTTGATTTATGATATGTTTATAACTCTTGCCTTAGTGGCAAGACTTAGCCCAAGGACTTTGAAGCAGCAAGTTACGCCTCATGGGAAAGAGCTGACACTACCACATTATGTTTTGATTTGCGAGATGTTCTATAACTCTTGATATAGAGGCAAGACTTAGCCCAAAGACTTTCAAACAACATGTTATGCCCCATGGGAAAGAGTTGACACTATCATATTGTGTCTTAATTTATGAGATGTTCTATTAATCTTGGCTCTAAAATAAGACTTAGCCCAAGAAACTCTCAAAAATAAGTTTCCCCCTATGCGCAAGAGTTAACATTAATTTATTATGTCTTAATTTATGAGATACTCTATAACTCTTGCCTTGGAGGTAAGACTTATCTCAAGAATTTTCAAACAACATATTATGCATCATGAGAAAGACATCACACTACCACATTGTGTGTTGATTTATGAGATATTTTATAACTCTTGCCGTAGAGGCAAGATTCATCCCAAAGAAATTCAAACAATAAGATACACCCTTAAATTTACTTTAATGTCAAAGAAAGAAGATCCTCTTTGCGGATTATTCAACTTTCTGTTCATTAGCAACATATTATAGAAGTTGAGAAAAAAAAAAGAAAGATTGAGAAAAAAAAAGAAAAAAAGAGAAGAGTAAAAAGTAAAAAAAGGAGAAAAAAAATAAAGATTGAGAAAAACAAAAATGAGAACTAAAAATAAAACTAAAGTTTGCAAAAAAAACGAAAAAATAATAAAAAGAAAAAAAAAGAAAAATAAAAGTTGAGACAAATGAATTAAAAAAAAAAGATAAATAAAAATAAATAATGTTAACTATCCCAACAAAAACTGAGAGACCCGGGTAAAAATTACGAATGATAACTTTCCTTCCAAACCATATGTCCCACAATCGAGCTTTCACTCCGATCGTGGCTTCGACCAACAGCCAGTCTAGGTCCTTTTCATCGACCCCTTACAATTTCCTCCACTAAAATCACCTACAAAAAGCCCTACAATTCTTAAAGAACCAATTGCACCTATTGATAATTATACCTCGATCATTAACGCTGGTACAAAGTCAAAAGAAGTAAAGAAAGGTGCTGTTGATCCCATTCCAATAAAGAAAGTTGACATTATTGAAGGATTTTTTGTTGTTAAATGGACAAAACAAGAAGTGAAATGAATGAACATAATTAAAGATCTGTAATATGCAATTGTGGGTAAGTTCTCTTACAAATGGTCTAATATAGCGGAACTTAGAGAACAAATACCTAAACAATGTGGTATCAAAAGAGATTGCAAAATAAGGTTCATTCATAATAGACATGTACTAATAAGGTTGGAACTAGTATAAGACTATATTAACATCCTGTCCAAGTGTGATTGTTACATCAACGATAGAAACGGAAACTCATATCAAATATGTCTACTCATATATGATGATAGTTTTAAGCCAATGGAGGAAACTACACAAGTTTTGGCATAGATACCCTTACTGGATCTGCTGCCAATATTTTTTGTTAAAGAATCTCTTTTTCCGCTTGAATCTATGGTTGGAAAGCTTTTACACTCAGATGTAGCTACCATCCACAAAACTCGGGCAAGCCTTGATAGAGTTAAAGTTCAATTAGACCTGTTAGCATATAGACATAAGTATGTAATGATGGAGATTAAAAATGAAGTCACCAAGGAGGTAAGGAGCATCTAAGTAAAAATCTAGTATGACATGGTTCCAACTTATTGTTCGAAGTTCAAGCTATAAGGACATGAGATGCATGAATATAGAGTGCGAGACAAAAAATAGAGGAGAAAAAATTTGATGACATCAAACAACAACAAAACCAAAATTAGTAACAAGAAAATAGAAGACAGAGATATGGTAGAAGAAATGGAAAATGGAATCCAATAAGTAGGAGATTTTCTTATAAAAGAGAGGCAGAAGGATCTATATCTATATCTAATCCTTAAACATGGAGAAAACAAAGAGGAGTTAGAGGAGGAAGGGAAAGAACAGTCGGAAAAAGGTATAAAGGACTAGATTGAAAAATCCTTTGTAACAACTAATATTGGGGATAAAAACCCTAAGCCTAATGAAGAAAACAAATCTCACACCAAACAAGCATAACAACAGTGAACTGAATTTAAAGAAGAGGGGAGAAAGCAACACTAAATGGAGGGACAGAGTGAAAGTGAAACAAACTAGTCTAGAAGAAAAAGAAATTGTTTTGTTCTAGTAGAAGATGAAGTACACTGTCCCTCGGGAACCATAGAGATTTTCCAACATAAAATTAAACTACAGATTAGCAACAGAAGGCAACTATATGTCAGATAGAGGATGACACAACTCAGCCTTTAGTAGTAATTGCATAAATGGAAAAAGGAAAAAACAGCAAGGAGATAAGAAGCATACCTGATGATACTGGCCAGTATTATTTAATGGAATTGGAGCCTGCGCTGATAAGAGTCTTACTAGAATCTTACATGACATTCTTACGCATCAGATAAAGACAAATCCTACATTAACCATAGAATTTTAGTGTGTTAATGAAGAGGTTGAAAGTTATAAAGACAAGACTTTAAAGCATATTAGCATACAAGGGGACTTATCACTAAGGAGTAAACAGAAAAGCACAAAAAAAGAGAATAAACAGATTGTTGCAGACAATCAGATACCAAAAAAAGGTAGTTCGAAAAAAAGGGTGGCAATTACTATGACTGCCAAATGATGTTGAAGTCATTATTTTTGAATATAAGGCCAGTCAACACATGATAGACCTTTTATAGATTATATATGTTGAATAGGCACCATTGATATTTATAAATTCCACTTATGTAGCCTTTTCAATTAATGAATCAAATTCACAGATACGAAAAGACGATTAAACATGAACAGTGCAAAAACAAATATTAGTGAAAAGATCTGATTTTTCATAAAGGATGATGTCGATGTATAAATTTTAAGTGATAAAAAGCAATAAGTTACTATTAAAGTGTGGAGGGAAGAATATAAAAATCACTTGCTAGTTACCATGGTATATGGAAAATGTACAACTATTGAGAGGTCTTGTTTACGGAGCAGTATATACAGTTTGGCTAGTTCGAATTTTCCATAGCTCATTGAAGAATATTTCAATGATATATTGAATAAGGAAGAAAGATAAGGGTTTCCCGTTACTAACAAGGGGTAGAAGATTTTACATTTTGTGTGAATTTTTGTGAGCTTGATGAAGTTTATTTGAAGGAAGTCCATACACATGGTAAACAATAAACCTGGAGAAGACTATGTTTTTGAGAGACTAGATAGACTCTTGGTGAATAACTTGTGTAATACCCCGAACATTTCTTAAGCTTAATTTCGCCTCGAGAAGGTTAAGGAATGACTTCCTAAGTGAGTATCATTTTAACCGTATAGAATTTCCCTAATTTCAACTTTTTATCACATGGGAAATCTGATAAGTTTTTCGTTGATATAAGATTCACCCAAATTCGATACCCGGAAAAGAAGTTAGGGCTAATTTAAGTCCTAGTCATAAAACACTGTTATTTTAGTGCTTGGTGCGTCGCGGAAGGGGTCTATTTAACAATTGTCAAATTCCAATAGCCTAGCGCAATTATGGCGCATCGCGCTGAAGTTCCAGGTCCCAACTAGTGGGACAACGCGATGGATCCGCGTCGCGGTGACCCCCAGAATCTCATTTGTCAATTTCCAGTGAGCCACCGCGATAGTGACGCGTCGCGGTGGCCCATAAAATTTGGTTTTCTAGTTCAATTTTTCCAGCTTCATACAGAAGTTAAAAAGGGCACTTTGGACTTTTTTCCAAGCCTCTTAAACCATACTAACACCAAATTGAAGTCATTTACAAGCATTCTACGAAGTTTTTCTCAAGTTATCTCTCAACAAAAATCCTAAGTACCCAGAAACTCTTCCAAGAATCTCAAGAGTTCACCATAGTGATTCTAAATTAAGTCAAGATTCAAGGTTCCTAAGTCAAAGGCTTCAAGAATCCTCCCTCAAAAGCATAAAAGAAGTCTCCAAAGCAAGTTATCCATCTAAATTCATAAATCAAGGTATGTGGGGTTTAAACAAGAACACTCCTTCCGTTCTTGTGCCTAAAGTTTTGGTTTTCTTAAAAGATTTTAATATTTCAAGATGAATTATGCCTGAATTTCTATATTTTAAGTATATGAGATTATGAATTTGTTCAAGTCTTGAATTATATGATACTTCACTTATTTTATGATTTGAATTGAGAATTAATGTTATGAATTGCATATTCCTTTCATGATTGATGTTTGGAATACCCTTAAGGTTGAAGTCATGATTTACCCTCTATTTTGAATTGAGATTTCTTGAATAGGTATACATGTTCTAAGGTCCAAGAATGAATTTTGATATATTCTATAGTATTTTTAAAGAGTGGTATTGGTATCTCCACATCGTTGACGTTTCAAAGCTTGTTAAAGATAGTCTATCAAAGTTTAAAGAAAAGAGTTGATTTTGATCCTAAGTTAAGAAAGGAATTCACACCTTGTGATTTAATAAAACGGAAAGCATATTAGCTTCCATTTCATATTATTGAATTGTATAAGGTGGATTTTCCTAAAAGTTCTGAGCCTAGTTTGGGAGTAGTACTTAGCACCGAGTTGGTCTTGATTCCGAGATCTCATGACCCAGAACTACGAGCCACCATAGGATTTGATTTACCCCAATTGGGTTTAGCTAGTGATTACTAAAAGTAAAGGTTCTACTCCGATGGCAAGGATAGGACAGCTCTCCCCAACGTGGGCAAGATGTTGGACTCCATGTAGCTCACATGATTTATGTCGGTTAGAAGAATCTCCCAAAGTAATCCCTACTCTATTTAAGATAAAAGTACATGTATTTGGAAAGCTACGATTCTAAGATTTCTAAGGTTCTCAAGTGCTATAACCTCTAAGTTTCAAAGAAGCTCCTTGTTTTTATAAGATTAAATATGTTCTGAAGATTATTTTTTTAAGATTTCATCCAGTTTACAAGTTTGAGAACAAAGAAAGAATACAAATTTAGAATAAAGTGAAATGACTCACGTGATTTCTATTATATATTTCCTATCCACAATTTATGAGAATTTTATCCAAGCTATGTGAGTCATCTATTATAGCATGCATATTTCTATAAATACTGGTGATATTGATTATTTAATTTCATACTCCCCCATATGCTCAGTACATTCCCAAAGTACTAATCCACATACTTGTCTGTGTGCTACATTTTCTCATAATATAGGTTTAGGTGCTCAGTCCCAGCCTCGTTAGTGATTTTCGAGCACTTCTATCTACATTTCAGCAGTGGTGAGTCCTCATGGTTTGAGGGCCTTTCTTCAGGCATTCCAGTATTTTAAGTATATGCCCTATTGCTTTCAGTTCAGTTCAAGTCAGTTGGGGATTTGTCCCAATGACTCTCTAGTATACTTGAGTGGTAGAGGCTTTGTCAGACTAGTTATCAGATTGTTAGTACGTTGAGATTTCTAGTATTATGGT
Source organism: Capsicum baccatum var. pendulum (assembly GCA_030864225.1). Classification (NCBI taxonomy): domain Eukaryota; kingdom Viridiplantae; phylum Streptophyta; class Magnoliopsida; order Solanales; family Solanaceae; genus Capsicum; species Capsicum baccatum. Next base: position 34,506,176 of record CM061560.1, read on the forward strand.
TGTTTGGACAATGTATTTCCTTCGTATTTTCTATCAGTTGATATGACAATACTAGTGCTCTGTTTATATCATCTCAAAATAAGCTATTATATATAGTAACAGGCTCAAAGGGTTAGCTTAGGGCTACTTGTAGCCTTAAGCACCGTGTGACGTCTCGGGACCCATTTTTGAGGAGTTACAAACTTGGTATCAGAGTCTAAGGTTTAAGGAGTCCTAGGGAGTCTGACAACCTGCATTAAGTAGAGTCTTGATCATCAGTCTGTAGCGCGCCACATCTATGAGTAAGGCTACAAGACGTTTTAGGAAAAAGTCATCTCCTTCTTTCAGAGTCTATAGTGCTTACAATTGTCTCTATCCGCTATTAATTCATACTTTTTTGTTACAAAAAATGCCTCTCCAAAGAGCTAATGCCTGTAGGAATGTTGATCAGCCACCTCAATCAGTTGATCCTCGAAATAAGAACGAGTCTCACGCTGAGTTTCGGGCGGCCTTTTAGGCGTTAGCCCACGCAGTTACCGCAAATGTTCAGGCCAATAACCAGGATGCAGTTCTACCTCCGTAAGAAGGTGATTTAGCTGGTGCTAGGATTCGTGATTTCATTCAGATGAATTTGCCAGAGTTCTATGGGTCTAAGGTAGGAGAGGACCCACAGTAATATCTTGAGGAGGTGTGGAAGATCACGCAGGTGATGCATGTGTCTGAGGAAGAAAGTGTTGAGCAGATATCTTATAGGCTAAAAGACATAGCGTATGACTGGGTTATTGCATGGAAGAATAGTAGAGGGGAAGATAATGCGCCCATTACTTGGCAGGTATTCCAAGATGCTTTCTTGGATAAGTTCTTTCCGTTAGAGATGAAGGAGGAAAAAATAGAGGAGTTTATGAACTTAAGGCAGGGCTCCATGACTATTAAGGAGTACTACTTGAAGTTCAATTAGTTAGCCAAATCTTCCCCTGACTTGCTTGCTGACACCTGAACTAGTATGAGCAAGTTTGTGATGGGTGTTTCTGGGTTGGTGTTGAAGGAGTACAGAACTGCTATGCTAAATAGGGATATAGATCTATCCAAATTGATGATACATGCACAATAAATAGAGGTGAATAAGATATGGGAAAGATATAGAGTGAGGGGAAACAAGAGGGCTAGATCCGAGCAGCATGAGTATGATCAGGTTAGGTCCTATGGAGAGAACTGTCCTCAGTTTTAGAGTCGTTCATCCATGCCAGCACCTTATTCAGCTAGTTCTCCCGCACCTAAAGGCAGGCAGGAGCAAGGGAACAGGCCTTCTACGTCCAGGTCCCAAAACAGTGTGAGTAACAAGCCTAATTTTCCTTTTTATGCTAAGGGTGGGCGGACCCGTCCTGGCGAGTGTTTGGTAGAGTAGAGAGATTATTTCGGTTGTGGCAAGGTGGGCCACAGACTTAGAGAGTTCCCGCATACTAGACAGGGGAATAGATATGGACGACCTCAGACTCAGGCCACTAGTGCACCAGCTCTCATAGTGCGTTCAGCCCCTGCTCATAGCATTTTATCTAGCACTGCTTGCGGTCAGTGCCAGAATAGATTCTATACATTACCATCCTTCCAGGAGTAGGAGGATCCTCCCGATGTTGTTACTGGTATGCTCCGTGTATTTCACTTTGATGTTTATGTGTTGTTGGACCCTGGGTCAAGTTTTTCTTATATGACCCCACTTGTTCCTATGATAGAGTTAGATATTATGGATTTTGATGTTATTCTGGTTATGGACTGGCTTCACTCTTGTTATGCATCTATAGATTATCGTACCCATGTAGTTAAGTTTCAGTTTCCTGATGAACTAGTTTTCAAGTGGTCTGGGAGTTCGGTACTTCCCAAAAGCCATTTCATCTCCTATCTCAAATCCAGAAAGCTTATATCTAAAGGTTGCATCTATCACTTAGTTAGAGTTAAAGACACTAAGTCTGAGGCTCCAACTATTCAGTCAGTCAGCATTGTTAATGAGTTTCCTGATATTTTTTTGGAAGATCTCCCTAGGTTACCTCCCGATATAAAGATAGAATTCGGGATCAATCTTCTTCCCGACACTTAGCCCATTTTTATTTCTCCCTACCGTATGGCACCCTCAGAGCTTAAGGAGTTGAAGGAGTATCTTAAAGATCTCTTACATAAAGGTTTCATAAGGCCTAGTGTTTCTCCTTGGGGAACACTTGTCCTATTCGTGCGAAAGAAGGATGGTTCTTTGCGTATATGCATTGACTATCGTCAACTTAATAAAGTTACAATAAAAAATAAGTACCCTCTTCCGAGAATAGATAAACTATTTGATCAGTTGCAAGGTGAAAGTTATTTCTCCAAGATAGACCTTAGATACGGCTACCACTAACTTAAAGTAAGGGAGTGTGACATCCTGAAGATGGCTTTCCGAACCCGTTATGGTCACTTTGAGTTTCTAGTCATGTCTTTCAAGCTAACCAATGCTCCAACAGCCTTCATGGACCTCATGAATCGAGTATTCAAGCAGTATCTTGATATGTTTGTCATTGTTTTCATAGATGATATTCTTGTGTATTCCCTTAGTGAAAATGACCATGCAGATCATCTTAGAATTGTCCTGCAAACTCTTGGAGATCACCAGTTGTTTGCCAAACTCAGAAAGTATGAGTTTTGACTAAGTTTAGTAGCTTTTCTGGGCCATATCATGTCAGCCGAAGGTATTAGAGTTGATCCCCAAAAGACAGAAGTTGTAAGAAATTGACCTAGACCTATCTTTCCGTCTGACATTAGGAGTTTCTTGGGTCAAGCTAGCTATTACCGCCATTTTTTTAAAGTTTTATCTTCTATTGTGTCTCCTATAACCCGGTTGACCCAAAAAAAAGTTAAGTTTTGTTGGTCAGATTCTTGTGGGAAGTGTTTTTAGGAGTTGAAAACTCCACTCACTTCAGCTCTTGTGTTGACGTTGCCTGATGGTACGGATGGTTTTGTGGTGTATTATGATGCCTCTAGAGTTTGCTTGGGTTGTGTAGTGATGTAGAATGGTAAAGTTATAGCCTATGCTTCTATACAGTTGAAACCTCATGAAAGGAATTACCCAACCTATGATATGGAATTAGCTGTTATAGTGTTCACTTTGAAAATTTGGAGACATTATCTTTATGGTGTTCATGTAGATGTGTTCATAGATCACAAAAGCCTACGGTACGTGTTTTCCCAGAGGGAGTTAAATCTTAGGTAGAGGAGATGGTTAGAACTGCTAAAAGATTATGATATGAGTGTGTTATATCACCCGTGCAAGACCAATGTAGTAGCAGATACCCTTAGCAGGTTGTCTATAGGTAGTGTTGCACAGATAGAGAAGGGTAAGAAAGAGTTAGCTCGTGATGTGAATCGTTTGGCTAGATTGGGTGTTAGGTTGCTTGATTCTGCTGAAGGAAGAGAATTTACTGACCAGCGGCCTATAAGTCTCAGCAATTTTATTAATAAGGTGATATCCAGAATTTTGCTTGATAGATTAGAGGGTTTGCTACCAAAATAGATATTTAGTGACCAATCTGATTTTGTAAAAAGAAGGAGCATCACTGAAAATATCCTGTTAACATATAAAATGGTCATAGACATTAGATTGAGGAGAAAATCAACTAATGTTATTCTAAAACTAGATATGTCAAGGGATTATGATAGAGTGTCATGGCTCTATATGATCAAGGTGTTGAGAAAGATGGGATTTGTAAAGGTATTTATAAATCTGATATACTCTATTATTATTATTAATGGCTAGACATACAGATTTTTTCACTCTACTAGGGGTTTAAAATAAAGAGATCCACTCTCTTCTGCTTTTTTCATTCTCACAGCTCAAGTTCTATCTAAAGATCTTAATGATCTCTTTGAAAATAGACTATACAGGGGTTACGGACTACCAAAGTGGATTAGGAACCCAAATCATCTAGCATATGCTGACGATATAATTATTTTTACCACTTCAGATAGGCCATCCTTACAATTGGTGATGGAAGTGCTAAAGGATTATCAAAAAATATTCAGCTAATAAGTGAAAAAAAAAGTTTATTATTTATTTATAGTAATGAATCTGCTAACTAGATGAATGAGGTAAAAATTATTACTGGTTTTGAACAAGGGAAATTTTCTTTTCTGTATTTGGGTTGTCCAATTACACATGCAAGAAAGAGGAATGCATATTATATTGACCTAATAAAGAAAGTGAAGGGTAGATTGCAGAACTGTAAAGGAAACTATTGTGTTTTAGGAGGTAGGTTGTTCTGATTAACCATGTACTACAAAGTATTTCATTACCTATTATCTGTTGTGGCTCCTCCTAAACTCATTTTATATGAACTTCATAAGATCTTTAATATATTTCTTTGGATCACTAAAGATAAAGGTAGCTGTAAACATTAGGTGTCTTAGGAAAAGATGTGTTTCCCAAAAGATAAAAGTGGTGTGGATTTTAGAGACTTATTTGACATATCCAAAGTAACGTTTGCCAAACTATGGTGGATCTTCAGGACCACAAGATATTTGTGTACAAACTACTTATTGAATATGACATGACCCAAACTAGGGCATTGTCATAATGGGAATCTCGAGCCCAATAAGAACTGGAGATCGCCCCCATTAACCTAACCTAACCATCACATCAATCCACGAGTGCCGGATAAACTCCGAATATATGAAAGATAGCAAAAACAAGACTAATAATTATAACTTAAGAAGTTTCTAATCAATCCATTAATGTCAACGTACTAAAAAAACATATCCAAGTCCACAGTCATCCACAAAGCCTCTACAAATACTAAATCAATAATATGTCGGGACATGACCCCGACAATAGCCAAAAATCAATTCTAAAACAAGTCTAAGACATAAGATAGAAAAACCATGAAATGTATCCCTTCTGAAGTATGGAAGCTCATTACTTCAATGTCAACACATGAACCGAAAGAAGATCTGGTCCTTGTATCGCTTAGGGATACAACGTCTAGAGATGGTTAACAGTTAGAGCGCTAGCATGTAACTCAGGAATAAGGATAAAATAATGCTATAATTCAACCAAGTTAACACATCATATGCTACCACATGTATATACATATATATAATGTCAGGGAAGGGGATAAGACTTAGCATGAAACACCCAATCAAGAAATATAAAGTGGAGGACTCTAACCTCCTACTCATATAGTTTAGAAAGACTGATCTTCATAGTCATATTAGGCAAGTGGACTCTAACCTCAATCTATCTTAGTAAGCAAGTAGACTTTAACCTCAAGCCGTCTTAGTAAGCAAGTGGACTCTAACCTCAATCCATTTTATTAGGCAAGTGGACTCTAACCTCGAGCTATTTTATGAAGCAAGTGGACTCTACCTTAAGCCATTGTGACCATTATTAGTCGACAATGGGACTCTTTATCTATGCAATGACATCCATTCAATTCATCACTTAAGGACTCTAACCCATTTAGTCAATTCAAACCACCAAGGTTACCATTTAACCCCCTACATGACCACAAGGTCTTCATGACACTATTTATCAACCAATCACTTTAATAGGCCAATGAATTAGTTAAAATCACCATTCAAGTCAATTTGTGGTCATCAAGACCTTTACAAACCATTCATTTTTCATTAGCATTCTTATACCAAGCTTTAGTTCAAAACACAATTTAATTTCATATTTAGGGATTCTAACCCATTTAACCAATCAAACCACCAAAGTCACCAATTAACTCATTACATGGCCAACAAGTCCTCCACAATACCATTTACCAACCATTCATACTTATTAGTCCATTTCCCTAGTTCAAAACATCATTAACCTTTGACTAGTTATTTCTCTTAGATATTTTCACAAACACCTTGAGGGCATACCTTTACCTAGACCAAAACCAAAGTAGAAAATCATCAAGATTAGGGTTACTCATGACTCATTTGTTAAACTACAATCAACAAGCACCCACATTTGCAAACCATCACCACAAATATGTATAAACACAAGTTTAACAAGAGTAAATAACACTCAACACTATGCATAAAAACTCTCAACATTTGTTTTCAAAATCTCCATTTACAAGTCATAATCAATGTTTAAAACACATTATATTTTGAATTAACGATGAGGGAAGAGTCACATGACTTATACAAGATGATTCTCAAAAAGTACTTGACCTTTTTAGCCTTTAGATAAACACCTCTTTGAAACCCTAGCCTCCAATCTTAAAGAGAGAGTTAGAGAGTGTTTTTGGAATGTTTTAATCTTCCAATAAGTGTTATGAGAGGCCACAAAATTATATATAACTTAAGGATTTTGGTGTAAAAAATGTCTGAAATGCCTTCAGCTTAAAAACTAAAATTTGCTCGGAGGAAGGTACGACCTCCACATCTAAACCGTACCCTAGGGTACAAGTGGTACCCTTATCTCGTACCCTAGGCCTCAGCATAGACCTATACACTGACCAACATATGACCATACAAGGTTAACTTATACCCTAAGGTACGAGAAGTACCCTACAACTTGTACCCTAGACAGAATACTTTGGACAAGACTTATAGCATCATATGACTTGGTAACTTACAACTCGTACCCTAACATACGACTAGTAAGGTGTTCAATCATACAATGGACAGAATAAACCCAACTTACACTGATCATCATATGAGACGGGGGCACTAGACCATACCCTAGCATACGAGAAGTATGCTCAAACCGTACTATGTCCAGAAACTCATACTTAGGGAATTTTCTAAAGTTTCAAAGCCAAGGTATTTCAGAATAAGTAATATTTAAACTAGAGAGAAGTTTTAAAAACCCTATGAACTTATAAGGTTTAATTTGCTGAACACCTAAGTTGTCAGTTGTTTTAAAAATCTCCCTAAACTTGTTATTTCAATACATTGTGTATTTCCTCATGGCTCAAAGACCATATACATGTAAAACACGTGCGTATATGGTGAAAAAATTAGTTTGTGTTTGTCCACGTGGATAAATAATATCCACTTCCCTCATATTTATCTTATATCAAAAAACAATCCGCTTCCACGCTTAATTTTTCAATTTCTCTCTAAAAATAATTATGTTTTTGAGTTTTTCTTTGCTTCAAAATAGAGAAAGGTTGAATTTCGTCGATCAAGTAAGCTACTTTTCTAAAAAAAATATGTTTTTTATTTATTTATTTTGTGTTAAATATGGGATTATTTTTTCGATTAGTGTTTCATAATAGCTTTCAATTAATGTTTATATTAGAATTTTGAGGAGACTCACATGCACAAACAAGTCTCCTATTATAATTCATGGAGTAAGAAATTGTAATTTAAGTAGGGAAAATATAAGCAATTGAATGAAAATTATTTTTAGAAATTTTGAAAGTGATGGAGGAAAAGGGAGAATAAATAGAAAGAAAAGATAGAGGGGGCCTTTGAAATTATTGTAAAAATAAAAAAGAATATTTTTTATTTGTTTTTACCTTTGCAAAATGATGAGTTGGCAACTTTTTTACTTCATCACGCGCCTTCTTGAGTTTGAACTCACTTTTAGTGCCAGGTGAACCACAAGGGGGGTGTCGACATATTAAAATAACAAATTTAAGAAGGTATTTAAGACAAAATAGTTTAGATGTACATTAAATAAAATGTTACGAGTTCAGTGGATTAATTAAAACTTCTCTCTACAAAATTACCCCAACTTTGATCCATTAGAAGAGTGAGCCAACAAGAAATGTGGAAAGAACCAATTGTTGGAAGCTTAAGTATATGGTTTGATAATTGGTCTAGACTGAGAGCTTTGTATCATGTTGTGGAGCCTAACATTTTTATTAATAAAGATACAGGTGACTTAAATACCCTTATGACAGAAGAAAGGTGGAATATGCAGAAGATGAGAAGTATTCTGTCAAAGGAGATTGTGCAACATGTTGTAAATGATATCATTAGTAAGGAAGCATATCCTTGGGATATCCCTTAGTGGATGCCAACAACTAATGAATAGTTTATAGTATCAAGTGTATATTAATTGTTGAGATATTTGGAGAACATGAGTCATTTTTAAAATTAATTTTTTCTACTAGAGGTTATGGAAGTTCAACATACATGCTGATGATATACTGCAGAGATGTGAAGTTAACTTGGTTTCTAAATGCAGGTATTATCTCATAGCTTATTAAGAAATAGTTTACCACTTATTTATAAAAATTGAATTTACAACCAGGGTTTAGGAATATTGTGTAGTATGTATAGAGGTGTTGGGAGATCTTTCATTCAATGTCATCAGAATTTTCATAAATTTAGGGAACAGAAGTAGCTAGAAAAATTTAAGAGGGGGTGAATTAAAATTTTTTGTGAGTCGGCTATTGAGCCTTCACAGTCGACTTGCCTTCAAATCAATCCACATCACAAAACAGATTATGTTTAGATAAATAGACAAGTAAATAATCAACTTGAAGTAAATTCACAAAGATTTATCCTGGTTCGAAACACTAATGTGGTGCCTATTTCCACTCCACTTGGGCTTCAAAATTTCCTTAGATCTTTTCGAAGTCGGCTCGAGTATAATAATGATAAACAAGTTCCGTAGACTTATTTTGTTCTTCAGATCTTATGACATAGCCTCAGTTTGTATTACAAAGTAGACTCGATCCTATTTTTTGTATAACTGTTATAAACTAAGAATTACAAACCTTTGCGACACTAAGATTGAGACACTTTGAGATTCCTTAAAGTTGCGTGCATTTGTCTATCCTCAGTCTTCTTCTTTTATATTCTTAAGTTGCTATTCTTCATAAGGAAAATTCAAGATATTTCTTCTCAATCAAAAATTTGAAGGTGATCCCTTGATTAAGAGATTGTACCGTAAAGTATGTCCATATCATATATGTCCATACGTGGTGCACCCTTCACAGTCGTAAATCTCTATATTAGATATGCCCATGTAGAGGGTGTGATCTTCTTTCCTTTTACTTTAGTCTTGATTGATTTATTTTCCATAAATCCAAAAAGTAGATGGTCCATGATAAATGCCATCCTAATCTTGGTGTGATCTTCTTTGCTTCTACTTTTGTCCTTAATTAATCTGTTTGCCATAAATCTGGGAAGTTGATGATTTGTGATTGATACTCCCCAATCTAGGTGTCGACTTTTTGTGAGTGAGTCCTTTCTTCCTTTTTTGGATTTTCTAATTGATTCCTCAAGGATCTTTTTGATCTTATATAGCTTCAGCATATCCAGCAAGATATTTTCTTATTAGTTTGTATTTATTAAAACATATAGTGAATATATGGGGCTATTAATCTCCCCCTTTTTGATAATGACAAAAAATAAATATCAATTAACTTACCTATTTTCGGTTGACCTGCTTGCAAACACCTCTGATGTTCCTATTTTTCTTGAACGTTAGTTGACTATTATCCTCTAATAGTCGACTTGCTCCCCCTGACTTGTAAGCACACTCCCCCTGACTTGAAAGCTCCTCTGATGTTCCTGTTTTCTTCCCTTTTTGGCATAGTAAAAAAGAACAACAAAGTAGACAGACGAAAAGAAACAACACAGCAGAGATAAAGCAGATAAACAAAACTAAACACAAAACAAAGGTGTGGCAGACAGTGTAAAAATCAGTTTACAACCCAATAAAATAAAAGAGATAGGATCTCTTTTGAATAGTGTTATCATTTAACGCATTGCAAGGAAGTATGTGAGAGTATTTTTCATATTGTGGCAAAAAATTCATACGACTTTTCAACATTTTTCTAGAAGAAGGAGTAGGAGTTCTGGACGGATATTGCAAGGTCATCATTGGAGGAGTGGATGTCAGTCTTGAGGGATTCCATGTGAGTAAATATTTTAGTGAACAGCTTGATGCCTTTTTGTTTAAATCCATCAATGTTTAGACGAACCTTGCCTATATAGGTGTTTGTGCCCTTTCCAAGCTCCAGTAGCTTGGCAATTGACTCTTGAAGCATCAGCATTCCTTCCCCAATAGTTTTTAGTCAATTATTGAGCTCCTCCAATTTCTTCAATATAGGAAACATGGGGCTAGAAATAGACTTACTTACCTTAGGGATATCTAATTTTGATCGTGCAGAGTTCTTTTCCACCATTCATTGTCTACCAAAACATAGACTATGCTGGTAAAATTTTAGAGTTAAAGTTAGCAGAGACTTCAATCGTGGGATATGCAGATAGATCAATAGAATAAAATAGGAGAATCCTGGTAAACAATAGTCCATATAGCAAGATGGAGAAGGCATGGACATCGGCAGTGCTTTCAAGCATGTATTCACGAAACTAATTAGTCGAATTGATCTTGAGCTTTCTCACCATGGAATATAGGACAAATATATCCCAACAGGTAATGTTGCTGAAGAAAACTTTTCTGGGGTTCAAGGTGGTAGCAATGATGTGTTTCATTATGCGATGCTGAAAACAGAGAGACAGAGGACCAAAGCTAGAGAACACTAAGTCCGAGTAGGACAAGGTCCCTTTTGCTTCTTCAAAATCATTGAGCCAGGATCCATTCATAGAATTAATCTTAAAAATTTCATATCAAAAACTTTTTAAATAATAAATCATTGAGGATAATCCTTGTTCTAAGCACTAGAGTTTCTAATTCACCACTGTCAGGAGAGAGATGACGATTGGCATAGAACATTCGAACTGGATCCTCATAAACTTCAGGTCCACGAAGACGAAAAACCAATGACAGGTCTTGAAATTTAAAGAAGTGACTGATATTGCAATGAACTTCTTTTAATTGACACAAATTTACTACACGCCCGAGTACAATAGAATGACTTTTAAAAGTGATAAACTTGTCTTTTTTTGAATAAGTCCAAAACTTTTACATGTCCTCTGGAAAAAGGATCCAGAGTATTTGAACGAGGCTTCTTCCCTCTCCACAGTTCATAAGGCATTTTCTTTAGAATAGGTCTGATGAGGCATCTGTTGATGATGTGACATGTCGTGCTTACTGTCTCTACCCAAAAGTGATTTGGGAGATTGTGTTCCACTAGCATGGTGCTAACAGTTTCCTAGAGATACTGATTCTTTCGCTCCAACTTACCATTTTTTTAGGAGATAGAGGTTATGAGAAGTTTTGAGAGTATCTGTTCTGAGCACAGTATTCCTCAAAATCCCTGTTTTCAAATTCTTCTTTATGATCTCTATAAACTGTAAGACTCCGCAAAATTCTAAGCTTGACTCAGTACTTTAAAGCCTACTAAGCGGTCCCAGATTTAGAAAAAAATTCATCTAAGTATTTATACTTAGAGTAATTTTAGCCTTCGTAGTTTGAAAAACCTAGTTCACGACCTTCCCAACCTTATTTTGTCAATTTTCAAATTGATTCATGATCAGGGTCACTTGTAGCCCATCTCTGGTGAGTTTCAAGGTTTTTTTTACTAGCGTAAGGGCGAGTTTGGATACTAAAAATAGTGACGGGTCGCGATGGCCCCTCATCGCGAGTCTCAGTCTACCCAGCTAAGGGTCACATTGCGATAGTTAGTCAACCCAAGTAAAGGTCTCTACGCGAGGGGCAACCCAGTTCAGCAAATTTCAGTTACGGATTATGTGGGTAAATGGGTCAATTTTCCCACCCTTATTTACCCAAAAACACAAAATTAAGCCCTCATTCACCAAAATATACTCACTTTATCTAAAACTTTTTCAAGAACTAGCATTAGGTTTTTCAATTCAAGATTCAAATCTCAAGAATTCTACCATCAATCTTCTCAAAAACAATCATAAAGGTATGTAAAGTGTTCATCCAAGGGCCCTTTAACCCTTGGAGTTCAAGAAACCTTGATTTTCATGTTGTGGGTTGTTTGTATTCATGTTAATCTTGTTGTGTGATTTCCAAGATGATGTCTTTAATGAATTTCATGAATTTATGTTAGCATGTGGGTTAAAATTTTTAAAATTGAGGTGATTAATGTAGCCATGATGTATTGAATTATTATTCATGCCCAAGTATAATGTGATGCCTCTCATGTGTTTTCCAAAATGACTAAGTGAATTACTTGTGCAATTTGATCCATTGTTGATCTTAATTATGAACTCATGAAAGAACTACATGTCTAAATGACTCCCATGTTAAAGCTATGCCTTGAAAGTGTTTGTTGAAATGCCTATGTGAATTGTTAGTGTACTTATGACATGATAGCATGCATCCCTATACATGTACAAGTTCAAGATTCAAAAGTGTCTGATGAAATGCCTTAGAAAGTGAATTATGAATATGTGGCCTTTGTTGTGACTTCAAGATTTATGCTATGCTTTACTCTTTACGCTATTGAGGCTTGAGGGTATTTAATACCCAACAATTTAACTGTATACCTAGAGCCAGTGTCGGTTACAGAATAGTCTCAGTCAGGTCACGATCAGTGGTACTTTTAGTCAGTTCCAGAATCAAAGAAAACTCAGTAAGCTCAGTACTAATCTAGTCCAGCTTAGTAACAGTTTAGTGAAGCCTAGTATGAACTAGGAAATCAGTTTTGTGTCTATTCAGTTGGGAGTAGGATTCAACACCGAGTGAACCCAAAGATGGGGACTCACCTGCCAGTCTAGGGTGTGCCTCTTAGAAGCAATCCTTGTGTTCCATAACTACGTAGCCAGCGTAGGTTGAGACATCAAACTTGCCAGTCGAGGGTTGATGAGGTATTTTAACCTGTCAATTGAGGGTTTCACCATTCTCATAAGAGTACCTGCCAGATGAGGGTATCTCTTCAGTTGTCTTTACCCGTGGCACGGTACTGGCACCCTTCCAACTGGGATTACAGGTTGCACCCCAAAATCTATTTAGAAAAGGGGCATGCCGGTTAGATGATTACCTCCCATAATCTCAATTTCAGATTCAGTCTTAGATTAAAACTCAGTATAGTTTACAGACTTTAGGATTGTCAGATACGGTCATCTAGATAATCAGTAATATAGTATCAGTAAACTCAGATATTAGTAAATTAGTATTCAGACTCAGTATCCGGTATTATCACAATTTCAGTTATAGCCTACGTATTCATGTATGTACTCTCATTCAGTCATATTCATGTTATTCAATTAGTACTGTCCATGCACATGAACCCATGCATTTCAGTCTACCTCGCTGAACATACCAGTACATTCAAAGTACTGACGCATGCTTTTTACGCTATGATGTCTTAAATCATAGGTTCAGACGCACAGGCCCTAGAGCATCCTCAATAGTACAGCTTCTCAGCAGACAATGTAGTGGTGAGTCCTCATATTTCGAGGACATGATTATTTTTAGCATTTATTTATTTTAGCGGTCAGTCAAAGTTAGTTAGGGACTTATCCCATCAACTCCATATTTCAGGCAGTTTAAAGGCTTATCAGACAAGAGTGTTTTCAGACAGTTGTTTTCCAACATTCAGTTTTTCGTACACAGTATTATTTTCAGATTTGAACCATATGGTAGTTTCCGTATTTACTTTCTTATTTTTTTATTACGGAATCTTTACTATTAGTACTCACAGCAGGTACCAGTCATGAGTTAGCTAGTGTTCCTTCGAGATTGTTAGCGTCGTGTAGCTTCCGGGTTACAAACTCGGGGCGTTACATAAACATAGGTGATGAGGTGTCCATCGTGTCTCTGTATTTTTCTACAAAAGATCTCAAAGTTTGTGAAAAACTCATATTTATGAGCAAGAAACATTACCCAAGTAAAATAAGAATAATCATAAATGATGATAAATACATATCTTTTTCACCAATAATTGTGGTCTTTGTGGGTCCAAACAGATCTATGTGGATTGTTTAAAGGGTTTTTGTAGTAGAGACAGTGTCTTTGACTTTGAATGATATTTGGGTCTGTTTACCCAATTGCCAGGCATCATAGATGTGATCCCTTTCAAACTTGAGTTTTGCCCAATCTCTCACCAGTTCCAGTCTGGACAGTTTCTTAATGATATGCATACTAGCATGCCCAAGTTTTTTGTGCCACAACAAAGTGTCATTGGTTTGCATAGTGAAGTAGGTTAAGGTAGCAAAGTCAGTACTATTTAAGACATAAATATTATCAATGCATTCATTAATAAGAGAGATGTCTCTTTTATCGTGTTTGGTGAAACAACTTTCAGCTTTGAAAGAGACTCTAAATCCGGCATCAGACTAAGAAAGTTATGTTTGAGGTTGTCTACTATATACAAACCAATGAGTTCATATAAGGAGTTGAGCTTTACTGAGCCAACTCTGATGACGTTGCCTCTAGCTTTGTCACCGAATTTAAATGATCCCCATCTATTTTCCTTAGAGCACAAAAATTTTCTTTCTTTTCGGTCATGTATCTGGAGCATCCGCTATCAATGACCCACATTCCCTTCTTATATCTCTTCCGGGCATGTTCCTACAAAAAAATAAAATCAATTTTGTTTAGGTACCCAAGTGGTCTTGGGTCCTTGCGGGTTAAAGGGCTCCCTTTAGGCTTCCAAACCCACACACTTTTAGGCTTTTTCCTGCAACTGTAAGATTTGTTCCTTTTTTGTCCACAAAAATAATAGATAGCTCCTCGAGAGAAGAAAGAGGTCTTGGCTTATTTAAACGATTTTGATGAGGAACTTGAGTTGGTTTTAAAAGAATTTAATCCCACAAAACTGACTCGGTGATTTTATATTGCTATTCAATTGCATTTTTACATCATCAAGATCTTCTTGAAGTAAGTCAATTTCAATTTGACATACTTTGATTTCAACTTGACAGTTTCTTCGTCCCTCTTCGAGTTTTCGTTCAAGCCGAGTTTCCTAATTTTTCTTCTCTTGGCGAGTTTATTGTATTCATCTATAAATTTTTAAAGCTCGTCGGTTATCATATCTAAATTAGATTCAGGAATATTACAATTATGACAGTCGTGTGGTCTTACCTCACTTGATTCACTTTTTGCCATGAACCATATGTTGGTTGCTTCTATTTCTTCTTCAGTTTCTTCTTCATCACTCTAAGCTTCAAAATTTTGATTCTGTCTAGAAGATCTCCTTCTTAATTCTGGGCAGTTTTGTTTGAAGTGGCTCAGCCTTCCACAGTGATAACAACGATCATCGTTTCTAGTGGAATCATTATTTTTAACTCCTTAGGATCTTTGTTGTCTCTGTCTCATGATTTGCCTTACTCCTCTATTTGTGAGAGCCATTCCTTCGCTATTGGTTTTTTCCAAAAAAATCTTCCTTTTAAGTTAGTGCGGCATTGAAGGCTACTAGTTTCTTCTTTTCCTCCTTGTGGTACTTGTTGATATAGTTTTGTTCATATGCAATGATATTACCTCATAGCTTGTCATATGTTATGTTGTAAAGGTATTTGTCTTCTAGAATGACAGCTTTAGTTTTCCAAACTTTTGGGAGACTTCAAACTGACTTCTGAACTTGCAGGCTATGCGGATAGATCATCCCCAATAATTTTAGCTCGCACATGATTTTGCTGATTCTGGCAAACATTGTTTCAATGTTCTCATTTTTTTCTATTTTGAATAGATCGTATTCATTATCTAGAGCAACAATCTTTGACTTTCTGACTTTGGTGGTTCCTTCATAAGTTACCTTCAATTTATCCCACATCTCTTTTGTAGTCTCACAAGTTGATATCTTGTCGTATTATTCTCCAATAACTACACAAAGAAGTAAACTTATAGCTCGTGTATTAGTTTGGATTATATCGTGTTTTCCTTTAGAGACCTCGAAGCTTTCAAGGTATTCTATATTAGTACTGCTCGAGTCTTTGTCTTTGTCCTTCTGCTTCTCCTTGAGCACTAAAATTGGCTTTGGTATCTTCTTAATGACAACCCATGCTTGGAAGTCATTTGATTGGATAAAGATTCTAAATCTGTACTTCCAATAGGAGTAGCGTTGTCCTTTGAAGTGCAATGGTCTTGTGGAGGAATATTCGCCTTGAAGAAGAGCACCAGGAATTTGATAGTTTGCCATTTGATCTGTGCTCACGTGCGGTTAAGAAACACTGTTGGTGAGACCTGCTCTGATACCAATTGAAATTCAAAAGAGGGGGTAAATTGAAAATTTCTATGAGTCGACTATTGAGCCTTTACAGTCGACTTGCCTGCAAATCAACACACTTCACAAAACAGATTAGATTTAAATAAATAGACAAGTAAATAATCAACTTGAAGTAAGGACACGAAGATTTATCTTGGTTCAGAACACCAATGTGGTGCCTACTTCCAGAACCCTTAGATTTCAAAGTTTTCTTAGATCTTTTTTTAGTCGGCTCGAGTACAATAATGATAAACAAGTTTCGAAGACTTATTTTATTCTTTAGATCTTGTGACACAGCCTCTGTTTGTATTACAAAGTTGACTCGATCCTATTCTTTGTATAATTATTGTAAACTAAGAATTACAAAGCTTTGTGATACTTTGAGATTCTTTGAAGTTGCGTGCATTTGTCTATCCTCAGTCTTCTTCTTTTATATTCTTCAAATGTTATTCTTCATAAGGAAACCCAAGAGATTTCTTCTCAATCAAGGATTTGAAGGTGATTCCTTGATTGATCAGATATGTCCATACGTGATGCACCCTTCAAGTAGTACATGTCCATATTAGATATGTCCATGTAGAGGGTATGATCTTCTTTCCTTTTACTTTAGTCTTGATGATTCATTTGCCATAAATCTGTAAAGTCAATGGTCCGTGATGAATGCCATTCTAATCTTGGTGTGATCTTCTTTGCTTCTGCTTTTGTCCTTAATTGATCCGTTTGCCATAAATCTTGGAAGTTGATGATTTGTGATTGATTTGTCCCAATCTAGGTGCCGACTTTTTGTGAGTGAGTCCATGCTGCCTTTTTCGAATCTTCTGATTGATTCCTCAAGGATCTTTTTTATCTTCTAGATCTTCAGCATATCCTGCAAGATATTTGTTTATTAGTTTGTCTTTATTAAAACATATAGTGAATATATGGAGCTATCAGCTAGCAGGTTAAGACCAATATTTCAAGCTGTACCAGGTATGATTTGCTGGCAATTGTAGACAACTAAGTAAATGGTACTAATATTTTTCCTGAGCCAATGGACATGAAAGAAGGATATGAATATTGTGTGGAAAATTAATTTATGCCTCTTCTGTTGAAAACTGACTCATTGACATTGATGAAAATAGTGAAGGGTGAATGGGAAAGTCGTCGTTGGAACACTGTCATGATTATCAGGAGAATTAGAGCGTCTATTCAAGTTCAACCACATACACCTATAGGAAGGGCAATGCCCTGGCAGACATGAAGGTAAGGCAGAATTTTAATCACTAAGGGAGGTTCACATGCAAACACAGTCGATTTTCTCACTCACAGATGCACAACAATATCAATCACAATGAACAGGTTCTAGAGGGAATTTTTGTAGGTTCACTTAGCTAATTACTCCACTTTAAACTTGTATGAAGATGGCATTAATCATTATGGAGGTTCAATCCTTTATATAGGAATAAATTTGTAGAAAGAAAATATTTTATTAATAATTATCGATAAATTTAAAATTTACAATAATTAGGGGTATTTTAGTAAAGTTACCCGTTACGATACAGTACCATACCATCAAACCAAATAAAAAAACTACTATTAAATAGCAGTGAACCATACAGTCTATCCAAACATTGTATTGTACTATACTATACAGTATCATACCATACCATATTGTACCGTACATTATGAAATCATGGCAAACCACCATCCAAACAGAGTGTTAGCCGCTGCTACTCCGCTGAGCCACCCCCACCTGTCTTCAACCCTCTCAACGTCTCCTCCAGACAATCCTATAGTCAAATCCTATGAAAAAAAAAATGAATCGTATAATTATAAAAAAAAAAAAAGAATTGACCAACAGTTTTCTTTATTGCATTGTTCACTATCTAATATTATTCAATTGCTAATATTGACCTTTATTAACTTATCAAATTGTTTAATATAATTATCAAGTGATTTTTTTGTTAATATAAAATTATAAATTTATTTTGTTTAATCATGTATTTTCTAATTTTTTTTCAATATAAAGGATAATAATTTGTCTATTATCAAATTTCAGTTAATTTCTTTACTGAAATTATTTTATTTAATTTATTCATTATATTCTCAAAATTAATTCAAAGTTCTTATCCCTCATCCCAAACCCCCAATACTTGTAAAAAAAATACAGTATTTTAATTATTTTCTCCATAATACATTGAATTATTATTTTTTTTGGTTACATTTCATAGGCAACTGAACTTTTTTCTCTTACATTTCAAAATATAAGATATTGAATTTAAATCTGGGTCACTTAAGTTCTTATATTCTAATGTTCATTTAATTTGTTGTTTATTGATGCTTTACATGACATACAAAATTCAAAATTTTACTTGTTATGATTTAAAAAATACTTTCTCGTTTAACATATTAATTGTATTATTATTATTATTAGAGATAATACTCAATTACCTTCCTGAACTATACCCAAAAAGGTTATGACACACCTCAACTTAAAAGGAGTCTTATTACCCCCCTGAACTAATTAAAAGTATAATTTTAACACTCTTAGTGCCTACGTGGCACATATATGGCACAACATACTGAAGTGTCCACGTAGGCACACGTGTGTGCCACATAGGCACTAAGGGTGTCAAAATTATACCTTTAATTAGTTCAGGAGGTAATAGGACCCGCTTTAAATTGAGGTGTGTCATAGCCTTTTTGGGTATAGTTCAAGGAGGTAATTGGGTATTTTCTCTTATTACTACTACACATACTAAGTACTACTACTAATACACTTATGTACTACAGCTACTGCTACTATTTATGATTAGTAGTAGTATTATATTCTTATATTTCATTTAACATTTTAATATATTACAGTTAGTTATATTTTTTAATACATCTAATAATTAAATGTACCTATAATTTTTTTAAAAAAATATAAGCTTATCTTTGAGAAGATATTGTATCTCTAATTCAAATTTAAAATAAAAGAACAGATGATAACAAAAGAATCCAATTAGAACTCTTTAGTATGATAGCTAACTACTTTTAACATGTAATTTCATATACTTTTAATTTACCTTTAACCTTGTTTTAAACCAAAAAACTCTCTGAACTTGAATATTCGATTTCCTCTCCTCCGCTACTTGTCTCAATTGAATATTTTAGACAGTTTTTTCTACTTATCAATATTTTTTTGATTATCTTTAATATTATATAATGTTCTTCTCTTTTAATATATATTATGGACTTACATATACTTATAGAACAAATAAATTTTACTTATTAACAAAATATGAGATACATAATTTTCCAAACATATTAAATGTTAGAAAGATAAAATAAGTGATCACAATAATATTTTAGTTGGAATGATTTCTTTGTATAAGTAATTTTGACAATAGTACTAATTTGGAATGATTTCTTTGTATAAGTAATTTTGACAATAGTATTAATAATACAAAATTTTATTTACATTTTTGATAATGAAAAAAATTCAAAAGCTATTTACCCCCGTCCTCATATCCTCCCCCCCCCCCTCGGGGCTGAAAACCCACCCAAAAAAAAAAAGAAAATCAAAATCAAATATTTTTAATCTTTTAAATTCAAATGGTATCACAAAATTATTAAAAGAAGATTAATTTATTATTCTCTTTATTGTTATTTTTCTTAAAAATATGTATATTTATATTATAAGTTATATAATTGAATTAAGATAAATATTTAAGATAAGTGATGATGATAACAATAAAGTAGTAGTAGTAATAGTAGTAGTAGTTGTTGTTTTTATACTGTTATTAACACTATTAAAACTATCACTACTTTAGAATATTTTTTAATTATTTTTTTTAGGTTACACTTTATAAGTAATTAAGTCTTCTTCTCTTATTTTTCAAAATATAAAATACTGAATTTAAATTTAAGCTAATTGATTTTTATATTATAATGCTCATGTGACTTGTTGTTTATCGAGATTTTAGTTGTGTAATTTTAAAATATATAAACGACAAAAAAAATTAGTAAATATTTTTTATATATAAACATAAATTTGCAAGTAAACTCATGAAAAGAATAAATCAATTGTAATATTCAAATGCATATAAATCTTTTTTGTAACCATCTTAAAATAGAGTGGATATATAAATGTGATAGAGAAATATATTATATTTGAACACATAAAATATTTGTATTCATTCTTTACACAAATGGTATATAAATTTTCTTTGTATATTTGAACTCTCAATTGTACTTGCTGACTTCTCAAATATTCATTTTGCATTTTGGGGAGAGTTACATGCATAAGATTTGTGAAAAATTCAGCTTCCATAGATACATATGTGACAAAGATAAATATATCATTAATTACAAAAATAATAAAATTAAATCAAGTATGAGAACATGCCTTTCTAGTTTATTTAGAGAAATCTGATGAGCATTACCGATAATTTTTTTAATCCATGGCAGGTACATTTGTTTCAAAAAAATAAAATGTTAATCATAAATAACAATAAAATATTCAAAATTAAATTAACCATGAACAGTATATATTGATAATTAATCAAACAAATTTGACGAACATTAATATTACATGCAATCTTTTTAACCATGGTAGATATATCTGTGAAAAAAATTAGATATAATGTTAATCATAAATAACAATAAAAAAAAATTAAAAGCTAAGTTAAGCATCAAGATACTTTGATAGTTATTCAAAGATAATTTTAACAATAATAAAATTAAACCAATATCTTGTTAATAAAATGATCATATAAATTTTTTTCGAGATAAACACAATCTAAATATGAAAATAATTATAACTGACAAAAATAAAGAAGAAGAAAATAAGAAAGATTAAATGATATATGTATTGAAGGGGATATATATAGGAGGTTACAAATATGGATATTTATGTCAATCAAAACTTTAGTCAAATTCAAATTTTAAATATATCAATTTGTTAGAAAAGACAAGATTCTAAATTATCATTATGTAATACTTTATAATTTCAAAATTTTAAAAATAGAAAATCATTTGAGAAGTTACATTCAAACTTGAAAACTACATAGTTAGCATTTTATTAGAAACTCAAACTCATTTAATTGATTTAAACAAAAAAACATAAAAAAGAAGACACTTTCTCTTACGGCATCAATTAATTAAAATTTTCTTTTTGATTAATTGTTGTCGTAAAGTAGGAAATTTTTTTAGTATTATTATTTAATTCAAATATTTAATAAAATTACCAAAACTTTCTTTTTAACTAATTGTAGCATAACTATAATTACGTAAAGTTAGAAATTTTTTTATTATTATTATTTTATTTAAATATTTAATATTTTAAAATTTAAATTTTTTATAAAAAGAGATAATGATAAGAGTTGGGATAAGACTTTTTAAAATACAAATTCAAATCAAGTCAGGATAAGCATTATGAGTTTGAGATATAATTAAAAACTGTAAAATTATAGAGATAGTTATAATCAGTAAAAATTCAAATTTATTATCTGATAAAAATATCTTTTTAATTGGTGGAAGTTAGATTTTTAATTATTATCTGCCGGAGATGTAGGATTAATTCAAATATTTAATATTAGAAAAAACATGTTGTCTAACCATAATGACGTAAAGTTGGAAAATTTTTAGTATTATCATTTAATTCAAATATTTAATAAGATTGCCAAAAATTTCTTTTTAATTAATTGCTGCCGTAAAGTAGGTAATTTTTATAATATTATTATTTAATTCAAATATTTAATAACATTACCAAAACTTTCTTTTTAATGAATTGCTGCATAACTATAATTATGTAAAGTTAGGGAATTTTTTAGTATTATTATTTAATTAAAATATTTAATATTTTTAAATTTAAATTTTTTACTACAACACTTAAGTTTTATCCTAAAAACTGCCATGTGGCTTCTCGATATATTGCCACGTGGCTTCTTCTGGTGCTTCGTCCTCTGCTTTATAATATATATAGATATTTTATTTTGTTGCCTTTTTGTTTTTTTGCTTGCCGTCCTTTTGGAAAATTTACATAAATATACATCCTAACTTTCTATTATTACTTAAAATCTCATCTACCAAAACTAATTACAAATATCCCATTTTTTATATTTTCTCTCTCCAACCTCCAATACAAATTCAAATACATATCACACCATTACAATTTATGCCCAAAGCCAAGCAACCATAATTAAGAGATTTAAAGATTTGAATCTACAAACCTTATCTTATCAGTTGTTGAACATCATCATCTTTTTAATTTATTTTTGGGGTTAGTTTAATTTCTTATTTTTTTAATAAATCAAAAATCTACGAGTTAGTTGTTGTATGTGCGTAATTCTCAAGGCTTAAGCATAGTAATGGAGTCTGGTCCGAGTTTTAGAGAAAATAGATCAAAACATTGAAACGACTCCACCAAGATGAAGAAGTTGAGGAAAGTTGCTCGTACAAGCTCTAAAAAACCCCTTGTTAAATCTTCAAGTAAGATAAAAAGTAAAGAATTGTCATGACCGCGTCTTCCAAAGGTATAGTAATTTGTTGTTGAAGTTGTATTTTTTTATCGATTTACGCATTCTTATACATTATTATATAAGAGTGTTTTGTTGTTATTTCAACCTTATACATAAATTGGTTATGTAATAGTGTTAGAGATGTTTTCTTATATATTAAATTTGTTATGTATACGGTTAAATTACTTAGTAAATCCATGTTGTTATTTTGAACTATTATACATAGCGAGTTATGTATATATTTGTAGTTATGTCACTTGTTGGACGTTTTATTTTAACTCATATATATAAATATGTTATGTATGTATATATATTAAAATAAGACACTGCTGGGATGTTTAATTTCAAGTCATATACATTACAGAATTAAGTATATGTTATGCATCAATAGTGTTATACATAGCACAGTTATGTATATGACTCTAGACAAGACGAGTTGTGTATATTTCAGCTCATATCATAGCAGTGTTTTGTATATAAAAGAATGTTATATGATGTGTTGTCTTTATATTTTAAGTTTTGTTTCATATTGTTATGTATATGTGATGTCTAGGTTGTGTATTTTGCAAACCAATATATATATATAAGGGTTGGGGTTCTCTGTTGCCGTGTTCTTCAAATCTTCTGGGAATTCATTTTTTTTTGTTTCAAATTTTTTCATACTTACGTAGTAAAATTTCTTTCATATGTAGAAAAATTTTTCGTAGACTTACGTAGTAAAATTTTCTTTAAACGGGTATTTTTTTTCGTTTTAAAATTTTCTATGTCCCTTTATTTTTATAAGAGTCTTTTTTTCTTTGGTTCTAAAATTGTCTAGGTGGTTTATGTGGTAAATTTTCTTTTACGAGTATATTTTTTGAAAAAATTGCATAATTAAGAAATTCATTAATCGTACATTAATAATGTATAATATTGAATAATTAGTAGACTTGATTTATTTCCTTTAATATCATTTTGGATAATTATTAGACTTGATTTATTTTCTTAAATATCGATTTGGATAATTACTAGACTTGATTTATTTTCTTAAATCTCGTTAAGGAAGTTAGTTATGAAACATAAGATACTTATGTATATTAACGTTCAGTTATGTATATGAACAATTAAAATCTGGGAGAGAGAAAATTTATTAAAAAATTCGGGAGAGAAAGTAATTAAGAAGAAACTTGGTGGAATTTATGAAAATTGCCCTTTCAATTCGTATTTGGGCTCTTATTGGATCAAGCCATGCTTTTGTACAGATTTTGCTTTCAATAAAGGGGAAGGACAGAAACGACACTTCAAATTAAACTATTTTTATGAAAATGACCATGAAATTTAAATTCCACTTTCTAGCCATTTCAATTTACTGACTTGTTCTATGCCGTTTCAACGCACCTTCTATACAGTTTTTATACATATCTTATACATATAATTATTTTGTACGAAAATTATATAGTTTTGATACACAATTTATACAATAACTATACATTTTTTTTACACATTTTATACAACAATTATATAATTTCATACACTTTTTATATATTTTTTTATATATTTTATACATATACATATTTGATAGAACCATACAATTTCTATACATATATCTTATAGAGATACATATTCTATTTAACAATTATATCATTTTTATATAATTTAATTATTATTTCTAAACAATAAAAAAATCAGAATATTTGATCAGTTAAAAAATTTATAGCAAAAAAAAATTGAAATATTTTTAAAAGGGTCGAATTGCCCAAGTTGAATAGTGTATCAGTATTGTATATGCCCAAATTACGAAATGGCTATAAAGCGAAAATAGTATATTCGACTGCCACTTTTTGAAAGATTTTCAAACTTGGGCTATTTGTTTTAAAAAATGTTATAGAATGTTCTTTTTCCTTTGATAGAATGGATCACTGACTCGCCTCTTTTAGTAAAAATAAATAAATAAATAATATCTGAGAAAAAAGTTAAAGATTGATACAAATGAATTAAAAAAAACAAAAGAAAAAGAAAACTAAGGAAAAATTTAAAAAAAAAAAAGAAGAGAAAAATATAAGTTGAGAGACAAATAAACATGAAAGGTGTAAAAACATTTGAGTTATAGAGATCATCCCATGTAATTTCCTGTGTAATTCCCCAAGTGTGGGCTTATATTGCCGAACTGGCCCAGGTCATATCAATCTGATCTAATCCATTAGATTAACATGTTAATGAGCCCTTTGGGCTGTAAAGCCTCCTATCAAAGTGGGGTAGTCTTAAACTTCTAATTTGAGTATTGGGTAAATAACATAAATCCTAATAGTTTGGAACTTAATTACAGAAAATCTCGTATTTTGTATATTTACTGAAAAATTCAATTTTGGATCTGTCGAGATACATAATTAGCTCCCGATACATCCAACAAAGATACATTTTTTTCTTTGTAAAGATACATAGTTAGCTCTCAATATATTTTTTTCTATTTTGAATTTGTCTAGATACATAATATATCCAACGAAGATACATCTTTTTCTTTGTAAAGATACGTAATTAGGTCTGCATATATTTTTTTTGATTTTGGGTATGTCGATATACATAATTAGCTCCCGATACATCTAACGAAGATAAATAATTAGTTGATTTTTTTGTAATTACTTTATAAGAGTGAGAATTTATGTAAATATGATAAGTTAAGGTGTATATTTAAGCTATTTTTCCTTGTTTTATTACATTACAAAACTTTAAGGGTGTGACCGACAATTTTTTCATGTTTGATGATCAAAGTTTTGAAGAAATGTTAAGAAACTAAGTTTCTTAAAAATGAGGAAAATATGGTGTTCCACTGTTCCTAATGTAAAAAGGGCAGCCCGGTGCACTAAAGCTACCGCTATGCGCGATGTCCGGGGAAGGGCCCCACCACAAGGGTGTATCGTACGCAGCCTTATCTTACATTTCTGCTAGAGGCTATTTTCAAAGCTTGAACCCGTGACCTCCTGGTCATGGCAGCAACTTTACCAGTTACTCCAAGGCTCCCCTTCCCACTATTCCTAATGTAAATAGAGAAAAATAAGTCCACAACATTTATCATTCACATTCTAGATTACTCTTTTTCTAAACTTCATCCTAAAGTTTTGACTTTAGGAGTCGAACTCCATTGTATTAGATTTCAAAAAAGGTATCAAAAATAAAATTACTATACCGATAAAAAGAGTTAATTACTCGTATAATCATCCAAACTATGAAATTTACATATCAAAATTTCTTTTTTTCTATAATAATAAATCACTCATATTAACTCTTTTTCTTATGAGAACAAAATTTTCATAATTTAAAGTAATAAACTCCAAATAAAAGTGGATGAAATAAAAATTAGTTCATATATACCTACCTAGATCTTTTTTCTCTTTGTTATATTGCAAATTTAAAACTCATCAAAGGCGATGCTCCCAACATGATTTTTTTTAATTTTCAGAACTCAAATTCAAAATTTCTAATTAAACGTTGAAGGGGTACTTATGTCATGACCCGAGGTAACTCCCTAGTCGCGGTACGGTGCTTAAGGCCACAATTAACCCTAAACTAACCCGTGGTCTGTTACCTGCTATGAGCACTGAATGAAATAAAAGTAAAATAACATGTGCGGAAGATAAACCAATAAAGAACTGTCAATCTGAATACTAAACTTCATAAAAGACATGTTTGAAATATCTTATAAACACTGGAAAACTGAACTGCCTGTTTGAAACAATTGATAATAAGTGAAAACTAAATCACTGTCTAACTGTCAGAAAGCCTCTAAGAATCATGAGGAGTTGATGGGACAAACCCCCAACTATCTCCAAGTAACTGAATCATTATTGAAATGAATAAACTATCATATCCCGTCTTTGAAGGATGAGGACTCACCACTACTGCTGTGGGGAACTGCTGAGCTGTCTAAAATGGTCGGAAAAGTGTGCATCCGAACTATGTTATAAGACAACATAGAGCAAGATAAAAGTATGCGATCAATACTTTGAATGTACTGGTACGTGAGGTAAGGACTAACTGAAATACATGCGAAAACTAAATGTAAATACATGAACATGTAAAATTGAATATGCAAGACCAAGTATTCAAATACACTGACATTATCTGAAGAAAATTGTTGCAGTTTGTATAATTGAATAGATATATGTTAAAAACTGACTACTTGGTCTAGCAAAAACTGAATTGAAATAGAATGCCAATACTGACTGAAACTGTGGGAGCTATCATATAACCGACATAAACCATGGATATTACCATAGAGTTCAACGTCTGACCCACGTTAAGGAAAGTTGTTCCATCCTTTCCATCGTAGTGGAACCTGAACTGGAGTGATCACTAAACTGAGCCTAATTTGAGCAAAAAGAGGGGAACACTTTTTGGCGAATCCCTAAATCCTACGGAGATACATAGTTCCTGGGAAGTAGGATGCACTGAACCCACACTTTCCTCTCGGTGCAAAATTCGACTCCTAACTGAATGACACTGGTGTTATTCATAGTGTAATATAACATGGCACTGTACTGACAAGGATCAATTCGAAATTGACCATAGTAATGAAATCATGATTTGACTAACTTGTAATTTGAAAATTCTAAAAAAATAAGTAATGTAATACCCCACATTTTTGGGCTAGTCTATGAATCGTCGTTCTTACGTGTATAAGATATAATCCAAGTGATTCGTATGTGAATAGAAGTTTTATGATCTTTATATTAGTGTGTGAAGTGCTCTTTTGTATAAAAATGTTCATAGAAATCATTTAGAGCCAAGTTGAGCTTAGAGCCTTTGGTTCATCCAAAGTTGAATATTCGATTTTACAAGGGTCTATTTTAAATGTGTATAACTTTTCATATATATAGAATTTTTCATCTCAAGACCCACCAAATTGTAGATAATTTAATTAGCTTTCCAACAATATCAATTTCGTAAAAATCTGATACTCGAGCGAAAAGTTATGCAGTTTTCCGTGTGAGGTAGTAAGCCGACGCAATAGTGACGCGTCGAGATCGCGTTACGGGACTGTTTCACACGCTAATTTCAGTTTTTAAAGGGTCAATAGGCTCTTTGGTCCTTTACCTCAACCCTAAACGTCCAATGGATGATTTATAACACCTCAAAGGGGCATTATTTGCCCATTTTTCATCATCCACAATCACATAAACCCTCCCATTTTCCACCATGAACAAATTCAATTTTTTTCTCTCAAGAACACAAGGATCCAAGCTTCAAATTCATGATTTCTTCAAGGATTCATCAACTTAAGGTATGTGGGGTTCATCCATGGGTCCTCTTTCAGCCATGGAGCCCAAAACTCAAATTTTAAGTTTAAAGTTACAATCTTTACATGTTCCCATGAATTTTGTTTATAAGTTTTCATGAATCTCAAGCTTATATCATGTTTCCATGAAATTGTCGGTGATATTAAACCGCACATGTTTGAATGTTATTGTTTGCTAAATTTATATCCTAATTGGTGATTTCAGGGGTGGAATCATGCTATTACTATTATTTTTAACTATTCACATGCTTAGCCTAAACCATGCATTACAAGTGTTTGATGAAATGCCTACAAGAATGATTTTGAACAAATCATGTCCTTAGAGTTTTAGTTTGATTCCATGGTGGATCCTATATTCAAGATAATTAGAAATAATTTCATGTTTTTAATTCATGCTTTCTACGTGATGATCCTTACATGTTGTGATGAAATGCCCATACCCTATTTCAAGTGAATTTCATGTATTTTCCCCAATTCATGATTTTGGGCTATAAACCATGTTATGCTCCCATGTTTAAGATATTCCCAAGTCCAAGTATTAATCTCCATGTGCTTGATAGAATGCTCATGTGAATTGAATAGGGTAATCATGACATGTTACCATGTGTTCTTATCCATGTACAAGTCCATAACCTCCAAGTGTTTGACAAAATGTCTAAATGAAAGCACTGTTAACAATTGACTATTGTTATGCTATTATTATCATGCCATGCTTTACTTTCATGTTATCGAGTCCTGGGGGTATATAATATCCGATAATTTAGTTGTTTACCTAGAGCCAGTGTCAGTTATAGAATAGTATCAGTCACGTCATGATCGGTAGTATTCTCAGTCAATTACAGAACTCAATAGAACTCAGCTAGTTACAAAACTCAGGAAAACTCAGTAAACTCAGTATCAGTCTAGTCCAGTTCAGACCACAGTAGTATTCAGTATTCAGTTCAGACCTCAGTAGTATTCAGTTCAGACCTCAGTAGTATTCAGTTCAGATCTCAGTAGTATCCAGTAATCAGTTCAGATCTCATTAGTATTCAGTATTCGGTTTAGTCCTCCGTAAACTCAGTTAGTTAACAGAATTCAGTAATATTTCGTAAGTCAACGAAACTCAATGAACTCAGTAACAGTTTAGTCAAGCCTAGTATGAACTAGGAAATCAGTTCAGTGTCTATTCAGTTGGGAGTAGGATCCAACACCGAGTGAACCAAGGATGGGAACTCATCTGCTAGTAGAGGGTGTGATTCTTAGAAGCAATCCTTGCATTCCAGAACTACGTATCCAGCATACGTTGAGACATCAAACCTGTCAGTTGAGGGTTGATGAGATGGCTTAACCTGTCAGATGAGGGTCCTATCGATCTCGTTAGAGTACCTGTCAGATGAGGGTCACTCACAGTTTGTCCTTACCCGTGGCACGGTATTGACACCCTTCCAACTTGGGTTACGGGTTGGACCCCGAACTCAATTAAAAAAGGGGCATGTCGGTTAGATGATTACCTCTCACAGTCTCAATTTCAGATTCAGTCTTTAGAATGGAACTCAGAGCAGCTCAAACCACTTTAAGCATTAAGCATTAGGCATTACGCAAGAGC
Organism: Capsicum baccatum var. pendulum; assembly: GCA_030864225.1. Classification (NCBI taxonomy): domain Eukaryota; kingdom Viridiplantae; phylum Streptophyta; class Magnoliopsida; order Solanales; family Solanaceae; genus Capsicum; species Capsicum baccatum. The sequence continues at coordinate 34,535,492 of CM061560.1, forward strand.
CTACCTCTACCCGAAAGCAGCGGCGGGGTGTACATTATTTTTGCAGAAAGATTGGTTGAATTGTAGGTCGCTTGCCTAGTTCACTAGTACTAGACTATGAGAGGTTCAACTTCGGGTCCAATGTAAATCAAGCCTTGCGAATGATGGTGGCTCCATACGGGTATACATAGGCCCTGAAATTATAATAAAGATAAGAAAATTGCAGGGAAGATGTATGTGTTCTTGGGCGAGTACAGACTCAGTTAGTATACAAGATCATCAATATAGTAATAGGATGCATCTGTTGAAGCCAACACTCATATAACAACAAGTTGGAACAAAGCTCAGCGATAGTTGGTTTTGTTCATTGAAGCTTCGTTGTAGTATCAAAACTTTCATACACTGAAGACATAGTGCTGATTAGCGAGCGTCAGGTGACCAATGATTTTAGATTCCGCTGTTTTTCTACTATAGTCTACACTTGTCCGTCCAAATGATCAACCTTTTCATCAAGTTGGGTCACTTGATTCTTGAGTGATTTCTTAACAATAGCCCCCACTGACAGCACTCCACTGCTATTGGCATGTACATAGTGCAACAAGAAGAGAATTAGCAGAATTTTTGTTCACCCAAAACTCTGTCCTGATACCTCCTAAAAAAAATTAGGCACGCGAATGGTTAGAGAGAATGTTTGAGTCACACGGCCCCAGGGTCCTTTCCAGTATCGAAAGTGATAGTAAAAGTGGGAATGTTGTCATTTGTCACTAGAACGGACCATACAAATAGAGGCTATCTATGAATAGCCATTCCAGGTCCACACATACCAAAGATAGTTATTATAAAATTAATAGAACCTAAAATTGATGAAACATCAGGTAGATGAAGATTAGAAATTGTTAAATCAACTTCTTCTCCAGAATGGATGATAATACCACTTAAGAACGGAGAAATCGTTCACACACACACACACACACACACACACACACATATATATATATATATATATATATATATATATATATATATATATTTAATGACCGATCATTTGCGTAAACTAAAAACAGCTAGCTGGTAGATATATATAATATATGTATAATAAAGTATAGTATAGATATACCAATTAGAAAAAGTAACGGTGAATTCGATCAGTTATTTATATAATGATTCAATTGCTTTTGAATGCCTAGACATAACCCACCCCAAATTTGGACTTATTTTCAATGGTCAGGTCATTTTATTTTATTTTTAATCGTGGTGTGCGAAGCAGCTTGCCGCATATCTTGACTTATTTCACGGATATCTTCCATCTCTCACAATAAAAAATACCAAATGATTTTGTCTATCAGAACAAACACAGGCAGAAACAGATCACCTAGTATTTTACAATTTTGTTAGCTTATCCAATCTTATATTAGAAAGCCATAAATAATTTTGCTTACCGAAGAAAGGACATCAGTCGCTCTTGTTCATAGTGGTTAAGGGAGTGATCTCCACACCATGAGGTCGAGAGTTCAAGATTGGTATAAGGAAAAGATCAAAATAGCGAGGTATTCTAAAATACCTCCTTTTGCTAGTTTTATTATAATTGTTTTTATGTCTTTCAGAGCTATATAATTTCATTAACCTTCCTTGATCACTTTTATTACACTAACTTACCTTAATGCGGTAAATTATCGATAAAGATTAAATTACAATTCTAAAATTAAGCTTATGCATTAATGCTATCAATTAGGATCATCAAATATCCTAAAAATTCTAGATTTTACCTTAAACTCTTCTCCACTAAGTTCATTTATCATTTTCCTGATCTTTCGTTTTCTTTATTTGTTGTCTTCATCTTTAAAAAAAATTCTCTTATCATCATAATCATCTTAATTCCTAAACATATTGAAAAGTATACCGATTCAAATTCAGTATAATAGTTTATAGTTTATGAACATAATATATACATTAACTATATTTATATATAAATTAGTGAACTTGGTCGCGCTTCGCATAATATAGAAAAAGAATATTAGATTCATGAAATTATTTTTTATTATATTTTAAAGATTATTTTCAACCTTCATCCAAATAAAAGTTAGATTCTAAATTCTAATGCATTTTATCACTTAATTTTGTATTTAACTTGACTCCTATGGTATTAGTTTCATTGAAGGAAATGATTTTTTAAATTATCACCATCCACCTAAATATCTAACACATTCATTTATCCATTTAAATACATTTTCGAAAATATATTGTGGCTAGTAATTCATTTTGTTTGTATATTATTTCTATATAAAGTTATGAGATATGATATATAATAAAGTATAGAAGTCATAAAAGAAATAATATACACTTAAAGTAATGAGTAAAATAAATATTTATGACATGTAATTTTGTGATTTAAATACCTAAGATATAGAAGCATGATGTGAATTGTCATAAAATAGTACAACTTGCAAAACGATTAGAATAGGAAAAAGAGAAATAATATGAAAATGAAAACTCAGACACGATAATTTGCCTCATAGCCTTTCCCTTAAAGCAATTGTCTAAAATTAAAAATAAAAAGTCCGAGATCCTATTTGTAAGAGTAAAAAAATGAAAGTTACCTCATTAACCATGAAAACGAACAAACATTTAGAACGAAAAGTCATCAAACTATAATTAAATTAATCAACAATGTAAACATACACAACAAACATATTAAGCTGGAAGCTTTTATTTTTATAAATGAACATATGTGTAAGGGTGCGAGTAGGAAAGAAACTTGAGAGTAGCATTTACAAAAGTTATAACCTATTTACAGATATTTTTCAACAAAAATACATGGACAAACTCTGATATAAAATAGCTAGCAAAGTAATAATATTTTATCATTACACTAAAACCCTCAGAAAAACTAAATAAATACCAATGGGCATTTTCAAGTGCATGTTCATCTTCCCTTTTCTTGTTGTTGCACTACTTCTCCTCTTCACTCATTCTGAAGCAACAAGATTCGAGGTTCGAAAAAATTGTGCTTACACTATTTGGATAATGATCTCCTCGAATGCCAATCTTCATGACAACTTCCAATGACATTAGCTGAATATTTCCTAAGTCAATATATAAGAAAGCTGGAAGTTGAAAGAGAAAGAAAAACATAAAAGAAAAGATAAAGAAATTCATTAAAAAGATCAATTTTTCATAAATAATGAAGAAAATTTGAGAAGGACGATGTGGAATAAAAAATGAGGAATGTTTATGCGTTAGAAATGATTTTCTTCACTATTTATACTAATCAAAAGAATTAAAAAGATAAAACCAAAAAATAATTTAACAGATATGAATATTAAGTGCATTAATTATATTTAATTGAGTGTTTACTGTAAAGGACTTAAATTGTATACCATGGTATATTTATGTCTAGGGATAAAATAATTGTGATTTTTGAGTTAATGTGGAGAAAATGTAACTGTTTTTTATTATGTGATCGTTATGTTTTTTCTTTCGAAAGAATCACAAAAAAATTGACATAAAATGTGGAGGGAAAAAGTCAAAAAGATGTGGTAAAAGATAAATGTCTTTCTTGATATTCTAAACATGTTACATCAGCAGATTACTTAGTCTCTTTTACATATATAGATAGATATTTATGTATTGAGCCAACCAAATGGATCAATGCAAATTACACAAAATTGAGGTTATATTTACCCCCTGCTGAGTTGCAAATTTTTGTGTAATAACTTATTCTTTATGTACTGTAGTGTATATCTAATTCTAGATTTTCTATGTCATTTATTATTTTGTGTTGTTCTTCTCGTAGTGAGTTTTTTATATTATATAAACTGTTACATGTACTTTTTTCTAAATTTTCTAAGGTTTTTTCTATCCATATTAACTTTTCTTTTAGATCTTCCATTATTTTTCTAATATGGTTTCTATAATTAACTTCGTTATTTAGATTATCTTGGTTTTCTCTAGTTTTTCTAATATATTCTAACATCCACAATCTTGGTCTGAATAGTATCCTTCTGGGTAAATGTCTTCGTATATTTGTGCTGTGGCATTTATCATTTCAATTTCGTAATTTATTACTTCTTCTAATATCATTTTCTTAATATCTATTATTTCAATATCTTTAAGTATATATAAGATTAAAACTCTAAGGTAGTCTAAATGGGCTATTTTTTAAAATTGATATTTTATAGCTATTTGTCTTAGACTTAGTAGTTTTTGCATATTTTTATTAAGAGATTTTATATATTTTTTATTTTCCATGTATTTGTCTATATTTATTTTTATCTGTTTTTCCAGTAACTGTATTTTTTGCGTATCTTTAAAAATCCTACGTAATTTTAACATAATAAATATTTATAAGAGTAGTTAGGTATATGTGGTATATAATTTATTCTATCCGTATAATTTTTTCCATATGCTTTTTCTAATATAATTTTTCTTATATCTGCAACATCTATATCTCTAAGTACATACAAAATAAGTATCTTAAATTTATCTATCATGACATCAGATATATTATCATTCATTATCATAAAATTGCTTTTTTCAAAATATTCCCTTCAACCATATACATAATAAAACATAGTCATCTCAGATTACTATATACTAGATTATTCTTAAATAACATGTTCTTCGGTCACTACTAGCATGGTAATTCGGATACTTTTCCCTTAAACAGCGCCTCGACTTTGGTTACTCCCCGCCACGGCTTCTTGCCTCATTGGTTTCACCTTTAGGATGGCATAGTTCCTTGGGATTTTTCTCCGTTTCCACTTTGCTAATAAACTTCTTAACATATTATTTTTCGAATAATTCTACTATAAAGTAACTAATATGAATTTATTTTATCATATCATGATTGTCGGGAATTATGAATTTAGCTATTCATAATCGTAAATAGATATACCTGTTCCGGTAGTTTTGATATTTCTGAGGTTTGTTGCTCCATAGCTTTTTCCATTGCAGTGTATATATTTAATTAACTGGGCTAAATATTTTTTAACGGAATAGAGAGAGGTTTTTTCTTGAATGTTGGAAGGCTTGCTTTGCAATGCCTTCTTGTCTCTTTATTTATAGATGATTTTTTACAAACACTTTATATTTTCTTACGTAAAGGCTAAAGGCTAAAAAACAAAAATGGTAAAAAAGTCCTAAAGGCTATAGTAGCCTACTAGTACCTAGTCTAATCCTAAAACAAACAAAAACAAAAAAAAGTCTTCACATCATTAGTACTAAAGACTTTACGTAGCTTTTAATAAATAACTTGTCTCCGTGGTCTTTGTCGTATTTGTTATATCTCCATTATTGCTCTTCTTTATCTTTCCAGCTGTCGTCTTTATCTTCTTTTATTCTAGCTGTACTGCTGGGACGTCATTATCTCCTCCATTACATTTTGAACACTTGTGGTCTGGATATTTGTGTCCAATAGTTTTGCAATATCTGGTCAATAATTCCTCTGAAATAAATTTTTCTCTAATAGCTCTGGCGATAGGTTCTGTCTCTGGTTTAAGCAACGTCATAATCCATTGCCTAATAGTTTCCATATCTGTTTCCCGTAGCTCTTTTGAATTCGAATATATTAATACATGATTTCTTGAATAATAACTCCATATAGGATTTTGATTGCAATATGTATTTGCTAGCTCTTGTAAAATAGTAGATAGTCCGATAACTCTTTTGTTCGCATAAAATTTTGGTATCTCGATTCTGGGTATCTCTGGCTGTGTACCAATATCTTGCGGTATAATCATATCTCTTGTCATTCCTATTTTTACAACTTGTATAGGTTTCTTAACTTCGTCAAATAATATCTCTGCTGGTGCCGTGTAGATTTTTATAAAAAATAAAGTACCTTTGGTTATTCTTTTAAATGTGCTAAATGCTTCATATATCTCGGGTATAGTGGATATCTCAGTTCCGTCCGTGGTATATACGGTACTAAGTAATCCATATTCGTAGCAAGTTTTAACTAGGCTTGGTTTAGTTTTTGGTAAGGCAATTAGCTTGTTGTATCCGGTTAATTTCTGGGTTATATAGTTCGTATCTGGTTCTTGGATATTTGTAGCTTTGGGGTTGCTATTTAAGAAAGTTTGTACGTTGTAGATATTTTCTATATATGTGCGGGCTGTGTAGTTATATGTCTTTTTGTCTTGATTTAGGCTATCTCGATATGTGGTAACTTGTGGGGGTGTAAACATGGGGTCTTTTGGTATATTTGGTGTATATGGCTTGTCAAATAGCTTATTTAAGTTCATATTTTTTCTAACTCCTTTGCTTGTACCTGCAGAAGTAGATTGATAAACGTTATGGGTTTTATGGAGTATCCCAACATCTCCTTCTAGCTCTGAAATTTTATTGTCTTCCGATCGACATAGCTCTGCACATTGCTGAGTTAGCTGATTCATAGCTATAGACTTCAGTTTATCTTCACTAGTCTTTAGCTTTAGTGTTTCTATCTCAGTCCCCATCTTTACTATCTCAGTACCCATACTGTCCATTTTCAATGAAAGCGTAGTCAGGGCGTTGAGTATCTTTTCATGTATATTTTCTTCTATCATTTCAGTTTGTGTAGCTTTGTCTTGATATGTAATCTGCAATAACATTTTTGTTAGTACAATGTAAAATTTAATATATTTAAAACTAGTCTCCGAATCTCTTTTGTTGTAACTGAATTTTGTATTTTCTTTGTTAGCCACCAGAGTACCTGTGTATTATCTGTTCGCATAATAAATTTGTTATATACAATATATGGCTCAAATGCTAATAAACATTTATATAATGAACATAATTCCTTGGCTTGGACAGGGCATTTAGTCCATGTTGCTATTCCTGCATCCAGAGGGGAGTACGTTCGGTGGAATAACCCGGAATGCTTGGTACCTTTTTTCTTGCTACTGGTTTATTCCTGTCCCACTTCTGTTAAAATAGTTATGTTGAAATTAGTTAAATTAGTTAAGTTAGATTTGTATTTAGTTAAGATTAGATTTAGTTATTTATTAAATTAATTATGAGAAGACCATTTAAAAATAGAGAAGCTTTTAGAAAAATTAAAGAATCTTTAGTTAGTAATTATTCAGAATATATAAGTCTAAATAAAACAAAAGAAAATCCACAAAGATTAGCCTATTTAATTACATTAATATCTAGTATTGAAGCAAAATTAATAATCCATTTAAAATCTAGAAGAATGAGATATATACCACCTAATTATGATAAAATTAGATTTAGATATCCACCAAAATATTATAAATATAATTTAAATGAATAAAGAGCAAAAATACAAAGAATTAAAACAATTTATCTCTGAAAAACGTAAAGAATTAAAAATAAGAAAAGAAAGATTACGTTATAATATATTTGCCGGAGTTAGTAAAAATTCAATAAATATACAAAAAGATGAAATATCCAAATTAGAATCACAAATAGATAAGTTTAGAATATATATATATCAACATGAACTATTCACAATAAAATGAATAAAGAAGAATTTATAATAGATGAAAAAATATATGAAAATCACGAAGGATCAAAAATAAAAATAGTATTTTCCAATTTAGGAAGAAGATACAAAAAATTAGGAGAATATTTATATTTAATGTTAGAAAAAGAAGAATTAAAATTAGAAGATATATTAACAGCAATGGTAAGAATAGAAAAAGAAAATGAAGAGATAGATAGAAAAAAGGAAATAGAAAAAATTAAACAACAATCTACGGAAGAAATACGAAAAATAGAAGAAACTAAAAATAGTAAAATTGCTGAATTAGAAAAAGAATTACAAATGTTAAAAGATTTATACGAACAAAGACAAAAAGAAAAAGAAGAAATAGATAAAGAACAAAAATTAATAAACGAGATAAATCAATTTAAAGAAAAATTAGAAATAAATAATATAGAGGTAGAAGAAACGGATAATTATGATTCAGAAGATAGTGAAACATATACGGAAATATTAACAAATATAAAAGATTTAGAAATTAACGAAAAACAAGAAAGAATTAATCAAGAAAACTTAGAAAATAATAATACAGAAACAAATACTCTTGACAAAAAAGAAGATGAAAATCTAATACCCAAAACAACAGAAATAAGAAAACTTATATATTATAAAAATAAATTTAAAAGATATAATGAATATGACAAATGGACACCAAAACAAATAGTTAATAAAAATTATAACTTTTTAGATCTAGACTGTGTAATAGATACAGAAAAAACAATACAATTATGGATAGGATATATGATAAAACAATTATTAGACAATAATATAAACATAACAGATGCACCAGAATACATAGAAAAAACACTAATAGGATCAGTAAAATTATGGTTTACAAATTTAACTGAAAATAGTAAGAAAGTATTAAGAGCTAATAAACCTATGGAAGGAGCAGCATCAACAACAACAAAATTAACACCTATAGAATTATTGAAAAAATATGAAACAGCTATAAAAGATGAATTTGGTAGTATGACAACATTAGAAGAAGAACAAGATGAAGAAAAAGATACAAATAGGAATTTAATGATAAAATTAACAATATGTAATATGTGTTATATAGATGAATATACTTGCGCATTTAAAGAATATTATTATAAAGGAGCATATAGTATAGAAGAAAGTAAGGAAATAAGAAAATTATATTTTAATAAATTACCCGAACCATTTAGTTCAAAGATAATAAAAAGTTGGGAAGAAGCAAAAATAGTAGATACATTAGGAGCTAGAATAAAATTCTTACAACAATGGTATAGAAAGTTATGTGAAAAATATAGAGAAGAATTAAAAATGGAAAAAACATTAATAAGAAATTTAGCATGTTGCAAAAATAAAATAACACCTCAATTTGGATGCGAAGAAAGATATTATAAGAAAAGAAAAAGACATAAGAAATATAAGAAATATAAAAAATCAAAATATAAATATAAGAAACCAAGAAAAAGATATTATGTAAAAAATTACAAAAATGAAAGACCATATAGAAAGAAAAAATCTATAAAAGAATGTACTTGTTATAATTGTGGAAAGTTAGGACATTTAGCTAGAGATTGTAAATTACCTAAAAATCCAAAAAATAAACAAATATCCGAAATAAAAATAGAAAATACAGAATATATGCAAATAGATTATATAGAAAGTGAAGATAGTATATATGAAATTTCAGAAAACGACACAGATACTGAAATAGATAGTGAGATAGAGGAATCAAATGACTGAAGAAGATATAAAAATAATAACAAAGGAAGAATATTTAAATGACGAAGGAACAGAACAAAAGATAATATTTGACAGTAATATATTTGATGAAATAAAAGGAAAAGAGTTAGATTTAAGTGTAGAAAAAATATTTAAAATACCAACAATAAAAAATATTTTTAGTAGGAAAAAAGATGAATATTATATAGTATGCCAAAAAGAACATGTAATAGAATGTATATATGCAAAAGGAAAAGCTAGTATACCACTAGTAACAAAAAGGATAATTAATAAAGAAATAAATGATATAAAAAGTAAAGGAGATCCAATAAAATACGTACACCTTGGAGGTACAGAAATATTAATAAAAGCATGTTTTAGAGAAGGAATAGATACACCGATAGAATTATATTTAGCAGATGATAGAATTATAAAACCTATAGAAAAAAGCATAATAACTGCCGTAAAAGGAAATTTAATATACCAAAAATTTAAATTTATAATAAGTGCTAATTATTCAGTAGCAGTAACAGATAGAAATATAGATAAATCATTAGTATTATATTGGAAGATATCAGGAATAGAATTAACCCCAGGAAGTAAAATATTTACAGCGAGATGTAAAAATTTATATGTATTAACAACAAAACATAAAATAACAGGGAAAAATAAGATTAATAAAATACAAATAGATAGCCCATTTGAGCAAATTGTAAAAACAATAGATTATAATGACTATAGCTATAGAGACATAGATATAGAAGAAAATTTAGAAATAGTAAATGATAGAATAAGTACAACGAAAAGAATAGCTAATGAAAAACCAGAGTCATCGAGCTCATCAAAAAGAATGAGTTATGAAACAAATTCAATAAGTAATTTAAACCAATATTACATAACAGAAAAAATAAATGAAAAAGAACATTTAATACTATTAAACACAGGACAAGAAGAAAATTATATAGCAAAATATCTAGTAAAAAATGAAGAAATAAAAACTGATAATGATATATGCCCAGATCTACCGAGAAGTTTAATAAATAATAAAGATATAGCAGAAAAAGAAATAATAATAGGAGGAATTGGAAAAATAAAAATAGAATTTGAGGTAAAAGAAGAAATGCAAAAAGCAGATATAATATTAGGAATAAAATGGTTAGAACAAGTAAAACCATATAATATAGAACATACACAATTAGCCATAACATATAATAGGGAAAGATTATTTCTAAGAAGAGCCTTAACATAAAATGAAAATATATGTATTAATGAAGATAGTAGTGGAAGGATATTACATTAGATATTATACGCCTATGATAAATACAGGAGCAGAAGCTAATTTATGTAGATATAATTGCTTACCAGAAAGTAAATGGGATAAATTAAAAATACCAATAGTAGTTAAAGGATTTAATAATGAAGGAAGCTTAATTACTTATAAAGCTAGGAATGTAAAAGCGCAAATATGGGATAAGATATTGACAATAGAAGAAATTTATAATTATGAACTAACATCAAAAGATATACTTTTAGGAATGCCATTTTTAGATAAACTATACCCACATATAATAACTAGAAACGATTGGTGGTTCACAACACCATGTAAACAAAAAGTAAGAGCAAAAAGAGTTAATAATAAAATAAGAAAGAAAACTGATTGGATAAAAGGAAGTGAAAAAATTACACAAAAGTTAGAAAATATAAAAAACACTGAAGATACAATAGAATTAGTAGTATTTTCGATAAATAAAATAGAAATAACTATATTTTCAATAAATAAAATAGAAATAGTTAAGAAAAAATTAGAACAATTATATAGCGAAGATCCGTTAAAAGGATGGGAAAAACATAAAACTACCATAAAAATTGAATTAATAGATAAAAACAGTATAATAACCCAAAAACCATTAACATATAATTTTGACGATTTAAAAGAATTTAAAATGCATATAGATGAATTATTAGAAAAACAATATATACAAAAAAGTAATAGCAAACATAATAGTCCAGCATTTATAGTAAATAAGCATAGTGAACAAAAAAGAGGAAAAAGTAGAATGGTTATTGATTATAGAAATTTAAATGCAAAAACTATAACATATAATTATCCAATACCAAATAAGATATTAAAAATAAGACAAATCCAAGGATATAATTATTTTAGTAAATTCGATTGTAAATCAGGATTTTACCATCTAAAGTTAGAAGAAGAATCTAAAGAATTAACCGCATTTACGGTACCACAAGGATTTTACGAATGGAATGTATTACCATTTGGATATAAAAATGCACCAAGTAGATATCAACATTTTATGGATAATTATTTTAAACAATTACCTAATTGCATAGTATACATAGATGATATATTATTATATACAAAGACTAAAGAGGAACATATAAAATTATTAGAACAATTTACAGATATAATAAAAAAATCAGGAATAAGTCTAAGTGAAAAGAAAGCCGAAATTATGAAAAACCAGATAGAATTTTTAGGAATACAAATAGATAAAAGTGGAGTAAAAATGCAACAACATATAGTACAAAAAATAATAAATTCGAAAGAAGAATTAGATACAAAAAAGAAATTACAATCATTTTTAGGATTAGTAAACCAAGTAAGAGAATATATTCCGAAATTAGCAGAAAACCTAAAACCACTACAGAAAAAAATTAAAAAAGGATATAGAATATAATTATAATGAAGAAGATAAAAAACAAGTTCAAAAAATAAAATTACTTTGCAAGGAATTACCAAAATTACAATTTCCGGATGAAAATAGAAAATTTACATACATAGTAGAAGCAGATGCCAGTGAATATAGTTACGGAGGAGTACTTAAATATAGATATGAAGCAGAAAAAATAGAACACCATTGTAGATACTACTCAGGTACGTTTAACGAGACAGAAATAAAATGGGAAATAAATAGGAAAGAATTATGTTCATTATATAAATGTTTATTAGCATTTGAGCCATATATTGTATATAACAAATTTATTGTGCGAACAGATAATACACAGGTACGCTGGTGGCTAACAAAGAAAATACAAAATTCAGTTACAACAAAAGAGATTCGGAGACTAGTTTTAAATATATTAAATTTTACATTTGTAATAGAAGTAATCAGTACTAACAAAAATGTTATTGCAGATTACATATCAAGACAAAGCTACACAAACTGAAATGATAGAAGAAAATATACATGAAAAGATACTCAACGCCCTGACTACGCTTTCATTGAAAGTGGACAGTATGGGTACTGAGATAGTAAAGATGGGGACTGAGATAGAAACACTAAAACTAAAGACTAGTGAAGATAAACTGAAGTCTATAGCTATGAATCAGCTAACTCAGCAATGTGCAGAGCTATGTCGATCGGAAGACAATAAAATTCCAGAGCTAGAAGGAGATGTTGGGATACTCCATAAAATCCATAACGTTTATCAATCTACTTCTGCAGGTACAAGCAAAGGAGTTAGAAAAAATATGAACTTAAACAAGCTATTTGACAAGCCATATACACCAAATATACCAAAAGACCCCATGTTTACACCCCCACAAGTTACCACATATCGAGATAGCCTAAATCAAGACAAAAAGACATATAACTACACAGCCCGCACATATATAGAAAATATCTACAACGTACAAACTTTCTTAAATAGCAACCCCAAAGCTACAAATATCCAAGAACCAGATACGAACTATATAACCCAGAAATTAACCGGATACAACAAGCTAATTGCCTTACCAAAAACTAAACCAAGCCTAGTTAAAACTTGCTACGAATATGGATTACTTAGTACCGTATATACCACGGACGGAACTGAGATATCCACTATACCCGAGATATATGAAGCATTTAGCACATTTAAAAGAATAACCAAAGGTACTTTATTTTTTATAAAAATCTACACGGCACCAGCAGAGATATTATTTGACGAAGTTAAGAAACCTATACAAGTTGTAAAAATAGGAATGACAAGAGATATGATTATACCGCAAGATATTGGTACACAGCCAGAGATACCCAGAATCGAGATACCAAAATTTTATGCGAACAAAAGAGTTATCGGACTATCTACTATTTTACAAGAGCTAGCAAATACATATTGCAATCAAAATCCTATATGGAGTTATTATTCAAGAAATCATGTATTAATATATTCGAATTCAAAAGAGCTACGGGAAACAGATATGGAAACTATTAGGCAATGGATTATGACGTTGCTTAAACCAGAGACAGAACCTATCGCCAGAGCTATTAGAGAAAAATTTATTTCAGAGGAATTATTGACCAGATATTGCAAAACTATTGGATACAAATATCCAGACCACAAGTGTTCAAAATGTAATGGAGGAGATAATGACGTCCCAGCAGTGCAGCTAGAATAAAAGAAGATAAAGACGACAGCTGAAAAGATAAAGAAGAGCAATAATGGAGATAAAACAGATACGACAAAAACCACGGAGACAAGTTATTTATTAAAAGCTACGTAAAGTCTTTAGTACTATTGATGTGAAGACTTTTTTTTGTTTTTGTTTGTTTTAGGATTAGACTAGGTACTAGTAGGCTACTATAGCCTTTAGGACTTTTTTACCATTTTTGTTTTTTAGCCTTTAGCCTTTACGTAAGAAAATGTAAAGTGTTTGTAAAAAATCATCTATAAATAAAGAGACAAGAAGGCATTGCAAAGCAAGCCTTCCAACATTCAAGAAAAAACCTCTCTCTATTCCGTTAAAAAATATTTAGCCCAGTTAATTAAATATATACACTGCAATGGAAAAAGCTATGGAGCAACAAACCTCAGAAATATCAAAACTACCGGAACAGGTATATCTATTTACGATTATGAATAACTAAATTCATAATTCCCGAAAATCATGATATGATAAAATAAATTCATATTAGTTACTTTATAGTAGAATTATTCGAAAAATAATATGTTAAGAAGTTTATTAGCAAAGTGGAAACGGAGAAAAATCCCAAGGAACTATGCCATCCTAAAGGTGAAACCAATGAGGCAAGAAGCCGTGGCGGGGAGTAACCAAAGTCGAGGCGCTGTTTAAGGGAAAAGTATCCGAATTACCATGCTAGTAGTGACCGAAGAACATGTTTTTTAAGAATAATCTAGTATATAGTAATCTGAGATGACTATATTTTATTATGTATATGGTTGAAGGGAATATTTTGAAAAAAGCAATTTTATGATAATGAATGATAATATATCTGATGTCATGATAGATAAATTCAAGATACTTATTTTGTATGTACTTAGAGATATAGATGTTGCAGATATAAGAAAAATTATATTAGAAAAAGCATATGGAAAAAATTATACGGATAGAATAAATTATATACCACACATACCTAACTACTCTTATAAATATTTATTATGTTAAAATTACGTAGGATTTTTAAAGATACGCAAAAAATACAGTTACTGGAAAAACAGATAAAAATAAATATAGACAAATACATGGAAAATAAAAAATATATAAAATCTCTTAATAAAAATATGCAAAAACTACTAAGTCCAAGACAAATAGCTATAAAATATCAATTTTAAAAAATAGCCCATTTAGACTACCTTAGAGTTTTAATCTTATATATACTTAAAGATATTGAAATAATAGATATTAAGAAAATGATATTAGAAGAAGTAATAAATTACGAAATTGAAATGATAAATGCCACAGCACAAATATACGAAGACATTTACCCAGAAGGATATTATTCAGACCAAGATTGTGGATGTTAGAATATATTAGAAAAACTAGAGAAAACCAAGATAATCTAAATAACGAAGTTAATTATAGAAACCATATTAGAAAAATAATGGAAGATCTAAAAGAAAAGTTAATATGGATAGAAAAAACCTTAGAAAATTTAGAAAAAAGTACATGTAACAGTTTATATAATATAAAAAACTCACTACGAGAAGAACAACACAAAATAATAAATGACATAGAAAATCTAGAATTAGATATACACTACAGTACAGAAAGAATAAGTTATTACACAGAAATTTGTAACTCAGCAGTTACTACAGGATAAAATAATAAACTAAAAATTAATGAATACATCTAAATCTATTTATAAATCTATTTATCAGCTTAGTTATCCGCACCCCCATACAAATCCTTCCATCAAATATTCTGCTTTTTCATGGATATTCGGGTCTTAGGTGCTTTGATTGGTTCGTTGAAGATGGATTCAAGTCGCAGTCGACCATTTGATAGCCCTGTTCCTGAATATACACAGAATAGGGCTTCGAGTGATGGTGCAAATACATTCCGTGCTTTTAACCCAACTTAAGCCGAAGAAACTTATTCAATGGTCACCGCTAACCGCTTTTGGTCCCAAATCTTTGGGGTTGCTTTTTCCAATAAACGTTGGTTACATTTCTTTATCTTATTTGTACTAGTAACCGGTTTATGGATGAGTGCTCTTGGAGTAGTCGGTCTAGCCCTGAACTTTGATGAGGATTAAATTACCAATTTAACTCCGTAAGAGTCCACAATTTCAAAAATACTACTTTTGCTACATTTGGTTATTGATTAGGAAAGAATTTATTTGTGTGTTAAATTCTGTATAAATTTTATCATGTTTGCCTTTTTTTTCTACGCATAAAATTTAGCACATTAATACAGTTGGTTGGTAGCTATTTTAGAATACTGCGTAATTAATATAGGTATGTGTGTGTAAATATACATATTAAGATAACTATATAGTATTATTTTATGTAGGATAAAAAATAAAATAATAAATACATAGGCAAAATACATAAACATACCATTTAACTTGACTTCAGATCATATCTATGACCTCCAACTTTGGATTTGCACAAGTAGACACTTAAACTTGTATAAAGTTGAAAAATTAGACACATATGTCATATGTGGTGTCCTACGTGGACAATTCTTGCCCTACATGGCGTCCTACGTATAATATGTCACATAGAACGTGTGTGTCTACTTGTTCAACTTTTATACAAATTTAAATGGCTATTTATGCGGGGGTTTGGGTCACAGGTGACAAAAGAGTTTTAAAATGAGGTGTAGGTGACGCAAGTCTTAATAATTGAGTAGAGGTGACAATTAGTTAATTATGGTTTAAGAAAGTTTTAAAAATTTCAAAATATCCCACAAGTTTTTAAATTTATACTTTGATCCAAATGATATTAATATATAAGGGGGAACGAAGGGAAAAAGGGCGTCTTTTTCTCTCTCCTCATTCGTTGTTATTTTTTCTCTCTTCGCGATATTTGTTGTTCATTGTTGTTGTTGCTTTATTCATCATCTTCTGATTCATTATCATCATCTTATACTTCATTATCATCTTCATATTCTTCTTGTTGACCATTGTTGTTGTTGTTGTTGTTGTTGTTATTACCCCAACTACTGCTCTTTGACCAAATTCTTATGTCAAATTTTATTTCGTAAATTACTTTCAACTTTGAAATTTACTTGAGAGGAGACTTTCGTAAGTTAGATTATGCTTTTTAGTTGAATCTGAATAACTGCTAGTGTGTTATTTTTTCAACAATAGCTTGCACGCGAACATGAATGCAATACAAGAGCAATCAGTTTAAACAGATCCATTATCTACGGCAACAGATAAATGTTCTGTTGTAACAGTAGACTCATGGTGGATGGATTCATGTTTAAGGATTTTAGGTGCCCGTAATATGAATCGAATAGATGGGTATTCTGTTGCACCAGATTAGTAATCTGTTTCAACAGATAAATAATCTATTTCATCAGATTACTAATATGTTTTGAACAACAAAATTCAGATACAGCTCCTGTCACACACAAAACCTAACAGATAACTCATATGTTCTTGCTATTGATACTAGAATCAAATTATTCTTTAATTGTAGATATGTCATTCGTTAAGAAATAGAAATAGACAGCACGAAAATTAAATAAGAAATAAAAAGTCAAGTGCATCAAACATAATTTTTTATAAAACAAACAAAAAAACATACATAGATAACAGGAAAAAAAACTTAATTATTATTATCATCATTATTAACATTATTATTATTTGTATGGCCAGCCGGCCAATCTTTAAAGGGCAGCAGCAGCGCCCTCCGCAGCCTGCGGATCTCCCGCAACATCCTTACTCTGACGGCGGCCAACTCCCAATGCAGGTCATGAACCTCCTTCTGCAGTTCCCTCATGGCGTGTCATAAAATAGCTACATCCTACACAGGATCAGCCATATCTAAAAATCACATAAGTTGACAAAACACACACGTAAACACAAAAGTAAAGAAAAGAAAGAATTCGAATGTAATGTAATACAACGTATATTTACACAAAAATCAAGAAAAAAACTTACCAGAGACAGGAAAAAGCTATCAAGTCCTTGAAGAGAAAGTAGTTGAAGGTGTAATAAGAGCGAAGAATAAATAGTGTGTAGTAAAACGAACGATTGAGTAAGGAGGGACCTATTTATAGAGGATTGCACTTGAATGAGTTAGGCAAAAAATCACAATTGTTCACCTCCATTTATTAATGACATTCTTGATTACTGTAAAAAGTTATGACTTAATTAAATTAATCAATATTATGATAAGTCATGACTTTTCAGGTTTATTATTATTAATAATTAGTTCTTTCCAAGAATCATTTTTTTACACTGTTTTAGACAACAGACAATATATCTGTTGCATTAGATAAATCATCTGTTACAACATATATATCATGATTTGCAACAAATAGATAACTTGTTGCATCTGATAATATATCTGTTGCAACATATAATATATATATTTTTAACAAAAAATAAATTATCTTCATGACATCCAAATTTTTTGACTTTTTAATTATATAAATTAATAAAGCAGATTTAAAGGCACAACTGTGCACCTCCATTTATTAATGACATTCTTGATTACTGTAAAAAGTTATGACTTAATTAAATTAATCAATATTATGATAAGTCGTGACTTTTCAGCTTTATTATTATTAATAATTAGTTCTTTTCAGGAATCATTTTTTTTACACTGAGTTAGACAACAGATTATATATCTGTTGCATCAGATAAATCATCTGTTACAATAGATATATCATCTGTTGCAACAAATAGTTAACCTGTTGCATCAGATAATATATCTGTTGCAACATATAATATATATATCTTTTAAAAAAATAAATTATCTTCATGACCCAAATTTTTTGACATTTTAATTATATAAATTAATAAAGAAGATTTAAAAACAAGAATATTTCTGGTGAGTTTTTTACGGTTTAAATTGTGTTTATCATTTATTTCCTTATTCTTTTCTGTGAAAAGAAATGACTTAATTAAATCAAGCTGGTGGTGAGTTTTTTATTATTGTGACAAGTCATGACTTTTCAGCTTATTAAATTTAAACAACCTTTTTCTCAATTTAAAAATTGAATACACCTGGTTTTCAATAGCCGTTCCGTTTCTTTAATAACCATTTTTATTAATTGAGTTATGGCAACAGATTGTATATCTGTTGGATCAGATAACCCATTTGTTTCAACAGATATACCATCTGTTGCTATAAATCGACCATCTGTTTAAGGAGCTTTTTTGATTTCTTCTAGCTAATTCATAAGTCGCAACAGATGAGGAATTTGATGCATCAGAAGCGTTTTTTGTTTTTGTTTGTTTGTTGAATGTGTTTAGGCAAAAGTCAAAGTCACGACTATTCATTAAATTTTTTCTTAAAAATCATATCATCATATATATATCTTAATTAAATTAATCCAATGTTGTGACTTTTTTAAATTAAATAATCTTTCTTTTACGATTATAATATCATTTAGTTCCTTATTATTTATTAACGAACCATTTTTAGGAGAATTTCTCATCATGACCGTATCCCTAACTCCAACCGCCGACATGTTGAGAATAGAAAATAAATAGAATGATAATTAAATATTGAATAAGAATTAAAAATTCAAAATCGATCAAACCAAACCAAACCAAACATATACATAGATTTTTTTGAATCCCTTATAGGTAGATCGGATATAAAAAAGGAAAATACATACGCTAAAAGAAAGAAAAAATATAACCTAATTATTATTATTATTATTATTATTATTATTATTATTATTATTACTACTATTATTATTGTCAACCTGACAATTTTCATCCGGCAGCAGCAGGGCCCTCCTCAGCCTTGCTCGGAAGTTGGCCAAATCCCTCTGAAGTTCATCAAACTGCCTTTGAAGTTCCTGCAAGGACTCGATATGAACCTTTTTGTACGAATGTGGATCTGACATATTAGTATTGTAAGTATAGTAGAATGAACGAGAGTGAGTGAGGAGGCCGGAGGGACCTATTTATAAAATGATTGAATTGAAAGGGACTGGACTTAGTCAAACAAAAAGCCACAACTATTCATATCCCTTAAAAGAAAAATTACACAAATTCCATATTTAATACACCATATTACACAATATCCCTTAATGTCTTAAAAAATTACATAAAATCCCAAATTCATATTTACTAGTGATACATATGCTATATGTATCACTACCGTACATATGTATATACTAGTGATACATATAGATATGTATCACTAGTTCATATATGTATCACTGCTTAACATATGTATCACAATTCAAAATTTTGGAATAAGATGTAATTAGCAAACTATCCGAGATTTAATATAATATTGCTGAAACTATCCGGGATTTATGTGTTGTGTGTGTTAGTGTTACTTAAATAAAACTGGTGACTTTATTAATAAGTAAATTAGAAAAAAAATGGATCTAAATACAACATTTTATCTTTTTGTTGTATTTCCGAAAGATAAAGATTGGTAATCTGTTGCAAAATATATTCCACCTGTCAGACAACTTAGAACATATGGACAATCTATTGCAACAGATGGATATATCAGTTTTCTTTTCCATCAACTGTGGCATCTGTTGCAATTTGCGAGTCATCAGTTTATTCAATTTCATCGAGAGCAATCGATTTTTCTAAACACTTCTTGGCCAAATTTAATTTTCGCTCTTGGATTGCTTCTCTTTTTTTCTTTGCAACCTTCAATCAAACTACTTTTTTTCTATTGGATTGAGGGAAAAAATTGAATTTGGAGGTCAGCTTGAAGGATGCAAAGAAAAAAAAAAAGCACTCCAAGAGCAAAAATTGAGTTTGACCAAGAAGTGTTTAGAAAAATCTATTGCTCTCGACGAAATTGAATAAACAGATGACTAGCAAGTTCCAACAGACGCCACAGCTGATGGAAAAGCAAACTAATATATCCATTTGTTGTAACAGATTGTCCATATGTTGTAAGTTATCTGACAGGTGGAATATATTTTGCAACAGATTACTAATCTGTCTCTTTCGGAAATACAACAAAAAGATAAAATGTTGTATTTAGATCCATTTTTTTTAATTTACATATTAATAAAGTCACCAGTTTTATTCAAGTAACACACACAACACATAAATCCCGGATAGTTTCAGTAATATTACATTAAATCCCGAATAGTTTGCGTCAAATGTGGAGTCTGTTGCGTCAGATATGGAGTCTGATGCAACAGATATGGAGTCTGTTGGAATACATAGAAACCTTGCTGATGGTTTGATTTTTTCCATTAGTTTCTCTGTCTGTTGCAACATCAACAACAACATAAACTACAAACAATAAATAAAAAACATCAACAACAAAGAAAACAACAACATTTGTTCCAACATCATCAACAACAAAGAAGCATACATCTTATGTTCTAACACCATCAACAACAAGGGATGGACCCACATGGAGTCCTCCGGGTACGCGAGCACAGACTGAACTCGTATTGAACTTTATATATGTATGTGGAAATAAAGAAAAAAACGTATATAATCTAATCAGTGAGCACCCATAGTAAGAGTTGTTTGGTTAGCTTAGTTGTTGTTTATGGGTGCTTAAGGCTATTTATTTCTTTTGGTCTTGAGTTCAATTTCCACTCAGCACATATATTTTTAATTTTGGTAACCAACTTTTCTCTTCTTATTCACTTTAAACTTTTTATTTTTTTCTCTTACTTCTTGTGTTGATTGTTCGGACTCCACTTTTTTTAAGCTAAGAAGCATCCACCTCTAAACCACACCACACCACAAGTTCCAACAATGCCAACCCCACCAACAACATCAATAACAGCATCAACAACAAAGAAACAAACAAAATACATAAAAAAAAATGATACTGCCAATAAGGCTTTTAAACTTCTCCCAACAGATGACTTTTTTTGCATCTTATAATAAAAATTCTCGGTATGTTTATTCAACAATTAAAAGTTCCTTCAAATTTTTTAAATAAATATGATATGGGAAAATGGTAATTAAATAAACAAAAAGATGTAAATAAAGTTGCAAGAAGAAAATGAGAATGAAAGAGCAATAGTGAATCATATCATATCTTAATGTCAAAAGAGGTCAAAACAGCTATTTCAGTTGAGGAATCTAAGATATGGATATCGATCGGTTTAGATCCAAACGAAAATTTTTGAGAAAGAGAAGAGAAAAAAAAAGGTTGTGATAACCCTAAAGAGAATGGAAAGAAAAAAGATGATAGATTTAGGGCTAAAGGAGAGGAGAGGAGAAATGAGATAATTCTAATTTCTAGATGTACTACCCTTAATATTAAATGACTAGTGTATTTATTCAAATTTATATTTTCAAAACATAATTAATAAGGCTAATTTGATAGTAAAATAAAACCCTAATTAATATTTTCTTGATGGGAGTGCCAAGTCAATATGAAATGGAAGAAGTATTAGGGGTTTCAATATTCATTAATTAATATTCATTAATTAATATTCACTAATAATTTGAGAGGCACGAGGAAGAAAACGGGTGACATTGAAAAGACAGGACAAGACTACTCAATGAGATTTTTGAGTTATCCAAGAAATATTTTTTACCGCCTTAGTAGTACTACTACTTTATCTACTCGGACAGTAGCTTGCTTTAAAATTAAAAGAAAACAAAAGATTTTCAAACAGATATGTCGTCTGTTGCGACAGACTTAGATATCTGTTTAAGAAATCCCAACAGCTCAGTCATCTGTGACAACAGATGGAAATGTCATTTGATAACTAAATCAGAAACGTAATCTACTACAACAGATATTAATATCTGTTTGAAAATTTCCAACAGCTCAGTCATCCGTCATAACAGATGCAAATGTATATTTGATAATTAAATAAGAAATGTCATTTGTTGCAACAGATATTGTTATCTATTTGAAATTCTCCAACAGCTCAGTTGTTTGTTGCTACAGATTTCATTGCAATTGATATAGGATGAACTAGGGATAAAAGAATGAGCTCCTCATTAACTTAATGTTAAGATTAATAATAGAACCTACATCGATCTAGGTGGAACGAGGGATGAATGAATGAGCTCACAAGGTCAACTACAAATCCAATTGAGTCATTGCATTTGCATGGTGTTAGTATTGCGTTCATCCCGACCCGAGTCGTCGATCGATCACTCTGAGTTGAAATGTGTTCTCATTAATTTAATGTTAAGATTAGTAATAGTAACTACATTGATCTAGGTGGAATTAGGGATGGATGAATGAGCACAAAAAGTCAACTATAACTTCAATTGAGTTTTTTGGCAATTGCATGATGAGACGGTACTGCATTCTTTCCGACAAGAGTCATCAATCGATCACTCTGAGACGAACCGATTCTTACTACCTCATATGTTAAACTAATACCTTAATTGAATAATTTGGGACTAGGGGTGAGTTGTCATAGGGTCAACTACAACTTCAATTGAGCCTTTTGGCAAATGCATGGTGAGACGGGACTGCGTTCCTCCCGACAAGAGTCATCGATCGATCAATCTAAGCCAAACCGATTCTTACTACCTCATGTGTTCAACTAATACCTTAATTGATTAATCTAGGATTAGGGGTGAGTTCTCATAATGTCAACTATAATAGATGACAACGCTTATTTGATAATAAAATAGATGGGTAATCAGTCGCAACAGATGACTTAATCTGTTTGATAGTTTACAATAGATTCGTGATCTGTCGCAACAAATGACTTAATCTATTTGATAGTTTCGAACAGATGGATAATATGTTACAACAGATTACATAATCTGTTTGATTTAATCCAACAGAAAAGACATCTGTTGCAACAGGTTGAATATTTGTTTATATATAATTCAATCAAGTTCATATGTTATACTAATACCTTAATTGAATGTGAGTTCTCATAGGGTCAAATACAACTTCAATTTAGTCTTTTGGCAATTGCATGATGAGACGGTACTGCGTTTCTCCCGACCAGAGTCGGCGATCGATCACTCTGAGCCAAACCAATTCTTACTGCCTCATATGTTAGACTAATACCTTAGTTGATTAATATAGGAATAGGGTACTAATACCTTAATTGAATAGTCTAGGACTAGGGGTGAGTTCTCATAGGGTCAACTACAACTTTAATTAAATTTTTTGGCAATTGCATAATGAGACGGTACTGCATTCCTCCCGACAGAGCCATCGATCAATCACTCTAAGCCGAATCGATTCTTACTACCTCATATGTTAGACTAATACCTTAATTGATTAATCTAGGACTAGGGTGCTAATACCTTAATTGAATAGTCTGGGACTAGGGGTGAGTTCTCATAGGGTCAACTAAAACTTCAATTGAGTCTTTTGGCAATTGCATAATGAGACGGTACTGCATTTCTCCTGACAGAGTCGTCGATCGATCACTCTGAGCTGAATCGATTCTTACTACCTCATATGTTAGACTAATACCTTAATTGATTAATTTAGGACTAGGGTACTAATACCTTAATTGAATAGTCTTCGGCTAGAGGTGAGTTATCATAGGGTCAACTACAACTTCAATTGAGTCTTTTATCAATTGCATAATGAGATGGTACTACGTTTCTCCTGACAGAGTTGTCGATCGATCACTCTGAGCCGAATCGATTCTTACTACCTCATATGTTAGACTAATACCTTAATTGATTAATTTAGGACTAGGGTACTAATACCTTAATTGAATAGTCTGGGACTAGGGGTGAGTTCTCATAGGGTCAACTACAACTTCAATTGAGTCTTTTGGAAATTGCATAATGAGACGGTATTGTGTTTCTCCCGACAGAGTCGTCGATCGATCACTCTGAGCCGAATCGATTCTTACTACCTCATATGTTAGACTAATACCTTAATTGATTAATTTAGGACTAGGGTACTAATACCTTAATTGAATAGTCTTGGGCTAGAGGTGAGTTCTCATAGGGTTAACTACAACTTCAATTGAGTCTTTTGTCAATTGTATAATGAGACAGTACTGCATTCCTCCCGACAGAGTCATTGATTGATCTCTCTGAGCTGAACCGATTCTTACTACCTCATATGTTAGACTAATACCTTAATTGATTAATCTAGGACTAGGGTACTAATACCTTGATTGAATTATCTAGGACTAGAGGTGAGTTCTCATAGGGTAAACTATCGATTAATCTAGGACTAGGGGTGAGTTCTCATAGGGTCGGCCACAACAGATGGCAGCGCCTATTTGATAATTTACAACATATGGGTAATCTGCTATGACATATGATAATCCATTTGATAATTTACAACAGATGGGTAATCTGTAGCAACAGATGACTTAATCTGTTTGATAATTTATATCAGATTCGTAATCTGTTGTTACCTAGTCTGATTGATAATTTACAACATATGAGAAATCTGACGCAACACGTTGAACATTTGTTTTTTACAATTTTAATTGAGTTCATATGTTAGACTAATAGTATCTAAATTGATTAATCTAGGACCAGGGGTGAGTTTTTACAGGGTCACCTCCTAGAGTACTCGATCAACTACAACTTCAATAGTTTTTATACAATTTCAATTAAATTACCCTTTTGGCAATTGCATGATGAGAGGGTTAAAAATTACACATATATTTTATGATTTTAAAAATAATTAAGATCATTTCAGACCAAATTAACATTTTCAAAACTACTTGTCATTCTATTCCAAAATACAAATCAACCCATACAAATTGTTTCATCATTTTAAATCTCGAGGTCTGGCTCTTTCTCTCTCATTCTCACTCAACAATACAGTACAGACAACAACTACTCAATAAATTTGCTCAACCCTCCACAACAGATCGTTTTCTTCTTATTTCCGACCATATAGGTATTATTTTTGACTTTATTATTGCTTGTATCAGTCGTTTTCTTTGTCTTCGTAGGCAACAGAGTTCGAGAAGAGCTCTATATTTATTTTTTTCTCAAAAATAAGGGCTTTTAAGTTAATGATGAAAAATAAAAATTTTAGTTGTATTATCTTCGAGAATGGGTTTACAATTTTGAGTTTTGATGGTAAAATCGTAAGAAGAACTCGAGAAATCCCTAGTTTCCATCGCAGTGTTCCGTTGACTGTAATGGTGTTTTTGGTGTTGGTAGTGGTGGTGGTGGTGGTGTTTATGGTCATCGTAGTGGCACCGGTGGTGGCATTGGTTGGTGGTATTTATGGTGGTGTTGGTATTCGTGGTGTTTGTTTGTTGGCATTGGTTGGTGGTATTTGTGGTGGTGGCTGTTGGTGTGTCGGTATTCGTGGTGTTTGTAATGTATTTTTTAAAATCTAAGCATACATCAACTATAATATAATTTTTGTTTTTCTTTCTCTGTAGGTAAAACATGTCACCCAAAAGAAAAGAAAGTGAAAGTGGATCAACGTCTGACCACTAAAAAAAAGGCTACAGTACAGAGAGATTCGAAGGAGCTTCCTGAACAATCTCAGTCAGGAAAAAGTGAAGCTGAGGAGAGATGTGAAAACAACATTGAAGGATTTGGACAAGGGTCTATAGATGGTGATAAATAAAATAAAAGTAAGAAGGAAGAGGAATTGGAGAGTCAGTAAGAGAAAGGGGATGAATCAGCATGATGATAATGGATTACCGACAGGGGCGTGAGTTAATATCGACATCCCACCATGATCCTATCAAAACTTTCAGTATATATAGGTTTCAAGTTGTGATGCCAATAAATGACCCAGAAGGAAAACAACTAACTGGTCAAATTGTACTTAAATGTCAGATAAGGAAATTTTTTGAACATTTTATGAAAATTATGAAGAACGAAAACATAGGCAGACTTTCTAAGAAGAGCTATTTTGGACGCTTTATCGAGCTGCCTGAGGACCCGTCTGCCCGTATCCGTTTCCCTATGATGATGGTATATGGTCTTCTCAATCACAGGATCAAGTACGCAGGGGATGATAAAGATTAGGAGGAGGGGGGCAAAAAGAAGATGGATGAAATCTGGATCAACTACTGTGGCGTGCCTGTTTGTTTTAGCTTGCAAGAGTTTGCCATAGTGACGGGTTTGAGATGCCATCATCCAGAAGGACGACCACCCCGCAAAAAATCCAACGCAAGAAAATGCAAGGAAAAAAATAAATGGGTTGTTTTACATTGCTCAACGTGGCTACAAAGCATCGGATTTGTTGACAGATCTCGAGGATAAAACCATACAAGAGCAGTACAAGGAGAAATTATGCTTAGTTTGGTTTGACCATTTGGTTATATTGGCAAGAGACATCAACAAGGTCATAGAAGATGATTTGTTGGCGCGTACTGAGGATTTTGATAAATTCAACAATTATCCCTGGGGATATGACAGCTTATACTTGACTATCCAATATTTACTGACAAATCTATCCTCAGGGATGACCACATTATACGTCTTTCTTTGGGCTTTCATGGTAAAATTAATCACTATTTTTACTCATCCATTAATTTATATTGAATATAGTTATTATGATTTTTTTGCTTGCTTTCTATTTACATTTTTTAGGCTTGGGCATTTGAAGTCATTCCTCCCCTCCGAAAGTAGTTAATGGATTACCCGGATGAGGTTTCTCATCCAAGGATATTTAGGTAGTTGGTTGCAAAGAGCAACACCAATATTAAGGAGGCTGATCTCTTTAACCCTCCGGATGATGCAGTACGTCTTCTTCAAGTAAAATAATTCAACTCAAAGAAAAGAAAGATATTGAACAGATGTCATATCTGATATACCAAATGGGACATCTGTTGCAACAGGGTATATCTTGCATCAGATTACCCATCTGTTACTTTGGTTCTCTGACTCGGCTCCTAAAAGATTAACCATTTCCTGCAAATTATTCAACTGATGTTTAATCTGATAACATATTGTTCATCTGTTGCAACGTACATATCATCTGTTGCATAACAGATTACCCGTCTTGTGCAATTGTTACAACAGATGATTGATATTTTGCATCAGATTATCCATGTATTGCTCTATTTCTCTGAACCAGACTCAAACGAATTTTAACCATATACTGCAAACTATGCAACAGATGGGTCTTTTTTTTAAAACGTAGCCCAACTGTAAAAATTATTATATTATATAATTTAAATGCATCTATCTTTTTTTTCTTTTTTAAAGGTTGTGCATCCATGGATCGTGCCTACTGAGGAGGAGTCGGTGATAACTTCTTATATTACTCTAGGTCATGTTGCTACTATTAGCAGACCCAACGATGGATTTAATAAAGAATGAATTGGCTGGAGCAACAGCCATAAGAAAAGCAGTTAGGCAAGGTCAGCCTAATGTTGAGGATCTTCATGACCAACCTTTTACTAAGGCAGATCCAGGTGCTTCTTCTAGTCGAGTTGTTGGTGTTGGTGGCAGGCATGTTGATGTTGCTACCACTTGTAATGATGATCATGTTGATGCTCAAGAAAGAATAAATATAACACTCCTTTTCACCCTTACACAGGTCCCTCTCACCCCTCTTCACCCTCGTGTTCTCATTGCGAATGCGATGAGTGCAAGGACAGACAGGATAAACTCTTTGAAAAAGAAGAGGCTATATCTAAAGCTATCGAGGAATTCAAATCCAAGAGGTGTGTCATACCATCCAAGAAGGTGAGTAAGCCACACGCTTCTATAGCGTTGGTTAGGAGAAAGAAAAGAGCAATTAGAGACGTACTCTCCGCTCGAAAATCAAAAGAAATTGCAATTCCTCCCTCTCCAAAAGCTGTTGAAGTTTAGGGGCCAGTCAAAAAGGTGGACATATATGCAGAACTTGGTGCCGAAGAGAAGAGGGATCTGCGACAAGCCAAGAATGCCAAGCTACGCGCACCAGATTACCCCAGGCCTCCCTTCCCCCCCCCCCCAAGACTTCCAGACTATGACTGATATGCATATGTCATACGAGGACAAGGCATGTTTACTTTTCCTAACCCAGCCCTTCTAATCTACCCCATTAAGAAGAAGCTACGCAATAGATTTCACATCTGTTGCAACAGCTGGGTATACTGGTGCAACTGGTAGTGGTTCTGTTGTAACTTATTAACCATCTGTTGCATAAGTTGCGTTGGATTATTGATTCAGAGAACCCTATGCAACAAATAAACCATCCGTTGCATCTTTACAATTACTAACCTATTTAAAAATTAAATTCTTATCTCTCAGCATGTTGACATAATTCTCTACCTCATGAGGAAAAGAAAACTAACATACCGGGAAGCTTATGATGCTGCCGATAAGATAATGGACCTCGACTTCTGCAAGAAGCTCAAGGATAGGTACGATCAACTCAATGGAGAGGCATCATCCCTTGGCGTGGGACTTGATTTTCTAGTTCCTACGTTGGTCTTGGATGAAGAAGAAACGTTAAGATATGTTAGAGGGGACAGGCCAAATCCACATGGCAAGAGCTGGACCGAGGCAAAAAGGATTCTTGCAGTCATTAGCGTGAACGGCATGCATTATCGGGCTGTTGAGATACTACTCGAGGAGGAAAAGATCAATGTTTATGACTCAAAACCTCTTGTCGATGATTTCGATCTTTTTCTCCTCATGGAGCCACTGATGGTGCTGTTGCCCATCTTATTGAGGGAGAGTAAACTGATGAATCATTTGCCAAAGGAAGTGTTGATGAAGAAATCATGGGATTTTGAAGGTCGAAACAGGGGAATGATCCTTCCAAAAGATGATTCCACTAAAGCGAGCAGCTCGCACGCTCTTGCACACATTGAATATTTGCTAACTGGCATAGAAATGGACGAGCCAATGACTTTTTTGTGCGACAACATTGTGGCAAACCTGCAGGAGGTCTGGGCTTATGGGGTACTAACTAGACGCTTAAAGCCTGTGCATATAGAAGAGCCTGTGAAATAAAAAAATTTAATTT
This sequence comes from Capsicum baccatum var. pendulum, assembly GCA_030864225.1. Taxonomy (NCBI): domain Eukaryota; kingdom Viridiplantae; phylum Streptophyta; class Magnoliopsida; order Solanales; family Solanaceae; genus Capsicum; species Capsicum baccatum. The sequence continues at coordinate 34,564,866 of CM061560.1, forward strand.
CAAGTCACCCTTCACTTTATTACATGTACATGTAGTGGCAATAATTTTTTTCTGATGAAAGTTGAGTTTTTTATAATGTAATAGATTAGATTGTAAATCTGTTGTAAAATATCTTTAATCCGTTTTGGCAGATAGTTTATCTGTTGCAATAGGTTGGTCATCTGTTGCATTACGGTGATGTTATTTCTATGAATAATCTAATAATCTAAGTCTAATCTGTTGCAACAGTGGGAAGACCTGTTTGATAATTTCTAACAGATGACATAAATTTTACAACATATGCCTGAATCTTTTTGATATTTTTCAACAATTACGCTTGAATATCCAGGTCGACAACATCAAACCAGTAACAAATATGCACACCACCATGACAATTTCAGCAATTAGGCTTGAATATCCATGTGCTCAACAACACCAAACCAGTAGCAATAACGGCAACAATGCAGTATCTTCTTGCTCGATTTTGTTTCTCTTCAGAAGCCTTGACTTTATTCAACAATCCCAGATTACACGATTTGCTTGTGAAGGGTTTCGTTCTTCATACTAATCAAAGTAATCGCATCCACCCAATTTCTATAAAAAAAAAAAGAACACAATTACAAAATAATTACAAGTCAATATTTAATCAATTAATTAAATAAAAAAATATTACCTTTGAAATCTTACAAGTAAAAAATCTACGACCCGAATTTTGTTGAATCCAAGAAGTCTTTAATAGAGCTTCATAACCGCACTTACAATATCAAAAATCTTTATCACAAAAAACAGTGGAAGATGCGCTCGACATTGTCAAGCTCAGTTGGAAAAAAGAAAAGAAATAATTTGAATAGATAAAAGAAGATGACGATGAAGAAGAAGATTTGGGAATCTACGGTTAAATTTTAGGAGGAAGATGAATATATAAGACAATGGGGGGAATTGACCCTTGGGGGCAAAGTGACGGCAAGTCAGCAAAATGTGCCAGACTGACACTGACATATCTGGCATATTTGATGCCTATTTTATTTTACGTGTTTAAAATGAACACTGTCTACTTGATGCCTATCTTATTTTAGGTGTTTGAACTGAACACCGTCGATGGGTTGCGCCTTTTTTATTTCAATTCAATTCACTTTAACCTTTTTACATGTAGTGGTAATTTTTTATGTCCAACAAAATTTGAATTTTTATAATGCAACAGATTCTCCATCCGTTGTAACAGTTATCCTACCTGTTCTAACATATAGTTTATCTGTTGCAATAGGTTGGTCATCCGTTGCATTATCTCAATGTTTTTATCTAAAGTCCATCTGTTGCAACAGTAGAAAGACCTGCTTGATAAATTCCAACAAATCACCTACCTGTTGCGACATATGTTTAAATCTATTTGATTTTTCCAATAGATGTGTCGTCTGTTGTAACAGATACATTATCTGTTGCAATATTTGAATCTAGTATTTCTTTTCAATTAATAAGTTCAAATCTAAGGAATAAATAAAATTCGTAGACAAAATAAAATAAATCGAACCCTTCATAAATTAGCTGAAATAAGTCAACGAATAAATGAAATGTAAAAAAATTATTATGGGTACAGATCTCAACAAATATATCAACAACAATTAAGTATATTGCCAAAGATTGCTTTGATTTGATAAGCTCAAGCTATAAAAATATACTCAGTATGGGAAAGTTGTTCTTCATCCGGTGCTTTGAAATTCGGCTTTGCTCGTCGTGGATCTTTATTATCACTTACGTATGGATTTTGTGCTTTCTATTTTCCGTATTTCCATAAAAAGAGTAGCATATTGTCAATGTTGATCAGCAGTAGCTTCTTCTACATCCACCTGGAAAGCCAGAATTGGTCAATGTTAATCACGAAGATACAACAAAACAGAAAAGGATAACTCATCTCTTCTAGCAAATCAAACAGGTGTTCCTCCGATTTTAAATTGTTCCAACCAGGTTATATTTTTATTGAAACAATGAATCAACTGTTGGGGTAAATTTCTACATGAGGAAGACCCTGTGTGATAATTTCAAATGGATGAACAATCCGTTGCAACATATGAATCATCTGTTGTAGCATATAGGTCGTCTGTTGGTACAAATAAAAGCGGTACGAAGAGATGTTTGATTTGCTAAAATAGACGAGACATATGTTGCACTAGATAAAGTATCTGGTGCAACAGGTTAGTCAACTGTTGCAACAGACGTATATATTTATTTAATAATTTTTAGCAGATGTGTCATCTGTTAAAACAGATATGTGTCTGTTTGTTTTGTCAGTTGGAAGACATATAATATATTCACCTTCTTCATCTCATGCTGCTCTCCTTTGGACATTGTATGTTGCTCAGTGCAACACACAAACAGAGGAGTTGCAATTTTGCTTTTTTGGATGTTTGATAATGCCCTGGAAATCACTCTCCTCCTCTTAGCCTTAATCTCTAATGGAGCGGATGGAAATAAAATCCTCTTTGATGGAATGAGACCCTTCTTAGATGTCAATTCCTTTACAGAAGCAGTTAATGCATTAATAGAATTAATCACTACATCATTTTTGCCCTGCAGTCTTGACATTTGTATACAGAACATTCGCTGGGAGAGGCAAAATCTGTATAACCAGTATGATCATACTCATAATGGTTTGCTTTAAATACTATAAGAGGAGCATCATTAGCACCAATAGCAGCACCACTACCACCACCAATAGCTCCATCACCACTAAGACCATCAACAACAACAACAAGCCCACCCTCCAAAATTATTTTTCTTGTAATGGTTATTGCTCTAAACAATTCCATTTTTATTCTGTCGATGACCTTAGGGTCCGATAAAGTTTACACAGACCGTAAAGGAAGAAAAAATGACATATTCAACTCTCGATTCGTCAGAACTAACACGGACGCACAATCTAACATAAATCATTACATATATTAGAATGATGATTAGATCATTCAAAAAAAAATCATTAATTAAAAGAAAAAATTAATTATAATTATACTTACTGCATCCTTCGGGGGGTTGAAGAGATCAAGAAATTTTGCACTTTTATCAGTTTTGGCCGACAACCATCTCAAGATTCTTGGACAAGAAACTCCTTCCTGGTAGTTCACTTGTTGTCTCAAATAAGGAATGGCTTCAAACGCCCAAGCCAATAAAATAACGCCAATAAATCCAAACCATTATTGAGGGAAAAAATGAATGATATCATAATAGAAGAAAGAAACATTTACCATGAAAGCCCATGGGAAGCCATATAAGTTGACTGTCTTTGGTGCTAACGGAGTCAACAAATATTTGACAGTCATTGTGAAGCTTTCATACCCCCAAGGATAGTTGTTAAACGCATCAAGATCCTTGGAGAGCTTTATTAAACCGAGGCTTATGTTGTTGTTAATGTCTCTCACCAAAAGAATATTATGTACAAACCAAACCAAGTACAATGACTGCTTCTGATTCTTTGAAAGTCCTTTACCTTTCGACGCTTCTATCAAATTTTTATTTTTGAAGATTGGACCAATATTGGACACCAGGTCATCACGATCACATGACTTGTCTTTGCCTTTTTTGGGTGTGCGGGGTGTTTTTTTTGGGGTAAGAATAGGTATAACTTGAGAATGGGGATAACATTTTAGTCCAGTAACTATGGCAAACTCCTTCCAACCAGAACAAACAGGCATGCCACAGTAATTTATCCACACCTCATCCATCTTATCTTTGTTTTCATACATAAACCTATGCTTGAGTAGTTCATATACCATTTTCATTTGAAAACGAGCATTGTTGTCCTCTGGCAAATCAAGATATTTCCCAAAGCAGCTGTCCCTGAAATAAGCATCCAATTTTTATTCTCGAAGTATTTTTCTGAAAGCGTCGAAAGATTTTTTCATGACTGACTTAACCACGAAATCACCCATTAAATCGGCGGAACCATCGCACTGCATTCTCACAAGATAACGATCAATGCTGAAGGGTTTGATCAGCTCTTTGATGGAAGAGTTATTAGCATCTGCATTATCTCTTTTGAAACATCCCTCCTTCACGTGTTCATCATATTTTGCTCCCGATTGAGATAATGCCTGTAAAGCAAGCTCATAGAGTGGTAGATGTGGCCTAGCTGCTTCACTTGTTCCTTTACTTAGACTTGATTTGATTTCTGTTCTTTTGGGAACCATATTATCTAAAATTTGCAGAAACATAAAATAATATATTATTGTTGATTAATGCATCATTAAAAAATGATAACAGTAAATCAAACAAGCAAAATAGTAAAATAACAGTTGTAACAGATCACCAATCTGTTGCACCAGATAGTATATCTGTTGCAGCATATAACCAAACTGTTGCAGCGGATGAGTAATCTATTGCAATAACACAAAATATATCACTCATCTTTTAAGACAGATGAATGGTCTATTCAACAGATCATACAACTATTATGACATTATCTATTGCAACATATGAGTGATTTGTTGGAACAGTTAAATAATCTGTTGTGACAATACAAAATATATCACTCATTTGTTGAGAAACATAAATGGTTTGTGCAACAGATCACACATCTGTTGTAACATATGAGTGATCTATCAGAGTAGTTAACTAACTTGCAGCAACGACTGAGTAATTTGTTGTGATAATACAAAACATATTACTCATCTGTTGAAAAAGATGAATGGTATGTGCAACAGGTCACACATCTGTTGCAACACATGAGTAATCTGTTGGAATAGTTATCAACGGTGAATATTATTTAGATTTCTTCCAACATAGGCTCGTCTATCGCGGCAGATGAATGATCAGTTGGAAAAATCAAGTCTTGGACATTTCCTGTAGGAAGAGTTGATGAGATTTTATCCAACAGAAGGTTTATCTGTTGCATTAGATCATTAATCTGATGGTTCTTCCATTGCACCAGATGGTTAATTAGTTGCCTCAGAGTTTTTATCTGATACTTAATCTGTTGCAATATATGGTAAAGCTGTTGCATCAGATAGTTAATCTGTTGCATCAGATTATTAATCTGTTGCATCAGAATTGTAATCTGATGGTTCCTCTGGTGCATCAGATGGTTGATCTGATGCATTATATAATAAATTTATTGCATCAGATAGTTAATATGTTGCACCAGATGGGTAATCTATCGGAGGAAATAAAAAATAGTAGCACGATTTTGTTTAACAAAAACCAAGAACAAGAACAGAACAAATCAAACCAAATTATCATTTTATTTTTATAAACACAAACAATAAAAAGGCCATTTCAGACCGCATTTTAGATTAGTGCAACAAATATTGAAATTATTAACCAATACTATAAGAGAAGTTGGCTCAAGTTCCTTGTTTTCTTCAAAACTAAAAAGGCCATAAATTTTTACCTGTGAAAGAAGTAAAGGAACGATGAAGAATTCAAAGCTGTTGTGGCCGGGGAGCAAGGTTGTCACGTCAATTGAAGGTTGAAGTCGAAAAGAAACTCGAAGCCCAACTATTTGTAGTCGGATGTTGAAGTCGCCGAGAATTGAAATGAGAAATTTGCAGAACAGTTGGTTGGGAGAGAGTTGAGAGAAGCTGTCGAGAGAGGGATAAGAGACAGGTTGATTGAATTGAAGAGGAAAACTCGAAGCCCAACTTTTGTCGCTGGAGGTAGAAGTCGCCGGGGGTTGAAGGGAGAAAAGAGGAAAACTCGAAGCCCAACTATTTGTCACCGGAGATAGAATTCTTTGGGGATTGAATGGAGAAATTTTGCAGAACTGTTGGTTGGGAGAGATTTGAGAGAAGTTGGAGAGAGAGGAGGAGTGGTTGATTTGGATTAAAGAGGGGTGTGGGTTGGGTTGATTTGTATTTTTGAAAAGATTAGAAAGTTTTAAAAATATTAATCAAGTTCACAATTAACTTAATCAAGTTTCTTAATGATTTTGACCCTATCTGTTGGTCAATGTCACCAATCCTTCATTCAAGACTTAAAAGACACATTTCCTTCAAATTTCTCTACTTATGCACGCCCAAAATTGGAGGTCATAAATATAATTTAACAATAAGTTAAAAAGTATATTTATATATTATGCCTAATACATAAATAATCAATTCCTCCTTAACATTAACCATCAACCAAATACGGTAGTTCAAGTTATGACAAAATGGCAAAATGACAACAAAATTGTCTTTGGTGGTAAATTCAAAACAATCACTTAACTATCACTTATATAGTTTTTTATCCTACTATGAAAAGTGACCACGTATGATTTCCTTAACGTATTTACCAAATTTTAATTAATTAAAATTGTAAAATAGAAAATCTTTAATGGAAACTCACATTGGAAGTACGATTTTTGTAGTTTATTAGTTTATTGTTATATAATAGGGATGACATGTGACATATATATGTATAAAGTGTCACCAAATGAGAGATAATAGTTAGTAGCTAAATTGAATTTGAACATCTAGAGTTAGCTATTCAAGTTGGATTTGAAGGCCGAAATTACTTATTCAATTTGAATTTAAATATTAAAGATAGTTGACTAAATTATCAACTTGACGTCAAACTTAGCATCCTTAGGGATTTGGTGGGCTATAAAAAGACACCATTTTGTACATTTTCATATACTAGTTTAACCCCACGTGTCTCGCGTGTAATGTTTGATTATTTAAAATCAATTAATTTTATCCATTACAGAGATTTTTAATAAAGTATAAAAGTTCAAATCACTTTTCAAAAATCTTTCACACTTTCAAAATCTTTCAAAACTTTAATAAATTCTCCAAATTTATTCGAAACGACACAAAAATACATTAAATTTATACATTGACTAAAAGTACATTTCGAACCTATTGAAAATACTACGAGACTAACGCGAGGTCATTTCGATCAAAGATTGACCATGATTGGGTTTAACTTTATCAAAACTCAATAATTCAACTAATGACTTCAATAACCTCCGAACACCTCAAAAATTGGTGTTACTCATCCCGTGAGTCATAATCCACGCATACAAACTACGGAGAGAGCTAAAATAGAGATGATGAGAAAATTCCACAAACGACCGAGAGGGTCGTTACATCTGATGACTTCTAATAAGGAAAGATTTTACCATAAATATATTTAATTAATTTTCAACTCTTGAATTAGGAAAAAATATTGAAATTCTGATGAATTCTAATAAGAAAATATTTTACCATAAATATATTTAATTAATTTTCAACTCTTAAATATTAGTAAAAAATAATAAAAAGACGATTTTGTCTAAAGCAAGGACTTTTAATGAAGGGCAAAAAGTTCAAACAACATTTGTAATGTCCTTCGTACTTTTAATATATTATAGATATAGATTATAGATAGATATGAAAGTAGTAAAACAAAAGTACTACTAAAATTTCCTAAAGTTCTCTCTTTTCTTTGAGTTTGATATTAATATTTTATTTTTATTTTATAAAACGTTATCAGCACGAGCACGAGACTCTATCGTCTCAAAATTTAAAGGCTAAGAAAAGAAAATTGGATCAAAAAGTGGAGAAAGCAAGACCGCAAGAACTATGCAATTATCACGGTTTGGATTTCACCTTTCTACTATTTATGATAAGATAAGTATATCACTAACTCATGCTCTTTAATTAAGTTTGAAAAGAATATTGAAAATCACAAAGTGATGATATTGTTATCGGTTCGAGATTGAGTTTATTATACTTTGGCCTAGTGTGCTATTGACCGAGGGTGTGTTGATGGATTAAGGCTCATGCCACTAAGAAGGTAAGACATCGAGTTAGAGTTCCGATGCACCATGATGATATGATGTTGGGTTTAAGTCCCATTGATTTTTGTCCTAAGACCCCTTTATATGGATAAGATGCTGAGTTTGAATCTCAATGCACCATATTGATGATATAACGATGATTAAGCCATAATTTTGATAAAAGTTATGAGATATTTTTCATTGAATATGCTCCATTCCCTGTAGTGAATTTAGTTGCAGTGCACAATATATCTTAAAGAAGACATGTGATTGAATTTATGAATATAAATATAGGCATAGCAAGGACAAAACCTATATATGCCTCGATTTGCTCATGAAGGAGCAATATCTCGAAAGAAATATACAACAGTTGTCACTTCTTTAAATCATGTGAGATAATTGGCATTCATAAAGTAAGCTGAGAATATGTGTGGTTGAGATCCATGATACATCTCATCCGAGAAAAATGTGGTCTGAAATGTGATGAAGTGCCTACGATTTTATATAAAGATAATGCAGCATGCACAACGCAATTAAAGGGAGGATTCATAAAAGAAGATAAAACGAAGCACATTTCGCTAAAACCTTTCTACATACATGAGCTCCAGAAGAATAGTGATATCAATATGCGACAGATTCATTCAAGTAATATTATTGTTGATTTATTCACAAAGTCTCTATTAACTGTAACTTTCGAGAAGATGGTGCACAAAATTGGGATGTGGAGATTCAAGTCATTAAATTAAAGTTTCCATCATGGGAAGTAAAATACGTGTTGTACTCTTTTTTTTCTTAACCAAGGTTTTATCCCAATCGAATTTTCCTGGTAAGGTTTTTAATAAGGCAACACTAAAGGTGTATTACAAGATGCGTGTATTTTTTTTGTTCACTAGGCTTTTTCCATTAAATTCTCCTAGTAAGATTTTAACGGGAAATATTATCTACTAGTGGACATCCAAGGGAGAGTGTTATATAATATGAATGTAATGTGACATATATATGTATGAGATGTCATTAGTGAGAGATAATAGTTAGTAGCCAAATTGAATCTGAACACCTAGAGTCACCTATTCAAGTTGGATTTGAAGACCAAAGTTACTTGTTCAAATTGAATTTAAATATCAAAAATAGTTGACCGAATTGTCAACTTGATATCAAGCTTAACAGGCTTAGTAATTTGGTGGTCTACAAATAGACACCCTTTTCTACATTTTTATATACTAGTTTAATCACACGTGCCTCGCACGTGTGTGAAGTTTTTTAATAACGTCTAAAAAAGTTTAAATCACTTCTCAACGATTCTTTACACTTGAATATATTAATGTAAACATAACATATATTTTATGATAAGCACATATATATTTTACCACCAGAAGTTTCACGTGGTTAATGGATTTTCACTTTAGCGTTTGCCACGTAGTATCTCTTTTTCGTGTTGCTAGTGGCTAAGAAAGATACATCAATTTTGAACCATATTTATAGCACAATTAATTTTTTTCTGTATTTAACATCTTTTCTTATTTTTAAAATTAAATCTTTAAAAAATCTTTGATTAATTGCTTAAAACTTTTTAAAATTTGGTACTTCTTACATTTTTCTTATTGTAACGCTTTCATATTTATTTTTAGATTTTTTAAATTTTCTTAAAATCAGTTTTAGTTGATTTAAAAATGTTAAACTAATGAAAAAGGTATTGGTTGTCATTAATTCTGATAATTTCTAATAAAGAAAGGTTTTACTATAAATATTTAATTAATTTTTAGCTTTTAAATATTAGAAAAATAGTGAAAAGACGATTTTGTATAAAACAAAAATTCTTAATGAAGGACAAAAAGTTCAACAATATTTTTAAGGCCCTTCAAACTTTTAATATCGAAAGTATAGATATAGATAGATAAGAAAGTAGTAAAATAAAAGTAGTACTACTAAAATTTCCTAAAGTTCTCTCTTTTTTTAAAAAAAATCGATATTGATATTTTTTCTTTATTTCTTTATATTTATGTTACTTTTGATCTATTTTAAGAATTTGATGTAACTTTTTGTCTATAGATGTCACTTTTTATGTAGCGATTTGGGCGTTACAACGACAACTTTTGGTATTGTTAGTTAATTTATTTATTATTTTGATTAAATTCAACAATTAAAATTTGATAAATATTAAATGACTAAAAATATTCATTCTATACTACTGTTTAAGTAGCACTCCCTCGATTTCTAAATACTTGTTGTACTTATTAAAAATTAAATATTTAATAAAACCTTCTTCGTCTATCTTTACTTGTTCACTTTTCTATTTTGGAATGTCCAACAATGCTTATTCAGTTTACAAATACAAAAAATACATTATTTCATCCCTGAACTTGTCCGTATAACTTACTTTAGACCCTAAACTATACGAGCAATTATATACACTATTAATAACTTTATCTAATATATATAACCCCCCACCTCCCCACCTTAATAACTTACTCTTAGCATTAAGTATGATTCATTATCTAATATATTTTTCAATATATTAAATTTATTATATTCAAAAAGATAATATAATAAAATTACCCTATTATTTACAGTTTTTGAATCTTTATGTCAATAGAAAAGTAGATAAGTAGATAAGTAAAGATGGGCTGAGAAAGTAGTATTTGTCATTTCAAAGAACCAAGATATAATTACTTATTCGTTTCCACCTTTATCCTTAGTATATTTATATGAATAGATTTTAATATAGTGTAAAAAAGGTACTATTTAAATAGAGCGTAGTAATAATTAAGAGTAGTTTAGTCAATTAGTCATATTTTTCTTATGGAACGTGCAAATAAAAATTGTGACAAGTAATTAGGTGAAGGGGGTAATATCCTGTAGGCATTTGACCATGAAAAAATATTTATTTTTTCTTGAAGTTGAAAAAGAAAGTAAAAACTTATTTTCACTATCATGTCTCTCACAAAAATTTAAAAATAACTTCAATTCGTATTTGATTTACATGGGCAAACAAGATATTAACACTCCCTTTGTTCATTTTTACTTGTCCATTATAATAAAAATTATATGGCCAACAATACTTGTTCAATTTAAAAACTCAATAAATAATTTATCGATTTCTACTCATTTTACCCTACAACCACAACAACAAACATTTTACCCTTAGCACTAAAAATAATTTACCTCTTTGGTAGACTTGCACTAACTAGGATAATCCTTTGATTAATATTTAGGCTTTATTTGTTTGCACTTAATGCAGGTCTAAATCTGAATAGTTCAGACTTTAGCCCATTAAGTGCATTTGTTTTTTCTTTTTAAAAGCATCTTAAAACCTCTGAATCAGCCAGACATGGAAAAGAGTCTGAATGACATTCAGACTTTGTTTAAACACAATTTATTTCCTCACAAATTTCAAACTTTATTATTTTTTCTAAATACATTGTTCTTCCACCCTCTCTTCACATTGCTCTCTCGCTCTCTTCACGTTTCTCTCTCTTTCTTCCTCTTCCTCTTCACATTATTTTCCTTCTCTTTCAGGTATGATTCACCAAAACTATTTATAAATATTTTTATTATCAATTTAAGCATGCACTATTTGCTGCTCAATATCCATGCGCTACTCCAAAAGACATAATTGGATCTTCAATTGAAATCATATTTAATCTTCTTAATTCATCACGTATAAAATAAATGTGAAAAAGATCAGCATGTAGTTTGTTTTGCTTCACTTTAGTTTTTGCAAGAACGTGCATAGATATATATATTGTTGTTTCGCTCATCGTGTAGGATAGAACATGTAAATGAATGAAATAACAAACATTAGAATTCGTTTAAGATTAGAAATGGAACGCTTTAATTTATTCTTTTGCTACTTTGTACAGTCCTATTAGCACATCTTTTGGTGCCGTTATAATATGTATTATTATTTTAGCTTCTCGATCTTCTGAACCAGAGGTCGATCAGAAATATCCTACTTGTAGAGTTTCATACTACTCTGTCAAGAGACATTGATTGAATTGATAATTTCGGATGAAACTGGAAGTGGTTGTATGATATAATATATTTTAGATAATATAATATTTTATTTTATTTTAATTTTAAATTGCATATTTATTATAAATAAATAAATTATGTATATTCAGATGTTAAAAAAAACAAACCGTCTTAATCATTCAATATTCAGATCTAGAAACAATATCTTAATCGTTCAGACATCCATTCAGATTCAGACGTCTTAATCTTTAAAAAAAAACAAAACAAATGCACCCTTAGTCTCATCCAGTATATCATTTGGTTACTTAACTCAATTTAATCTAATATAATACATGAATTATTTTTATTCCATAAAAATAAAAAAATAACTTATCCAAGGCTTAACATATTTGAATAAGACCCCTAAATAACTAAACTATCCTTCAATCTCAACTTGCCATTTTGCTTACGGAAAGTATTATTCACTGGAAATATGTTGTACATTCTATTTTTTTCCTTGCAAAATTTGAAACTACATTATCAAATACTGTAGAGTTTATGTTGTTTCCACACATAATGTGCTTTATATTTTTTTTTAAATTCTTTTTTTATGTAATATTACAATTATTTGTTGTTTTCTAGATTAAATATATCCAATTCTAGAAAGAAAAAAAAAAGCAAATAGCTAGGCGAAGTAAAAATTAATAATATGATCAATTTAGTGGCACGCCTTCATTTTAATTATTTTAGCATCTTAAAATTAGGTAACTTAAATTTTAAAAGAACGGAAAAAAACTATACATTAATTATAATTCATGCATAAATATGTTACATTGTAATTTAAATATTTAATGTGACTAGTTAAATGTTAAAATAAAAGAACTCATAAAAATTTAAGGATGTAATCATAAATAAAATGTGCAAATTTCTAAATTCAAACAGAATACATATGATACACTAAACAGTAATCCCAATACTATAATCTCTATATCATCGGTCTCTATATTGTTAATCTTTGTATCGATCCTTAAATTTTATTATATTTAAATAACAATACAATAAAGTTACTTTTATTATTTTTATTTTCTAATGCATAAGTCGAGTTAATAGCAATAATTATTTTCTCCGTTTTATTTTATGTGTCGTGGAAGGAGGAATTATTGATCGAGGGGGACGGAGGAATCTTTTGAACTTAGTGCAAACATGGGTTGCGTGGGGGGGGGGGGAGAGGGGGTTGTTTTTGTCATTTTCTGTTCAAGCTCTAACCATTTTTAGGAACAAAAACTCAAAAATATTTGTCATTTTTTCATTGGATAAAGAATCACAGGAAGAGCCATTTTCCATTTATCTTCCATTCCTTTACGACTAGTGTTAAACTGATAGGTAAAAATGGCAAACAAAGAAGGTGAAGTAGTGTGTGTTACTGGAGGAAGTGGTTTCATTGGTTCATGGCTTATTCGTTTTCTCCTTGAACGTGGCTATACTGTTCAGGCCACTGTTAAAGATCTCAGTTAGTCTCCTCCTTTTCCTTTTTCTTTCATCAATTTCTACTTCACAAAAAATAAATTAAAAAAATTAAATAGTCAAAATCTATGCCAGTTTTTTAAGTTTCATGCCTTAACTACTAAAATCAATTGTTCACTTTTCCTATCTGAAAGAAAGATAGGAAAAGTGAACAATTGAGAGTTACGATGTGTTTTGATAAATAATGGGTTGGTAATACTCCAATCTATCTGATGGTAAAAGTGAACAATTGACAATTGAGAGTTTTTTGATAAATAGTTGATGATAGTTCAGTTTTTAAGATAGGAAAAGTGAATAATTTATAGTTGTTGTGTGTTTTGATAAATAGTCGGTGATAGTTTAGACTGTCAGATAGAAAAAATGAATAATTGATAATTGAGGCGTGTTTTGATTAGTAGTTGGTTGTTGATAATCCAGTGTTTCTGATGGTAAAAGTGAAAAATTGATAATTGAGATGTGTTTTGAAAAATAGTTGGTTGGTGATACTCCAGTCTATTTGATGGTAAAAGTGAACACTTGATAATTGAGATGTGTTTTGGTAAATAGTTGATGATAATTCAGTTTTTCAGATAGGAAAAGTGAATAATTTATAGTTGATGTGTTTTTTGATAAATAGTTGGTGATAACTCAGTCCATGTATAGGAAAAGTGAACAATTCACAGTTTAGGTGTGTTTTGATAAATACTTGGTGAAAGTTCAGTCTTTCAGATAGAAAAATGAAGAATTGATAGCTAAGGTGTGCTTTGATAAATAATTGGCGATAGATAAGTATTTCATATAAAAAAAGTGAACAGTTAATAGTTGAGTTGTATTTTAGGAGGTAGTAGGTGATACTGTTCATATAAGAAATTTGCACACATGATAGTTCAAATATGAAACTCAAAAAATCGAAATACTTTTTAGATGTGCTTTTGATCCTTTGCTCAAAAATAATTGTTTCACCTTATTCTTCCTCTTATGCGTTTAGATGACGAGAAAGAGACGAAGCATTTACTTGCCTTAGAAGGAGCTGAATCCCGTCTCCGTCTTTATCAAATTGATCTGCTTAACTATCACTCAATTGTTCCTGCAATTACTGGTGCTGTTGGCGTTTTTCACCTTGCTTCCCCTTGCATTGTTGATGAAGTTAAAGATCCTGAGGTGAGTTCTAGAATCGCTCAATTTCTTTTACTACTTATATTGGTCATACACGGAGCAGGAATTTGAACTTTATTGGTTCCAAATTCTAAGATAGCGATATTGGGCGTTAGTGGTTTAAGGTTCTAAATTAATTTTTATATTTATTAAGTGAATTTTTTATTACGAATACATGGTTTGAACTAAAACAACTGGCTTGGGTGGAACCGGTGGGCTTCTAGCCCTGCCTCTGCTGTTGCTCATTTACGGCCTGTTTGGCCAAACTTCCAAAATCAGTTTATTTTATAAAGTTTTTTTAAAAAAAATATTTTCAATAAGAAGTAGTTTGTGTTTGGCGAATAAATTTTAAAACATTTTTGAGTAGCAATTTGCATTTGCCAAGCTTTTTTAAAGTGCATTTTTCTCAATGAAAAATTATTTTTTAAGTTTCGGAAAAACAACTTTTGCTACTCCCTAGAAGCACTTATTTTCTCCCATAAGATTGGGCAAACACCTTCCTTCTCTAAAGTAAGCACTTCTTGGGAAAAATAAGCACTTTTGGCCCCTGAAAAGCTTGGCCAAACAGGCTGCTATTACTTGTTCTTCATGTTGATTTTGTAGTTTTGGTATTAGTTTGCTATTCTATCTGTTTTCTACTTGGGGCTAGAATTTGAACCTTATTGGTGCCAAATTCTAGGATAGTGATATCAGATGTTAGTAATTTTGGGTTCTACATTTAGTTTTTGTACATATTTAGTGATTTTCGCTATATGATTACAAGGTTTGAACTAAAGATACACTGAACCCGTGGGCTTCTAGCTCTGCCTCTGCTATTGCTCATTTACTTGTTCATATTGATTTGTTGTTTTGGTATTGATTTGCTTTTCTGTCTGTTATCTACATGGGATTGTGGTTGGGTGAGTTATAGAATGATCTTCTGTCGCCAGCAATCAAAGGCACCAGTAACGTACTTACAGCGTCAAAGGAGCTCGGGGTTAAGCGTGTGGTGGTGACTTCATCTGTATCGGCCATCATCCCAAGTCCTAATTGGCCGGCTGATCGTATCAAGAATGAGGATTGCTGGACTGACATTGAATACTGCAAACAGAATGGGGTACATACAGTTCACCTATCTTCTTTATCAAAATTAAACCTCTCCCTTATCCAGCTTTCATTTCTACTATTTTGTTTGGGATTGGTTTTGCCTTGCCTTTGTATCTTAACATTCCTTATGCAGTATCTGTCTTTTCGTTTCTGTGAAAGAAAGACGAGGGAAGAATTGAGTGAAAATTTAGCTTGATTATTCCCTCGAAATGTTGGTTTAAATACGGAATGTGAACTAAAATAGGACAGAATCAATTTGACTAATCCTGATTGGTACTCGCTAGTATTTACAGTATTGTTAACAGTTTGGCATTTGGATTAGGAAATGGTATGATTTTAAGATTGCTTTGGTTGTTGTGTTGGTTTTCATATAACATAATAAAATTTTGAACTTAGTTTTGAAAGAATAGATTTTGTGAACGTGGTGAAACACAAGTCGAGTGTCGTGTTATCATATTTGGGCACCGTGGCATTAGTCCAATGTTAATTCAAAAGTTGGTAAAGTGCTGCCGCACCGACCTCTAACATCATTAATTATCTCCAATTGAAGGGAGAAAGAGAAGATAGAAGATCAGCTCTATTAGCCACCCTTATCACAAGTTCTTCTTTCTCTTATTCTTTTTAAGTTTGTACTGAAATGAAATGGCCCAAATATCCTAGTAATTAGTTTGGGATGAGGTGTAGTGGACTGATTAATTGATTTGTACCGAAGAAAAGTAATATTCCTTGGTTTTTTTCACTTATATTTTGGAGTAAATTATGTACTTGGATGTGAAATTGAGCCCATGCTTTGTTCAATCATACTTAGATTTTAGCGCTTCCAAGATTTTGGTTCAAAAGTAAGGACGCAACTCAGAATATGCGGGTAGGACAAATGTGACGAGCTGAAATCATGCTGCTTACAAGAAGTCTGATAATTAAGTGAGGTAAAGAAGAGAGGCAGCTCCGTACCTTCTCAAGTTTTGAACTCGTGGGTCAACTAGGTTTGGCTGGCTAACTCACAGGAAATTTCTCGGCTTTAACTAGAATTCGTACCGTGAGATTTGAGTTTGATATTTGCTTCTATGTATGCCTATGTTATCATGCATAGTGTTTCCATCTGTGTATTGTGTGAAGTTGCTTAAAATGGGTTATGTTTAGTTGTGCTTGACTGAAAAGTAAATAACGAGAATTCAAATTAGAGAAGTTAGGTTGATTCACGAATATCAAGTTATTGTTAAAGTAATGCCATAATTTTGATTAAGCTACCCGATAGGAACAATAAGAGGCTTTGTGTTCTACAAATAAGAGAATTCCTTCAGCCCTAAAGCATCTTGGAGTAAAATAAGAGTTTACTCTTGAGAATATTCATCTTGGAGTAAAATAAGAGTTTACTCTTGAGAATATTCAAAGGCTAGGATGAGGTCATGGATAATCAAATATGTGAAACTTGGGTGGTAGTTTAGAAAGAAGAGGCAAAGAAAAGAGTACGGGATGTGGCTCCTTTGGTGCTCATATGGACAACATGGAGGAGTGAAACTGAAGAGATTTTGAAGAGTGGAAATAACCTTGTAGAAATAAATGGAACTTTTATCATTCCTTTGCACTTTGAAGCATATGAAGTTTCAATTAGTGTCCATGACACTATGCTTTTAGTGGAGAATAATGTTTGTATAAAATTCTCTACTGTGATTTATGTCTTGTATGTGGGATTTCCTCATCGAGTCAATGAACTATTAGCTTCATAAAAAGAAAATATTGCTACACATGCCATTGATTAACCTGCTTAAATCCGTTAGTCTATTGACTTAACTATAAAAGTAACAAAATAGACACAACAGCATCGTGAAAGATACGAAAGATGAAGAAAAGTTGACCTTTGTATGACTTTGGGTTAATATCTTTTTTGGTACTAATTAAAGGAACTTAGTCTCTTAATTCTTAATCTGTAAGTTTGGCTAAAATATCAAAAGGAAAATAGAAGCAAAAGCTTGACTCATTCTGGACTTGCTTGGCTTTTGCCTCGACAACACGGATTTTTTGGAAAAGACTAGGCTACTCCCTTCTTTTGGTACATTTATCACTTCTAATCAGTTCCCTTTGACAATGATGTCAATCTTATTATGGTTTAGGTATGGTATCCTTTGTCAAAAACACTTGCTGAAAAAGATGCTTGGGAATTTGCCAAGGAAAAAGATTTGGATATTGTTGTGGTGAATCCAGGAACTGTAATGGGACCTATTCTCCCACCAACCCTTAATGCTAGCATGCTGATGATTCTTCGTCTTCTTCAAGGTAACATTGAGTAATGAGCTCTAGTTTCCCCGTGTCTGTAAGAACAGCTCTTGGATGGGGCTAGATTGTTGTTCCTATTTTTCTTCTGTTCAATTTAAATTCTTATTAAAAGAATCAGTTCATTAAGTCAAATTGCCACCTAGTGGTCTCTGCTGAAGCTTTTCCCTCAGAATCATATATTGTCACTTTGTTTATACTCAGGCTGCACCGATACATATCAAGATTTCTTTATGGGATTAGTTCATGTCAAGGATGTGGCATTAGCACATATTCTTGTTTATGAAAACAAATCAGCAAAAGGAAGGCACTTGTGTCTTGAAGCCATAACTCACTATGGTGATTTCGCTGCTAAGGTTGCAGAGCTTTACCCTGAATATAACATTCCTAGGTAATACTATTTTAATCTGACTTTAAGGAGTGAGCATTTATATTATCCTAGACGTGCACTGTTCTAGTGTTTTCGAACATTCCTTATCTGGGCTGCCTTCACCTTCCACAAAATGAAAATTTCTAAAACTCCTTCACTAAATAGTGCCTTTTGTTTTCAAATTAGCGATCTAATTGCTTAAATAATTGAATCTCCTCATCGAGACTTCTATTAAGTGGGAATTTCTCAAATGAGCCTCCATCTTCTTGAAGCCACTTGATTTTATTGGAGTTGGAATACTGTCTCCTGACTTGCATAACCTACTCTTACTGCTTATTGTTAGTTTTCCTTCTGTTTTTCCCCCCTTTAAACACATGCTTAGGGATGTCAAAGTAAATAAGACTAACAAAATCCTGTGTCCTTGATGTTTAACAACCTAAGTAATTTCTTTGGTGTCTGATTTTTTTACTTCTGCTTCTTCTCTTTCACGTTTTTGTTTTTTAGAAAAATATTTGACAACTCGAACTATTGCAAATAAATTTGAGTTTCTCATTAGTAGTTATTTTCACTGTTGTGTTTTGCTCGTTCGGATCAGGTTGCCAAAAGATACTCAACCTGGACTATTAAGGACCAAGGAGGGAGGTAAGAAGTTGATGGACTTGGGACTGCAATTTATCGAGATGGAGCAAATAATTGAGGACGCTGTTGAGAGTTTGAAGATGAAGGGATATATTTCTTAAATGTCCATAGTAGTTGTGTGAGTAAACATTGTTTGGATGATCCTTTCAGTGCCTTGACACATGATTCATGAAATGGAAAAATCAGGCTCAACTTGATAAGAATTTTGTAATATGATTTGGTTCTGTCTTTGGCCTATAAACATAACTTTGATTCACTTGCTTGGTCCATCAATTCACCTGATGAAATGGAGCTTCTTAATTGGGGTGGCAAATGAGTCGTCTGGGCTAAATTTGAACAGGGCGAAATTGGTTCGAGCAATAAATGAGTCATTGTCCAACTCTGCTGAGTTGAGATGAGAGCTAGATTAGATGGGCTAAAACAATGGGTCATAGCTCAATTCGTCCAAATCCCGTTAAACTTGGACGAATCGAACGAGTCATATAAGTTTGGACTAATTTTACCACTGCTATTCCTAATTTCACTTTTTGAATTTCTTAGTAGAGTATGAGCAAGGACAATGTGTTCTACAAGGGTGTAAAGATATCATCTCAGAAGGACAAAACTGATGAATACTTTCAGAATTTTTCGAAAACATCCGTTAGTTATAAATTCAAAAGAAAATCATAATACAATTATTATGGGATTATAATGTTTGGATTAATTTATCTCATGTAGGATAAAATAATTTTAAATTGGAAGGGATACAAGTGATTTTTCAGAATAAAATTGTGCAGTCTACCAACTACATTAAAATTGTTATCCAAGACAATATGAGATATCCTACCTTAACCGTCTACCAGAGGGTCCCTTTTCAAAATCTCCGTGTGCTTTTTCAATCAAGCTTATTTTTCTAGATTTGCCTAATTGTCTCTCTCTATTTTTACTTATTCATTATTAACTTGATACATATTTTAATAAATAAAAAATAACAAAGCAATACCTTTTTACTATATCATTTTTAAATATAATAAATTTAATATTTAAAAAATATATTGGATTATGAATACTATTTCTATCTCAAAATAGTTGACATGCTTAAAAGATCAAAGACAATTAGTCATTTTTTTCAATTATATTCTTAGTAATTAATTCTCATATTAATAATAAGATTTATTAATCAAGATTAAAAAAAAATAGGGTCGTATTAGTCAATTTATATTTTTATTTAAAAAAAAAATAAAATTATAGAAAATTTATATATGTCAACTATTTTGATAAAAAATAATTAATAGCAGCAATAGAATAAATATAAATAATAAATTATTTATTAATTTTTAAATCAAATATTGTCTGACATTCAGAGAGTGAGTACATTTTACCTTTTAATGTGACTAGTTTGCGTTCCCGCGTGATGCACGGACTATTTCAAACTTAAAAGATCGAAATGAAATAACACAAATATGTGTATACAAAATATGTATTTTATATTATAAGTATTTATTTTAAATTTTTTTATAAATCATTGTTTATAAAAACTAACATTTTGTATGGAATATATATAGTATTTAATATTTAAATACTACATAATTTGTCTAAATTTTACTGACAGAAATCTGAATATGAAAATACAACTCAAACCTTAACTATTATTATCAATATACTGTAAAATTAAAAAGTATTTTCAAAAAATATGGTTAGTTGTCTTGCTTTCAATGAAAATCCGACAAAAAATAATATTATTCTATCAAATAAATACAAAGTTGGAGTAGTATATAATTTTCTCTGAAACGATTAGAGCATATATAATATCTTCACCATCATCCTTGAGACTTTTCTTGTTTTTTTAAATTAAATTTTGGACTTTGATGTTATATTCCCTTTATTCAAATTTATGTGACATATTTTTCTTTTGTAGTCATGTACCTAAAACATTATACATTTTTAGTATACGTATTCGAGTAATGTGTGAATATTTTAAAGAAAACAAAACAAAAAAATATAATACAAATGAATGTATATCTATTATGGGTGACATATTGCTTATTTTTTATGGTATGTGTAACTACTACTGTTTCATTATCGATTATTTCTTTCAAATAAGGTACACTTCCAAGGCTAATATACAATAAGAGGGTAACAAAAATTTGATTATTGTGAGCGTACTTAAATAGTGAAGGCAGCTATGAAATGTGATATTGTTTATTAACTTGTTTCTTCTTAACTAAATTGCCTTTAGTGCTCTCCCTAATGATTAAAAGAGAAATTTCAACCATTTCGTAAAATAATATAAAATACATACATACAGAAGTCCATCACCAATAAGCAATGTGTATTCTAGGCTCGAATTTTTTCATTATTTGAACTTATGATAAATATTTTGTAGTATAACTTATTTATTCTATTTTTAAAATCAATTCAAAGAATAAATATCTAAATAATTAGTATGTTTGGCCTCTCTTCATGTATGTTCCCACTGTTATTGTATTTTTATAGCTATAATTTTTAACGTTATTGATTCTATTAATTAAAAATTAATGAAAAGATTACTTTCCTTAACACTATTATAACATGTACTCTTAGAATAATAAATTATCACATGAAAGAGATGACATATTACTAAAAAGAAAATTGTATCCAAAATTTTAAGGTTACAATTATATGTATACATCTTTGGCCATTACATTAGGTTGTTATTCTTTTTACATTCTAAATAAGAAATTAAAATTATTTATGAAATTCATCGTTAAATATCACTAAATTATTTATACAGAACAGTTTTTTTGACAATATGTAGTTAACTTTTTTTTAATCTAAAAAGTCATTTAATTTCATCTAAGTATATAATAACAAAATACTTATAACTACTATTAAAATAATTCAAACTCTTATTCTATAAGCATAACGTCAATGAGTAATTGATTCATATATTTAAATTTAATGTGTAAATTATTAAGAAAAACATGTAAATGTATCTAACTACTCAACCTTTTTCTCAATCACAAAAATATTTACTTTTCCACCTAACCTCAGACCATTTTAAGCCCCTTTTCTTTTTTAACGCACTACCACATAACTACATTTCTATTGATTTGTACAGAAAACATGTATTATCTGAAACTGATATTTGAAGAACAGAAGACAGAGTAAAGTGCACGATAATGTTAATGGAAAGGACTCAACCAACATCAAAATTATTAAATACGATAGACATGACCATCCTTTGCTTTTTCTATAGTTTTTTGTCTGATTCAATAAAAAAATTTAATGATATCTGCACTACAAACAAACAACATAAAATTAAAATTATGGTGGTTATAAAAAGATCCAGAAGATGTTCTCTCCGATTTTTTCTTTATTTCTTTTTTTGATTATGCCCTATAAACTATGTGTGAGAGTGTAATCAATATAAGTGTGATTTTAGTGATACTTAAATTCAAACTTCATCAAGTATGGCAAATTGATCCCAAAAGAAAAAGTGCATAAAGAAATATGCATGTATTGTTAAAGGAGTGAACCTCATTAATAAATGTTCATATTTTTTGGCACATGTTGGATAATTTTAATGACTTATTTAGATAACATATGCTTTGCCTTCTCCTTCGTTTGATTCATTTTTTCACAGAACATCAAACATAATGGATAGATAGCACCAAATCAATAAGCCCTTCGTGCATAAATCAACCTTGCAAGAAATTAAAGAAAAATTTAAAATTTATCTTACCAACATTCAGTTTATGTTGCTATAATTCAAATTGTATCAAACTCCGCTAAAAGTTGATGATATTGCAATATTAATCGAAATCAGAAATTTATAAATGAATAATGAGCATAAGAACAAACATTACATCTATATGAGAACACACAAATTGGTGACACAATGACCTATCATAGAACAGAAAATATGTGAGAAAATCATAAAGATAAATATACCATCAAAAACTCTTATAATTCCGGATGAATGCATGCATGCATTAAAATGTAGATAAAATTACCTTGATTGAATTCATTTTGATTCTTCATGTATTCACGAATACCTTCTTAACAATATTCAATTGTTCTAGACATTAATAATGCTGAAAATAACAGTAATCAAATCATCCAATTATAACTTTTAGAGAGAACAATAGAATTCCTTATAATAAGGGGAAAAAATTAAAATATAAATAAGAGAAAAGACATCTTTTTCCTCCTGAACTTATCCTTCAAACTCACTTTAGCACTTAAACTTAACTTTCGTTTATTTACCCCCTTTAACATCTTTAAAGTGTATTAATTTCATCCCTCAAAACTAAATACCACTCTCACAACGGAGAGTATGTTACACTCGCGCACACATCACTGCCACATCAACGCCACGTCATTGCCACGTAATAAATTACTATTTTTCTAAAAAAAATAAATCCCCCACATATTATTTTTATATATTTTAAAAAAAAAAGGGTTCCCGAAAGGGAAACCTCTCTCCTAGTTACTTCATGTAAGTTCTTATTTATATATTTTCCCCATAAAAAATATTTTAATTGTGTTTCTTATATCTATGTTTAAAAATTATAGTTCATGTAATTATGTTTCTTATATCTATGTTTAAAATTATAGTTTTGTACATCATGTAAATTAAACTTCCTGAAAAAATTCCTACCCTTAGTATATGGTTAGCCTCTTAATTTCTTAATAACAACGATGGATTAACCTGTAAATTCCTAGGAATTCTGGCCTTGATAGTCCAACAAGTCTGCAAAATAGACAACAGACGAGTGTTAGATGCCAGATAAAAATATTTCGGGGTGTGGTTAAAGAAGTAAGGTGTTAAGAATTTAGATTAAGAGGAAGAGATGAACAGGGTAAAATTTAAAAAAAAAAAAAAAAAAAAAAAAACTGGGGAAAATATACGCTATAAGAACGATAAATATAAAGAAACAGAGAAAGAGAGGGAGTACTGAGTAGGTTTTACAAAAATTGATATACTAAAAACTTAAAATTTGAATCATTATTCACTGCCTAGTTTTGCTTGAAATTGAAATATACATTTAAAATTTTTATCGAAATATATTGTATTTGGTATCAGAGCGAGAAGGTTTTGGGAACATTATCTACTAACTTGCAAAAGTGTATGTAAACTCTGTATGAAAAGACATAGATCTTTCCAAGACATAAGGTGTAGCTATTTCTATTTATATAGAGAAATTAGAAAAAGAAATAATATAATAGTCAGAAAATATAATCTAGAAGAAAGTCGAAAAAGGTTATTAGAAGCAAATAGATTACATAAATCATATAATACATCTAGACAAGTTTGTGAAAATTTAGTAAGTGCGTTAAATTGGGAAATACAAGGTTGTGAGAGAGATTTAGAAAATAATACTTCAGGAATAAAGTGGCTTAAAGAACGTATTAAGAGAAAAGCATATCAGTTAGGGTAATAAATGCCAATAAGATATATTGAGTGTATTAGGGAAATACAACGTCAATATTATAGAGAATTTACTTATAAACATCAACTTATAAAAATTCGGAAACAATTTATAGAGAGACTAGAATTATTAAACAAAGAAATAAGAAATCTAGAAACAGATATTCTAAACTTTAGAGAAACAGACAATTACGATATAGTTGCTATAACATCTAACTATTACAAAAAGGCATTAATTAGTGAACAATCTAGACTAATAGAAATTATACAAGAAGTAGAATTAGATATAACCTATACAAATAGTAGATTAAAATATCAAACTAAACTAAGTAAAAAATATCTTAACTTAAACCACTTAGGATAACAACATAGCTTCTTTAAAACGCCTCGATTATTTAGATCTTAGATTTCAACCAGAAAAGAAATATAGAGTATTAAAAGATAACTCCACTATAAGGTGTAATTTCAATCAGAGAGAACATATTTTACATTCAGAAGATAAACAATACGAACACAATAATAGACTTTTTGATTAATTCAAGCGAAAAAACTCAAGAAAAAGATAGCAGTATAATAAGAACTCTAGAACAGATAGAAGTTACTCAAAATAAACATAAAAAGACACTAGATAAAATTGAACAAAATTTAGATTATTTAAAGTCACAGGAAATAGAAATAGACAGAAAAATTCAGTATTTAAATCATAAATTTAATTTAGAACAAATACCTACAAAATTAGAGATTGAAAAACTAATAAAAACTATAATAGAAAGACCTAAAGAATTAGAAGTAAAAATAACTCAATTAATATCTAAGCTTGTAGAACAGGTAGAAAATATAACAAAAGAAATCAAAGATTTGCAAGAAATAACAAAAAGATTAGAAGAAATATCACTTTCATGAGTGAAGAAGATATAATTTATAATAAAGCACTAGAAAAATCAAGAAATTATCATAGTGAACCAGAAGGATTATCTAGGCATATACCTTCAAGTCAAACAGATAAAATTATACTTAAACAAAATAATACCATAATAGAATTATTATTAGACTTACACAAAAAGATAGACATTTTAATTAAAGGTAAAGAAACTCAAAAACCTCTCCAAGAATTGCCAGAATTACATAAGAAGATAGATATTTTAATAAAAAATAAAGAAGCCCAAGAGCAACCAAAAAATAACTTTGAAATAGAAGAACTTGTTAACCAATTAAAAAGAATTGAATTAACTCCTAAACAAGAACGAAAGAATATAATAAGAAAATCACAAAAATGGACCTTTTATCAAATAGACGGAGAACCATCGAAAATAACAACGAAAGACAAGGAGAAGAAAGACAAAGAATAAGTTTTTCGGAGAACAGAATAGGAGATAATAATATACTATCTAGAATATGCAGAAGACAATCTAATATAGAACAGAACCAAGAACTTAACGAAATAATAGATGTAGATAAAGATTTACAAATCTTTCAACAACATCAATTAAAGTTATTAAATCCTAAAACATTATATAACGCAGGATATTTCTCTACAGACAATCAGTTGTATAGGCATTATAGAGAGGAACAACTATCAGCCATAGGAGAAGATTTTAAAATACTAGATTTAGTAAATACTAATTCTTTAAAACATATAAAGAATAATAAAATGATATTAATGCATATGGGTTTAATTGTTATAGGAATAAAAGGCCTAACTAGAAAAAATCTAGGATCCAAAGTATTAATAACAATATATGATGATAGATGGTCAGACATTAAAAAATCAATAATAGGACTAACTGGGGTAGATATGACAAATAATGGAGGAATATTCTATATAAGTCCAGATTTCCTAATGAACTTAAAAGAATTTGAAAAAAACATTAAAATAGGAATTCAAACTAAAGGATACGAAGAAATGAATAGTGGAAATAATTTATTAATGTGCATAGGGTTCATTGGAAAATTAACTTTAAGTAGTAACACTAAATTTAAACTAAAAGTAAATGATGTAGTTGAAATAATGGGAAATAAAGGCATAAGCTTAATAAAACCAATAAAAATAGACCCTGAAATATATGCAGGTTTAAAATGGAATTTAAACAAATTTACTAAACCAAAAGTTTTTACACCAGACTCTCATCTATTATATACTACAAGTACAGGAGAAACTTCAGTCAGATTTACTGATTATACTTACACAACTAAAAGAAATTTAGACGATGATGAAACAGAGAGTAATATCGAAACAGAAAGCGAGTTTATGAATATAGAAGTCCTACAAGAAGGATGTGAAGTAGACATGGCCATAGAAAAGGCTGAAAACTTAACCGAAGAATATAAATATATAACTTTTAAATGTAAAGGATGTCAAAAGGACGAAATAAAAATAGACAAATGTATAAAACATTTTAAAAACTTCTTAAAAGGAAGTGATAATTTAGGATATAGAAGTAACAAATCATTCCTTGAAAGAAAAGATGAAGACACCTTTAGATCGAATAGAAAAGTTGGAATCTTTATTTAAAGCAAGCTGACTGATACAAAGTTTATACAAGAAGGATTAACTTGGATAGGTTTTTTGGGAGGAAAGGTTTACACATTTCAGAGTTGATTCTGAAGTTGGTTGATTTCATTCTGCTTTTCTTCTACAAAATGTACGCCTTTTATAGGCAGGAACTTCATAAAGTAGTGGTTCTAAGTACTACTACGTGGCCTCAACACATTTGGCCGACACTTCAAAATAAGAGATAAGAAAGAAACTTTAATAATGCAAGTCGGGTACTCTTTGGGCCCTATCGTCACATGCATTATTAATTTTCTTTCAAACTTATTTTGACGCGTGCTTCAGCAGTTTTTCTTTCTTTTAGAAAATAGTGATAAAGGAAGCACTCTGACTCTGACTATTACAAGACATAAAGTGGGCATCCCCACTTGACTGTACTAACTAATAATACAAGCTGTAGAAATTGTAGATTGTCATATGTATCCAAGTTGTGCAGGGTAATTGAGTCGAAGCTCATTCCTGAGTCATCGTCTTCATATGGATCCTGAGCATCTTGGAAGTCTGCAATACTATTATCTTCATCTGATCTTGCAGAATTATTATCTGTATTATTTGTCTCTAAAACAGTAACGGTTCTGTTTAAACTACTAGGTTGTCCGTCTGGCTATTCGTTCATATGTTTATCCTGTGTCTGGTTGCTAAAGAATCTGTCCAAAGTCTGTTTGATTATAGTCTCTATTGTTTCATTTTTTCTTTTAGATACTAATGTCTTCTTTAAAATTTTATTACTTGATCTTGTCAACTTATTTTTTGATGAAGAACACCCTTCATCCTCACTTTTTAGCAAAGTGACAGCCATTAACGGGTTTGATTTGTCTTTACAAGTCACCGTTTGAACCGGACTAGCTGTACCAATCCGGTACAGTGGATTTCTGAGCATTTAGTGGGAAATGCACACCCTTCTCATCCATTTTTTGAGGAGTGGAGAACTCTGATCTGGGGTTTGTGTTTGTGCATCTGTTTTGCTTACTTTTGTCTGCTGGCTGAGTCTCGCTTCTAATATTTGTATCTGTTTGATTAATCTAGTATTTTCCATGAGGAGTGATTCTTTCTGAACATTTAGCTTCTTGAAGTTCTCCGTCATTAAAAAACAATGGTTGCAGAAAATAATCTTTCCAGTCTCCTTTTGCAAATTATACTGGGGTATTTGATCTGGGTTTTGTCTGAGTGATGGAGATATATAATAGTTTGGTCCTAAATATCCTCTAGCATGATTGGTGGCTTCGGTAAAATCATTAAAACCTTTAAAAAGAGGAGCTTTAAAACCTTGTATTGAATCTAATACTTCCAACCATGTTTGGAAAATTCCGTTAGTTTTTCCATGAATTACTACATAGTATTTAAAACGAGGCCTACTTTTTTCTGCCATGTAATGGCATAAAGAGTTCATAGATGCCATAAAATGATTACGGTTTTGTCTATTATAAGAGATCCAGAGGTTATCTACTAAACACCTTTGGGGTCTATCTAAAACGTAATCTGGTCTTACTCTAAAAGATATGTTACTTTCAGGGTATGCAATTAAATTGAATGGTCCGAAGTGAATTCTTTCCATTGTCTCTAGAGATTCTAGTGGTCTAAAATTTAAATTACCTAACATTGTCTGTTGATACGACTCTGAAGATGAAGCTACACCTTTGCCTTTGTCTGCAGGAGGTTGTCCTGTTGATCTCATGCTGAAAACAAATGAATGAGATTAAACTTATTTATTTATTCCTAGTTGTAGTCTACTTAACTGGTCAGCTAGTTCATTTTCTTTTCCTTTTATATGTTCAAATACTATATTCTTATAAACAGAAATGGTGTCTGTAAAATTTAGCCATCTTCTTCTACTGCTAGTTTTGTCATTTATTTTTTGATGAAATTTAACTATAGCTTCACAGTTTGTTCTAACCAAAATTTCTTCTTTATTTAGAATATATAGTTTGAAACTATTTAATCCGTATATGATAGCTAATACTTCTAAGTCTATAGCACTCATGTTTTCCTTTTCTTTATATGCCCCACTCTGATATCCACATATTTGTTCTTCATTTTTATTACTGTATTTATTAGGTCATGCTTTTAAGATGGCTCCCCATCCTAAATCACTTTCATCTGTTTGAATAATTAAATAGTCTGATTCTAATGGGATTTTTAGGTTCGGAATATTTTTAATTTTTTCTTTTATTTTTTGGACTAATTTAATATCTTCCACATTGAAATTTGTCTGTCCTTTACTACCTGTCTTTGCATATAAAGGTCCTGCTATTTTTCCTAAATCTTGAATAAAATTCCTTGCATAATTTACTAATCCTAAAAAATTTTGTAAATCTTTTGTCTTTTCTAATTTATTTGGCATTTCTAATACCTTCTTTGCTATGTAAGGTTGGAGTTTTACCTTTCCATTTCCCAAGGTTATTCCTAGGAAATTAATATAAGTCTTACATAACTTCATTTTCTTTTTACTTATTATTATTCCATGTTTAACAAATAGTCTAAAAATTATTTGTAAATGTCCTAAATGTTCTTGCATATTTGGACTAAATACCAAAATATCATCTACATATACTAATATGAAATGTTTATATTCTCCAAATATGTTATCCATCTTTCTTTGAAAAATGGGCGGAGCTGTCTTTAATCCAAACGGCATAACTAACCATTCAAAATGTCTGCCTGGGCACGTGAATGTCGTCCATTCTATGCTATCTGGATGCATTTTGACTTGCCAGTAGCCTGACTTACAGTCAAATTTGCTATAAACTTTTTTATTTTGAATTCTATTAATTAACTCACTTTTATCTGGTAGTTTATATGCATCTATTCTAGTATTATCATTTAATCTTTTGTAGTTAATTACCATACGAGTTTTACCTCATATTTGCTCACTATGATTTCTTACTATAAATGCAGCTGATCTATGTCTAGGCGTAGATCTCCTTATTACTCCTAATTGTAAAAGTTCCTTTATTTGTATATCAAACTCTTTAGTATCTTCATTATTTGCTTCTATAGGTGTTGTTTTTATAGTGTATTCTGAATTAATTATATCTAATTTACACATTATTTCATTAGCGTCCCAATGGGCTAGCGGTCTTTCTCCTATTATTTCCATTTTATCTAGTATAGATATTATATTTTCTAAATCTTTTGGACTATTTATTATTCCTATTTTATCTATTCCTTTTCGAAAATTATAAAACTGAGTTTCTATGCTTATTAGTGTATAATCTTTTTCTATATTTATTAAACATTCTTGTCCTTCTGCATTAAGCAGAGTATAGTTTCTAACTTCTTCCAGGTTTTCTTTTAACAGGTTGTTGCATTGATTATTTTGGCAGTCTTCGCAACATGGTTCTGGAAGCGATCTCTTTTTATTTGTATTTAGTGTTCTATATACTGTAGGCAATGTTACAGTTTGTACTGGTGTATAAGTCAAGTTTTTAAAGAGCATTATTCCATCTCTTGTTAAGAGACATCCTCCCTTATTTTGTATACAAAATTTTAGTCCTATAACAAAATCTGATCCTAGATTTAAATCTCTTGTTAATATCCTATTAACGTTATAAACTGGGTTATAAAATTTATAATCTCTTGTTAATATCCTATTAACGTTATAAACTGGATTATAAAATTTATTTCATGTATTTAGAAAACTTATCTGTGCGTTTTCTATGTAGTAACGATAAATATTTTGTGATCCATCCATTTGAGTGGCCATTATAGGTCTTTCAAGTATTTTTAATAAGTGTTCGGGTACTATTTCTTTATTGATTAAACAGCTAGTACATCCTGGATCTACTAATGCTAGAGTTTCTATTTCTACATCTTTTATTTTAATTTTTACTAAGACTTTTATGGTAGAGAATTCTTTATCTTCGTTGCATATTAGACTAGTGTCATTATCTTCTAAATTCATAAGTTCTGCTTCTAACTTTTCTAAATGTACTGCTTCTTGTGTATCCGTTTCTTCTATGGTGATCTTAGTTTTTCCTTTTTCTAGAATGGTTAATCTTTGTTCTAAATCATTTAATCGGGTTTCTAAAGTAGATACTCTTAGGTTTAGGATTTGGTTGTTCGTATATCGTTGTACGTTATTTATTTATGGTTCTACTTTTATTTTTAAAGTGTTTTCTATACAGTTTATACATGCTTCTAAGTAGCATTTTCTGCATTTAGCTCTATTGTCTTTGCTTGGATACCAATTACATATACGACATCTATTGCTGTCTAAGCCTTTGTTTCTTTGAAATTCATGTATACATTCTTGAGTAACATTCATTAAATTATTGATTACTAGATTGTTTAAGTCTAAATCCTCTATCTCTTGTCCTACCTCATTAACTAAGTTATCTTCTTCTGATTCTGAAGAATCAGATTTTGGATTATCTTTATCATTTATATCTATACTTATTATTGAGTATATACTTTCTGTATCTGACATGTATTCGTCTACATTTAATAGAGTTTCTTGGAAATCCTCTATTAGTTGAGAATTTCTAGTTCTATTATTATTTCTCTTAGGACATACATTAGCTAGATGGTCTATGCTTCCACATGTATAACATTCTAATTTATTTTTATAGTTTCTATCATTTCTATATTTCCTAACATGTCTATCTCTATTTAATCACAGTTTTTTAGCTTTTGATTTTCTTAAGAAGTATTGTTTTCTACTATATGGTTTTTGATTATCTCTTTTCTTATATTTTCGATGTTGTTTTTGGTCGTAATTCTGGGTTATGTATATAACAGATTTATAGAAATTCATTTCATTTTTTTTAACTGTTTTTGTATCTGTATGTTTGTACATTTTTCTGTTAGTATATCCATTATATGTTGTGTTCTATGCCCTATTGTCCATTTTAAATTTGGGTTTGCTACTACCCCATCTCTTTTATACCATCTGTCTTCTATTTCTCTTCCTAAGGCTCCAAGTAGTTTATTGAATAATTTTTTGCCTAATTCCTCATTAAAAGTGTTTCCGCTAACAGTGCAATAATAGAAATAGTCTTGTAGGAATTTCTTTATATATACCCAATGTGAAATACTTAATTGTTCTAGTTTGATCAAAGATTCTTTTTGTAATGCTAATAATCCACTATTTGGATCTTTTCCAGTTAATAACATATGCATTTTATTTGTAAAATTATAGGGGTTTGGTCCCATACTTAATAAAACTTGGAAATCATATGGGCAGTTTGTCTTAAAACTTTCCCATTTAGCTTTTGCAGATTCCCCTAAGAAAGTTTCTAAATATTTATACATCGTTTCCATATCTGTTTCTGTATAATGTCTTAAGTAATCTGCGGCTACTATTCGTTTTCATAAATCTATCACTGTATCCCATATTTGTGGGTCGTGTGCTGCTATATTTAGAATTTTACCTTTACTACCTCCTTCTTGTAGTTTAATTGGTTCTTCTATTGGCATTCTTTTACCTGCTGGTTTTATATTATCTCCTCTAAGCTCTGTATCTGGGTTTATCCTAATTGCTGGTCTTCTAGGTACATTGCTTGTACTATAATCTATTGGTTGGGGATTAGGGTTTGTTTGTTGGAATGGACTAGCACTAGAAGAGCTAGTTGGTTCTAATTCTGCTAGTTCCTTATAACTTATTGTGGAACTTAATATATATATATAAATAAATAAATAAATATATATATATAATTATATATATTAAATAAAAAAGACACCCCCCCACCCCTATTTTCTTTCTTCTTCACACCACCTCACCATCCCCACCCCCTACCCTGCAATTAACGTAGCCCCCCACCCCCTCTGCGCCCCCCCTCCTTACCTAAAATCTCCTGAAGTTAATAAACCCTTGAGAAAAAAAATACCGGCGGCTCAATTCCAATCCAATCACCACCACAACATCGCTGGCAACGGCTCGATTCAATCAAAACACAAACAGATTAGTGGTCAAAATTCAAAAGGACAAATTACACTTTTCCATTTCTACAAAATACTTTTCATCTCTTACATCTTTAACAAATTCAAATTCTTGAAAAATATCAAAAAAATATGGCTTCTTCTTCTTCTTCCTTTCGACTCTCAAGCCTTCAAATTCAAACCCCACCTCTTAAAAAATTAACTTTTTTTGGTCAATCTATGAACATTAGTAGTGTTCATAGCAAATCAATACTTAAATCATCATCAACCTATGTTACTACAACAACAAAATTTAATCTTTATGAGATTCTTGGAGGTAGAGGTCTCTGTAATGGGTATTGTTGTTTGATGATGTACCGGAGAAGAAAAGGGTGTGGGGTGTGGGTGTGGGTATGGGGTGCGGGGTAGGGATGAGAGGTGAGGGAGGGTGGGGGGCATTAAAGAAGAAAAGGTTTGATTTTATATATATGTGTGTGTGTGTAAAATAAGTGGGAAAGAAAAAAGAAAAATCTGTTTTTTAAATAATAAACGCGCCTCCTTTTTTTTTATAATGCCACATCAGCATTAGGGGTGAATTAAATACAGATTAAAGATGTTAAGGCGGGTAAATAAATGAAAGTTTAGTTTAAGTGTTAAAATGAATTTGGAGGACAAGTTCAGGGGGAAAATCATGTCTTTTCTCTATAAATAATTAAAAGTTAAAGCTAAAACCTTTCTCATATATATTTTTAAATTAAAAATTTGTGTTTACATGGCATAAATTCATGTATGAAATAGAATATTTGAAAGCTAAACTCTATTTTAATTAAATAAAACAGCAACATGGGGTTTTTTCTTTTAAAAGATTATAAGGTCTTAATAATTTAACTGAAAATTGTGGGTTTGCTTGGCTCTATTATTTTGGAGCACGTTTAAATTGTTTCATGTTCTTTTATTTTTGTGTTTTTAAAAAAATGTACAAACTATTTAAGTTAATTATAAATATTTTTAATTGCAAACAGTATATTTAAATTAAACAT
Source organism: Capsicum baccatum var. pendulum (assembly GCA_030864225.1). Lineage (NCBI taxonomy): Eukaryota > Viridiplantae > Streptophyta > Magnoliopsida > Solanales > Solanaceae > Capsicum > Capsicum baccatum. Next base: position 34,598,385 of record CM061560.1, read on the forward strand.
TTTTTAATAAACTATAAAGTAAATTAATGTTTGAATTTTAGAAAGGTCATTCGAATTAGATATTTTTGTGTAAATTCAAATCTAAGTATATTTGCACATGTAGTTAGCCTTGTTATAAAAAGTTGAAAAGAGGGGATGAAAACTTTTATTTAGTTGCTACAAATAAGGGCCGATATAATTTTGCTTGTAAAATCAGGTATATGTGAGTTCTAGTATTTGCAAGTTTACTCTTCATAAGGTAGTAATTGTTGTTTTTAATAAATGTGTTTATTTTTATGTGAATTAAATGAGAGATTGTAACAGCTTAGAAGTTGTAACCAATTTGAATTTAAAAGTCTAATTAGAAAATATATTTTTCCTTAGATATTTTTTTAATGAGCATTGCCAGATTGTCTCATTTATATAATTTTCAAAATTTGAATAATGAATAAAATCTAAATATTAACCTTATTTTTAAGTCATCTATTTCTTAGATATTTTTAAAGTACAAATATATATAATTTTTAATCAGAAAAATAAATAAAAAGAGATTTGAAAAGATCCACAAATAAATAAATAAGTAAACTAACCAAGTCTTTATCCAAACTTTTCGCTCCTTATTTTTGCTTAACTTCCTATTTTCGTCGACCACGTTTGCATTCTTATATCAATTAAATTTTAAACTAAAATTTAAAATCTAAAATAATTACTCTAACAACTTAAATAATTTAGTAATTTAAAATATGATAAATTCTAAAATATTTAAATAATTTTCTTCCCAATTCCTAACCAGTAATTGATGAGAATGGATTAATGACTCTAATAAAAAATATTGATAGTATAATTATTTATCATTAAATGGATAAATTTCTAAACGTGAACGGCAGAATTTTTACATTTATAAAAATATTGGAGAAATTAAATAATAAGAATTGGAGGTTTTATGGAGTAATGTTACCAGATTTAAAATAAAATATTTTCATAAAAAATAATAAGATTTTAATATTTATTCAGTTTAAAAAATCAATGATAATTTAACCATTTCTATCAACTTTATCCTTAGTTATTAATTACATTCATTACTCAATATATCTCAAAGTACTGAATTAATTTTATTTAAAGAATGATATGACAAAATTATTTCTATCATTTACTATTTCTTAGTTTATGTCCTAATTTGAGATTTTCATGACTCAAGGATTTTGCTCATAGGTAAATTTTGTTTATGGCCTTTCGTATGTTTTTAAGATAGTCATACTCAAAATACATGAAAAAAAAATCAAATCAAACAATCATGACGTAGGAAAGTCAATGTATACACTCTTTGTTTTTAGGCTTAAGTCATCGACAGATCCTAAAACTTATTTCAAAAATTCACTTAGACTCCCCAATTAAGGCTTGTACCTATCAGTCCCCTAAACTTCCCGAATTTTAAACCAATTGGGCATTTTTTTCAAAATCAGCTAAAAGCTCAAAGTGTGTGCTGCACACACACGATGATATGGCAAAAAGAGCTAATTAAAAGCTGACACGTGGCATTGTGGGTCCAATAATTATTAAAATTAATTATAAAAATATTTAAAAAATAAAAATAAAAAATTAATTATTAAAAACAAATTATAAAATTTTTAAAAAACAAATTATTAAAAAAATAATTAAAAGTCATTTAAAAATTAAAAATAAAATCACAAAAAAATTTAAAAAATGAAAACAAAATGGCATTGAGGATCCAAATAATTAAAAATAATTATAAAATTATTTAAAAATAAAAATAAAAAATAATTATTAAAAAGAAACTATAAAAATTTTAAAAAATAAAAATAAAAAATGGCATTGAGGATCCAAATTATTAAAAAATAATTATAAATTTATTTAAAAATAAAAATAAAAAAATGATTATTAAAAAGCAATTATAAAATTTTAAAAAATAAAAATAAAAAATTTCATTGAGGATCCAAATTATTAAAAGATAATTATAAAATTATTTTAAAAATAAAAATAAAAACTGATTATTAAAAATAAATTATAAAATTTTAAAAAAATAAAAATTTGCATTGAGGATCCAAATTATTAAAAAATAATTATAAAATTACTTAAAAAATAAAAATGAAAAACTGATTATTAAAAAGAAATTATAAAAAATAAATTAAAATGGGATTGAGGATCCAAATTATTAAAAAATAATTATAAAATTATTTAAAAAATAAAAATACAAATCTAATTATCAAAAAGAAATTATAAAATTTTATAAAACCTCCCCTACCCTCCCCAACCCCCCACTCCCCCAGTGTTCATCTTCTCCCCCCTCCCCCGCCCGACGTTCCTCTTCTTCTCCATAAAAGTCAATCTTGCTTCTCCGTGAACCTCAAAAACACGTACACACAAAATTTTTGTTTAAATCTAATTCAAGAATTCAAAAGGGGGTCTACAAAGAAGCCATCTTTATTGAAATTTTTCATAAAATGGTGATATTAATGAAGAAAAAAGTGATCTTTATTGTAAAAAATTTTAAGGAATGAAAAAAAAAAAGTGATGTTTGTTGTAATTTTTCAAGAAATGGTGATACTAGTGGAGGAAAAAAAAAGTGAATTTTGTTGGAATTTTTCAAGAAATGAGAATAATTATGGTGGATTAAAAAAAAATTGTTCATGTGAAGACGTGGGGTGGGGTGACGACGAAGACGCGGGGGTGGGGTTGAAACGATGAATACGCAGGGTGGGGTGGGGTTGGGTTGAAGATGCAGGGGGTGGGGTGGTGGTTGGGTGCTCTGAAGAAGATGACACTGGGGTAGGGTGCTTTTTCTAAAAAAGAACTAAGAAATTATAATAATTAAAATTTATATTAATAAAATAATTTAAATATAATTTTTTTAATCCCTCAGTGCCACTTGGCACATTTTTATTCGTAATTTAGTAAAAAAAAATATCCTCACGCGTCTGCCGCGAGTGCATTGCACGCGGTGCGCCATGTAGGCAAAAAATGTCCGATGGTTGTTACTTATAAAATTAATCATATATATTTGAACTATACACATACATAAATATTCAAAAACTTTATGTACAATCAACTATTATTGCATATATTCACTAACCATTTAACCACAATAAAAATATAAAATCAGCTCGCTCCAATCACTAAGTCCATAGCTATCTAGTTTTATCTTTCCGTGACCTTGCAGTGTAATAGGAATTCATTTCCATGACATTAGTTAACCAACTAAATGATAGTAGTACTTTCTGCATAACATCTAACTCTAACTACCTAAAAAGAATATAGCAAATTGATTAAGAGCATTACAACTTTAAATTAAATAATTACATTCCACCCAGTATTGTAAATCATTTTTTGGAAAACAAAATAATCAAAAATATTATGCAATGCCTGAGGAATAACTAACAAAGGTTCCAAAGTTAAATTCTAATCTCAACTCAATTGAGAATAAATTTAGCATCTCTATTAGACCTGCAATCAAAATCCCTAGTCAGAGTTGGTATATGTTTAAGATGAATTCATAGAGAAAGATAATGATAATTTTGTAAATTTTGCAACGTCTTGCGCAAGACGTTTGCCACCATGATGATTTGCAAGTGTAACATAATTTCCACGATCTTGTACAATTTGATCCTTCTCTGACCATTGCGACTTAATTGTAATGACATTAAGATCTGTCAAAATTCAAAGTTCTGTCAAAGAAAATTCGTTGCTCGCCTTAGAATTTTTCTAGAACAAACTTCATTGCATGTTGGTGTACTTCCTTCAACATGACATGGTTCTTTAATTCTCCAAAGGTCAAAAAAAAAATAAAAAAATCGAGATAGATAAAAGAAGATGAACTTGTTGTAGTTTGAAGAGATTAATGAAGTTTTGTAGTTTGTTTAGACGTCATTTACGTGGGCTAATGATAAACCTAAAAACTTTCGAAGACAATTAGTGGGTTACATTAAAATTCAAATTTTAAATTTATATAGTCATCAATCCTAAATTATCCAATCTGTTTATTCTAGTGTTTTTTAATTCATTTTCAAGAAAAATATCTTTTTTTTTTCATTTTTAGCAATTTTCTTAATTACAACTTTTTCTACAACATATTTAATATCATAAGATCAAATGACATTTTGATACGTCTAATATATTTTTAATTTAAAATATGAAAATTCTAAATTTATTTTACATTTTAAAAATATTATTAATTTAAAATTGAACAAATAAATTAAAATAGAGAATATATTTATTAAGTTGAGTAGATGATTACACAAAATATTATTTCCTCTTTCATCAGTTTGTAGAAATGTGTCTTCTAATTTTGGACTTATATCTTCAAGTTATTATTAAAATCTTTATCCGCTGATGATGTATTTATTTTCTTAAATTTGAATAATATTTTATTTATTGAATTAATATTCTAATGATTCAAAATGTAAAACATATCCTATACATTTGAATTAATTGTATAATAGTGCATGTGTTTTTGTAACAATTAATGTGAGTAATGGAAGGGTTAGTGGGTGAGTGCTTTGTGACAACATAATGGAAAAATAGGGAATGGGGTGGTGCAGGAGGTTTGAATATGAATAGTTTTATTTTTTTAATCTTAATTTACTCTTTCAAATCAAAATTCAAATCATGCATTAGAATGTTCATTATAAATTTATTAAAATTCATTTTTTTATTCAAAGTGGAAAAAAATGAAAAACATATAAAATTACTTCTTCCTTTCAAACTCTTTTTTATAAGAGTAAGTGATATGAATAAGCTACGTCAAAAGTCAGTTATTACATATTATAATTTTTATTACAAATTTATTCAAACAATAATTAGAAAAATAGATTTTGTTTGAGTTTACTACTTTTTATTATTATTATTATTTTGTATTTTTAATATATTATAATTTTAAGAAAGTTGTGCAGTTAATTACTTTTTAATATATTATTAAGTATATTTTTAATAACTAACTTTACCTAATCTAACTAATTTGTCCTAAAAAATACCACATGGCATTATCCTATTTAATCACTTGACATCTATTTATGCAAGACTTTCTTGCTATTTATATACCACATGGCATTATCCTATTTAATCACTTGGCATCTATTTATGCAGGACTTTCTTGATATTTTTCTATACTAGTTTAACCACACGTGTCTCGCACGTGCGATGTTTGATTATTTAAAATTAAATAATTTCTCCTATTGCGGAGATTTTTAATAAAGTGTAAATGTTCAAATCACTTTTCAAAAATCTTTCACACTTTAATATAATAATGTAAACATAAATATATACACATATATATATTACCACCAGAAGTTTCAAGTGGTTAATTGATCATTACTTTTGCATTTGCCATATAATTTTTCTTTCCCTTGTTGCCACAGGCTAAGAGAGACACATCAATTTGAACCATATTTGTGTTATGATTTATATATATATATATATATATATATATATATATATATATATATATATATATATATATATATATATATATATATATATATATTTAGAATCTTTCTTTATTTTTAAAGTCAAATCTTTACAAAATCATTGATTACATTTTTAATACGTACTTAAAAATTTTTAAAAAGCTGACATTTCTTAAAATTTTCTTATTCTAATAGTTTTATATTTATTCCTAGATTTTTTAAATCTTTTTAAAATCAAATTTAGTTGATTTGGAATTTTTAATCAAATAAAAAAGTATCAGTTGTCATTAATTTTGATGACTTCTAATAAGGATAGGTTTTACCATAAATATATTTAATTAATTTTTAAATCTTAAATTAGAAAAAGATATTTAAATTCTGATAATTTCTAAAAAGGAAAGGTTTTACCATAAATATATTTAATTAATTTTTAATTTTTAAATATTAAAAAAAATAGTGAAAAGACGATTTTGTCTAAAGCAAGAACCTTTTAATAAAGGGCAAAAAGTTCAAACAATAGTTTTAAGGCCCTTCACACTTTAATTTTATTATAGATATTTCTTTTCTATTATATAGAAGAGGTGGTTTCGACCACCTCTTGCAATTACCAAAAATCTAACTACTTCCACTTAATTATATATCATACCCCAATATATAATAATTTCATTATTTTATCATAATAGTTTAAATATTTAATATATTCTATTAATTTATATTAATTAACTATAACTACATATTGAAAGTAAATTTTATTTATTTATTTAATTGTCTATCATGTTCAAAACTAATTTGTTACCACAAATCATGATAATTAATAATTTAAAATATTTAAAAGACATACAAAAATTTTATTGACTCTTACAAAAAAAAACCTCTATTCCCACTTAATTACATACCATGCCCCAATATATAATAATTTCATTGTTTCATCATAATAATTTAAATATTTAATATATTCTATTAATTTATATTAATTAACTATAACTACATATTGGAAGTAAAATTTTTTATTTATTTAATTAGCTATCATGTTCAAAACTAATTTGTTACCACAAATTACAATAATTTGTTACCACATATAGAAATTTTATAGACTCTCATTATTTTAGCAATGCCATATAAATTGAGATAAAAAAAAAGGACTGCAAATCATAATAATTAACAATTTCAAATATTTAAAAGATATATAAAAATTTTAGTTGACTCTCAAAATTGTATCGAAGCCACATAAATTGGGACAGAATGAGTAAATATATTATTTGATAATTACGTGAAAATTAATATAAATCACAATAATTAACAAGTTAGAATACTTTTTTAAAAATAGATAAAAGTTCTATTCAACTCTCAAAATTTTATCGGTGCAACATAAATCATGATAAAATAAAAAATTATCTTAATTAATTGCAATTAAATATTTAAAGTAAATTAATTTTATTATTTTAATTGACTTTTATATAGAAAATTAATCTTTTTATTTATTTATTTATTTATTTTATTAAATTTAAATTTTAAAATTATTTTTTCTTATATAGAAATACTAATATTTAAACTTAACTTTAAATTTTTAAAGTAAAAAATTAATAAATTTAATTTAATAAAATAAATTTCTTATGAATATTTTCTTAGAATTTGTGTTGGGTCAATATGTATCAAGTTTAATAAAAAAATAGTAAAATTTTATTATTGTGAAAGATAAATATAATGCACTATCCAATACTGTTTAATAATACCATATTTTGCATATGCAAATATAGCATCCCGTATTTAATTAATATACTATTTCGGTGAATTATAGATGATTACTATTGGATATGATAAAATTATATTAATTTTTATAGTAATAACATAATCAGTCGCTCTTAATTAATTATTATGAGTCATCTAGGTATTAAGAAAATAAATAATATTTCATGAAAAATAAAATAAACATAAAATGCGAAATTAACTCTTAATGTTTTAAATTAAATTTTCGTCTTTCGAACGATGATTTTACTATATCACTTCTTATTATAAGTGATTTATGTATTAGAAAAATAAGAATAACAAAATAATATGTCAACATAAAATATTTGATTTACTATCAAAATTATATTAGTGTCACATAAATTGGACGGGACAGAAGAAGGTATAAAACAACATATAATATTTGAAAATGAAATAAAAAGTATTGTAAATAACAATAATTAACAATTTTTTTTAAAAATATTGACTGATTTCTGCTTCAGCTGCTTCAGTAGTGATTTATTATATTACCCCTAATTAATTATTATGGCCATTTAAGCATTGTGCCACATAAGTTGAGATATAATAAATATTATTAATCACAATGATCAAAAATTTAAATTATTTTTAAAATAGAATTGGCTATTGTCGACATAAAACTCTGGACAAGGAGAGTAACATATATTATTCAAAAATTACATAAAAAGTATTATAAATTACAATTGTAAACAAATTAAAATATCTAAAAAAAATTAATATGTTATATATTTCAAAAAATTACATGAAAAAGACTAGAAATCACAATAATCAACAACTTAAAAAATTTAAAAGATATAAAATATTTGGTCGGCTCTTAAAATTATATTAGTGTCATTGAAATTGGAATAGAAGAAAAGTATTATAAATCACAATAATTAAAAACTTAAATTATTTTTAAAATATAATTGACTATCAATGCCAAATAAAATTTGGACAAGAAAAGTAACGTATATTAATTTAAAAAATACATAAAAAATATTATAAATTACAATAGTTAACAACTTAAATTATCTAAATACATATTAAATAACATATGTTGAACTCATGCTAGATTCCGGATGAATCCTAGAAAACATATGCAATCCTTTTATTAAAATTTTTTATTTAAATATATCAAGATTGAAAAGATAAATAAATATCTTAATGTTGGGCCGTGCTGACATGGGTCATGCTTGTCTAGCAGATTATAGAAATGATGGCTTCAACATGACAACTTCTTGCAATTTTAAAAAAGTTTGAGGGTAGTTTAGTCATTAAACATAAGTTCTAAGCTCAATTTAATAATTTTTTTTGCATTGTTTTTTGAACCTCATCAAAAAATTTAATGAAAATCCATTCTTTTTTCTTTAATTACCAACAATGTCATCTAAGAAATTTACTATAATGCCATCACACATGGCCTTGCATGTTTCTATATTATTTTCACACATGTGGGCCTTTTAGCTTTCATTTATTTTTCATTGTTAATGTTTATCTTTTTATGTGTAAAATTGTTTTAAATATATTATATTTATTAAATTAATTAGTAAGATGGTAATTTATTATAAAAATTAGTTATAATTGATACAATTAAATAAATTTTGTTCTTTATTTAATTTCATATCAAACATATAATTTACTTTCTTTCTTATTTGTTACTACAATTTCACCTTTTTTTTAATATATAGAAGAGAAAATTTTGATATGCCTGCTTATGTTGTCTGCTTCAACTTCTTCAATCGTGATTTTATTATATTGTCTCTAATTAATTATTATAAGTTATTTATATATTAAAAAAAGAAAAATAGACATTTATGATATGTCTATTTCAGTTGCTTCAATCGTAATTTTGCTTTTTATTGTATCATTTTTAATTAATTATTATAAATTATTTATATATTAAAAAATTAATAATATTTAATAAAAAAAGTAAAATAGACAATTATGACATGTCTGCTTCAGCTGCTTTAATCTTAATGTTACTAAATATCACCTCTAATTAATTATTATAAGTCATCTAAGTATTTAAAGAAGCTCTCCGTCGACTTGTCGGCTTGAGCTATTTGCTCCGTGATTTTACTATATCATTCCTAATTAATTATTATAAATTATTTACATATTAAAAAATTAATAATAGATAATAAAACAATAGAGTAGACATTTATGACATGTCTGCTTCAACGACTTTAATCATAATTTTACTAAATATCACCTCTAATTAATTATTATAAGTTATCTAAGTATTAAATAAATAAATAATTAAATAATATTTAATAAAAAAATAGATATAAAATTATAAGTTAACTCTTGATGTTTTAAAGTAACTTGAATTCTTACATGAGATTTCACTAACTTTTTTTCACAAGTATCTTTTACAATAATTTTATCATATCATTTCTAATTAGTTGTTGTGACTCATTTAAGACATGTCTGTTTCGCTACTTCAATCGTGATTTTGTTATATCACCACTAATTAATTATTATGTTCATCTAAGCATTATGTCATTTAAATTAGAGTAGAAAATTTTTACGCAATAATTAAATTTTAAATTATTTAAGAAATATAATTGACTATCAGTGCACAAACTCTGGACAAGGAGAGTAACATATATTTTTTGAAAATTACATAAAAAATATTATAAATTACAATAATTAAAAACTTTAAATATATAAAATAATTTAATCTATTATATATATTTAACAAATACTTAAAAAAATACTGTAATTCACAATAATTAACAACTTAAAAAATTTAAATGATATAAATATTTGGTTGACTCTCGAAATTGTATTAGTGCACTTAAATTGAAATAGAAGAAAAATATTATAAATCACAATAATTAAAAACTTAGATTATTTTGAAAATATAATTGACTATCAATGTCACAAAAGTTTAGATAAAGAGAGTAACATATATTATTTAAAAATTACATAAAAATATTAGAAATTACAATATTAACAACTTAAAATATCTAAAAACATATTAAAAATATGATTGATTATCTAAATTCATTTTGTATCACAAAAATTGACACAAATAAATATATATTGAGCTCATGCTAGATCCCGGGTGAATCCTAGGATGTATATATGCAAGTCATCTTTTTTTAAACTTTGGTTTAAATATATCAAATTGAAAATACAAGTTTTAATACAGTACACTGTACATCAAAAAGTGTATAAGAAATAATATTAGCATAAATAATACCAATATTACTAATACAAGCATTATTAATGCAAACATTATTAATACATTCTATCAGCATTATTTTTATACACTCTAACAAACGACTCCACATTTGAATGGAAGGAACATATACAAAAGCAAAGTTCAATAAAATATCTACATAAGTATGTTTTATCGTGTTCTCAAAGTCAAATAATTTAAATTAATATGAAAGACGGTAACTATAGTTTTTTTTTCTAATATAATTTTTGAAACACTTGAATTTTGAATTTAAAATATTAATTTAGTTTAACTTCAAAGAACAAATTGACAAATAAAAGAGAATGAGAAAATGAAAACAAATAATGTTTATGGCGGCTTAGTAAGGGAATACATAATTATCTTGTAAGACTTGGCTCCTTGCAAAATACTACCAAGTAGTCAAGATATTTTGTGTATTCATGTGTTATAATTCATAATTCGAACTAATATCAATTTAAGTTACTATACATAGTAAAATACCTTAATGTTAGACCCGTGCTGACACGAGTCATGCTCCTCTAGTATAATATATAGATATCGATAGATTTGCATACTAATCACACGTGGTGGGATTTACCTTGCGTGCGTCTGCACGTGCACTGGATAAAGAAAAGGAAAAGGTTTAACGAGGGGTTTTTGATAGAATTAGCTATTTTGAAATTAGTTATTTTATAATATAAAAAAATAATATTATAATTTTAAAATAATTAATTTTAAAATAAATTATTACATATATTTCATTCCAATTAAATAAAAAATAAATTCAATTTAAAATTGACCTTGAGATCAATTATTAATCATTATGCGTTAACCCTTCAAAAAAAAAAAATTAAACTGTTACGAAAACAACAACTCATAAAAGTAAAATTAAAATCATTTTCAAATCATTAAATCAATAATGTTTTTTTGATTTAAACTATCGAATTCCCTTAAAAAAAAAAAACTAATTTTGAGTCATTCAGCTTTCCAGTATGGTTTACGCATAAACTTATCTGGTGCTATAATTCACTTTTTTATCGAAGTTTACGAGCTATTATACTGAAGTTAAGTTTACCAAAAAGGAAAAGAATTGCCTTACTACATCTTTGATTGAGCAACTGTTTTTACCTTGAGCCGTGGTTTATTGAAAATAACTTGTCTATCTCACTTTTAAGATAGTAATATCAGAATTATCATTGATATTTCAAAATATACACATAAATTAATTGAATGCGACTCAAATATCTACTCTATATATATACTAGTCAAATATACGTGCTTGATGCTGAACATCATATATTCTGGAGAATTAGATCAGGTACATGTTTCTTTTGGTGGGATAATTGGTCTGGTCTAGGACCTCTACATTGTTAGGTAAATCCGGAATAACAACAAAATTATTTGTGGCAAAATAATAGAAAAAAATATAAAAATAATGACACCGAGAATTTTACGTGAAAACCCTCCTAAATAAGGGAAAAACCACGGACCAAGAGGAGCAACTAATATTAATGCAGTAAGGAATTTTTACACCGTAGTTAAAAGTATAATACTCAAAATGACTACCACACACCCAAAAGAAATAACCCTCTTTTGAATCTCACCTTACTAAAAATATTGTTCACTCTAATTTTTCCTTCACAGGCTATTTTTTTTTATATCACGAACTGTGAAGTACCTCACTGCTCTCTCTATATATTTTTCTTTCTCTGCATTTATTGGTGTGGAACAAAAGGAGCTTGAAAGCTCTCTATTTATAGGTGATTTTGTGCCCAAAAAAACGTGAGCAATGACCTCACTTGAAAAAAGAAATCAACATAGTCCGGCTCTCTTTTTCAATTTTTCAACTAATTGTTTGAAAAACAAAAGTTAGCTATGACTTGCAACCAATTAGGTATGGGATGGATCCACCAAATCTCCCCTCCAGTCCCATACATCTGAAGGAGGTATTTCTACCTTATTAAAGAGATCTCATACCAACAAGTTCTTTGTACAACTCGAATTTGTCTTTTGGCACCACCTTTGTTAGCATATCTACAGGATTTTCACTCGTGTGAATCTTCTTGACATGGAATGATTCGTTCTCTATTTGTTCACGAATTCAATGGTACCTCACATCAATGTGTTTTGTTCTTGCATGGTACATGAAGTTCTTGCTCAAGTCTATTGCACTTTGACTGACACAATAGACAACATACTTCATTTGATCTAATCCAAGTTCTTGAAGAAATCGCTTAAGCCATATCATTTCTTTGCCAGCTTCAGTAGCCGCAATATACTCAGCTTCAGTTGAAGATAATGCAACACATTTCTGCAACTTCGACTGCCATGATATAGCTCCCCCTGAAAAAGTAAACAAAAATCCAGTAGTAGATTTTCTGTTATTCGGGTCACCCGCCATATCAACATCTGTATAGCCCTTCAAAATTTGATCAGATCCTCCAAAACACAAACAGTCATATGAGATTTTTTTTAGGTACCTCAATATCTATTTGACTGCTTCTCAGTGCTCTTTTTCGAGATTTTTAAGAAATCTGCTGACAACACCAACCGCGTGAGCAATATCAGGTCTGGTACACACCATTGCATAAATTAAGCTTCCGACAATGGAGGAGTATGGAATTTTAGTGATGCTCTCCTTTTCCTCCTTCGTTGTTATACACATTTTCCTGCTCAACTTCATATGACAAGCAAGGAGTGTGCTAACAGCCTTAGCATTCTACATGTTAAAGCGCTCCAGTACACATTCAATGTACTGACAAGTAAATCTTCCTTTTATCTCTGAAACGAGTAATCGTCATGCCCAAAATTTTACTTAGCATGACCCAAGTCTTTCATGGAAAAAAACTTGCATAATTGTTTCTTCAACTCGTCAATTCTGGAAGCATTCTTGCCCACAATCAACATATCATCCACATATAGCAAGAGGATGATAAAATCGTCATCAGAAAACCTTTGTGCAAATACACAATGATTTGAAGAAGTCTTCTTGTAGCCTTGCTCCCCTATGACAGATTCAAATTTATTATACCACTGTCTAGAAGCTTGATTCAAGCCATAAAGACTCTTCCTAAGTTTGCACACATGATTTTCTTTACCTTTCATCTTGAAGCCCTCAGGTTGTTCCATATAAATCTCCTCTTCGAGGTCACCGTGAAGAAAAGTTGTCTTCACATCCATTTGCTAAATCTTCAAATCAAGGCTAGCAGTCAAACCAAGAACTGTACGAATAGAGGTCATTTTGACCACAGAAGAAAATATTTTGTCAAAGTCGATACCCTTTCTTTGACCAAATTCTTTAACAACCAATATGGCTTTGTATCTAGGCTTCAAGTTGTGTTCTTCAAATTTTACTTTGAACACCCACTTATTCTTCAAAGCTCTCATGCCCTTAGGCAATTTTACCAACTTATACATATAGTTTTCATGCAGAGATTTCATCTTATCTTGCATAGCTTCAACCATTGATCTTTATATTTATCTTCAATAGCCTCCTTATAAGATTCAGGTTCTCCCCCGTCTGTGAGTAACACATACTCATTAGGAGAATAATGAGAAGAAGGAATATGCTGTCTTATAGACCTTCTTAGTGGAGCATTTGGCTCATCTACGACTTCTTGAACTAGGGCCACATCATCAACAACATCGTTGTCATTATCAACATCAATATGTTGATTTTGAACCTGATTTTGGGCATCACCATGGTTATCTAGCCCACTAATATCATGCATACTTGTATGAGGAAATTGATCAAGACTAACCACACCATCAGATTTTAAAGATTCTGATTTCTCCGCTTTGTCAATATCTTCAATGGTTTGATTCTCCATGAAAACAACATCACAATTCTTACAAGCTTCTTCTCAACTGGATCATACAACTTGTAACCAAACTCATCAAGGCCATAACCAATGAAGATGCATTGTCGTGTCTTGGTATCTAACTTTGACCTCTCATCTCTGGGCACATGTACAAAAGTTTTGCAACCAAATACTCTCAAATGGTAATAGGATTCTTCCCATATCAAACTTTATTTGGTACCTCACTTTGCAAAGCAACAACAGGAGATAGATTAATAACATGTACAACAGTCAATAAAGCCTCACCCTAAAAGGAGTTCACCAACTTTGCATCAAAAAACAAATATCTGACTCTTTCCATCAAGCATCTGTTCATTCTCCCCGCCAAACTATTAAGTTGGGGAGTTTTAGGAGGAGCCTTATGGTGTCTGATGCCTTGATGCCTGCAGTATTCGTCAAACGGTCCACAATATTCATCAGCGTTATCAGTACAATACACTTCAGCTTCTTCCCTGTTTTTCTTTCAATAGAAGCTTGAAACTGCTTAAAGACCCCCAACACTTGGTCTTTCATCATCAAGACATAGACCTAGAGTTTTCTTGAGCAATCATCTATAAAAGTGACAAAGTAAAGTGCACCACCCAAAGTCCTTGTCTTCATAGGACCACATAAATCTGAATGCACCAGCTCAAGCAACTCTGTCTTTCTTAAAGGAGGATAAGAATTGAAAGAAACTCTATTTTATTTTCCAGCTAAGCAGTGCTCACATTTTTCTAATTTAGCACTTTCAAAATCTGACAGCAATTTCTTCTTAGCCAGAATATTAAGTTCTCTTTTACTAATGTGGCTAAGCCTCTTGTGCCATAATGTTGAAG
This sequence comes from Capsicum baccatum var. pendulum, assembly GCA_030864225.1. Taxonomy (NCBI): domain Eukaryota; kingdom Viridiplantae; phylum Streptophyta; class Magnoliopsida; order Solanales; family Solanaceae; genus Capsicum; species Capsicum baccatum. Next base: position 34,613,389 of record CM061560.1, read on the forward strand.
AGCAAGCGCTTTCAGCTGTATTTACCATGTTAGCACAAGTAGAAGCAGTAGTCCAGTATAGACCATAACGTTTGTCTCCACGAGCCACAACCAAAAAACCCTTAATGAGCTTTCATTTTCCACCACCATTGGTACTAACATATCCCTCATCATCCAGCATGCCAACATAAATCAAGTGTAGGCGAACATCGGATGCATGTTTCACATTGTTTAAAACTAGTGTAGATCTAGAACTAGTTTTCAAACAAACTGTACCAATACCAACCACCTTAGAAACAGTCTCATTGCCCATACTCAAGATTTCAAAGTCACCTGGAGTATAAGATGAGAAAAAATTCTTCCTTGATGTCACATGAGATGTGGCACCAGAATCCACAACCTAACTTGACTCATCACAAGCCACATTTATTAGGTTTGCATCAAGGACAGTAACAAGATCTTCAGTGGTAACGGTGGCAACACAATTTTCATTGTCATTTTCTTCTTCTTTTTTCTCCTTGTCTCTTTTTTCCTTCTTTAATTTCTAGCAAACATTTCTTTGTGTGCCCTTTTAACCCACAATGATGGCACTCAAAATTTTTAGATTTTTCTTTGGATTTACTTCTATGGTGTTATTCATTTCGAGCACCAAGAGTCTTGCTTCTCCCCCTATCGCTAGTCGCCAAGACATCAGACGAAGAGGAACTAAGAGACTTTCATCTCATTTCTTCATTAAGAATGCTGTTCTTGGCAAAATCCATAGATATTACGCCATTGGGAGCAGAATTTGATAATGAAGTTCTAAATGTTTTCCACAAATCTGGTAGGGAACCAAGTAGAAGCAAGCCTTGAATTTCTTTATCAAACTTAATACCCATAGCAAATAGTTGGTTCATAATCCCCTGAAAATTATTCAGGTGATCTGTCATTGGAGAACCATCATGGTATTTTAACCCCAACATTTGTTTTATCAAGAGCATCTTATTATTTCCAGTCTTTCGAGCATACAAACTTTCAAGATGCTCCCATAGGGACCTAGCATATGTCTCCTTAGAAATATGGTTCAACACATTATCGTCAAACCATTGTCTAATAAAATCGTAAATCTGTCTGTGCAACAGGTTCCACTCTTCATCGATTTTATTTTCAGGTTTTACAGTGCAAAAGATCGGCTGATAAAAATTCTTGACATAGAGCAGATCTTTCATTTTTTCCTTCCAAATGGCAGAATTAACACCATTTAAGGTAATCATTCTACTTGTGTTGGCTTCCATTATTTACCAAAAAAATACAGATATTGCAAATCGTGTCTCTGATACCAGTTTGTTGGGTAAGCCCGGAATAACAACAAAAGTATTTGTGGCAAAATAATAGGGAAAAATATAAAAATAATGACACCAAAAATTTTACATGGAAACCCTTCTAAATAAGGAAAAAACACAGACCAAAAGGAGTAACTAATATTACTATAGTAAAGAATTTTTACACCGTAGTCAAAAGTATAATACTCAAAATGACTACCACACACCCAAAAAAAATAACCCTCTTTTCAATCTCACTTTACTAAAAATATTGCTCACTCTAATTTTTTCTTCACAGACTATTTTTTTTATCACGAACTGTGAAATACCTCACTGCTCTCTCTATATTTTTCTTTCTCTGCATTTATTGGTGTGGAACAAAAGGAGCTTGAAAGCTCTCTATTTATAGGTGATTTTGTGCCAAAAAAAATGAGCAATGACCTCACTTGAATTTTTTTTTTAACATAGTCCGGCTCCCTTTTTCAATTTTGCAACTAATTGTTTGAAAAATAAAAGTCAGCTATGATTTTGTAACCAATTAGGTATGGGATGGACCCACCATACATAACTATTGAGTTGGTGGCATTAGATCAAATAATGTTAAGGTCGTAACATTCTTAGCTGAGGGTGCATGGAATGTACAAAAACTAAGCATAATACTTTCCCCCACAACTTCTCTAAGTTGTCCTCAAAGTCTCGATTAATTTCAGAGAGCGAGATGATGATTTTCAAATTTGGACATTGAATGCAAGTGGAGAGTTTAGTTGTTCTTCTATCTGGGGACTAAGTAGAGAGCACAAAGATAAAATCATGATGAATACTTACACTTGGCACAGAGTGATCCCCTTTAAATGTTTCTTCCCTTTTTGGAGAGTTCTGAGAAGGAAATTACTTACAAACGACAAACTCAACCAATTTGGTGTTGCTCCTGCTCCATGTGGCTGTTGTGCTGATTCTGGTTGGGACACCATCTCACATACTTTTGTCAATGGTCCCTTTGCCAAGCACATCCTACAATATTCTCTTCCTCTTTGGGTATGATTCAAGACACAATTTCACTCAGACGTTTATTGCAAAAGTGGTGGAGTTCTAAGGCTAATAATGAAACATGGAAAATATGAGGGGGAGTTTCCATATATTTTAGTAGTTTATAGATATTATATTTTAGAAATTTTAAGTTTTATATATTTTAGGAATTAATATTATAAATATAATTATATAATAAATTAATGATGTGAAAAGACGATTTTATGTATTACAAAGACTTTTAATAAAGTGCAAATCACTTTTCTAACGGTTTTTACACTTTTAATATATTATAGATTATAGACATAGATATATAAAATAATTTTAATTATATATAACAATACTATGTTTTTTAAGAGATTGAGGCTGCATTTGTTTTTTTAAGATTCAGATGTCTGAATCTGAATGCAGATCTGAATGATTAAGAAGTTGTCTCTAAATATGAAAACTAAATGATTAAGACTGTTTGTTTTTCAACATCTGAATCTGCCAAAAAAATTATTTTTATATAATAAAATAAAAAATGCAATTCAAATAAAAAACTAATTATATATCAGAAAAGTATGTAATTTAATATAATAAAATTATTTATTTGATTGAAAAAAAATATTTATGTTTGTTAGTCATAGTAGAGATGATTTATAATGGTATTTGTGGTGACAATGATTGATGTTAGTGATTAGTAATGTTAATGGTGATAATGTGACGGTTGCTATTGTAATGACTGTTATGATGATGACGGTTGATAGTGGTGGTGGTGGTTGTGATGTGATATTGCTTAATGTCAGTAGTTGGAGGTGTTAATTGTGATGGCTGAAAAATGAATGCATGATAGTTGATGATGTGTTGTGCTAGTTGGAGATGTTAGTTGTGATGGTGGAGATGATTGTTATTAGTAGAGATAAATTGTAGTGATGATAGTTATTGAAGTGATGGTAGACGTTATTAGTGACAATGATAGTGGCCGTCGAAGAATGTGTGGAGGTTGAGATGTATTAATGGTAGTTAGCGATGGTATTTGTAGTAATAAATGAGTTGATTGATAGTAAGAATTGGCCAGTAGTTGTTGATAATGGTGGTCCTGTTGACGACGATGATAGCGGTAAATATAATTAAAATAATAGGAGTAGTAGGTGTGGCAGCGATTGACAATAGTGGTTGGTAGCAATATTTTTTATCGATGGTGGAGGTGGTGGGTGATAATGATGATGGTGGTGACTGATGATTATGAATAGAATGATGGTGAATATTATCTAACACCAAAATATTCTAGATTTGAATGATTAAGATTTATTCAGACTTATTAAGAGCTAAAATCTCACTAAAAAAATGTGAAATCTGAATCATTCAGATTCATATACCCATTAATTGCAAATAAATGAGCCCGAATGAATCGTATACTAGCTCGAGGCCAACACATTTGGTAAATTTCCACTCCAACAAAATATGTACACCAAAACAACCACCATATATATCTCTCTGTCCTCCCTCCATTTCTTCATCTCCAGAACTCTCTCTCACACACAGAGTGACAAGTGAAAAATCACTATGTCATCCACCATTCTCCGTTCCCCAAAACTCCCTTGTCCTCCCGATCCAACCACCTCAATTCCCCCACCCCACAAGCAATCCTTCTTCACTCCTTTACCAAAACGACGTCGTTGTATCTCGATCTATACCTGCTGTACTGCCGGTGACCAAAGCAGTAACAGTGCATTCGGAAGTGAAATAAAAAAAGGACAAGCAATTGAGTTAAATAAAGTCAATGATGATAATCCTTATGAATTTAATGCCAAAGATTCACCTAATCCATTGCCAAGTAATTCATCCATTTTTTTTTATGAATTTAGGGTTTTTTTTGTAGTGTAATACTTGTATTTTTGATATTTTTATTTCTTTTGTTTTTTTGCTTTTTACTTTTTTTTTGGTAGTGTAATAGTAGTCTTTTGATTGTTTTTTGGGGGGGGCTGAATTTAGGGGTTTTTTCGTAGTGTAATGCTTGTATTTTGATTTTTTTTTTTTTCAGAATTTAGTGTTTTTTTTGTTGTGTAATAATGCTTGTACTTTGATTGTTTTTTCCCCTGAATTAAGTTTTTTTTTGGGTAGTATATGCTTGTATTTTGATTGTTTTGTGCTGTTGTTGAAATTGATGAATATTTAGGGCCATTAACGTCAGCTGATTTGAGCAATATGGCTTCTGAAGGTTCTCGTCTTCGGGTTGCTTATCAGGTTAGGAGTGGATTTCCTTTTTTGTTTATATACTACTAATTGATCAGTATTCGAGTAATTGAGTTCGTCTGAACCTAGTACTTTTGGTTTGGAGCATTAATTTTTATGTATAGATTTACTAAAATTGCAATAAATAGTACTTGATGAATGGAACGACACCCATGTCGGTGAAGGACGAGAATGCTGGGCTCTTACAGCCATGTGGGTGAAGGACGAGAATCCTGGGCTCTTACAGCCATGTCGGTGAAGGACGAGAATCCTGGGCTCTTTATAAGGATTAGGCAATCCTCCTCTTTTTTTTTTGTTTGGTTTATATTAATTGATTAACTGAGCTGCAGTGATGGGTTTAAAGTTAAGTCATCGAGTTCATTTGAATTCAGTAGAACTTGATGTAAAGATTAATCATCGAGTTCATCTGAATTTAAATGTAAATATTTACTAAAATGCATTAAATAGTACTTGAAGAATGTAATGATCCGGCATCGGTGAAGGATGAGAACCCTGGTTCTTAACGAGGCTTGGGCAATTCTCCTCCTTTTGAGCTACTTTTTTTGGGGGTGGGAATTAGCCTCTAATTGGATGCGATTATACCAGCACTAACGCACCAGATCCCATCAGAAATTCAAAGTTAAGCACTCTTGGATGAGAGTAATACTAGGATGGGTGATCCCTCGGGAAGTCCCTGTGTTGTATCCCTCCTTTCAAGTCGTGGAAACAACCTGTTGCATAGACGTGGGGTAAGACTGTGTACTAAACCCTTGTGGTTCAGCCTTTCCCCGACTCCGTGCATCGCGGGAACTTTAGTGCATTGGGTGAGTTAGGCTCAAATCTTTATTTGACATGGTATCAGAGCCGGGCCTGATCCGATGTGGGCCCTCAGGGTCCCGGACTATTGCAGGATGGAAATACTCCCGGGTCCATGAATTTGCATGCACAATATCGTACAGGGAACCCCCAAGTGAAAAGTGAAAAATGTATGGATGTGGGAGTGAGGGGGTGATGAATGAAATATATCCCATGTCAGTGAAGGCTTGGGTGATCTTCCTCCCTTTTAGCTAGCTTTGGGGCTGTGAGTTCAACTCGAAGCTTAATTTGACAAGTTTTTTGTGATAACTGTGATATCCGGGCCAACTTACACACCTCGATTAATTCCACAGGATACCTGCCACCTCCCATCAACAACAGGTACCAGGTAACTCTGTAACTCTGTCCACCAAGGTTAGAACAGATGGGAAGAAATCACTTAGGGGTCGTTTGGTATAGTGTATTGAATAATACAACACATGCATTAATTAATGTGTATTGTTAATACCTTGTTTGGTATCTTTTTTAGCCTAGGTATAACTAATACTTGCATTATTTATACACTCTATTATGTATTGAGGTGTGTATTAGTAATACACACCATTTTCAATGTATTAGTAATACCAAGCTGTCCCCTCAAAACATTCCATCTTTATTACTCTCCTCCCATTTTCCAGAAATAACGTCAATACAACAATAACAATGAATCCAATTCTTACAATGAATCCAATTCTTTCTTAGCTAATGTTTAGCTTGTACAATTCGACGATTGCAGTGAACCTGAGAGTTGGTTTTGATTGAGGAGTTGATCTCAACCAAATAGAATTACAAAGCTAAGACAAAATTTATGTTTATTTCATCTGTCCTCTGTATTTTTTCACACAGCAGCATCCATTGACAGAGAAAAGAGGGAATTGTGAGAAAAAGAGAGTGATCGAAGAGAAATATAGGGATAACAGATTTCACAACCAAAAGAGTTTTGAGCTTTCTGATGAATTCTCACCGTCGACCCCTCCGGTGAAGCAACCTCCATCAAAAAATGCAAAATTAGCGACCAAAAATCTCTCTAATTCCGACCAAACCCCACCTTGAAACTCCAATAAAATTGACCCGATTAGCCCGCTCATTCCCTTCACTGCCGGAGCTCACGGAGCTCCAGCAAAGCAATTACCACAACCCAGACACTCCGATTCTGATTGAACCATCGCTAGAAAATTGACCAAAACCCCTTTTAATTTTTGTAGAAAAAAACATGGAAAGAGTGAGTATATAAAAGATACAGGGAAGGCTAGGGTATTTTGGTGAATAAGTATCTTTTTATTAAAATTATAAAAGTATATATTAGCTTTAATACATCAAACCAAAGGTTGTATAAAAAATAATGTCTGCATAACTAATACCAGCATTCTAATGCTTGCATTAATAATACAAGCATTACTAATGCACCTTATTCAGCATTACTTTTATACACTCTACCAAACGACCCCTTAGTGTTTATCTCTGTTGGAAATTGAACCTGAGACCTCATGGTGCTCAACCCAACTTCATTGAACCATTTGGCCACACCCATAGGTGCCTAATTCTACAAATTTGAACACATAATCATAAAAAACACAATGTGTTTGATGCTATGAACTTAAATGTTGAATCTAGAAAGTTTAAATGCTTAATTACCCCTAAACAGAGGTAGATCCAGCATCGAGGAGTGGGTTTTTGGGGCTTGGATTACATATATGTATATGCTGGCTTGGGTTTTTTGAGCTCGGATTGTATATATGTATGTGCTAGATTGGGTTTTTCGAGCTCGGATTGTGTATATGTATATGCTAGATTTTGCTCGCACTAGTTTCAAATTTTTATGTGTCCCTGTTAATCAGGTTGCTCGTCTTCCTCTTGTTGAGGTTCCTGATAGGTTGATTTATTGTGTTTTCAGGGTGTGCGTGGTGCTTATAGTGAATCAGCGGCAGAGAAAGCTTACCCCAACTGTGAAGCAGTTCCTTGCGAACAATTTGATACTGCTTTTGAAGTGAGTTTTCCTTCAGATTCTAAAAAGAATATGCCTCAAATTGTTGGTCTTGATGAAGTATGCATTTTAATACGTTTAGGAGTGGATGATAATTAAATCATAAGCAACCATATCCATTATTGATTGCTTCATTTTGTTAAATAAGTATTTCTTACCTTTCAAAAGAAAAAGTGAAAAGTCAACACTGTCTATCTGAGTTATGGAACTATAAGGGGACGGGTGAACTGGAGGAGTGCTATAAGGTAATATCAATAGGAAGATCTAACAAAATGACTAGTTTTGTGAATGGATGTGAGTCGAGCAGTGCTACATGAGAGTGTTAATTGGATCTCTAGACCCAACATATAATGTCATGGAAATATGGAGTATTGCAATACATGTGTCACCATACAATATTGGATAATATTAGAAATGATCAGACCCTACAGATGGTGCAAGTAGCACGCAGAAAGGATAAAGTAAATTAAGGTTGAATGCAATAATTTGGCCATGTCACCTGTAGACCTCATATATTGTAGGTGTGGTCATATGTTTATATAATATGTTACAAGGGAAAGATTTTCTTAATCCAAAAAAGAAAAGAAAAGAAAAGTACACATAAAATCACATGAGGCAGCTGTCTAAAAAGATCTATATCTCTTGGAATCATGTGGATTTAATTAAGAGTAGAACAAACTGGAAGCAAAAAGATTAGTTGTTATAGCAGTTTAGTTCTTATGGCTGTTAAGCTAATAAATGGTTTTTGCACTCTTCAACATGGATATGAACAGACCAGTTAGTTAAACATAGTGTATCCGTATTAGAGATTAAACAGAGAGCAAGCCTGTGTAAGAGATTTGTAGTATTTAAGAACAAGCTGCTCAAGCTGGGGACATGCTTGCTGCGTTGAAATGTTATGTGAAAAATGCTGTTGTACTCCTATAGTTTTCTTTTGTTCACCCACAGAGGCATAGACTTCATCAGAGGCCACCACTTATGTTCATAAGACGTCTCTATTATTGAGTTTGTCCCATTCCTCTGTTTTTACCTATCTCTGCCGTTCTCTATACTTTTTAAATACCTCCATCTTGGAGCTTGTCTTAGATCATGAACCCTATTGGTTTCTTATAGAAATATCTAGAGGCAGTCAAGTGGTGTTGAAGAAAGATTTTTACTTTTGAAAGGAGGGGAGAAGACTATATGACATTACCGTTCTATATCTTCCGAGAAAGGCTAATATAGTGGCCGGCACATTTAGCAGGAAGTCTAAAAGTATGGGTAGCTTGGCTTATTTGAAAGCTACCAGGTGTCCATTGGCTAGGGAAATTCAGAATCTATCTAACAGCTTAATAGTTAATGGAACTTGAAGTGTCCGAGAGAGGAGAGAGGTGAACTGTTAGCCTGTGTAGAAGCAAGTATTTCTCAGCCAATTATTAATTTATTTGAATATTTCTTTTTCATAATCTATCTTGGGTAGGAAATTGGTTGGTTTTATTATGCATGAACAGAAATACTGGTGCATGGGCAGAATATCTGGTCGTAGTCCCAACAATTTATGAATACCATATTTGTTTCTGACACAATTTGTGACTTACAGCAACAGAAATTATCTGATCATAAGTATCATCCGCTTACTCTTTATTGTAAGAATGGTACCAATTCTCCTTTAGGTTGTGTCAGGCTCGATCAGCTCTAACTGATCTCTTTAATATAATAGTGATGCAGATAGCCGTTGAAACAGCCTCTTGCAGAAATGCAGGGTAAGGTTGTGTACAACAGACCACAATGGTCTGGCCCTTCCGGACGCCGTGCATAGCGGGAGCTTAGTGCTCTGGGCTGTCCCTTTTTTTTAATAGCCAAATCCCAAATTTATTCTTTAGGCCTTCAGCTAGTTTAACATTTCTCTTGAAATGGTTTCAGTCAGTCTTGCTACACTAATTCGGTGAGGCAATAAATAATAGTTCGGGCCTGCCAAACTTAAGACCACAAAAGATTCTTGAACTGAAAGCTTGTGTGATTTATTATTTTTTTTCTTTAAGGCTAAGGTCGCTAAAGATTCTTATTGTAAGTTTTAGTTGTAGCAGGAAGTCAATTCCAATGTCCTTTGAGCTTATGTATATCAAAACGGGCCACGTTTTCACTTTCCTTTCTTGTTTGATAGGCTGTTGAAAGGTGGCTTGTTGATAGAGCAGTTTTACCAATAGAAAACTCTTTAGGCGGGAGTATCCACAGGAATTATGACCTTTTGCTGAGACACCGTTTACATATAGTTGGAGAAGTCAAACTAGCAATTCGGCACTGTTTATTGGCTAACAATGGTGTCAAAATCGAAGACCTGAAAAGAGTTCTTAGCCATCCGCAGGCATGCTTCTTTTGCTTCCTAAATAATTTATATGGTTGAAACTCATAGTTACACAAAACATGGTTAAACATCAGGCTCTTGCTCAGTGTGAGAACACATTAACGAAGTTGGGATTGGTCAGAGAAGCTGTTGATGATACTGCTGGTGCAGCCAAGGTGAGAGTTGACACAAGATTTTATGACTGCTCCACTTTTGTGATTTAGAAAATTCCATAATTGGCGTGCTAGATTAAAATGGATTCAACAATTTATCTTTAGACTTCTAAATCATAGTATGTTTCCCTTTGACTATTTCTGCAGTATATTGCTTTCAACAAACTCAACGATGCAGGGGCAGTTGCAAGCTTGGCTGCGTCTAGGATCTATGGTTTGAATGTGCTTGCACAAGATATTCAGGTTTACAAAAAATTGATGTAATAATGTAGTTGTCTGTTGATATTTAAGTCATTCGCCAGTCTATCTTATGTAAGTATATTTCAGGACGATTCTGATAATGTCACCCGCTTCCTTATGCTGGCTAGGGAGCCCATTATTCCTCGTACTGATAAACCATTTAAGGTAGTCCCTGCAGTTTAGCTACTTTTGGTGGTTTAGCAAATACTGTAATTACATTGGTATAATTTTCTCAACCTCTTCAAAGTTTATTCTCCCCTAATTCTGTGGCTTGTGTTTATCTATTAATCATGGAAGACAAGTGTAGTCTTTTCGCTTGATGAAGGTCCTGGGGTGCTTTTCAAGGCACTTGCTGTTTTTGCAATGAGAAACATCAATCTTACTAAGGTTAGTTCATCTCTGCTGAAAATGCTGGTTTATTTCTTAAGTCACGCGTTAGATATGAAAACTCGACTTTTTGATTATAAAACCAAATGTTGGCTCAGATTGAAAGTCGTCCACTGCAAAAGCAGGCTCTGCGAGTGCTTGATGATAGTGTAGATGGATTTCCAAAGTATGTATCATACAACTCTTCTCTTTACCTTTGCAATTTCAGAACAGAATTTATAGAGACTCAGGATAATATATAACCCAAGGGTGTGGCTTAGTGGTCAATAAAGTGGTTGGGAACCATGAGGTCTCAGGTTCAAATCCCAATGGAGGCAAAAACGCTAGGTGATTTCTTCTCTGGGAACGGAGCTACCCAATTCCTGTGCTGGTGGGAGGGTACATGTGTGATGGTTGGAGGTAAAATGTACCCTGTGAAATTTAGTCTGGGTACACGTGAGCTAGCCTTGATGCTATGGTTATCACTAAGTTGCGTGGACTCTTCACTTTTGATGCCGCATCGGTGTCGGATTCTCCCAAAATACACTAGTTTTGGCGAAGCTGATGTGCACCCGTTGATATTTTTGAAGAGTCCGAGCAACATAGGTTATCACCAAATATGCACACACACACACACACATATGCGCACAGACACACACATACATATGAAATGCTTCATTATTACTAGTATCATCATATACTCAGAAGCACTGCTTGTCATAATGACGTTGTGTCGTCGTGGATTTTTCAAATTGTGCAACATGCTTGTGCAGGTACTTCCCTTACCTTTTCTATGTTGATTTTGAAGCATCAATGGCTGATCAAAGGGCTCAAAATGCTCTGGGACATCTGAAGGTACTTCTTAGACATATTTGATATTGTAGTGTTTATTGGTCATTCATACAGGAAGGATCAAAGTAAGACCACTCATAAGGGTTGTCAAAGTGTATAGTTGAGCACCGAATGAAAATTGTTTTTCCTTGCAGGAATTTGCTACATTTTTGCGAGTTTTAGGGAGTTACCCTTCAGATAGTGGAATAGCTTGACATTTACAAGGTATCACTTATATATTTGGGAGTTTTTCTGAGAGATCCATTATAGATTTTTCTTTACTCTTCTTTACCGAATAAATAAATATTTGTTTGCTCAAGGGTCTTTTTAGCCTATGGCCTGAGGTATACACATCACTGTATTTTCCTTTTTCAACTTGGAAGTAAATTATTGTCGATATGGAAAAAAGGAGAATGGAAGTAGACGGCGTAAATCCTCAAATTAAGGATAATCAAAAGAGGAGATAATTAGATATTTTATCTCTTAGTTGAGACTGAGCCATTCCATGATAGAGCACAAAAATAGATGAACAACTTGCTAGGAATCTTTCTTCCCCAACTCCAAAATCATAAATTAAGCAGGTGACTTAGTGTACCAGACAGCTGAATTATAATCACCTCCCCACCTCTTCGGGGCAAAAAGTAAGAAAAGAGGGAGGACCAAATAGTGAAAGAAGGATTGCGATGTATGTATCACTAAAGGTAGAAAAAGGCATTATGAATTGTGGTCTGCTTACCTGTAATATCTAGATTATGTGTGCTGTGCGTGTCAACCTTAAGGGGTCTTATGTTAGCTGAAATAGTAGTTTGCTGAATGAAAATCGAGGAAAAGAGAAATTTGCTCAATAAAAAAGGATGCCTTTTTGGTTATCAAAAGAACTAAGGATAAAAAGGAACAGAAGTGATGAATTTCACATTTTTTGCTGATGGAAGATTTCTTTCCATTACTCTTTCATTTGGGTTGATCAAATCTGAAGAAGTTGCTTTTGGGTAGAATTTTCCTTCCATTGTTTGATGGATTCAGTAACTCATGAGAACCATGTAAAGATAATGAGAAGACACATAAAAGTTGCTGTTTACAAGGAGGAACATCTAATTGAAGAAAGAATACTCGATTAAATGTATCAAAAAATGGAAAGGATATTCTAGATTATCATCAACTTAGTTCGGAACGCAAATCTGGCTTGTTCCTGACACAGTCAATGCATGTTCATTCCTCTTTGATTTGGTGAAAGAATGCATCTAGTGTTCCTCTTTGATTTAGTGAAAGAATTGAGTCTAGTGTTCCTCTTTGGTTTGGTGAACGAATAAGTCTAGTTCTCGGTGTGAAGTTTAAGGAGCCGTTGTAGAGCCTTTTATGGGGTTTGGTGAGGAGTAATTGTTGGTTTAATTTAGGAAGAGTGGCTTTTGCGCTGTGGTCAGATCACCCAAGAATATGATAAAAATCTTTTCTGGTGCTGCTTCATTTGAAAAATCACCAGTTTTTCTTTGCCTAGAATTGGCATCATCTGCAGTTGGTATTCCAAGGCTGATGGCGCCCCGGCCCCGCCCCAAACACACACCAGCATAAGCAGAGTTCCAAGTACATCGTGAGGCCCATGGAATTAGTTGTTGACATTGCTTCTTTTTCCTTGTACCTCCCTGATGATAACCATTCAATCATGTGATTATGGTGATTGCTGTTGGTGCTCTGTCAGCAACTGCATTTGTTGATCGTGTTATTTTAAAAGCATTTGCAGCATCTGTTTACCCTTTACTTGTCTTTAGCAACTACACAATGGATTAAAGACGAGCAGAGGAAACTCTGTATCAGGTTTACAAAGAAAGATAAACTAAAATGTACTTTTACAAAGAGAAGGAAAAATTGCAGAAACGGATTGGAAATAGAAGTTTTCTTTCGGGGAGGGTAATTAGGGGATTACAAAGGATTTTAAGGTACAATAGTATAAAGTATAGGTTAAACAAGAGGTACTTGTAAGCTGAAAAGTCCTAAGTTGGGAGTGACTAATTTATTATAGCTTTTAAGCTAATTTTGGTTGTAGATAAGTCAAAAGTTTCTTATATGCTGGTTGGACCAACCTACACCCTTTAAGATATACAACTGTGGTGATCAGAGATGATGAGCAATGAAAATCTCAGAAATTGTTTGCAGGACTGGTTATGCTTTTGATCAGCTGTATTTAGCCTCTCCAGACACAAAACCATATGGTTTCTGTGACTTCCAGAAACGTCGTCATCCTCTTGTTGAGCTTTATAGAATTAGTTCGTCTATATAATCACACTTGGCATCTCAAGATTTGGTGTTTACTTGGTTCTTGATTCTGGAAGATCTTGTCATCAAATTTTGAACTTTCTAAATACTAACTAATGTTTTAATTGCTAATGCAGGCAAGCATCTAAAGACGCACGCTGGTGAAATTAGCGATTCCACTCTCTGATGGCTGAAATTCCACTATGGATACCATGCCACACTAGGATGTGATTACTGATATTCTTTTTTCAATCCAGAATTCATCATCTTTTCTGGTGTTCTCTCTTTATTTTCTATCCCAGATCTGTTCTCTTTGGGGGTTCCAGAGCGTATTGGTTCTTTCAGGAGTGAAATGTACATGAGCTAAGGATTACATGTATATGTATGTGTACAATGTGTGCCCTTATTAGTTATATTTTTGAAGAACACCCATAATTCTTTATTTCATTGGTCACACTTGCAATTAGTGTCGGTACTCCTGCAGATAGCTACTTTATAAACCATAGAGAATGAGAGAATGTTATCCCTCGTTTGGTTGTAAATATTTGGGATAACTTATCCCGAGATTAATAATTAGTTCCGGGATAAGTTATTCACCCAAATGGTGGGATAACAATCCCGGGTATAAAATTATATAAGGACAAAAAATACCCTTTTGAGATTGTTATAAATAATTAAATTATATACAATTAAACATAATTAACATAATATATTATAATTAAATATATTAACATAATATATATATATATATATATATATATATATATATATATATATATATATATATATAATTAAACATAATTAACGTATAGATATTACAACCAAACGTATAATATTATGAATATATATACGTTAATTATGTTTAATTATATATAACATAAATTCTCACACTCACATAAATTATGTTTAATTAACGTATAATATATTCATAAATAAATAAATATTTTTTTAACAATTTACCGTTCAAAATGGTTGTAAAATATATAAATTATGTTTATTTATATATTTTAATTTCTCTAAAAAATAATTAAAAAAATTAAGAATGAATATTTAAAGTTTAAAAAGAAATATACATATAAAAAAGTTAAATAAGATGGAGGGTATTTTGGTAATCAATCAATTTATTCCTAGAAATTATACTACGCATATTACTTTGAATACAATAAATCAAACACTCAATAAAAAATAATTCCAACATAACTTATCTCATCACAACTTATTCCAGTATAACTAATTCCGGTATAACTTGTTTTCAAACCAAACGACCCCTTAGATTCTTGTAGAAGTGTATAGGTGTACAAATATAATTTGACGCCTTGCAGTTTTTTATAAAGTTTTTTTTTTAAGTACATATTAGCCCCATGTAAGTTCTATAAATTCATATACGATGACTTGAATGAAACGTGGAAAATTTTCACAAATTAATATCTTATTTTTTTTTTTAATTATTAGTTTATACTACTTATCCAATTTGCTATAACTCAATTCCCAGTAGAATTATCAATTACATGTCAAACATTATACTCATGAATAAATAGTCGTATACTAAAAATCAAAGACGAAATAAAATTGGAACAACTTTAAAATGAAGTGTTATATTATTATGCTGGTATATAATGTAATTCGCTTCTAGTAGAAGATGGAGAAGGATTTCAAACAAAAAAAAAAAAAAAAAAAGGAATAGAAGGACAACACGAAAGTTTATTCCTTTTCATAATTTAAGACTAAAAAAAGACATTGTAAAGGGCTAAAAAAATAATTTCTTCCGTGCCGCCCAACCAATAAATTTGTGTAGGGTGCAACTAGATAAATTTATTTTCGTGCAATAACCTGCAAATTACATAAGAGATGTAGGGCCCGTTTGGATAGATTGAAAAGAAGTCGCTTTTAAAAAGTTCTTTAAAAGTGTTTTTGAAAGTGTTGAACTTATTTTAAAAATAAGCAGTTCCATGTTTGAATAAAAGTGTTGAAACTAAAAAAAATTATTGATGTGTTTGGTAAATAAGCATTGTTAAGCACTTTTTTTGGTCAAAATATCTGAAATATCCTTAAAGTTGTTAACAATATGTAGAGTTAATTATTATTAATTTTTATTTCTAAAATGATTCGAATTAAAATTAATATATATATATATATATATATATATATGTAGTATTTTCATGAATGACTATTAAATTTATGCGCAAAAAAAATCTTTAGAAAAAATTGAATTATTTAATGCTCGATATTTATTTTGAAACCTTATTAATTTAAATTCATACTCTTTCTTATCAGGGATGGAATTAGAATTTTGAATTAAAAATATTTAAGATAAAAAAATATTTCGATAAAAAATAGGTTTATTAATTTTTTTTTAGATAAAAAATAGGTTTTCTTGAAAGGAAAAACAAACCAACAAATAAAAAAAAAAATACAGCACATACATAATATACACTGTTAGCAAGCTACTATGTATACTTAAATTTTTTTTTATAATAATATCGTTTATTTGAATATTATTAATTATTTTAGTAAAATATATATTGTTACAAAAAAATATAATTTAATATAATATAAAAAATTGAATTAAAAAAATTAATGGTTATAAAAATTGGTATAGATCATGAATGTTATAAGTGAAAATTATAAGGGTTACAAGAGGATGATTTTGGAATAAGTGAAAATTATAGAAGATACAAAAGTCATTTATTCGGTCAATTTTTAATGAATTATAAGCTAAAAAAAAATAAGTATGGAGTGATCAACTTCTAGTTTTTGGCTTAAAAAGAGTTAAAAAATTAATTTATTTTAAACAATTATAAAATTATCAAACAATTTCAAAAGCAAAAAATAACTTAAAAACTATTTTGACCAACTTATAAGTTTATCCAAACACCCTTATAAACTGCATTAACGCAAGCTAGAAGCAATGAGCTTGATTGATTGGGGAATTGATTTTTGAACCTCCAGATACCACAAGGATTAATCATGTTTGAGTTGACATGTATTATTATTTTAATTTTTAGTTGATTAATAGCTGTTTGAGATTTTATTTTTTTTTAGAATTTTTTTTTTTAAATGAAGGATATTTGTTAAACTTTTTTGGAAAGAGCATAAAATTATTTTTGGAATTTTCCTACTTATGGAGTAATAGCATATAAAAAGGAAAATATACGATTATTGAAAAAAAGTAGTTAATTACTATGATTTATGTGGTCATTTTCACCTTTTGCCAAAGTCTGGAGTTGAAATCACAATAATTTAATTTTATGATGCAACGTCCCAAAGTTTAAACTATGTGAAATTTAGGAAAATTATCTCAATTTTTAAGGGTCAAAATCATTTTTCCTCCCCAACTTTATCTTAAAAATTAAACTTTCCTCTCAACTTTGAACAATAATCATAATCTTCCCTTTATCCTAACTGACTTTTTAAAGTTTCTATTTTACCCTTTATCATCAATTTTCTTATTCTATTTTAAAACTTCTTTAAAATCATCATATTTTTATTTAAAAAAAAAAATCATATAATAAAATTTTCATAAAAACATAAACATTATCTTCTAGGAAAAAGAAAGTAAGAAATACTAATTAAGTATATAAGCTAATGATGATCTTTATAAAGTAAATTAGCATAATAAGAAAATTAGTTTTATTAATATTAATCAAAACTATAATATTTATTTTACAAGTGAAAATAATAAGTAATACTAATTTTATAAACATATTTCAATGCAGAAAATACAAACAATAAATGAAAAAGATAAGCCTCTAGTGCCACCACGAACTATGGTCAAAGTTTTTACGACACTCTCCAACTTCATAGGGGTCCTATTATCCCCGAACTCAAATTTAGCGTATTTTTTTTTTTTTTTGTTAATGTGACACCTTTATTACATAAAATGGAGCCCACATCAAAGGTGTCATGCCATCTAAAATGATTGACAAAAAGTATCACATTAGCTAAAAAGATTGATAAAAATACGCTAAAATTTAATTTAAGGGATAATACGACCCCCGTGAAGCTGACGTGTATTGTAGCAAATTTGGTCATAGTTCGGGGGTGCTAGATGTTTTTTCTCAAAAAAAAAAAAAATAAGGTCAAATTTTAAAGATTATATTTATTTATATAGATTAAAAAATATGTAATACTTTATTAATGACAATCACAACTTATTTACTGATATAGACAATAGATAATATCGTTTCTTATCACTTGATCCTCAAACAAAAAATAAATGTTTTAATTTATCTGCACAATCTGTGAAATCAAGAGAATTGTATTATGTGTTTTCTCTACCCTTTAGTGTTAAATAACTATATAAAGTAACAGTATAGACAAACTTAAAATGTCGAATTATCATTAATAAGGTTAATTTAGCAAAATATACCTCTAAGTAAAATTTTCTTAAGGATTATGTTATATCAACAAAAATTTAAGTAATACAAAACGAATTTAGTAAGAGCATGATAAAACACGAAAATATACACACATGCATTTGCATACATATGTATCTACACACACTTAGAGGTGGGTTGTTTGGAAACAAATTATTTCGGAATTAGTTATTACAAAATAAGTTATACTAACATGCATGTGTGATAACTTATCTCATCACTGTGGTATAAATGGTGCGACAAATAATTTTGAAACTACCTAATACATCTAATTAAACGCAAATAATTTTGAGACTACTTAATACATCTAATTAAACACAAATAATTTTGAGACTACCTAATACATCTAATTAAATGCAGGATAATAATCATGAACTTTATATTTGAATTATTATAATTACACCTCACACCAAATGATTCTTTAATACATATAATACTAAAATAACGATCTTAAAAAATAACATTGAATTTTGTGATAAATTTATAAAAAAGTATTAATTTGCTTATAAAGTTAATAAACTTAAATAAAATGCTACAAATATCTATATTAAAAAAATATCCATTATATATAATATAAAAAGATATTACATACATATAGGATTAAAATTACAGAGGAGTGGGAGTTTGACTTTTTAATTAAAGTTGGGGAGTGAAAATAATTTTCACCCACTTTTTAATAAACTTAAAGTAACAAAATTAGTCACAAGTATATTTTTTTTTTTTGACTATATATATATATATATGTATATAAGTACGTTTTATCTACCTCAGACATAATTAAAGAAATCATTTCTACTTAAGTTTAGATTCTGCATTATTAGAAGGCATAAACAATAAATTTCAAGATATAAAAGTAAAACCAAGAACGAATAATGCAACCCCGCTATAGTGGTATTTATCCTGCTATAGCGGCTTCGCTATAACGACGTATGTCGTTATAGTGGCCTGAAGCAGTTTAAAGAGATGGGAAATGGGTTTATTGACTATTTCTATCCTCTCACCGGAATATCACTCTCTTCTTTGTCTCGAAATTTAGTTCTCAGAACGTCACACGGTGCTTCGAACTATAAGTAGTCGTGAGTTAATCCTGACTTCTTTCTACTAAATCTAAATCTCAAAATAGGGAAATATAAATATGGGATCATACTAAATGCGGAAATTCTACCAGGAACATACTAATCTCACAAGTCTTGGTAAAATAATATTGAAAATCTGCATATTGAATTTTTTCACGAGTACTTTTTTTTAGTAATTTTATTACATCGCTTTTAATTAGTTATCCATTGATATTTTAAATTAACTTGACGACTTATATGGGATCCACTAAAAAAAATTCACAACTAAATTTTATAGTAATTTTATTATATCACTCCTGAATAGTTATTATAAGTTATTTAAGTATTAGATAATTAATTATTATAAGTCATTTACGTATTAGAAAATTAATTATTTAATTTTAAAAAGTAAAATAGATATATATGACATATCTGCTTCATTTGCTTCAATCGTGATTTTACTATATCATCTCTAATTAATTATATAAGTCATTTAAATATTAGTTTATAAATAATAATTAATAACAAGGGTAAAATAATTAAAAAAATTACAAATTAAAAATGATCAAATAAAGTACTTTGCAATAGTAATATCTGTGTTAAAAAATGTATTAAAGTAGTATATATATTGAGATCTAAATGAGTAGATTCAAACAAAAAATTAAATACATAATTACGGTCTAAGATCTGAGTGATTAAAATACCAATTTTTATTAGGTGCAATTAAATGAAGCATAAAATACGTCGTAAACAAGGAAAAAACATTTTCGTTTTGGTAATCGACATACTTGACGACCACAGCTTGCTCCTTAATTTTACTATATCACTCCTAATTAACTATTATATGTCATTTATATATTAGAAAATTAATAGAGTAATAATTAATAAAATAAATAAGTAAAATAGACATTTATGACGAGTCTGCTTCAGTTGCTTCAACTGTAATTTACTACATTACCTCTAATTATAAATTATTTAACTACTAAAAATTAATCTCCTATTTTTCTTCTTTCTCCTTTACCACCGCCTCTATCAACACCACAACAAATATCATCTTCTCATTTGGCGTCACCACCAGCACCAGTACCTCCATTTTTATCATAAATATCACTTTTTTGTGGGCTTCTTCTCCAATCAGATCTTTTTTCAGAAATTAAGTGTTGTTGCAGCAACTTCGATAATTGCTGCAACAATTTCGATAGTTGCTACAACAACTTCAATGATTGTTGTAACATAACAACTAATAGTAGTTGTTGCAACAATTATCGTAGTTGCTGAAACAACTCTCATAGTTGCTGAGACGGAAGAACGAAATGAAAAGAGAAAGAAAAAGAAGAAGAGGAGATGAAGAAGAGGAAAATATGGAGAGAAAGAAAAAGAAGAAAAAGATTAAAAGATAAAAAAATGGGGAAAATTCTAAAATTTGAAATTTGGAGTTGAGTACTTTTGAAAAAATTAAAAAGTTTCTAAAAATTACACTTTACACCCCCAATTAACTTAATCATAATTTAAATGAAGCTTTAACCTTAGCCGGTCAAAGTTATCACCTCCAACTTAATTTTCTCTACTATATTGTTGTTTTTCTCAATTTGGTCTTGTTTTTATCCGTCTGTATATTCTGCATATCTATTTGGGTATTTGATTGGTATAAAGATTGGTTGGGCTGCGACCTGGAATTGTGAATTCGAATTTGTAATGGAACGGAGTTTTATTGATAACAACCAACGATTACAATCAACGAATAAAGAAACACTAAGCTATACTTCACTGTGAATCTGCGACTTCCACCATGGATACATGTAGTAAAGCTTAGAATGGAGTAATGAAGAAGAAGATAGAGTAGAAGAGAAAGAAGAAGTTTCTAAAAGATTAGTCAAGGAGAATTTTGATCAAATTCAATACTGCCGATCCCAATTTTTGTTAAGGATATTTATAGAATTGATTGAGTTGGTGCTGAGTTGGCTGCCCTAATAATTGGGCTAATTTCTACCGTTATTTTATTATTATCTTCACCGTTTTCACCGTTTCTTGTAAAATATCTGCTGACCCCATTTCTCTTTTTCATGATTATTCAATTGGTGCATGGAGACATAACAACTTTGGGTTATTACACTTATGCCGGGATGGATTTTAGGATTATTTTATCAGCCGAGAAACAATTTGTTTAGTTATGTAAATATCACTTTTGTATCAATATGCAATTTTGCTTATTAAAAATAAAATAAAATAAAGTTGGTATAATTTGAATGCTTGATCCATGTGTTATTACTTCTTTAATATATTGTGGTGGTTATAGCTTCATCCCTTGGTTTTGTATGTTCTCAGACTAAAGCTGCCCCTGTTCTCACAAACAATGATCCCAGTGGTGGTATCTCTCTGCTGCAGTTTGCTTTCGAGGAATTCCAGTTATTGATCTCTGAGAGTATGACTAAGCCTGCTCCAACTTTTTTTATGCGGATTTTATTTCGATTTGTATATTCACTCATATACGAAAAATATATATTGACACTAAACTTCCTCCAATTCTTTTATTCGATTTGCATATTCACTTATCTACGTAAACTTTATATTCACAGAATGGATCCATTTTGTAGAAGGCATATCTCATGCTCTTTTTGGTCGACTCCAGGTAGAAAGTCGTGTCTTGGTACCTTTCTGTGTCGTCTTTATGTGGTTGGAGCTTCACATTTGCTTTATCTTAATGGTTTGTGTTCACAGGATGAAGCTGCTTGCGTTCTCAAAGACAAAGGTTTTGAGGCATCACCATTACTTAAAGAATTTCTCGATGGTGATATGGTGTGTGGTTGAACCCTTATGCTGTAGATCCGAAGCTCTGTTGATTAGCTAGCTTATTTTATTTTGTTTCCAAACTATAGGCTGAATGTGATTTTTAATGGTAATTGATTTGTTGGTTTACAGTTAGATCCTCAGTCAATGGTTGTTCGTGATTTTGCTAGCAGTCGGCCGCTGCCATTGACAAAAGAACGCAAAGAAATGCTCTCGGACAGTATGACTAAGACTGCACCAGCTTTTTTTCTACTGATTTTACTAACTTGCATAGCATTAACATGAAAGTTTTTGTTTGCAGTATTGAGTCGTATTGTAGAAGATGTATACTCTGTTTTGGTTTATTGTCTAAACGATAAATATCTGCTGCAGCTCCAGGTAGAGAGTGATGTGTTGATTACTAGCCTGTTTCTTTTTTTTTTTTTTTTTTTAGTATATTGTGGTTGTTGCATCACCCTTGTGGTTTTGAGTTCACAGACGAAAGTTGCTCATGATTCTGGTAGCTACAGTGATTCTGGTGTTTTGCCTGGTGGTGTCTCTATGCGGCAGTTTGCAATCAAAGAATTCCAAAAATTGCTCTCTAACAGTATGACTGAAGCTTGTGCCAGCTTCTTTTCTGCTGATTTTATTTCAATTTGCATAGTTACGTATTTGCAAACAATTATTGACAGAATGGAATCCTTGTTTAGAAGATATATCTTATGGTTTAGTTCGTGGACTAGTCAAACAGAGAAAGTGTTGTCTACAACTCCAGGTAGAGAATCGTGTCTTGATTACTTTACTGTACCTTCTTTATTTGTTTTTAGCTTCAAAGTTGCTTTATCTTAACAGTTTTGTGTTCTCAGTTTGAAGCTGGTTGGGTTCTCACATACAAGGGTTTTAAGGGCTTGCCATTACTTCAAAAGTTTCTGGATGATGATATGGTGTGTGACTCACCTCTCATGTTGTATAGACTGAAGCTTTATTGATTAGCTGTTGATTATATCTTGTTACTAAACTATAGGCTGTATGTAGTTTTTAATGGTAACTGATTTGTTGTTTTACAGCTGGATCTTCGGTCGATAGTTGCCCCTGTTTTACCTATCAATCTACAAGAGCCAGTGACGAAAAAATATGAAGTGTTTTATGAAAGTATGACTAAGATTGCTCTGGCTTCTTTATTGCCGAGTGTATTCAACCTATATATCATTTATGTGCAATTTTTTATTGGCAGAATTGAATCGTATTGTAGAAGATGTGTACTCTGATTTTGTTGAGCTTCTAGTGAGTAGATATTTGCTGAAACTCCAGGTAGTGAGTGAATTTCTTTGCATTCTTTAGTGTATTTTGGTTGTAGTTTCACACGTGCTTTATACTTATGGTTTCACGTTCATAGCCTGACGCTGCTGGTATTGCTAAAGAAAGTATTCCAATATTCGAGCACCTGCCTGTTTCTTGTCAAATAATTCAAACAAATCTTCAGGAGGTTGATCTGGTGTGTTTTAAACCCTTTATGTAGTATAGACTGAAGCAATGTTGATTAGCAGACATTTTAATTTGTTACGAAACTATAAACTGACTGTGGTAACTGAGTTGTTGGTTTACAGGTTGATGTTCAAACAATAGGTTTTCTTCTTGAGTCTGCTGATAGCGATATACAACTTTTGGGAATCAAACTACTCGAACAATTGTTCTCTGAAGGTATGACTTTGACTGCTCTTGCTGATTTTATTCAACTTGCATATCACTTACATGCAAACTGTCATTCGCAGGTTTCGCTTCCGAAGTTAAGGGTATTCTAAGATCTTTTGTTGTTGATGTTGTTCCTCTACTGACACACATTACATGGAAAA
The DNA here is from genome assembly GCA_030864225.1 of Capsicum baccatum var. pendulum. Classification (NCBI taxonomy): domain Eukaryota; kingdom Viridiplantae; phylum Streptophyta; class Magnoliopsida; order Solanales; family Solanaceae; genus Capsicum; species Capsicum baccatum. The sequence continues at coordinate 34,636,984 of CM061560.1, forward strand.
TGGATTCACCAGAGGTCCAGGTAGATTGATATGTTGATTACTTTTTTGTGTCGTGTCGTATTAAGCTTCACATTTGCTTTATCCTTATGATTTTGTATAGTTTAAAGGTGCTTGGGCTCTCATACACATCATATCTTACTACTCGATGAAACCTTCATCGTTGATTAAGTATGGCTTGGTGGAACCTCTTTTAGAGCTTTTGGAAATCGATAGTGTTTGTGAGAAGGTATGTTGTAAATTTGACAGATCCCTTAGACTGAAAGTATGTTTATTAGCAGACTGATTGCATTTTCTTTCCAATTATAGGCTGAGGAGGAATTGCAGAAAATTGATTTTAACCCTGTAAGTCGTGATCATGCTCTCAAGTGTGGGGCCTTGCTCGTTTTGCTGAAGAAGTTGAGCACTAGCAACGGTTCAATACTGAGAAAACTCACGTTGACTATATTAAACCTCTTTGTGAGCTTGTCAATGTAAATGACGATGAAGTGGTTCTAGAAAATGCATGCCGTGCGTTATGTTTGATTTCTGGTGTGGTAGATTCATCCGGCGGTGCAAGTGAAGTTATGGGTGTAGCAGATATTGGAAAAAAAAAAAAAAAGTAAGCCAGAGGGAGATTAATGATGCCTTCTATGCTGCTAATGTTCTTCCGGTGCTAGTTAAGCTTCTCAAGTGAGTGGGATGTTTAAGTTTCTCATTTAACGTATTTCTTCATATTTGAGTTACAATTGAATCTGATATTTACGTCAATTATGGTTTTCAGCAAATATAGCTCTCATTCAATAATCTCCACTGCCATCCGTACAGTTGCAAAAATTGTTGTAGATGATTAAAAAAGATGATTTACATAGATGAGGTAAGAAAGTTTTGCTCACCCTTGTAAAATAGTGATTGCCTTAGATTGATTTGCTGGAGGTGGTCATTTATTTTTCTTTCTTTGCTGTCCTGTTACACTACTATAACATTAGCCTTCCTTCGATATGCTAAAATAGTTCCGTGCTTGAAAATGAATTATTATTTATTTCAATTGTGTAACTGAGACATACATGCATATTATTGTTTGGCTAACGTAGTCAAATATATCCGTAACCCAGGATAAGAAAGAATGCTTCCTTCATTGCCTGTTGAGCTTGCTAGATAGAAGACTAGAGGAAGAGATAGTCTGCATCATTATAGCATGTATTACTGGTGAGAGCACTCTATGGGCAGAGGTATGTCATCAATGGTTGGAATTGTTAAGCAGTAGTAGGCTGTTTATAGCCTTCTATAGTTTTGTATTTCTATTTGGTGATTAATGGAGATGTTAGTTATGAAAAGTATACTTCTTCAAATACGTGTTTATGTTTTTCTTTTCTTTGTAAACAAATATTGACGTAGTTCATACAATGTAAGACTGAAGAGTAGCCCCTCTAATTGATGAACTTCATCTGAAGTGTGATATGATGCGGGAAAAGTTGTTGATTTAGGTATATGAGTTTTATAAAACTAAATTGGAGGTTTTACCTTAATCATGTATCCTTGTGGTTCACGTTTGAATCTCAGGCTGTATTTGCTGCTGGTTTAATAGAACCTTTTTGCAAGTTGGTTGCAATTAAAAAAATGGGTATTGCTGCTGTTGCAATTGCAAATGCTATTGATGTATTTGCTGCTGGTTTAATAGAACCTTTTTGCAAGTTGGTTGCAATTAAAAAAATGGGTATTGCTGCTGTTGCAATTGCAAATGCTATTGATGGTACTGCAGATGATGAACAGAAAAAGTATGTAGCGTTTTTTCATGGATAAATCTTCTCTGATATTTTTTTTGATTGAACTCTCAGTGTTTTCTTTGTGCTTTTGGCTTTAGGTCCTTGGTGACATGCTGCATAGATGTTTTGTGTAATTATGTTGGCCATCAGAACAAGTGGGCTGGCATCAGTCTCAGACGAATAGAGAAAATATTGAAGCTTGGAGAAGCAAAAAAGGCAAATAATGGTGGCTATAATGTTTATGCTCAGCAGATCAAAGAGGATGTAAAGTTGGAAGATTTTTGGACACCCAGATTTAAGTCACAAGCTAAGGCAATATTGATGACATATTGGCCATCAACGCAGTGGCCATATAGTAAGAGTGTTAGCACCCACACCCCTTGATCCATTAGATCAACTGTAAGAGGATCCATTCACAGAACTAACTCAGCTAGATAGTCTTTAAACTATGTGATGAAGCATAATGTGTTGTAGCCTATGTGATGAAGCATAATGTGTTGTAGGCTTCAAGCATAATGTGTTGTAGGCTTAAGAGTTTATTTATTTGTATTCCCTTATGACTGCTCTTAAAATAGGTGTATACTCGAGGCATCTTATCCTCTTTCCATTTCTGTGTTGTTTTTTCCTGGTCTTGCTTTGGATATTCCTGGTCTTGCTTTGGATATTAAATTTTGGTCTAGTGGAGAAAGTGTAACTGGTAAAACGGAAACTTCTAATATGCTTATGTATTATCTTGTACATCTTTGTCGAAGGACCAACTCTAGAACAATAAGTTCTAGAAGTAAGATAACCTTTCTCTTTAGCAGTTTATGTTGAAACTAGTTCAAAATTTATGTTATCGTTGACACAGAGTCCAGCCCGTTCGTGAAGCATTTGGAAGTGCTGATCTGCTTCAGCAATTTTGTTGAGGATCTCTAAATGTGACTATTTCTGGTATAATCTTGATGTAACTAGTATAATCTTTTCAGTCATTTTGCTACGTTTGTCGAGATACAATTTGATAAAATTGGGGTAATATCTGGCGCATCTATGTGAACTTACCTTCCGGAGGGATACCATGTCAGCCAAATCTCAAATCCTAATTGAAAACTAACATTGTTTTCATCTTCTTTGTGCTGCTCCAGCTTAGGTATCTATGCTGCTCTTTTAATCGTATATAACGTTGGTAATACAGAATAATTATGACATTCTTTTGCTTGGTCAGTCCAAATGTTATGCATTGGATGAAGTAAATGATGCTGATGAATATCTTGCAACAGCTACTAACTTCAAACCTTAGTGGAGCCTTTCTTACAGTCTTGAGCAAGTCTGCATCAATTTTACAAATGAAAAGTTAGCAACAACATTTTAACCAGGTTATATCTCATTGCTGCATTTATGCCAACAGTACAGGAGTTTTCTAAGCATATGTTATATATTAGCCAACATTTCAGTCTATATGTCAGCTAGCCTATTATGCAAAACCACTAGAATACTAGTATTAACATGGTACTAGTTATAATGTATAGTTTTAATACGTGAATAACTGACTTCCTCATTAACAAGCATATGAATTCATAGGGTGTTAGTTTTTTCTTTTTTTTGCTATCAGATTCGAGTTTGTTTTACATTTAATTCAAATATTAGCAGGAAGATTAGCAGCTCTATTATTTGCATTTAGTGTAAAATCTAAGGACTTTGGTTTAATAAATTTCGAAAATCTTGTTTCTTTTTTAAAACTCCCTTCGAGCTCCAACCATTTTTGCTCCCGGGATGACTCGAACTTACGACTTTAGGATTATAGTACGTTATTAGAGAACAACATTATGATTTTAGAGTGATTTTGGAAGTTTCGAAGGGATCACGACAACTAGGGTTGAAAGGGGTTCATCCGAACCCTTTGTCAGAAAATTATAGTGTATATACAAAAGTCAAAATGTCCCTTTATGTTTAGTAAACGTTGAATGTCCCTTGGTTTCTTCGTGTGTTTGCTCCTTCAAATAATGAGTTCCCTTAGTGAAAATGCCGACCAGGTTGTCACAGCCTACTACCATCAAACTGTTGAGATCAGAAAAAGAGAAAGATGTCGATTCCAAGCTAAGGTTCATCGAGTCCTCATCGATCAACACCCCTGTTTGATCGAAACACTTGCTCCCTACATTGTTCTTGAAAAGTATGTTAGCATCCAATAAATCAACCACTTCAATACTTTTGCCAAAAAGAAAGGCCTTTGGAGGACTGAACAGAGCTCACAGGTTATACCAAACAAAGGGTCAATTGAGCAGCCTGTTTCGTTACCAATACCAAAAGGAAATGAAACAGTTAAGCTCCCGCATTTGCTATCACAGCCAAGTTTGGTTATGGTAGTGGTATTAGCGATGGATTTTATTGTTAATTGTAATGACGAAACTGAGAACAGGCTGCATATTAATATTATCAAGTGAAGGAAAGCTATATCAGAAGCATTTTGGGATTGAAAAAGAATGATACAAGTTACACTGCGATCTTAAATCAGAAGAAGGATTTCAAGAAATGACATCGCGTATTCATGGATAGCTATGTGAATCGATTGATCAAAGAATTTTGATATTGGCTAATGAACATGTAATAGCATCTAGAATACATGGCTGAACCATTCAACTACTTGGTGCTTTGATACTCAATAGACCTTATACAACTCTCGGTGTAAATTTCTACTCTATCCTCCTGAATCCCTCCATAGCCAACCTCTCACACTTTCGAACGGAGCATTCGTGCATCTCCACATCACATGCACGAATCATCTCAACCTCGCTCCCACATCTTGTCTTCTCCTGAAGTCACTATTATTTTGTCTTCCATCTTCTTTGTCTTTCTAGGCTATAACTATGGTTGTCAATCCAGTCGCGGAGCCAAAATTTTCCCTAAGGGAACTCATTATTTGAAGGAGCAAACACACGAAGAAACCAAGGGACATTCAACATTTACTAAACATAAAGGGACATTTTGACTTTTGTATATACACTATAATTTTCTGACAAAGGGTTCGGATGAACCCCTTGCAACCCTAGTTGTCGTGATCCCTTCGAAACTACAACAAGGGAAGTCATAACTCTGAATTTAGACCTTCAATAAGTCACCTAGCTAATGCATGGAGAAAACCTATCTAGACAAGCTTAAGTAACCCCTTCGTTAAGTCTTGGAACCTTAGACCGAGTTTAACCCATAACCTACTTCCATCCTCCTCCCTACCGACGGATACATGACCCCTTGCTCAACCATAACTATCTTTTCCATTCAACCACCCGAGACAAGATAATTAGTCAAGCATCATTAAGCATTCCGTGTTAAGCTGTAAACAGTCAAACACTTAACTAAGACATAGGGTAATTAAGCTAATCCATGCCCAAACTAATATACACTTAGTTCAACAAGTATCCAATAAGTAGTTAAGAGTACAAGCAAAAATTAATACGCTTACAAACAAATCAAGTCAAACAAGTCAAAGCAACTTAAGCAATATCAAGAATATATAAACATATTCTCCGGTTCACTCATGGAATTATCAAACTCACCTGAACCTTGTACATACACGCTATAGGTATCGTAATCACCCTCTAGACATGACCTGTAGGAGACAAGTTTCGTCCATGTACCTAAATCCCAGACACAAGGCTCTGCCAGCCTTATCCCACCAACAAGTATGAGAACGTTCCAATTACCAAGATATTCCATAATAAGCAATAAGGCAACCAAGAGAATTCAACCATGGTACAAGTCATTTGAATAAACTATACCAAAAAATCATGCACCAATAAGCTCCACTACAAAGTAGTTAACATGCACATGTAGTACAAATTGGATTAAACTACTATACCACCACTTACGCTACTATTTAGAGCCTAAGTCACTATACACACCTCAATGCTTTGGTTCAAAACTACAACAGGGATAACCACCTTAGATTATTCGAAAGTTTACCTACACCCTACATGATATTATCATTTCGATAGAGATTTAACTAAAAATGGGTCATCTGCCCCTTCATCACTACTCTAAACTCTAAGCCCACAATAATAAACACCGACATACATATAAGCACCAGTATACGTAATCACTACAACATAACATAATAAGGTATACAATACAACCCTATTCCATATGTTATTTGAACTTTAATCAGTTTTAGCTACCCTAACCCCGTGCCCGGAGGCCTAGAGATGAAATTTGCCGTCTATCTATGCCATAGTCATGCTCTCTAATCGGGTTTATACTACTCAAATAACCTTAGCTTACCTAGATATCAACCAACTGTAGGAAGAATGAATGACTGCAAATTACACCCTTGCTAGGTTCACGGACTTGTTCTTCCTTGAAAATCCATGGGCTTGCACTCATCCGTACCCCTTTCTCTTCTTCTCCATGGTTCCAAGACATGGGAGACAACTTTAAAGGTTTTTGAAGTCTCCCCACATCGTTTATTTCACTCTAGTGGACAAAAGAAATAAAATCCCATTAAGTGGGTTTCTGTTCTACTTCATGTCGCTAACACGACACCGCTATAACAGAATAATCCGGTTACAGCAGGATGATGTCAGCCCATCCAATTCTTTTTAAATTCTAAAATTTCTACTAATTGTGTGACCAACACAAGTTGAAAAATGTAATCCAATTAATAATCGAATCTCCTATCCATCTCGAAATGTTTCCTAATAATGATGGATTGGGTCGTTACAACAGATATCAATTCATCCATCGTTTGTCTTCGAATGATCAAGAAGAACGACCATCCCGGGTGTAGGTTTGAACTTAACTACCTTTCAACGATATGATAAGTAACTAGTTTATGCTGGAACCCTAAACCTAAACTAAATTACCTAGCAAACTTATAGAAACAACCACCCAACCCTGGATCACTAGACTTTAATTAGTATCGAAGTCCTATTAGTGGTCCAAATAGGAAGGATCTTTACGTGCTCATAAAGGCACAACGCGAAATAGGAAACTCATTTTCTCTAAGTTCCCGAGGTACCCAGGGACTCGTCAACTACGGACATTTGGATTGGGTGCTCAAAACTTGAATCCTAAAATTTTTTCCCAGGCTTGAGGTGGAACACCACATGAAATATCAACTTTTTTAGAAAAAGATGAATTCTTTTTTGATCCATCTAGTGTTCGACATCCTATAAGAGTCTGCTTGAATTTGAATCACGCATTGCATGATCCATTTTTGGAGTTTTCTTAAGCACATGACGAGACGGCTTAATATCTTTCCAATCAAAGTATCAATCAAAGACAAGTTCTATCAAGCCCATGATATGAAAGAGAGGATTCACTTTCTGAAATTCAAGTGTCATAGTTCCTCTTTTAGAAGCTAAAGTTGAATGATCAAAGTCTCCTTTAAGTTCAATCAAAGAGATCAAAGCGAAGTCATCAAATTAAGTATTCAAATGGTCTCCCCTAAGATTGACATCTTTCTCAAATAAACCAAATATCTCACGCTCTCAATAAAATTTATTCTCATTTTAAAGATTCAAAACTTGAAATCGCTAATTAAATAAATGTGAAAGGCATCAATACTCTGCATACATATATGTGAAATGTGCTATTCCACGTACAGGAAAACTTAAATCCACTGCCGGTGGATTTAAGTTCTTAGTTTTTGCACTAGCAGTGGACCCCACCGAAACAATATAACAATTGCTGAAAAATATGCAACAATTGTTGAATAATTTATCTAGCAAATGCTTCCAAAAATTGCTACGAAATGTTCAACAACTAATATACTTGTTGTAGCATATATTCAACAATTGCTATAAAAATGTTCAATAATAAATTTATTTATTCTGGCATATTTCAACAATTATTATGAAACATTCAACAACAAGCGTACTTGTAGCATATTTTAGCAATTGTTATCTGCAACGCCCCAATTTTCTGTAACCGGAACGTCACATGGTGCTCATGATCCTGAAGGACCACAAGCTAACCCTCTTCTGATATTTGTACCTGTTCACTGCATAATATAATAAAATACATGCGGAAAACTGGTGGAAACTTGCCATAAGATTCAAAATATCTAAAATACATAATTCTGCAAACTGAATACTTATACAACTGTCCGAAAAGCCTATAACTGTCTGAACTGTGGAGTTGATGTGACATGTCCCCGACTACCTCCGTCTAATAAAATAAACTGGATATAATACTATACTGGAATAATAATCGTCCTAGAAAGATGAGGATTCTCTAATACTTCTAGTGCTGCTGACTGAATCAGGACTGCTAAGGGAACTCTGGATCTCATGTCTCTAAACCTATGGTGTCAAATAAAATAACAACACTATAGTGCAAATGCGTCAGTACGCTGGAATGTACTGAGTATGCAAATGAGGTAAGGCTAAATGCAAGGGTTTATGCATAAACAATTACTTAACTGAATGATATGCAAGAGCTGGATTAGCACACATAGAGAATCTGTAACTACTGAACATACTGCACATACTGACTCTGAGCATACTAGGACTAAATCTGATAACTGATACTGGACATACTGTCAAGCTAAACTTTCTGAACATACTGAGATTCTGAGTATCTGGAGCTACTGAAACTGATATCTGAGTTCACTAACTATGGAATACTGTATAACCGAGTCAACTAATATCAACAACTGAGTCTAAGCCTGCTAATATCGACTGGCTGAATCTAAGATCGAACCTATCTAGCAGATGATCTCTAAGTCTTTTATAATGATAAGGAATAATTAAATCTGAATTTAAGATCAAGCCTATCTAACGGGTGTTCTCTGGATCTTCTGATAATGAGAATACTCAACTGAATCTGAGACTGAGATCAAGCCTGTCTAACGGGTGATCTCTGTAAGTACTGATGCTGAATAACTTTATGTGAGACCAGGCCTATCTAGCGGGTGGTCCACGAATCACTGGAACTATCTGAGTTTCTTACTGAGATAGATGATTGTATCTGATAGTCCTGATTTTTGAGTTCTACTCTGAAGACTGATACTGAAATTGTAACTGTAGGAGTTCTCACTTACCGACATGCCCCGAGCCTAAACTAGTGGGGTCCAACCTGTAACCCCAGCTGGAAGGGTGTCAATATCGTGCCACGGATAAAGACCTCTCTGGTCAAGCCTATCTGACGGGTGCGTAGGAAGTCAAACCTAAGGTAGTATAATAGTCAAGCCTCTCTGATGGGTGACAAACCTTTTTCTGACGGGTGACTCCTACATCCTGCGTTGGCTACGCAGTTCTGGAGTTCAGGGATTGCTCCTAACGACTCTGCCTCTCTGACGGGGAGCCGCCATCCCTGCACTCGCTTGGTGCTAGCTCCTACTCCCAACTGGAAGACTCTGAACTGATTCTTAGAACTTGTACTTCAACTAAACTGAATCTGTTACTGAATTTCTTACTTGACTGAGGTGACTGAGTTCACTTGGTTCCGTTATCTGACGGAATATGTCTGAATTCTACTTTCTGTCTGAATACAGTTGAGTTCTGTAACTTATAGGGGCTTTACTAGAATCTGAACTGAATACTGAGTACTGAGCTTGATTAAACTGAATACTGAGATTTACTGAGTTTTCTTACTGTTCAGCCATTGACTAAGTTATATTGATCATAGCACGACTAAGATTATCTTGAGACTGACTCGGCTCTAAGCATACAGCTATATTTTTCGGGTACAAGTACCCCCAGGACTTGATGGAAGGAAACTGACAGGACTCGACTCTTTGAATTCATGACCAACATCCATATCATAGTAATGAATTCACCATATACTCAATAAAACATCACTTTAAGCACTTGGAAATACTAATATGTATTTTTATAGGAAATGCAAGTCAACACTTCATAACTTATTCCACAAGATCTTGCAATAAACACATAACATGCATTCAAGGTACATAATTAAGGATTTCATGCTAACATGTTACCATCCATTCACTAAAGCTTTTTAACAAACACTTGGCATGCTTAACTTATATCAAACTTGGGGATTTCTAGTCAACATTGTCATAATGACCCAATTTTCTTCATACAAGCATTTTATCAAACATGTAGGGAACATGCTTTAGTTATTCAACAATTACTACTTATAAATATCATGACTCCATCAACCAATTCATCATACAAGGATTTCAACATAATATGATCATAGTTCAACATACATGGAAAAATATGATTATTTCCAACGTCAGTCAACGTATAACAACATCATACTTCAATCATCTTGGCCTTACAACAATTCATTACACCAATTAACATGATTACATAATTCAACATGCTTCTTAAAGAGGTTTTATTATGAATACTACAAGATCAACACATACTAGGGTTAAAGCTTGAGTCTTTATCATCAAATCATGAATTTAATTTCAACCACATCAAGAACTTCAATTTCAAACCACATAAATCATAAAAACTCATAAAAAATATTATTTTTAAATTTTTAAAAAGGATTCTTGAGCTTCTTGGGTGAAAGGAACCCAAGGATCAACACTTGCATACCTTAATATTTGAAATTGGATGAATTCTAATGCTTGAGACTCTATCCGCACTTATAATAAATGATTCTCGAAGCCCACACTATGAGTAACTTGATTCTTGAAGAAATTTTGAAGATTTATGGATGATTTTTTGGAAGATTAATGTTCTTGAATTGAAACCCTAGATATTTTCTTAAGAGAATTGGAAGAGAAAATGATGAAATTAGGGTTTGGATTGGGGATCTCATATTTATAGAGGCCTCTAAAAGATGGGAAAAGATCAAAATATCCTTGCAAAAACATCCCTTAATTGCTGAAAAAAAAAATAGCTCACGACATTCGTGACAAGTCGTCAAGCTAGTGATAAGTCGTCATGAAATGTCGTCACAAAAGGGTGAAATCTTGATTTTCTGGTTAAGGTTGACAGCATTGGTGATAAGCCGTCACGGGTGTGACGACTTATCACAAAATGTCGTCACTGGGGGTGGAAATCTGCCCAGGGCTGATGACATTGGTGATAAGTCATCACGTTTGTGACAGCTTATCACGAATGTCGTCACTCGGTTTCCCAACCTGACATGCTAGAGTAAAATGGGCATAACTCCTTGCTCCGATATCGAATTTGGACAAAATTGGTATCGTTGGAAAGATAATTCAAAGATCTTTCATTTGATATACAATAGGTCCTCTAATTAGATATATACAATGAGTTATGGTCGATTGAAGTTGACTGAAGTTTTGATGCTCACTAAAACTTGAACGATAGGAAAGCTTTCAACTTGTCCTTGAGTTAGGGGACCTCTATGATCTTAATTCATGCTCAAATAGATTCCCACACTACATAATTGATTAACAAACTAAATTTACATAGGATTCGAGGCTTTTGAAACATCTACGCTTATGAATGACGGATTTCCATTCTAGTCCATAATGTTGGGTGTTACATTATCAACCATTCAGCAACAAACATACTTGTTGTAGAATATTTCAGCAATTATCTTAAAATATTCAGAAACTAATGTACTTGCTGTAGCATATTTCAACAACTGTTATGAAATTTCTAACAACTGTTGTATATATTTTAATAGTTACTGCAGTTGATGAAACATTTATTAGATAAATTATTTAATAGTTATTACATATTTTTCAGCATTTGCTACACTATTTTGATGGGTCCACTGTCAGTGTAAAAAGTTGTGTCCACCGGCAGTGGACAGAAGTTAATCCCTTCCACATATGAGCCAACACTAGCTAGTCAGCATAAAATAACGTGCAAGATACATAACAGTATTGCGTTTTCTTTAAGTCCAAGTGCACTCACCTTACAATTATTTTTTCTTTTAAAAAGTAGTAACCACTACTTTCCAATTTCCACTATACTATCAATATGTCGTGTAGAAAAAAATGAAAGAGACTGAAATAAAGAGAAAAAAGAAAGAGTGAAATTGATTATAATCAACTCCTAGGTATGAATCATTTGTTGATGTACGACCATAAACTGCAAGCTATTTTTAATACTTAAAAATATAAGTTATTATTAGAGTGGGTAAAAGTCCTACATTGATTGGAGAATGGACTGGTAGTTTGTTTATATGGACTTAGATAATTCTCACCTCTTGAGGTAGCTTTTGAGGTTGAGTTAGACTAAACGTCCATTCTTGTCATGGTATTAGAATCAGATTCACCCTCGTTTTGAGCTCCCGATCCATGCGTTAGTGCCAATTGGGCCTGGGCGTGAGGGGTATTAGAGCGGGTAAAAGCCCTAGAGTCAGGTCCATCCCCATTTTGGGCTCTCGATCCACGCGTCAGTGCCAATTGGGCCTGGGCATGAGGGGGTATTAGAGTGGGTAAAAGTCCCACATTAGTTGGGGAATGGACTTGGGTAGTCCTTGCTTATATGGACTTGGGTAATCCTCAACTCTTGAGCTAGTTTTTGTTAGGGTTTTTGATCTGATTTTTTTACTATATTTAAATTTTACTTTTTCTTAGAAAGAAAATAAAAGTTACCATCATTACTTTTACTTTTCCTGAAAGAAAAAAATATAATTTTTTTCCATATTTGGTTAAACCTCTTTCTTGGAGGAAAGATTTTGGACATCTATAAATAGAAGACCCCCTTCTCATAACATCCACGATGTAGTCTTTTAAGAGTTTCGTAGGGGAGATTTTCTCTCTCATTAGTTTTATGCTTTTTAATATTATTTTTAATATTATGTTTTATATGTAGGCCAATTAGCCAAATCATATAATAAAATTATGTTTTTTAGTATTGTTTTTCATTGTCATCTTATTTATCGTCTCATAATTTGTAACTAATAGCTTCCGCATGACGCCCTCTCGATTTCGAACCCAACAAGTGGTATCAGAGTTTACGGTTTAATGATCCAATGGTGTGGTAAGACGAGATTAAACAGGTTCAAAGCGGTTTCAAAATCAAGCTGCAACAATTTGGATGATAATGAAGATTTTTGTCAAACTACATGTGGAAAAAAAAATTTCAAACAAAATTTCTACAATCTTGCTGCTTATCCATCTTTAAAACCAAAATCAATTTTCAACCCATGTTTATGGGCTTCAATTTTCAACCCATACTTGCTTAAACACTTGGGCTCCTTTCAACTCGTGCATTTATTTTTAACGCATGAGCTCTACTCTTAACATGTGTTCACTTTCAATGCACAAGGCTTCACTTTCAATCTTATCAACCCGTGCTTGGTTCCAATTTTAACCCATATTGATTTTTAATCATGGTAAGCAGCAGTGATAGATGAAGAATATATATGAAGAACGAAGATCATGCACAAGAAGAAGAAGGATCAAGAATGTTTTGAAGAAAATCAACCCAAAAAAGGAGGATTTGTTAGGGTTTTTGCCATGATTTTCTTACTATATTTAAGTTTTACTTTTTTCTTAGAAGGAAAATAAAAGTTACAATAATTACTTTTACTTTTTCTGAAAGAAAAAAATATAATTCTTTTTCATATTTGGCTAACCTCTTTCTTGGAGGAGGAAAGATTTTGAACATCTATAAATAGAAGACCCCCTTCTCATACCAAAACACAATAGCATCCACGATATAGTCTTTTAAGAGTTTCGTTTAGGGAGAAATTTTCTCTCTCATTAGTTTTATATTTTTTAATATTATTTTTAATATTAGATTTTATATGTAGGCCAATTGGCCAAATGACATAATAATATTATGTTTTTAGTATGTTTTTCTTTGTCATTTGAGTTATTGTTTTTATGATTTGCAACTGATAGCTTCTACATGACGCCCTCTCAATTTCGAACCCAATAATTTTTGAGGTTGAATTAGACCCAAGGTCTATTCTTAAAGGTCCATTCTTAACAGTTATGCATATGACTCCACTCCGTCGACATGTATGTTTATCACCTGCGTGCTTGGTTCGTGATTTTATTATATCATCCCTAATTAATTATTATATGACATTTAAGTATTAAAAAATTAATAATATTTAATAAAAATTTAAAATAGACATTTATGATAAGTCTGCTCCAGCTGCTTCAATCGTAATTTTACTATATCACCCCTAATTAATTATTAGATGTCATTTAAATATTAAAAAAAATATTTAATAGAAAAATAAAATAGACATAAAACAATAAATTACTTTAATAGTATTTTAAATTAATTTGTCATCTTATATAAGGTCTACTTAGACTTTTTTCATGAGTATTTTTATAACATCACTTCTAATTAGTTATTATGAATCATTTAAGACATGCCTACTTTGCTGCTTTAATCGTGATATTTGATTGACATCAAAATTATATCAGTGTCGTTTAAATTAGAATAGAAGAAAAATTATTATAAATCATAATAATTAAAACTTAAATTATTTTTAAAATATAATTAACTATCAATACCACAAAAAATAAAACAGGGAGAGTATTATGAATTAGCTAAGAACTTAAAATAGTAAATTACAATGTCAAAAAGGTATTATCAATTACAATAGTTAACAACTTAAAATATCTAAAAAATAATTAATCTGTTATATATTCAAAAAAATATATTATTTATAAATTACATAAAAAGTACTATAAATTGTCATAGTTAATAACTTAAAATATCTAAAAAATAATTAATTTGTTATATATTTCAAAAAAATACATAAAAAAATATATTAATCACAATAATTAACAACTAAAAAAATTTTAAAATATAAATATTTGATTGACCCTCGAAATTTTATGGGTGTCATATTAACAACTTAAATTATCAACTAAATAAATGAAGGTTTTAATTAAATGCTAAAATTACACATATCGTAAAATTTTTAAGTATCAACATTGAGCCGTGCGTAATACGACTAAGCCACCTACTAAAGTAAAAGAGTTTCAATCCTACTTAGATTTTTAGTAATTTTTGTGAACTGCTTTGAAAATAAAAATTTGATCTGGGCTCTCTCAATTAGTATTTTGGTTTTCTTCGCTTATTTCTCATGCGAAATTTTTAAGTTTATTATTTTTCTTTTATGACCAAGGAATTCATTTGGAACCAACACTTGCAAGTTACGATCAGTTCCATTATGTTGTTTTTACATTAAAGTTAATATCTATAACCATTGATTTTATTTAAAATTTCATCCCCACAAACGTGATGCACTAAAAAATATTGTGAATCATATAACAATTTAAAAACGTAAAAGAAATACTTAATGAGGGATAAGACATAGAAATAAATTTAAAGTATGATAAAATTATCAATTACACATTTAAATTCCGTTAGAATTCTATGACCCCTTTGAACTTATTCTTTTTGTATTATTTACCCTTTTGTTAATTATAAAAAAATTAAAATCTAATATATATTAACACACACTAGTTCCAGACTAAAAAAATGGTTCTTCTAATAACCAATGCCTGAAGTACATTTGAGACAGGGTGTTAAGACAAACTTATAGCAACACTGTACTTACCAATTGGTTGGATGATTGTTACAAATTGTACTGTAGATTATTTGTTGTTAGTTTAAAATATGATATTTATTTTGATTGTTATTTAGACTTTATTATATAGTATTGTTAAATTTGTTATTTTGATAAGACAAAAAAGTTTTATTTTGTATAAAGATCAATTTATTGTGATCGTATGATTATTTTTCCTCTTATTTTGTCTCTATTATTATTTAATAATCTTATTTTATTTTTTATTGTACCTTTTTTATAGTAATTCTATTACTTATCTTATTGTTTTGTAGGTTTGTTTTTCAAATTACTGATATATAAAATTATTTAACGACGATAATAATTCAATTTAATTATATACTCATAAAATAATATAATACAACTCAAATAACATATCACAATATATTGTGAAACAATACCAACTACGAAAATAGAGTGGAGGGGAAACAAAATATTTGTAGATTTGATCTGCGTTCTCTCAAATTTATTCTTGTTAGATTTCATTAGATTATTTATCATTTATCCATTTCACTTTTTTATATTATTTATCCACTTACTAATTATAATAATTAAGGTATTGGCTATTCTTCAAAATTCATTTTTGATTATCATATTTGACAATATTTTTTTTTGGTAAGTGACAAGAAATGAACTTTGAGTCTAACTCAATCTCAAAAGTTAAGTTAGCCCATGAGGGGTGGATTGTCCAAAACAGACCAAGGATCCTTTACCCCACCGATGTGAGACTTCTATTGCAAATTTCATAATCTAAACTTTTTAATTTTACCATTTTATACCTCTTCTTCTTTAAACCTAAAAAAATAAAATAAAAACAGAAATTATTTCATTCCCATGGCAGTTATCTTGTTTCCAGTAGTGCCCAAGAAAAATCACAATATGAACTAGAAATTTCAAAATCGGTGCCGCCATTAATATTAACCAAAACTCAAAGACAACAAAATATTAGAGCAAGAAAAAACATTTGTTCCCTTAGTTAGGTATAAATATATTGATAAAATAATAAAAAATTAAAATTAAAGTTTAGAAGGTACATTTTTTATGATCGGAAATTACGCTTTTATATTCAAACCTTATGTCTTATGAATTTATGTCTTTTATTTACACGCTAAAACATTTTTGATACGCTCCACTCAGTAATTTATGCTAAAAAATATTTTAAAAAATAATAATTTAAATGATTTGTCATATTCAGAGTAGTAGATTTCCAAATTAACATGTGATATAGATTATTTTTCATTTTATAAATATTAAGTACTTTAGCTAAAAATCTACAAATACTTTTTATGAGCAGAGATAATATATTTATTTTACATTTCATAAATATTGAGTATTAACTCGAGTATCATATTACAAAAATTTCATAATCTAAACTTTTCAATTTTACCACTTCATCCCTCTCTTCTTCTTCAAACTTTTTTTTTTTTTTTTAAAATAAAATAAAATAAAACAAAACAGCAAATTCATTTCCATTCCCATGGCAGTTACCTTGTTTCAAGTAGTACCCAAAAAGAATCACATAATGAACTAGAAATGAAATTCCAAAATCGGTGCCGTCATCAAATCAATATTAACCAAACTCTCAAAAATACAAACAAAATATATTACTGCAATAAAAATCGATCGGTGTGTGCATTAGATCTAAAGAAATTTAATAAAGTTTTATAATTGTGTGTATGGAAAATGGAGTACATAGACAATTTGCCTTCAATGGATCTGATGCGTTCGGAGAAGATGACGTTTGTTCAGCTAATTATACCTGTTGAGTCTGCTCATCCTGCTATTACTTACCTTGGACAACTTGGCCTTCTTCAGTTCCGTGATGTATATTCCTCTCACTTTCTTTCTCATTTTCTCTTGTTTTTAAGCTGTCATTAAAGTTTGTACATTTAATTGTATGTTAAGTTTATTTGCCGCTATGATCCACTGATATTCAGTACTTTGTTGCTCGTATTTTATTTTTATAATTAAAGCATGGAGGTTTTTTTTTGTATGTAATGGATTGATTGTTTTGCTGCTATGATCAACTGACATTTAGTACCTTGTTGCTTGTATTTTTTTTTATAATTAAAGCAATTAAAGCATGGAGCTTTTTTTCGTATGTACTGGATTGATTGTTTTGCTGCTATGATCCACTGCGATTTAGGACTTTGTTGCTTGTATTTTTATAGTGAAAGCATGGAGCTTTTTTTTTTGTATGTACTGGATTGATTGTTTTGCTGCTATGATCCACTGAGATTCAGTACATTGTTGTTCATATTGTTTTTTTATGCTGAATTTTATGTTCATTTGTTGCTATGATCCAGTGAGATTTAGGACTTTGTTGCTCGTATTTTATAGTTAAAGCATAGCGCTTTCTTATTTTTATTTTTTGTATGCGAAGTTTATGTGCTGAATTGGTTGTTTTGTTGCTCGTATTTTATTGTTAAAGCATAGATCTTTTTCTTTTGTATGCTGAATTTGTTACTATGATCCACTGAGATTCAGTACTTTGTTGCTCGTATTTTATTGTTAAAGCATAGATCTTTTTCTTTTGTATGCTGAATTTGTTACTATGATCCAACTGAGATTTAGTACTTTGTTGCTCGTATTTTATATTTAAGGAATAGGGCTTTTTTTTTAATGCTGAATTGATTGTTTTGTTGTGCTATGATCTACTGAGATTCATTACTTTGTTGGTCTTATTTTATAATTAAAGCCTGAAGCATTTTTGTATGTACTGGATTGATTGTTTTGCTGCTATGATCCACTGCGATTTAGGACTTTGTTGTGTATTCTTATAATTAAAGCATGGAGCTTTTTTTGTATGTACTGGATTGATTGTTTTGCTGCTATGATCCACTGAGATTTAGGACTTTGTTGCTCGTATTTTATAATTAAAGCATGGAGGTTTTGTTGTATGTACTGAATTGATTGTTTTGCTGCTATGATCAACTGAGATTCAGTGGTTTGTTGCTCGTATTTTATAATTAAAGCATGGAGATTTTTTGTTATGGACTGGATTGATTGTTTTGCTGCTATGATCCGGTGAGATTTAGGACTTTGTTGCTCGTATATTTGTAATTAAAGCATGGAGCTTTTTTTGTATGTACTGGATTGATTGTTTTGCTGCTATGATCTATCGAGATTTAGGACTTTGTTGCTAGTATTTTATAGTTCAAGTATGGAGCTTTTTTGTTATGGACTGGATTGATTATTTTGCTGCTATGATCCGCTGATATTCAGTACTTTGTTGCTCGTATTTTATAATTAATGTATGGAGCTTTTTTGTTATGGATTGGATTGATTGTTTTGCTGCTATGATCCACTGAGATTTAGGACTTTGTTGCTCGTATTTTTATAATTAAAGCATATATCTTTCTTTTATATGCTAAATTTGCTGCTATGATCCAGTGAGATTTAGGACTTTGTTGCTTGTATATTGTAATTAGAGTGTAGACCTTTTTTGTTGTATACTGAATTTATGCGTGCTTGATTGATTGTTTTGCTGCTATGATCCACTAAGATTCAACACTTTGTTGCTTGTATTTTGCTATTAAAGCATAAAGTTTTTCTTATATGCTGAATTTATGTGCTTGATTGATTCTTTTGTTGCTATGATCCACTGAGATTCAGCACTTTGTTGCTCGTATAATTAAAGCATGTATTTTTTTGTATTCTAAATTTACATGCTAGATTGATTGTTTTGCTGCTACGATGCACTGAGATTCAACATTTTGTTGCTTGTATTTTATAGTTAAGGCATAGAGTTTTTTATGCTGAGTTTATGTGTTGGGTTGATTATTGTGCTGCTATGATCCACTGAGATTCAGTACTTTATTGCTCCTATTTTATCATTAAGGAATAGACGCTTTTTTTTATGCTGAGTTTTACGTGCTGGACTGATTGTTTTGCTGCTATGATCCACTGAGATTTAGCATTTTGTTTCTCCTATTTTGTAATTAAAGCATAGAGCTTTTTTGGTATGCTAAATTTATGTGTTGGGTTGATTGTTTTGCTGCTATGATCCACTGAGATGTTGCTCCTATTTTATAATTATTTCATAGACCTTTTCTTTTATGCTGAATTAATACGCGGTGGATTGATTATTTTGCTGTTGTGGTCCGCTAAGATTTAGGACTTTGTTGATCGTTTTTTATAATTGAAGCATAGAACTTTTTTTGTATGCTGAATTTATATTTGTTGGATTGATTGTTTTGCTGCTACGATCCACTGCGATTCAACACTTTGTTGTTCGTATTTTGTAATTAGACCATAGACCTTTTCTTTGTATCCTGAATTTATATGTGCTTGATTGATAGTTTTGCAGCTACGATCCATTGAGATTCAACACTTTGTTGATCTTATTTTATAATTTGAAAGGAACAAACAATATTTTTATAATTGTTGCCACGGATATTGGAGCAATTTTGGTAGTTGTTAAGGGAAACTTATTGATTTGATAGTGATATGGATTTGTTTGTGTCGGTGGAGAGGAGTTTCGATATCGATGCACAATTAGTGATTAAGAATTGATCTTAATTAAAAAAAAATGGCGAGTTAAGACTTCAAATTGAAGATTCATTTTGAGCTTAAGTATTAGGATTGAAGTGGAAAATGAGTTGAGGTTGAATTAGTTTTGATTACTCTGGATTAATTGTTTTGCTGCTACGATCCTCTCATACTTAAAGAAACAAAGACATTCTAATAAGTGTTGTATAATATTGTGGCAATTTGATATTGTTAGCGAGACGCATTGATTTGGTCTTGATACAGATTTGTTTCATGTAGGTAGAGAGGGTTGTGATGGTGGTGGAATTAGTGATTAAGTATTGATCTTAATGGAAAATTGTGATTTAAGTCTTGATATTGGCGATTTATTTTGAGCTTAAAATATTGGGATCGAAGTGGAAAATGAGTTGAGGTTGAATTAGTTTTGATCACTTTGTTATTTGAGTGATAAGACGGGGTGGCCACTAAGTGCGGAGGCGGATCAATTTTTAAGTTTCTTAGCATATAACTCTTTATATTTTTAAAGTTATGAGTTCATATCGTATATATTTCATTTTTAGTGAACTTTTACACATAAATTTGTGCTCTGTATTGAAAATACTTCGATCAGATAAGCCTAATAACATTAAGGTATTAAGGTGCGTCCACCGTCGACTAAGTGTCTTCGCAATGCAGTCCACGAGCTACTAGATCTGGTCCATTTTGTGTATAATAATCTTTTAGTATTTTTTCAGAGCATCTTCTTTTCTACTTCGGTGTTGTATCAGATGATAATTTTTTTCTTTGACACAATTTTAGGTAGTTTGATAGGGAAACTTGAGTTGCTTAATTAATTTTGAATTCTTGAAAGCTATGAAAGTTTTATAGAAATGAAATGGTATTAGAGCGGAATGTATGTCATATAAATTGGGATGGAAGGAGGGAGTATTAAAAGACTTGTGAAGAAATGGACCTTGAACCTAACTCAACCCCAAAAATCTAGCACATGAGCGCTGGATTACCCAAGAGCCAAGACCATATAAGGAAACAATAACTCATTCCCTCAACCAATGTGGAATTTAAGCCTCCTTTCATTCATTATCAAAACATTTAGAAACAGTTACCAACACGGGGGCCAACATTCAGAAGCACAACAGGGCTCGATGAGTCTGTCTCTAATCCCATGTAAATAAATGGATGTTCGACCTAATTCAACCCTAAATGCCAGCTCACAAGGGTAGGGTTTTCCAAACTATATAAGGAGATCACAACCCATTCCCTCAACCAATGTGGGACTTAACAAGACTGATGATAAGGAGCAGATCTCTCGAGAGTTTTCTCTTAAGTCTTTTGAGTCTGGTAATAACCAGATTGTGATGCTCTCAAAGCCCTAAAATGCTACAAGGCCTCTTAACCATTGTCATTCTTTCAATTTTCACAAAACTTTCAGCCCTTATAGACATATGACTAATGCTACAATGTTCAAAGTCAGCTAGATGGACACGATTGTAAATGGTAAAATAAGGTAGTGATCTACCTTGTGCCCTCAGTAAAGTTGAATGATGGCAGATGATTGCATATTAGAGTTAACAGATTTTGTTAGAGAACTTTTTAGTGATCATTTAAAAGATTTTGTTAGAGAACTACTTTTTTCTCTAGGTGCATATGCGTGTTCATGCTTCTGAAGTGAGAACAGATTGTTAGTTCCTAATGTCTTGCCTTGGTTTGAAAAAGTCAAGCTGCTTAAAGCATATGAATTTTCAAGTTTGTGATGATTTCTATAATTCAACAGTTACATCTGGAACAATGACTACAGATTGGAACTTGTTTTTATCTTTAAGCTTGACGAAACACATCTCTATAAGCATAATACTTGTCCTGTTTACTGCCTTTTCAGAAAAAAATAATTATCCTGATTACTGTAAACAGTAAACACATTGCAAAAGAAGATAAACGAGTTCTAAATTTTGGGGTTTTTGCCACTAATTATGCTAATAAAAAGAGAGACAAGGAATTTCTTCACGTGCTTTCTAACTGACAACTCATTTATATTAGATGCATTATTTGTACATTTTTTGGGATGAAATGTGTGATTAATCAGCTATAAAAGAGCCACTAAGCAGCTGGATGTTCTTATTGAACAAAGAGTTGAAGGAAATCGGGAGAGCCATCCCAGCATGTATTTTATGGACAATTTGGAAAGAAAGGAACCAGAGATATTTAGAATGGAAGGCATCATGAATACATGTTCTAAATTATAGATGCTTATGTAATCTATCGGCAGGTTTCTTTTTCTCTTATCCTTATGAATGCATGAACCAGCGGTGCTTATGTTGTCAGGAGAAGGCAGGTTCACTTTTTCTTTAGGAGTAGTATTTGAAAGATAGATTCCACTTTAAATCTGGGTGTTTAAGTGAAACAGACTCCAGTATTCTTCTGTCAAGATGGTTTGATATTAAGAAGTTGCTGACCATGAAAAGTACATGATAACTAACCACTGAAAAGAGGTATATGATGCTAGTTTGACCTTGAAGGGTCAAAATGAAGTGTATTCAAATAAACAACAACAACAACAACTATGCCTCAATCCCAAACAAGTGTATTCAAATAAAGCAGACTTTAGTTTCATTCCACTGATTTGTCTTGGTGCAACTTTTGTACTGATGGTTTGATGTTTTAAGGGAATGAAAATTTATCTAGGCTAGTTTTTGCTTTTGGAGTTGGCTGGAGGTTGACTAGTGTAGCCTTTCTTTTACCTGGTTCTTGATGGTTCAGGATTTAATACTAATCAGATGATTTCATGTCTCCGACTGGATTTTTGTTGTGGCCAACTGATGGCTTCACAGCTGAATGTTTTGCATTATAATATAAATGTTTGTAACTTTGTTCTGCTTCACGTTCTTGGTTATTGTTAGCTGGGAAATGTACTCACTATCTAACTTTTTCTTTTGACAGTTAAATGCCGATAAGAGTCCTTTTCAAAGAACATTTGTAAACCAGGTACACAAATAGTGAATACGACATCTTTCTGTTGAGGATTCTAGATGTGGTTACCTCAGCCCTCACTATGAGCTTGAATTTTTGAAAAAAAATCACAATCATCATTAACTTTTTCTGGGAACTATCCCTTGAGAGTTAATGGAAATCAATTGCTTAGTCAAGATAAATAATAATTTTGTCCAATTTCAGCTTGTAATGGTAAGGTTCCATGATGTTGTAGTAATGGTAACTGGTGAAGTGTGTGACCATCTCTTGTAAAAGCTTAAACTATTAGAGAGGAACACACTTTTAGTTAATCATATTATGTCTAACCACACCCATCTCGTGGGGCCTGATTCCTTTTCATGGCTCTCGTACGTGTAAATTTTTTCCTTTTTATAATGCATGGCTGATACAATGCTATGATTTCCAACAACTCCTTATCTGTTTGAACATGTCTATCATTCATGCCAACCACGCTTTCCATGATTTTCTGCAACTGATCTTGGATTTGGGAAAACTTGCCAATCAACTTCTTCACCTGATCGATCTTTATTTTTATCGCTAGCCACCATTGTTAACAAGCCGAGGAAAGGATGCTCTGATACCAATTGCTGCACACAAGAGATCTATGATGGAATTAGTTAATCTAGGAGGTAGAATACCTCGAAGAAGAGGGTTACCTACTCTGGGCTAAACCGAGAAATTAGTAGAATTGGATTGAAGAATAAGAGAAAGAAGAGAATTTGTGTATCATCTTGAATTGAGTTCAATCAGTAGCTTACATCTCCTTTGGCTTTTATACTACATCAAGCAATTGAATTGTAACTACTAGTGCGACTACAGCTAAAACAGAATGACAAC
The DNA here is from genome assembly GCA_030864225.1 of Capsicum baccatum var. pendulum. NCBI lineage: Eukaryota > Viridiplantae > Streptophyta > Magnoliopsida > Solanales > Solanaceae > Capsicum > Capsicum baccatum. The sequence continues at coordinate 34,660,455 of CM061560.1, forward strand.
TGTCTAACTAACTATAATGAACAGTGTTAACCAAAACAGTACTAACTAATTTTCAAATTCCTTTTAACTACTTCTTGATTCTCGATCTCTTGCAGCTTCTTCTAATCAATCTTCTTGATATATCTTCTCAGTCATAGCATTGTATCGGTGGCAATGAGATTTGAATTCAGGATCTCTGCCTTCTGTGATACCATCTTGAAATATGTAATCATCTCATCTAAAAACTTAAGCTATTTGAGAGAACTCTTTATTTATGTAGTTATAATGTTCTCAACAGTACCATGCAGATGTTGAGGTTATGTATAGGATATTGGAAGTGTTGGAAGTAAATAAATTTTCCGCTACTCTTTATCTTCTGATAGGTCTGATTTTAAGGATAGCAGTCCATATATTCCTAGGTCGATGCTAGTGTGGTGATTGATAATTCCTACTTACAGCGACCTTAGTTGCATGAAACATCTGATGGCTAAACACCCTAGATGCTTTCATATTTTTGGTTGCATGCTAAAATATTGACTGAGACTAACGATTAAAAAAATATAGACCGATATTTGCCTTGATTCCTCAAGTTCTAACATGTTTGTTCCACCCGTGCTTCCAACTTCAACATCTAGGGCTAAGATATAAACATCACATGGACAAGAGCAACTACATTGAACTCTCCTCTTGTTTTAGGGACCCTGCAGGGTAAGTCCATAGAGCTTGTGAAGATTCTTAGAAAGAGGAGGATTAATATTGCGTGTGTTCAAGAGACCAAGTGGGTAGGGTCTAAGGCTAGGGATGTGGATGGTTACAAGCTGTGGTACTCTGGGAGCGAGAGGCATAGGAATGGAGTTGGCATCTTAGTAGATGAAGAGCTTAGGGATCAGGTAGTAGAGGTGAAGAGGATCAACGACAGGTTGATGACTATTAAGTTGGGCATTCGGGGGTTTACCCTGAACGTGTGTAGTGCTTATGCGCCGCAAGTGGGCTCGGAGGCGGAGGAGAAGAGGCGGTTTTGGGAGGCTTTGGATGAGGTGGTGAGAGGCGTGCCTAGCTCGGAGAAGATTGTTGTAGCGGGAGATTTTAACGGGCACATCGGGGCGTTACCGGGAGGCTTTGGTGATGTGCATGGTGGTTTTGGTTTTGGAAAAAGAAATGAAGAGGGGGATACTCTATTGGATTTCGCGAGGTCCTTTGGGCTGGTGGTGGTGAACTCGGGCTTCCCGAAGAAGGACGAACACCTGATCACCTTTCAAAGCGCGATAGCCAAGACCCAGATTGACTTTTTGTTGCTTAGGAAAGGGGATAGGGTGTTGTGTAAGGACTGCAAGGTCATCCCGAGTGAGAGCCTTTCGACCCAGCATAGGCTCTTGGTTATGGATTTGGGTATAAAGAAGAATAGAAAGAGGAGGGGTGAGGAGTGTCGACCTAGAATTAAGTGGGGCGGCTTGACGCCAGTGAATGCGTAGGATATAGGGGAGAAGTTGGCGGGAATGGGGGTGTGGGAGTGTAGGGGGAACGTGGATAGTATGTGGGATAGGGTGGCTAGGTGCATCAGGGAGAATGCAAGTGAGGTGTTGGGTGTTTCTAGGGGCCGGGCTGGGCATCATCGGGGGGATTGGTGGTGGAATGAAGAGGTTAAGAAGAAAGTGGGGACCAAGAAAGAGGCGTATGATAAGTTGGTTGAGAGTAAGGACGAAGAAGAGAAGCGGGGTGAACAGGAAAGAGTACAAGCTAGCTAAGAAGGAGGCTAAGTTAGCAGTTACGGCGGCTAAGACGGCCGCTTTTGAGAGCTTGTATGCAGGGTTACAGGGGAAAGGAGGGGAGAAAAAGTTGTTTAGACTCGCTAAGGCTAGGGAGAGGAAGGGTCGTGACCTCGACCAGGTGAGGTGCATTAAGGGGGAGGACGGTACAGTGCTGGTGGAGGACGGCCACATTAAGAATATATGGCAGTCGTACTTTCATAGGCTCTTGAATGACAAAGGGGATAGAGCTATTGTGTTAGGGGAGCTGGAGCACTCAGAGGAGCGTCGGGATTTTAGTTATTGTAGACGCTTTAAGGTAGAAGAGGTTAGAGAGGCTGTTCGCAGGATGCGAAGGGGTAGGGCGACGGGGCCGGATGAGATACCGGTGGAGTTTTGGAAGTTCGCTGGGGAGGCTGGTGTAAGGTGGTTGACTGGATTGTTTAACGAAATCTTCAAGACGACAAAAATGCCCGAGGCTTGGAGGTGGAGTACCATGATCCCTCTCTATAAGAATAAGGGTGACATCCAGAATTGCAATAACTATAGGGGGATTAAGTTATTGAGTCACTCTATGAAGATTTGGGAGAGAGTGGTCGAGGTGAGGATGGGACGGATAGTGTTTATTTCAGAAAACCAGTTTGGATTTATGCCTGGCCGCTCGACGACGGAGGCAATTCACCTGGTACGGAGGCTGGTGGAACAGTATAGGGAAAGGAAGAAGGACCTGCACATGGTGTTTATCGACCTGAAGAAGGCATACGACAAAGTCCCCAGGGAGGTGCTTTGGAGATGCTTGGAGGTGAGTGGAGTCCCGCTGGCGTATATCAGAGCAATAAAGGACATGTATGATGGAGCGAAGACTCAGGTGAGGACGGCGGGAGGAGACTCAGAGCATTTCACTGTCTTGACAGGATTGCATCAGGGATCTACTCTTAGTCCCTTTTTGTTTGCTTTGGTTATGGATGTGTTGACGCGGCATATTCAAGGGGAGGTGCCTTGGTGTATGCTTTTTGCAGATGATGTAGTTTTGATTGATGAGACGCGAGGGGGTGTGAATGACAAATTAGAGGTGTAGAGACAAACGCTTGAGTCTAAAGGGTTCAGGTTGAGCAGAAGCAAGACAGAGTATTTGAAATGCAAGTTTAATGACGTGAGGCTGGAGAATAAGGTGGTAGTGAAGTTGGAATCATAGGATGTATGTAAGAGGGATAGTTTCAAGTATCTCGGGTCCGTGATCCAGGGTAACGGCGAGATGGACGAGGATGTCTCACACCGTATTGGGGCGGGATGGATGAAGTGGAAGCTCGCGTCGGGGGTGTTGTGTGATAAGAAGGTGGCGCCCAAGCTTAAAGGCAAATTCTACAGGGCGGTAGTCCGTCCGGCCATGTTGTATAGAGCGGAGTGTTGGCCAGTTAAGAACTCCCACATCCAGAAAATGAAGGTGGCAGAAATGCGGATGTTGCGTTGGATGTGTGGGCTGACTAGAGGGGATAGAGTTCGGAATGAGATTATCAGGGAGAAGGTTGGTGTGACCCCAGTGGAGTATAAGATGCGGGAGGTCCGATTGACATGGTTCGGACACGTGATGAGGAGGGGCATGGATGCCCCGATTCGTAGGTGTGAGAGGCTAGCGTTGGATGGTTTTAGGCGGGGCAGGGGTAGGCCGAAGAAGTACTGGGGTGAGGTGATTAGGCGGGACATGGAGCAGTTACAGCTCACCGAGGACATGACCCTAGATAGGAAGATCTGGAGGACGCGAATTAGGGCAGAAGGCTAGGGTCAGTTTGGGTCGCTAGTGTAGGGAATTACTTGGTGGGGGTATTATTCTTGTTATGGTACCTTGTTCCATGTTTTATTACGAATCTGTGTGCTTTTCTCTGTTTTTATTACTTATGGGTGCCGTATTTATGTTATGAAATCTTGTTTTGCGCTGTGCTTTACTATGTATTTGTGCGGTATCTCGTGTCTTGAGCCGGGGGTCTATCGGAAACAGTCTTTCTACCTCTTTAGAGGTAGAGGTATGGACTGCGTACATCTTACCCCCCAGACCCCACTAGGTGGGAATACACTGGGTTTGTTGTTGTTGTTGTTGTCTCATCTTTTGTCTATTATGTCCCTTTTTATTTTATTTTTATATTTCTTTTTAATTCAGGAAACATTTTGTATAAAAAAAATTATGCTTTAAATTTCTTACAAAATATTTTATCGGCAAGTTAAAGGTTATTTTGAACAATTTTTGACTCGGTTGTTTACACTCAGCAAATACCAAAAAAAAGAAAAGAAAAGAAATAATAATAATTGAATTGCGTCCGAGCAATTCAAGGGAACTAATATTAATTGACTTGCCTTCATGATGTTCTTATTAGGAATGATTACTATGTTGCCAAAGCAACATCATACATCTGTGTTTCTGTTGGCAAAGAGGAGGTCGAACATTTATTTTGTCAAATTATGTATTTAGTATTGAACTACTACCCTTTTCTATAAACGAAGAGCTTCATTACTAAACAACAAATTGGCATCAAAAGCATATGCAGAATTTGATGGTCAGTGGTTTGTATGTATCGTTTCTTTGTAATTGTGGATGATCTTTCATAGGTAAAAAGATGTGCAGAGATGTCAAGGAAACTACGTTTTTTCAAAGATCAGATACATAAAGCTGGGCTGCTGCCTTCTCCACGTCCCGCTTCACAACCTGATATTGAACTTGAAGATCTGGAGGTGTCTTTATTGTGTTTTTCTTCTTGCTAACAAATGAATACTCTATTGTATTATCCAAATCGCGTTTATGTTATTTTTTTTTTTAAGAATACTTTTTCTTGCTTTAAGTAAACGCTCATGCACACCTATTCTGAATTTCAGATACAACTTGCTGAGCATGAACACGAGCTGATTGAAATGAATTCTAATAGCGAGAAGCTAAGACAATCATACAATGAGCTGCTTGAGTTTAAGTTGGTGCTGCAGAAGGTACAGTTTAACTTCTCTTTCTTACTTATATCATAAATGAACACTGGTTCACATTTGAGAAATAGGTCCATGCCAGACGAGTACAGCTGTTTGGATAGTTCATCAATATGTTTACCGTAAAGAATGGATCTTGGGCCTAACTTAACCTCAAAAGCTAGCTCATGAGGGGAGGATTGTCCAAGTCGATATGAGGAGACCAATTACCCATCCCTTTCCGATGTGGGACACTTAACACTTCCCCGCATGCCCAGGCCTCGTTAACTGGAGCGTGAACAATATAATATGGGGGCCCAACATCGGTGAACAAAGATTTGGGATGGGCCTGGATCTGATACCATGTAAAAAATGGATCTTGGGCCTAACTCAACCTTCAAAGCTAGCTCATGAGGGGAGGACTGCCCAAATCCATATAAGGAGACCAATTGCCATCCCTTTTTCGATGTGGGATACTTAACACTCCCCCGCATGTCGGGACCTAGTTAACTGGAGCGTGGATAATATAATATGGGGGCCCAACATCAGTGAACAAAAATTTGGGATGGCCTGGCTCCCTTTTCTGATTTGGGATACTTAACACTCCCCCGCATGCCCAGGCCTCGTTAACTGAAGCGTGGACAGTATAATATGGAGGCCCAACATCGGTGAACAAAGATTTGGGATGAGCCTGGCTCTGATACCATGTAAAGAATGAATCTTGGGCCTAACTCAACCTCAAAAGCTAGCTCATGAGGGGAGGAAGTCCATATAAGGAGACCAATTACCCATCCCTTTCCGATGTGGGACACTTAACATAATTGGTCTCCTTATATGAACTTGGACAATCCTTCCCTCATGAGCTAGTTTTTGTGGTTGAGTTAGGCCCAACATCCATTCTTTACATGATATCAGAGTCAGGCCCATCCCAAATCTTTGTTCACCAATGTTGGGCTCCCATATTATATTGTCCACGCTTCAGTTAACGAGGTCCGGACGTGCGGTGCAGTGTTAAGTATCCCAAATCGAAAAAGGGATGGGTAATTGGTCTCCTTATATGGACTTGGACAATCCTCCCCCATGAGCTAGCTTTTGAGGTTGAATTAGGCCCAAGATCCATTCCTTGCGTTTACGTCTGTCATGCATTTTATGTGCATATGTTTGCATTAATATCCATTTATTATGTATCTTCTGTCCTGCACTATACCATTTTAATCATGATTATGGCATAATGTGAATAATCATGTGTGTCGACTGCTGCTTGGTTTTCTTGGATGTAACTTAAGATATCGAATAAGTTGAAGGTATACTGAAGACATGGAAACTACCTTGGAGCACTCAAAGGGAGAACTTATGAGCGAGTTCTTATGTTATTCTTCCATAATGGGTGCCTTTATTTTGTAATGCTTCATCTCCAATCAAGGAATTTACTCTCTAAGCTTTTAATGGCTTCTCAGATGACAGTGGTTGAGAAATCGATTTCTTAATACCTGATCTTTTCTTATAAATCCTGGCATGTGCTTTCCAATTAAAATTCCTCCAAGCATGTGAGACTTTAAACTAACTTGATGAACTTTATGGACAAATTTACAACAACAACAAACCCAGCGTATTCCTACTAAGTGGGGTCTGGGGAGGGTAAAATGTACGCAGTCCATACTGCTACTTCCGAAGAAGTAGAGAGGTTGTTTTCGATAGACCCCCGGCTCAAGATAATGAATAGTCAACAAGGTCATAGTAATATATGTCATGGAATAGGTGGCATAAACGAAATAAGAAATGAGAAATAATAACAATAGAGCTAAGCGAGCCACGAAAAAAGAGCAATACAAAAATTTAAAAATAGGAAATAAGAAATAAGAAAAGGGAAAGGAAGAGAAAAGGAGAAAAGGGAGCCCCCTAGTAGTAGCATACACTAGTGGCTCCTACCAATGTACACAGTCGTAGGCTTACTAACCCGGCTACAACCGAGCTCCCTAACTACTAGTTACAACCCACCCACGCACTAGCCTTCTACCCTTATTCGCGACCTCCACACCTTCCTATCTAGGGTCATGTCCTCAGACAGCTGTAACAGCTCCATGTCATGTCTAATCACTTCTCTTCAGTACTTCTTCGGCCTACCTCTACCTCTCCTGACACCATCCAAAGCTAGCCGCTCGCACCTACGCACTGGGGCATCCGTGCTCCTCCTCATCACATGCCCAAACCATCTCAGCCTTCCTTCCCACATCTTGTCCTCCACCGAAGCCACTCCCACCTTCTCCCGAATAATTTCATTCATAACTCTATCTCCTCTAGTAAGTCCACACATCCAACGCAACATTCTCATTTCCGCTACCTTTAATTTTTGAATATGGGAGTTCTTGACTGGCCAACACTTCGCACCATAGAGCATAGCCGGACGGACTGCCACTTTGTAAAACTTGCCTTTAAGCTTTAAGGGCACCTTCTTATCGCACAGCACTCTCGAGGCGAGCCTCCGCTTCATCCAACCTGCTCCAATACGTTTAGAGACATCCCCATCAATCTCGCCATTCTCCTGAATCATAGACCCAAGATATTTAAAACTGTCCCTCTTACAAACATCCTAGGAATCCAACCTCACCACCACTCCGTCCTTCTGCTTCGATTCACTAAACTTGCATTCCAAATACTCCGTCTTGGATCTACTCAACCTAAACCCCTTAGATTCGAGGGTTTGCCTCCAAACCTCCAATTTATCATTGACACCCCCCCGCGTCTCATTAATTAGCACCACGTCATTTGCAAATAACATACACCAAGGCACCTCATCTTGAATACACTGCGCCAACACGTCCATCACCAGCGCAAACAAAAACGGGCTGAGAGTCCATCCCTGATGCAACCCTGTTTCAACAGGAAAATGATCTGAGTCTCCCACCATCGTCCTCACCCGAGTCTTCCCTCCATCGTACATGTCTTTAATAGCTCTGATGTACGCCGTCGGGACCCCTCTCACCTCCAAGCATCTCCAAAGCACCTCCCTCTGGACTTTGTCATAAGCCTTCTCTAGGTCGATGGACACCTTGTGTAAGTCCTTCTTCCTTTCCCTATACTTCTCCACTAATCTTCTCACCAGGTGGATTGCCTCTGTCGTCGCGCGACCAGGCATACATCCAAACTGATTCTCCGAAATGGACATGACCCTCCTCAATCTTTGCTCAACCACCCTCTCCCAAATCTTCATAGTGTGACTCAATAGCTTAATGCCCCTATAGTTGTTGCAACTCTGAATGTCACCCTTGTTTTTATACAACGGAATCAGCGTACTCCATCTCCATGCCTCAGGCATTTTCGCCGTCTTGAAAATGCCATTAAATAAATTTGTCAACCTGCTCAGACCCGCTTTACCAGTAAACTTCCAAAAATCCATCGGAATTTCGTCGGGCCCTGTCGCCCTGCCCCTCCGCATCCTACAAATAGCCTCTTTGACCTCTTCTACCTTAAAACGTCTACAGTTACCCAAATCCCGATTCTTCTCCGAGTGCTCCAGCTCCCCTAACTCAAAGTTTTTGTCCCTCCTCCTCATTCAATAAGCCACGAAAATAATCCTGCCATCTCTTCTTAATGTGGACATCCTCCACCAAAACTCTCCCGTCCTCCCCCTTTATGCACTTCACTTGGTCAAGGTCACTTCTTTTTTGCTCCCTAGCGTTAGCGAGTCTATACAATTGTTTTTCCTTACCTTTCTCCTCTAACTCCGCCTACAAGCTCTCAAACGCTGCTGCCTTAGCAGTTGTAACTGCTAACTTAGCCTCCTTTCTTGCTACTTTGTACGCCTCCCTATTCACCCGCTTTTCCTCTTCATCCTTACTCTCAATTAACTTTACATACGCCCCCTTCTTACTCTACACTTTCTTTTTAACTTCTTTATTCCCCAACCAGTCCCCCCTTATGTCGTCCTGCCCGACCCCTCGAAACACCCAACACTTCTCTTGCAGTCTCCGTGATGCAGCTAGCAGCCCTATCCACATAACATCCACGTCCCCCCTGCACTCCTACACCCCCATTCCCGCCACCTTCTCCCCTATCTCCAGCGCACTAACTGGCGTCAAGCCTCCCCACTTAATGCTAGGGCGGCCTTCCAGGGTCCTACTCTTCTTGCTCTTCTTGATTATCAAGTCCATCACCAGAACCCTGTGCTGGGTCGAAAGATGTTCACTCGAGATGACTTTACAGTCCTTATAAAAGGCCCTATCCCCTTTCCTTAGCAGCAAAAAGTCAATCTGGGTCTTACCTATCGCGCTTCGAAAAGTAATCAAGTGATCCTCTTTCTTCGTGAAACTCGAGTTCACAACCACCAGCCTAAAGGCCCTCGCAAACTCCAACAGAGCAGCTCCTTCCCCATTTCTATCACCGAAACCAAAACCTCCGTGCACATCGTCATAGCCTCCCGGTAAGACCCCAATGAGCCCATTGAAGTCCCCTGCTATGATAATCTTCTCCGAGCTAGGCACGCTTCTTACCACTTCGTCTAAGGCCTCCCAAAAACTCGCTTTCACCTCCTCATCCAAGCCCGTCTGCGGCGCATAAACACTACACACATGCAGAGTAAACCCTCCAATGACCAACTAAATCATCATCAGCCTATCACTGACCCTCCTGACCTCCACCACCTGCCCTCTAAGCTCCTCGTCCACTAAGATGCCCACTCCATTCCGACGCCTGTCACTCCTTGAGTACCACAGCTTGTACCCATCCACATCCCTAGCCTTAGACCCTACCCACTTAGTTTCCTGAATGCACGCAATATTAATCCTCCTCTTCTTAAGGATCTTCACCAACTCCACGGACTTACCCTGGAGGGTCCCTATGTTCCAAGACCCAACCCTCAACCTATCCTCTCTCGCCTCTCGCCTCTCGCCTATTTCTACCAACCCTTACCGAAACAGCCCTACCGCCCGGTCTCGACCCCACACCAGCCCCTGCCCTCCCCTCTTCACCTCCTCCCAAAACGCCCCCCGCCCCAGCCCCCTCGGACATGACCCTACTCCACCATCAAGCCCCAAAGTCACTACACAAGCCAAAACAAACAAACAAACAAGGCACTAGCAGGACAAAAGCAGTCACACACAAAACACCCTAACCTGTCTAGCAGCTTGAACAACACACTATCCAACAACAAACAATATCCAACAAAAGCAAAACAGCCAGTCACAGTAGAGAAAATAATACGCAGGAACAGGATAATATATAAACTAAATTTTAGGCAGTAACTAAAAGTCAAGTTTAGATGTCACCGGCTACTGTTGCGTGTTGCTGGTTCCGGCAGATTCAGTTGACGAAAATTGGTTGCCGGAGAAGTGTCATCGGATCAGACCCGCCGGAGCTTCGCCTGAATAATGCTGGCACCTCCCGTGAAAACTCTCCGGAAGCTGTACGTTGGGTTGCCCTCGTACCGACCTGCTCCGACTCCGCCCGTACCCGTCACTCCAAAACAAATCTAGCCGGCGGGACCCCTAAACCCACCGGTGATAGCCGCGGCTAGGTGGGGACAGTGGGGAAGGGAGAGGAGAAGGGGTAGAAATGGGGGTGGAGATAACTGGGGAGAGAGAAAGACGAGGGAGAGAGGGCCTACTTACCTGATTCCGGTGTTATCCACGCCGTCGCTTGCGTCCTGACGGAGGTGGTCGGTGACCGTTAAATAAAGGTGAGCTTTTGAGAGAGGTGCGTTTAGAGAGAGACGGTGGATATCTATGCACATGTTATGGACAAATTTGTTCGAATAAATTATACCTATCGGACCATTTTTTCTGTTGGTCAAGATATATTTCCTTTCCAGAACTATTTTTCTCAGTTTTTACTTACTATAACTCTGCAAACTATAGGCTAGTGACTTCCTTGTCTCAAGTAGAAGTCATACAACAGCTCAGGAGATGGAATTAAGTGAAAACGTGTATTCCAATGATAACTATTCAGATACAGCATCATTACTTGAGCAGGTAATTTATTTTTCTTACTATTAGACTGATCCTGTGCATGGTAATTATTGTTTGTATCTGCCACACACCTGAGATAAATTTTTTTCCCCATATCTTCAGGAGATGCAACCAGAACTTTCAAATCAATCTGGAGTAAGATTTATTAGTGGCATTATCTGCAAGTCCAAAGTTCTGCAATTTGAGAGAATGCTATTTCGTGCAACGAGGGGAAATATGCTTTTCCACCAGGCAGTTGCTGATGAGGAAATCTTGGATCCTTCTTCAAATGAAATGGTTACATTCTTTCTTCTAAATTTCTCTTCCATTAATTCCAGGAAATAGAACTACACTGGTGCACTTATAATTATTTTCCCATTTTATTACTTATAATTATTTTCCCATTTTATTATACTTTTCATGAATTGTCTTCCTACTTATGCTGTATGGTTTCTTCAATACACTAATGCCCATTCATATTCTTATTTGTTTTCTCCCTGCTTACAAAAAATGGCTTAGTATCAAGTTCAGTATGTGATCAACACCCAATTTTTGATTCTGCAGGTTGAGAAAATAGTCTTCGTAGTATTCTTTTCAGGCGAGCAGGCGAGATCAAAAATACTGAAAATTTGTGAGGCATTTGGTGCCAATTGCTATCCTGTTCCTGAAGACATGACCAAGAGAAGGCAAATAACTCAAGAAGTATGTTAAACATATTTTATAGCCTTTCTAATTAGTATGGACTTGTTTTCCTGCACATCAGTTAGTGTACCTTGGGATATACTGCTAGCAGGCCATGGAACACTTCCTTTTTCTTCTTCTGTCTAGTTCTGTTTGTGTTGAATTTATATATGAGGTCATATTATGCTAAAAGAAAAGTATACATGGAAAAAAGGCCAATATATTGATTTTTCATTCTCTAGCCTTGTGATTTAGCTTTCACATTGTGCCAGTTCGATGATTCTAACCCTAAATTTCTTTTGTAAATTGTTCGTATGTATATTATCTCAATTTAATCATTTTCAATTGTCTGGCCCTAAAGTAAGATCATTGGGATGAACATCTTGACTGCAGGTTTTGTCTCGGCTATCTGAATTAGAGACCACTCTGGATGTTGGATTACGTCATCGAGATAAAGCTTTGACGTCTATTGGATTTCACCTCACAAAATGGATGAACATGGTAAGAGTGAAGCCAACAGTATAAGTTAACATTTTTATAATGTAGCGTAATTATTGGCTTGTGAGAACAAGTCTTCCCATGAGCCTGAAATACGAGTTGAATGCTGACTCTTTTTTCTAGGTTAGAAGGGAAAAGGCTGTTTATGACACATTAAATATGCTGAATTTTGATGTCACAAAGAAGTGTCTAGTTGGAGAGGGGTGGTGTCCAATATTTGCAAAGACTAAGGTATTCTTCTTTTATGTTATTTATGTTAGCAGATACATTTCACTGTTTTCATATGCATTATTATGATAATATTGCCACATACTTGCTTTGGACACCTTAGATACAAGAGGCTTTGCAACGTGCGACAATGGATAGCAACTCACAAGTGGGAATTATATTTCATGTGATGGATACTGTAGACTCACCTCCAACATACTTCAGGACAAACCGTTTCACAAATGCATATCAAGAAATTGTAGATGCGTATGGGTAAGTAGATGTCTAATATCATTTAGTCATCTGAGAAACTGATTCACAATGTAACAAGTTAGGTAAGGCTGTTAGGTCATAGGTATAGAATGTATATTGGTGACAATATTCTTTCCACGAGTCCCTGTCAAATCTAGTGGCAGGTGCTTACTTTAATTTGATTTATGTTTGTCTATATGAGTCACTCACAGGTCATCTCATCTCCGTTAGAATGTCATTGATTTTCATGATAAAGAGTACATGTGTGCTTCGTGGAGCCTTTTTTCCTTCTTTTTTTAATTCATATAGTGACGTTATTTAAGGTGTTTATTATTCTTGTTAGTCTCTGTAGGCAAAGTGTGATCTACTGAAAACTGATAGTCCAGCTTTCTTCCTTTTCTTCTTTTTTTTTTAGGTGTAATGCTGTTAATTTGGGATGGTTCAGCTCTTCAAATAAAATTTCCATTTACATTTATTTTCTTAAAATTATATATGAAAAATAGATATCCATCTTTTATACTACCTTTTAACTAATATCAAGTGCAGAATCTATTTTTGTTTAATTAAATTGAAAAATCCATGTGTTGCTTCGGCGAAACAAACCACTTACTACTGTCTACATTGACAGTGTTGCTAAATACCAGGAGGTAAATCCTGCTGTTTACACCATTGTTACGTTCCCTTTCCTTTTCGCGGTGATGTTTGGAGATTGGGGTCATGGAATTTGCTTGTTATTGGGAGCTTTAGTTCTTATTTCCAAGGAAAGCAAGCTTAGCTCTCAGGTATTTCCTCCCATTATTTCAGCCTCTCGCTCAGAGTTCTTAACATCAGCAACTATGCAATTATATATTCCTTTTGTAATCAAATAGAATTTTCTGGCAGAAACTGGGAAGCTTTATGGAGATGCTCTTTGGCGGTCGCTATGTACTCCTGTTAATGTCAATATTTTCAATTTACTGTGGCTTGATATATAATGAATTCTTCTCTGTTCCATTTCACATATTTGGTGGTTCTGCATACAAATGCCGAGATGCTTCATGCAGGTTTGAAGTTATAACCTTGTTACATTTCCATATAGAATTACTTGGATTTGTGATTTGTCAAAGTGATGATAATATAATTTGTTTTATGCGTCTGATCAAGATTGTGACTTGCAATTTTAAGCTCCCTCACCCTGGCCTTTACAAGGTTAGCAAAGAATGGTTTCAACTATGTTGCAAATTTGGATTACAATGAACTGCAAAATTATAAGAGTAAAGAAGTGGTTGGTTTCCATCTCGGTGCTGGATTATATTTTTGTATATGATTTTCTGATTAAGCAGGTTACTTAGAAGTAATCGGGTTCCTTATGGATGTTTATAATCATTTGATCTCAGGTTAATGCCTCAATCAGCTGCTTTTTGGGATTTTCTTAGTCAGGCTGCTTATATTATTATGTATTTATGGTGATGAGTGACTTTGCTTTTATTAGATCTCAACATGGTTTAAAGTAACCTCATTGCTTTCGTGTCAAGTACAAGACACTGTAGTTATGCAATCAAACAATCATTATCTTCATTTTTCTTGGACACCAAATACTGCTCTTCCAAATAATGTTTTTGATGGTCATCTTACATTCGTCTACATTGGCACCTTACTTTTGCCTCTTCTTTGTTGAATGCACCTAGTGCTTGAGTTAGTATTTATTGCACAGTTTCCATCCAGCGTTTTTTCATTTGCATTTGTTTAACTGGAAGTTGATGTTTGTATTTGCAGTGATGCGCGAACTGTTGGTTTAATTAAATTCAGTGATCCTTATCCTTTTGGTGTGGATCCAAGCTGGAGAGGTAGCCGTTCGGAGCTTCCTTTCTTGAACTCCCTTAAGATGAAGATGTCTATTTTGTTAGGTGTGGCACAGATGAACCTCGGAATTATATTAAGCTACTTCAATGCACGTTTCTTCAACAGCTCACTTGATATTAAGTGCGTATTCCTTTTTCTTCTGTGTCTTTGATGGTTTTCTTGTTGAGGATATTTAGTCTGTTATTGATTTGTTATCAGGTATCAGTTTGTGCCACAAGTGATCTTTCTCAACAGCCTTTTTGGTTACCTGTCTCTCCTCATTGTTACTAAATGGTGCACTGGATCTCAGGCAGATCTCTACCATGTTATGATTTATATGTTCCTAAGCCCGTTCGACGCTCTTGGCGAAAATCAGTTGTTTTGGGGCCAGAGTGTGCTTCAGGTATATGCCATTACATCTCTTTCTGTATTTATCGTGTGCTCTTAGAGTTCATTTGATTTACAGATGTGATAAGGTAAAACTGTAATACCACCAGAATACACTGTAGGATAGATATGATGTTAATAATGGACTATGGATAAGATTGTAACACTTGTATAAATAAATGAATCTAAGCTAGCTCAAGAAGTGATGATTGCCCAAGTAAAGAGAACACCATCCCTTAAAGGGCCGATGTGGGGCTCTCCACATCCCCTCACGCCCAGGACTGGACACGTGTGTGTACAATTTGATGGGGGCACAACATGATTGAAAATTGGCATGGTTTCTGCTTTGATACCATGTAAAGAAATGAATCTTGAGTAACTCAGGCCCAAAAGCTAGCTCAAGAGCTGCCAATCCATATTAAAAAAACCATCCATCCCTTGAGGACCGATATGGGACTCTTCACAACTTGTATCCCATGTTTGGTGTAGGGATTTTAAAATCTTTGTTTTTAATGTCCTGGTCCTTGGCCTAGTCATGATTATTTTTACTTGTATTTATTAAAGGCTATTTGAAATTAATTAAAAGGAATACACAAAAAAGAAAACAAAGCAAAGGTTGGTGACAACAGTGTGTGTGGGTGGAAGGGTAGAGATAAATCTACAGAATAAAGACACCCTTTGGTCCCATTGTGGTAACTTTTGTCGTTTCTCCCCTAGGGGATAAGTTTATCCAGGATGGTGGGAGGGGTTTTTCATAATATCATCCATTATTGAACTCTACTAGACAACCAAACAATGGATCATATTTGTATCTTAATTTCCTGCACAACCCATAAATGGAACAAACCCTTAATTAAATTATCTCTGTTTCCTTGCTTCCGTATCTATCAATTATTTTTGCAGGTAATATTGCTGCTTTTGGCACTTGTTGCTGTTCCGTGGATGCTCTTCCCAAAACCTTTTATTTTGAGGAGACTTCACACTGAGGTAGCATGTTTGCTTGCTTTTTTCCTTTCTCATCCTTCACAGCGAATAGAACAAATTATCTTTATGATACAGAGAAAAGTATAAAGGTATGGATAATCAACTTCAAATGGAGAAGGGCACAAAGAGTGGAGAAAATTCTTTTCTAGAGGGGAAAGGTTAGGAATTTAGGGCTGTTTGAGCAAGTTGAGTTAACAAACTGGTCATGATACAATCCTCCCAAAGTTTACTTGGACGACTGGTTTGGTCAATTTTGGCTAAATAAAATTTGCTTGATCATCAAAATCGGTATTGTTTGTTTTTTCTTTTATAGAGAAAGACGGAGAGAGAAATAGAGGGTGAATAGGTAGTATAGAGAGGAATACATCTAACAAATCAAATAAAACAAATTTAGTTCTATTTTTGACAGTTTTCTTATGGTTATTTGGGCTACCTTATTATGATTCGTAGAGATTTCAAGGCGGAACTTATGGCCTTCTTGGAACCTCGGAAGTGGATATTTATGAGGAACCGGACTCTGCCAGGCAACATCACCATGAGGAGTTCAATTTTAGTGAGGTTTTTGTGCATCAAATGATACATTCTATTGAGTTTGTCCTGGGTGCTGTCTCTAACACTGCATCATACCTTCGGCTATGGGCTTTGAGGTGAATCCTTCGTTTTGGTTGATTTTTCTTCAGCAACAGTAAACTTGTTTTATGTTTCAAAAATTTTACATGTCCTTGATGTTGGTGCAGTTTGGCTCATTCTGAACTGTCTACTGTCTTCTATGAGAAAGTTCTCCTCCTTGCTTGGGGGTAAGATTTCATCACTTTTAGCTGTCTTTCTATTCAAATTTTTCTTGTTTAGACGTTGCTCAGTGTCTTCACATGGACGTTAATAGTAAGTATTTGTCCAAGGTTCATATGCTCTACCGTACTCATTGATGGAACTCACAGAAGAGGTAAAATTGGCGTTCGAAAAGTGGAAGCATGAAAAATGAACAATGTGCCATTTGTACCATAATAAAGTTGGTGGAATTACATGGTCTCCACTCAAGATCTAAATGCATATTTATTTGCTTCATATTTCTCTACAAACTCACAAATTGTACGGCTAAACTTGTTAAACTGCTTTGGACCTTTGGTGTCTGCTAAATGCCACTCTCGAACTTTGACCAGTTATGTCCTTGATACTTTTCCTTCTATTTTGCCTTTAAAAAGCTCTTTAAGATATTATTCCACTCAGAATTCTAGTCAATATATATATGTCAACAATTACAAAATTATCTAGACTGTATGCACCCTCCAATAGTGCTTAAATATAATTATGTTTAAGCACGATTCCTGGACTGATGTACCATTAATTTTGTTGTTCTTTCGGAAGGGCGGGGGGGACCTGGGGAAAAGCACTTCTTCATGTGTATTGTGACGGTAGGAGCTCGTGGTATGCACCATAGCTAAAATGTGGTGGTACAAATTGATTGTGCTGTTTTAACATTTTGCCCTCAACCATCATAGCTATCAAGCTTATCCAAGTGCTAAATACCTAATAATTGCAGGTATGATAACCTGGCCATAAAGCTCGGGGGGCTGACAGTTTTTGCCTTTGCAACAACCGCTATACTACTGATGATGGAAACTCTTAGCGCATTCCTTCACGCCCTACGTCTTCATTGGGTAGAATTTCAAAACAAGTTCTACCACGGCGATGGCTATAAGTTCAATCCATTTTCTTTTGCTTCATTAGCAGACGACGATGATTAGTACATAAACCTTTCTCTTTTCCTTGACTTCCTTGTGGGAAATTCTGCTGAGAAGAAGAGTTTCCATATAACAGGAAAAAAAGCCTGTCACAGAGAATTTTGAAAAGGACCCAATTTTGGCTGACAACTATTGTGCACTTTCCTTAGCATAGAGTTGTAACACACAAATCTTTTAGTTATTGTTAGCTGTTAAAGAAGAGATTTGTATATTTTTCTTCATAGATCCTTTTACATATTTTTCCCAAAGATAAAAATGAGTCAAGTTATCTGTAAAGAGGGAAATCATTATAGCAGCATTTTATCTTTGAGTGTGTGTCATTCTTTTGTGGAGGCAAGTTTACAGAAATCAGCAAAATAGGTGCTTCCTTGTATACATTTTGTGGGTTGAGCCTTATAAATTGTTGTAACCGTAACAGAAGCAGCCTCTCTTCTAGCGTAATGCTCCTCATCTTTCATCTCTCTTTGGAATCACCAAACTTTTGTAATTTTGGTTTCTCACTCGGTGTCCGTTATCTATATTGGGGCCTGATTTAATCTAGATTTGCATCGGAGAGTTTCACATTGGGAGTAAAGTTCTCCCTAACAATAACTAATAAGTACTTAGTTTCAACGTCCATCATACAGATCCACCAAAAATAGAGTACGAGATAAAAATAAAAAGAGATCCATATAGCAATATTAATTCATATTAGCACTATAAGATGCAAAAGTAGAAGAGCCTTTAACAGCATGTTTGGGATTGCTTATTTCTCAAAATAAGCACTTATTTTGAGAAAAAAAACAAAAAAATTAGGTTTAAGTTTAAGTATTTAATACCATATTAATTTTAGAATTCCTTTACTAAAATTCTTTAAGCCTAAGTCTTTGAAAAAACGTATTCCTCCTTGCCAGGTGAGTTCTTGAACCTATTATTACGTAACATTGTTTTTATGTTTAGTTCATAGTTTTTTTCGTTTTATATTTTTATTATAATTTTGAAATAGTTATTTTTCGTTTGTGTTTTTCATCATCCAATTCAATTGCTTTTAGAAATAAGAGATTGTGATGATCAATGTTTTAGGTTACATGTTTTCAACATGAATTTATATGAACTTGACACTTTTCACTTAAGAATCATATGATTTGATGTGATTTTTTTTTTAAATTTTAGTATGTTCTTGAAGTTTCTAATAATAAATTATCATGTATTCATGTAAAAAATTACTAATTGAAATTATTTTTTTGTGTGTGTGAAATCTTGATATGTCTATGATTGAAGAGATGAATTTACTTTAAAATCAATAGTTAAAATTTTAATTATTAATAAATCTTACCTTATTTGACTATAGCACAAATTCTAAATTAAGTACTTACTTTATTGACACTATATATTCAAGGTATGACACAGTTATTTATAATTTCAACAATAATTGGTTCAACGTTGGTGACAAAGAAATCCGTAACAAAGTCGATTACGTGTAAGTTTTTAAGAATCCAATTTTCCTAGTGTTTAAATTTAAATTATGTTTCACTAAAAAATGAATTTTAATTATATATATACATTTTTGCTATTTTGTTGCTTTAGCCATGACTTATTGATACTTTTTGGTGAATTTTGTTTTTAAAGTGTTTTTGTCATCAACTTCTCTACTTACATTCTCATATTTTGAAGAGAATAATAGAAAACTATAAATATTAACATAATTGAATAGTTAGTTGAGTTTGAAACTTAGAGAAGTGGTTTTAGTTTCAAGCGAAATAGTGCAATGTATTTTGTTCCAGCTACAAGACTTGTGTTTGGGTTAGTTGGAATATTTGTTATGTCTGTCCATGATACTTACTTTGAGATAACCGTGTACCATTTGATATCTTAGATGTACCATTTGCCTTGTCCTAACATTTTTACAAGCTTTATCCATATAAAGTTGTATAACATTCCTGCTAAGGTAATCTCATTGGTACTAAGCTCTAAATACTTTCAGTTATGCGTCCTGATTTGTGGCTTGACCTAGGTTAATTTCACTCCTGCATTCCCTGTTTGTGTGTTGAATTTTGTTTATGTTAGTATTGATCAAATTTAGTCGAGTTTCAATATATGTGAATTTTGAACACCAAATTTCAAATATCTATAGTATTCAAGTTAATAATATTGACATGGTATACACGTGCAATGTATCTCTATGTGTAAATTATTTTAAAATTAAAGGTCTCTATTAAAAATACTTTATCATGGGTTCAATGAAACAAACCGTAATTCAAGTGGTTAGATAAAATGTATGCAAATTTAAGGTGTTGTCAATGCATTTTACCTACTTTATTTGTATCTTAGATATTTACAAATACTATATAACTAATTAAATAAATTCTCCATCTTTACATGTTCAAAAGATGTTTAATTTAATTATTGTATTTATTTTAATTAGTTAAACAAATATCGTATTTAATGTAACGTTTGAACTCATTAAAGTGAGATACACGCGCGAGGCGCGTACACTTAAACTAGTATATATACACACACACATACACCTTATTAATTAATTAACATATCTTACAAGTTTGATTAACGTTTCATTTTTAAGAATTTATATTTCATATTTCAAAGAAGTAGAACAACCTTTTGGTATACCTTCGGAAATACAAGACAGATATTCTACAAGTATGGAGACATTGCGTGATAAAATTAGGGATGAAATCGTTGAGAATTTTTGTGATGTATGAAGGGGTAGTTATTTTTGTAGTTAATTTTTTCATATATAGTGATTTAATTTATGAAATAACTTCTGTATTCATTTTTGTTTGATGTTTTAAGTAATATATCACCATTTAATTTTCTTAATGTATTTATATATATAAATATTGATTGAAAATTTTAGAGTACGTACTTTTTAATTAAATTAAAAAGGTTTAATTAAAAATATTATAATAGATATTTAAAATAATTTTTCTGTATAAATTGATTTTAGTAATAATAGTTTATTGATAGATGTCCTTTTTGGTCATTTGTCTAAAAAAAAAACACTTCTTGAAAAAGATTATTCAAACACAATTTGATTATCAAAAGCACTTTTCAAATGAATTTATCAAACACAAAAACTTTTTTTTTAAAAGCGTTTTTCTGAAAAGTCATTTTATAAAAGTGTTTCTCAAATAAACAGTTTTGTAACAGCAATCTCAGACGAGCTCTTAGTCTTGTCTAGATTTAAACACAGTTCCGATTAAACTGCTCTTTACTCGTTGTTATTATGCTTTTTTTTTATATTAAACTGCTTTGATGTGTTTTAGTTGAGTTAAGGGGATGTCAGAAACTTTTTTTTTTTTTTAATCTTGATTTGATAAGGTAAAATCTATGAATACTTTGACCTTCTTAGACCCTATTTATAAAATTACATTCAAATTATTATTGTAATTGGGATTAATATTTAATTAAATCAGCATAATAAGATGCAATATGGAGAGGTTTTGGTCTTATCAGATTTAAACACCAGATAAAAAATAAATTCCACTAAGCAAGTGGATAGGAGTTGGAGATGGTCCACTTTAAATATTCCATCCTAAGTGATAAATACATATTCATTTAACCACATAAAATTAATTGATTATTACATCGTCGTATCAAGGTTGTTGATATGTTCCATCACTTAGAATTTACAAGGGCCAATTTCACTTACTAGTTTTCAACGTTGTTAAATACAAACCAAGCAAACTTTCCCCAAAATAGGGGTAAAATTGGAAGGGAACTTTATTTTATACCTCACAAAATAGATATAACCAAATTATATAATTTTCGAACCATATATTTGAGGAGGGAGTCTTTAACATGAACGATAAATGATATACCATATAATAGATCTTTGTAATTCATTTTTCCCCAACTTTGCACATTGCGAGGGGCTTAACCCCTGTGATTTGTTTCTTCTTGACTGCATGCATAATAAGAAGAGTTTAATATATTATATTTTCTCCGTTTATTTTTATTTTTTAAATATATTCTAAATCAAAATAAGACATTTAAAAATATTCTAAATCAAAATAAGACAAGTAAAAATAAATGAAGGAAGTACTGTAATAAATACTTAGTGATTCGTTCCTCCCTAATTTTGCTTAGAATGAGAGTTTATTACATCAAACTATAGATTCTTGTAATCTATTCCTTGGTCATTTTACTAAAAAATTTTAGTTGAGTATTTTACTAAAAATAAATATCTCATATTAGTAAATTATTTAAATCAGGTTAGAATTTTTTTTTTTTATTCCTATAATTAATAGTATACATTAAATATGAATAATTACAATTTCAATATTCATTTTTATGTTCAACGAATATGATTAATATGTGTAAATAGCAAAATAGTATTATTTATAATTTGTTACTTACTATATAAAATGAAAACAAAATGTGCCCAATTAAAATAAGAGGGGAGAGTATTTTAATCCACCACTCATGAAATAAAAAGACATGTCACTCAACTACTATCAATTTATATATATAATAAAGCAAAGAAGTTAGCAAAAATATTAAGACAAGTGTCATCTTGAAAACTACCTATTTGAATTCTTACAATAAAAAGCTATCATTTTATAACAAAAAGTTATTTGGTTGATTATTTAAATATCTAATATTATTTTATATCTATATATATAATAAAACAAAGAAGTTAGCATAAATATTAAGACAAGTGTCATCTTGAGAACTATCTATTTAAATTCTTACAACAAAAAACTATCATTTTATAACAAAAAGCTATTTGGTTGATTATTTAAATATCTAATATTATTTTATATTGTGATAAAAAATAATTAAAATTCATTTCTATTGGATGAAAACTATTATGATTTTATATTATTTCATTTAATGTTATTGCTTATCTATATATATAATAAAGCAAAGAAGTTAGCATAAATATTAAGACAAGTGTCATCTTGAGAACTACTTATTTGAATTCTTACAACAAAAAACTATCATTTTATAACAAAAAGCTATTTGGTTGATTATTTAAATATCTAATATTATTTTATATTGTGGTAAAAAATAATTTAAAAATTTACTTCTATTAGATGAAAACTATTATGATTTCATATTATTTCATTTAATGTTATTTTTCATTGTGGTGAAAATCAATTAAGATTCTTTTCTATTGGATGAAAACTATTATGGTTGTTTAATTATTTCATATTAAGAATAGTAATCAATTATTTCATATTATTCTATGTATTTTTGGTTATTTATTTATTTAGTTAATATTATTTCATATTTCATGTTGTGGTAAAAAATAAATAATTGTTCATATCTTTTAATATTAGTATTATAAGAAAATAAATATTAATGATTTCATTGCAATTGAGTAGAAAAAAAATTGCAAGAAAAAATCAATTAGAAAAACAACCAATTAATAAATAGAAAACGATCAATTTATATAGAAAAGATTATAGTCATTCTAAATAAAAAAATATTAAAAAAATATGTCATCCCTCAAAACAATTAAGTTTGACATATTTTTGTAAAACAATAAATAAATGAATATAATAAAAATTCATAATTAGGAAAAAAATAATTGCTACCTTATTTGAGTTTTTAGCAAATTATAAAGATAATTAAATAATCAATTGACTATAATCAAATTATAAATTTATAAGAAACTTTTGAGAAATAAATCAGTAATTAGGAAAAAAAAAATTGTTACCGTTTTAAATTTTTTCCCAAAATTTTAAATGTAATTAATATCAATTTGATATAATCAAACTATAAGAATATGATAAATTCATGGTATTGAATTTCTAAAATTATAACGGTAATTAATATCAATTGTTTCCGTTTGAGATCTTTATGTAATTGTAGATTAATTAAATATAATCAAGCTATAAAAATAGGACAGATTTATGGTAAATAAATATATAATATTAATAATAATCTTATTGTTATCAAATTAATTAGATTAAATTGAGATAGAAATCAGCTAATACTGACAATTCTTTTTAACAAAAAATATATACAAAGTTCCGTAATTGATATACATATATTGGTAAAAAATATTGACTGCTACTTTAGCTATAATATATTTTAAAATTTACAACGTTAAATTTAAGGAACTTGAGTTTATATATTATGATCATTAAATTGATTCTAATTAATTAAAATTAATTAGTTGATTGTGTAGTTTTATTACAATAATGTCGTACATTATTTATTTAATAGAAATACATATAATCAATTAACTGATTTTGTGCAAGCTACTATGATCTTATTAATTCAAATGAAATGATTTTTAAATGGTAAGTTTGAATTATAGAAAAGAAAGGAGATTATTGTATGACTTGAGCATTTCTTATGTCGTAAAAAAGATTTAGAGACAAAAAGATGTCATCCCTCAAAACAATTAAATTTGACCTATTTGTGTAAAACAATAAATGAATGAATATAAAAAAAAATCATAATTAGGCAAAAAAATGATTGTTACGCTATTTGAGTTTTTAACAAATTATAAAGATAATTAAATAATCAATTGACTATAATCAAATAATAAATTTATAAGAAACTTTTGAGAAATAAATCAGTAATTAGAAAAAAAATAATTGTTACCTTTTCAAAATTCTTCCCAAAATTATAAAGGTAATTAATATCAATTTGATATAATCAAACTATAAGAATATGAAAAATTCTTGGGATTGAGTTTCAGAAATTATAACGGTAATTAATATCAATTATTTTCGTACTTGAGTTCTTTATGTAATTGTAGATTAATTAAATATAATCAAGCTATAAAATTATGACAGATTTATGGCAAATAAATATATAATATTAATAATAATTATATTGTTATCAAATTAATTCGATTAAACTGAGGTAAAAATCAGTTAATATTGAAAATTATTTTAACAAAAAATATATGTAAAGTTCCGTAATATATAGGTCAAAAACAACAATGAATATTGACTACTACTTTAGCCATAAATATATTTTAAAATTTACAACATTTATATTTAAGGAACTTGAATCTATATATTATGATCATAAAATTGATTCTAATTAATTGAAATTAATTAGTTCATTGTGTAGTCTTATTACAATTATGTCGTATATTATTTATTTAATGAAAATACATATAATTAATTAATTGATTTTGTGCAATCTACTATGATCTTATTAATTCAAGTGAAAAATTTTAAATGATAATTTTGGACTATAAAAGAAAAAGGAGATTACTGTATGACTAAGCATTTCTTATGTATTAAAAAAGATTTATAGACAAAAGAATATAATGCCACAATATTTTTGGGTTATTTAATTCATTTGTCACGTTTTGAAATGTTGCTAATATCAATTTTGTGATGTTTATATGAAAAAATTTAAATTTTAAAAAAATAAATATCTTAAATTTCATAATTTAAGTTAATTTGTGTATTAATATGGAAAAGTTAATTTATAGTTTACATTATATTTTTATTATATGGAAAATTTAACCTCATATGGCTATATATACCCATTCAATCACACAAAAAATATTGTTACACTTTTCTCTTTCTCCCCCCTCCTCCCCCGATTGGTATTTATCAAGTTTTTCATTATGAATATGTAGAAATAAGAATTATTAATAGTTTGCTAGATATTAATTTAGATTTTTCTTCATGAATTTCAGGCTTTAAAAATAAAGGTTTCAACATAATAAGAATCACACATATTGATGGAATGTTATCAATAATTCAGAATGAGAGTTCAGCAGAAGAATATGCGTATGAGGAGATTGAACAATGTAATCACAATTCACCATGTGTTTGAAACAAGAAACACATTTGTTGAAAATGATTTGAATATTCGTAGTGATTTTTCTTTCTCGAAAAAAATAAGTTTGTTAGTTTTTAAATCTCTTTATACAAATATAAATTTGTACTATGAATAATATAATTTCTTAATTATATATTATTTTGATGTCTTGCATAATTATGATATAAAGATGATTGATTTTTTTATTTTATTAATCATTATTTAATATCATATTTTGGTAGAGTAAAAGATCAACATGTTGAAGGAATGTTGTCATAATTAAAAATGAGATTTGAAGAAGAAACCTATGGGAAGGTCGCTATATATTTAAATAAGGCCAAACCCATCGATAGGACCTCAAACTTGTCCCGAAAATTCATTTAGCCCCCTGAACTAAGGCTTGTACCTATCAGGCCCCTACCCCCGAATTTTATACCAATTAGGTTTTTCTTCCCAATCAGCTAAAAGCTCAAGCGTGTGTTCCACACATGCGCTGACGTGACAAAAACGACCAATTGGAAGCTGAAACATGGCATTGTGGGTCCAATATATTGAAAAATAATTATAAAATTATTTAAAAATAAAAATAAAAAATTGATTATTAAAAAGAAAAATAAAAAATTGATTATTAAAAAGAAATTATAAATTTTTTTAAAAAATTATTAAAAATTATTAAAAATAATTATAAAATTATTTAAAAAATAAAAATAAAATTATAAAAAAAATTAAAAATGAAAATAAAAAATGACATTCAGGATTCAAACTATTAAAAAATAATTATAAAATTATTTAAAAAATAAAAATTAAAAACTAATTATTAAAAAATAATTATAAAATTTTAAAAAATAAAAATAAAAAAATTGCATTAAGGATCGAAATTATTAAAAAATAATTATAAAATTATTTAAAAATAAAAATAAAAAACTGATTATTAAAAAGAAGTTTGAAAAAAAACAGAAAAAAAACACCCCCCACCCACACGGTCGTCTTCTTCACACACCCCCACCCCCAACCTACCCCTCCCATCATCTTCAATGAGTATTTGCTCCATTAATGGAGTTGCTGATTATTTTTTGAGTAAAGCACTTTAATGAAAAGTACGATACATACTTCTGACTCAATTTTTTCGTCTTTAATGATTATTTGCTCCATTAATGGTGAAAATATCTATTGGCATTGAAGACGGCTTAAAGCACACTTAAAGTTAACGACAATGGCGACCTTAGCAATGACGGAGTGAAGGTGGGTTGAAGATGACGAAGATGCGGGCGTGGGGTGGGGTTGAAGACGACGAAGACGAAGACGCGGGCTTGGGGTGGGGTTGAAGACGATGAAGCATTGTTCTTCTTTCTCTTCGAATATCAATCTGAAATTCTGGCAAAACTTACTCAAAATTGACATATAATATTTTTCGTCCTTTTTTATAACAGCCACTCCAAATAAATACTAACAATTTTGCAAGACTATATTTTCGAATTCAAGGTTTTGAAGCATTTTAGTGGCTATTAATGGAGAAGTTGTTTTTGAATGACTATTAATGAAGAAGTTGTTTTTGAATGAAAAATTGATATGGCTTTGAAGCTTTTTAATGGCTATTAATGGCGTTGTTAGTATTATTGAAGACGCAGGGGGTGGGGTGGGATTGAAGATGCAGGGTGGGGGTGGGGGTGGGGGTGGGGGGTTGACGAGATGAAGAAAACAACGATGAAAAAGGGTAGGAGGGTAGGGGTACCTTTCTTTTTTTAAAAAAAATTAAAAGTTATATTTATAAAATAATTAAAGTATAAGTTTTCTAATTAAAAAACTAAAATATTTTTTTTTTTACGATTCACGTGCCCAAAGGAAAGTGTAGCACACCTCTTTGCCAAATTATTATTTTGTACTTGATAGATAACAATTTTAACATTTGAGGTGTCTTGATAGGTACAAACCTTAGTTTAGGGGCCTAAGTGAATTTTAGGGATAAGTTTGAGGTCGGATTTGGTCTTCAAATAATATAGGTTTGAAACAAGAAAATTATTTGTCAAAATAATTTTAATTATTCATAGCATTTTTATTTTTTATTTTAGTGATTTCTTTATTCAAATACAATTTTTTGACAACATAGTATCACTAAATAATAAATCTATTAATAAAATTAAGAAAATACACAATTGGTTTGACGCAAATGAAAAATAAAAATTGCAAGATCTTGCTTGAGATTATTATACTTTATTTGTTTAAAATTTTCAAATTTTTAACGGTAACTTTTATTTCTTTTCTATACATGGTATTTTCATAATTCGATTTTGACTTAAATATAAACGTTATAAATGATATAACTAGAATGGTAATATTTTTTGTTTATACTTAGTCTCCTTCCAATATTCGTATATAAGTAAATATTTTCAACAAATTCAAATTGATTTTATCTTCTTTTCTTTTTCACTTTGAAACAATTTATTATGAAATATTCAATAAACTATAATTAATAAGAGATGGTGACTTACATTTCATTAATCTATGTTGATTTATTTATTGATCAATAAAATATTTTTTTATACTTTTACTTATTTGATAAATGTATAAATCTAAATTATTTTTTTAATCTATATTTATTTAATGAGTATTTTACTTAAATATTATCCACACATCGTGTGGATACTAATATTAGTTATGTAATAAACATAAATAAATAAAATTTTATATGAAATCTAGGTGTCCCTTATGGATGTGAAGTGTCAATCAACCAGGTGACAACCTTTGCTGTGATTTGCCTTTGGCTTTAACAAAAATGTCATCAATGTTATTACTTTACCCTCCAACAAATCCCAATATTTACAATTCTATAGTAGCTGATTAAGATTTGGTTGAGGAGCTATAACTATTTCATGGAGTTTTATAAAAGAGAAATTGGCTTTTCTCCCCCTAGAAATTTTTCTCGCAGAATCTCTGCTTCTCAGGTTTCATTTTATTACCCATTTTTTTTTTCTGTAGCTAAATCAACATTTCTTTATATTTGTGATTTTGGGTATGATTCTTTTTTTTTTTTTAATTGGGGTTTGTACTTGTTGTGGGACTTATGGGAATGGAAAAGTATGAATTTTGATCAGTTTGGAGCTATTTTGTGGTTAATTGTTAATGGTCTTGAAAGCTTTTTAGATATTCGCTTCATTTTAATTTGTTTATCTTGACTTTGTACGAAATTTAAGAAAGTAAAAGAAATTTTTTGAATGTTGTGCTATTAAACTAAATATGTATATATATATATATATAGAGAGAGAGAGAGAGAAGGTACAAAAATGTCATTTTTATCTTGTGGTTTTAAACATGTTACGTGGAAAGTTGAAATTGAAAAGTTTTAAGAAGGTAAGATAAATTGAAGTGAAGAGAATACCTATATGGCAGATTGTACTATCTTGAATTCTTTATCTAGTTTGATCAAATATGTGGTCAAGCATAACTTCCTTCCCAACTTATGTGATGTGTTTGATTGGGCATAATGTTAAGAATGAAAGTAAAAAGGGTGACTTTTGAAACTTGTGGACGAAAATAACCATAGATATTTGTGGGGCCATAACTCTTATAAGGGTAAAATAATAAAAAGAGAAAGGGCAGCCCCGTACGTTAAGCTCCTGCAATATGCAGGTCCGGGAAGGGCCGGACCACAAGGGTCTATTGTGCTCAGCCTTGCGCTGCATTTTTGCAAGATGTTGTTTTACAGCTTGAATTCGTGACCTCCTGATCATATGCCGACAACATTGCTAGTTACACCAAGGCTCCCGTTTTAGAAGGGTAATACTATAAGACGTTTGAAATTTAAAGTAGGGAAAGAGTGTCACATACATTGGGACAGAGGAAATACTAATTATACATAGGATTATCATAGCTGACTCAACTAGCTCAGATTGAGCCTACATGATATAATCGGGTATCAATTTTTTCAGGAAGCTTTTAAAATATCACGCACACACATAGAGTTATTTTGCCTGGTAAGATTTGGTTATGTTTTGGATGCTAAAAATCTGACAATCATGATAGAAGGGCACTGGCCGCGTGAATACAAAATAAATCGTAAATAAGAACAAGAAAATGATATAGGAAAGCTTAAAGGGTCGTATTGATTGGTGTTGATAAGCATTCGTTTGGTATAGAGCCTTTAGACTTAACAATAATAGACTAATACCTCCTCCGTTTCAATTTATAAAAACTTATTTTAGTATTCAGTTTTAGTATTATATCAGATACACGATGTATATATACATGCGTAGTATTGTATGTTCAGTATGTTCCGTATTTATAGTTTTGCATGTACACTTATCTAGTTACTTCATGATGTTCATTCATTCAGTTATCATCCCATGCATATGAACCCGTGTATTTCAGCCTTACCTCGCTTAGCATACCAATACATTCCACGTACTGACACATATTCTCTCTTTTGTGCTATGATGTCTCATATCATAGGTTTAGACGCATGGGCTCCTGATCATACTTAGAGGAGTTCTTGAAAGAAATAAAGACTTTTGAAACTTGTGGTAATAAACAAGTCAATTATTTGGAAACCCTATGTCATCCATCCTGCTGCCTTGGGACGAGTGCATGTTACATCATAGCAGCACGACCAAATGGAGGTGGAAAGCCCTTCTATATGTTGGGCGCTAGCTAGGGGCTTCCTTATACTAATAGAAAATGTCGGGCCATCCCCTTATTTATTAGTATTAGTAAAGTTGCTCGAGGACTTCTACTTAATTTATAGTTTTAAGCCTCCCATAGTATTTGTGTGGCTCTAAAAGCTGCTCATTTAGGGGAAAGTGGAGGTCTAAGTAAATTACTCTTAAATTTAGAAGCGGTCATTCTTTTTTGAAAAGACCGAAAATGAATTAGGTGGGGGGTGTCCCTTTTATTCCAGGATCTGGGTCGCAATTGCTAGCTGAAGGAGTGGGTAGCAGTTTCATGATAGCTGGTGTCAACCTTTTGATACGTAGGAAATGGTTGCTAGAATCTGAGAGTTTATTATGGGATGTGGAGTCATTGCTATTATACTCTCACTGATCCAGAATACTATGCAGAAGATGTACGATAATAGTAGGTGAGGTACATATGCTGAGTGATAGTTACGGGCTTGCAAAGTATGCCAGTCTGCAATGTCTGTTGTGCGTCTAAAACTCTAAAGCGTGCTTGCCTGGCTGTCGTGTCCTGCCTGGGAGATAATATTGTCATCCGCATCTTGAACTATTGTGGCTTAAAGGTTTTACCATCATTCGCAGTTGCCATTTACTCCCTCCATTCCTTTTTATTTGCTCCATTTGGCTTGGACACACCCCGTAAAAAAGTCCTCACTCCTAGAAAATTAAAAGTAAGTTTACCAAACATACCCCCAATTAAATTTTATACCTCTTTCCAAATCAATAATGATTACATTTATTGCATAAGGACATAATAGGAAGAATTTGTTCAAACTATTCTTGAAAGATTAAAGGAGCAAGTATTTAGAAATATAAGCACAACCCAAATGGAGCAAATAAATAGGAATGGAGGGAGTACTGACTATCTAGCACCCAGTTGGATGGAATTAAATTTTTTTTTCCTTCGGTGATTTAGAGGAACTCATGGACTAAAATTTAAAATCTGATTAATTAAACTCCTTCCAAATGACGGTACATGATGTTGGATGTTGGTGGCACATATCATATGACAAGATAATCAATAATAACGTCTTTCACATTCTGTAATGGTCAAGTCTCTGTCACTACTAAATTTTCTTTTCAATTCATACTTTAACGTGCAAAGTTTTCACATTTAAAGTAAAGCTAATTCGGAAAGAAAGTGGCCATGAGGTTTCAATAAATAAATAATGATGGCTTTCATATTCTGTAATGGTCAAGCATCTGTTGCTACTTATTTTCCTTGGTCATACTTTAGTTGCAAAAGTTATTCACATTAGTTACGAAGGTACTTAAAAATCTTTATGGAGTTTTATTCTGCTATATCTAAGATGTTTGAAAATTCGTGTACCCTAGAATTGTGGTAACTGATATATTATGAGCCACTGAAAGCATCTCTGTTGTTATCTCGTGGGGCAGGCTATGGTCAAGCGTTTAGATTTGTATGGCAAGTTAACCGGTCATGAAGGATGTGTAAACACAATAGACTTCAATGCCACTGGCGATGTTCTTGTCTCGGGCTCCGATGACAGAAAAGTAATACTATGGGACTGGGCAACAGCAACCTCAAAATTTTCTTATCCATCAGGTCACATGGACAATATCTTCCAGACCAAGTTCATGCCCTTCATGGATGATCGTAAAATAATAACTGCATCTGCTGATGGTCAGGTGATGTTCGCCCCGTTTTATGCTCTATAATATATGGAATTCGGGAGACAAAAGATATACAGCAAACGTTTAATTTGAAGAGGTCTTCCTATCTTTTACTGTAATGATTTCTACTTAATGGGGACTTCTCTTGTTGATAATATAACCAAATTCACGGTCTTAATAACAAATAACTCGTAATGAGTGTAATAAATTGTGGACTTGGATAAAAAAGGGGTCATCCTGTCATATTGTGGAAGAGGTCATTCGTTCAGCATTCTATATACTTGTTTGTTAATAATTCTCTTCCATTAATATCAGTATTAGTTGATCTGATCCCTAAAAAAAGTCTTATGTGCGACATTTTCTTTGGTCCTCATATTATTTAATACCCATTTTTTATCTGCATATACATGTACATCCATCTGCAGTTTCTGTATTATTAAGCAATAGTTTATAACTGCTGAGTTTTCCACTTCCTATTCCTAAATCCTAATTTGTCAAAGGACAAAGAAGATGATTGTGGCTCTGACTCATATGTACTTATTTTCAATGTGCAAATACTGCTGCAGGTGAGGCTTGGTTTAGTGCCGGAGAATGGTCGGGTAGAAACAAAAAAAGTAGGTAAGCACCAAGGTCGTGTACATAAGCTTGCTGTGGAACCAGGAAGTCCCTACATACTTTATAGCTGCGGTGAAGATGGTTTTGTTCAACACGTAGGTTGCTACGCGGTACTTTATTACACTGTCCTCTTTTCATGTTAATTTTTCATGACTTGCATTATTTTGCAGTATGATCTGCGAAGTAATTCTTCCTCGAAGCTTTTACGTTGCTCGTCATTCACGGAAAACAATAAGCAGTCGAGCAGCATAAGGTTGAATGCCATAGCGATAGACCCAAGAAATCCTAATTATTTTGCTGTAGGAGGTTCCGATGAATATGCACGTGTATATGACATCAGAATGTACCAGCTGGATGCAAGAACCAGTTCAGATAGGCCAATCGACACATTTTGTTCCCATCATCTGATTAAGACACATGATGTTCACATTACAGCACTGGCTTTCTCAAACACAAGTGAATTGTTGGTCTCGTACAACGATGAACTGATATACTTGTTTCAGAAGAACATGGGATTGGGTCCAGCTCCTTTGTCGTTGCAAGGTGAAGATTTGAACAAGCTGGAAAAGCCACAAGTTTATTCAGGGCACAGGAATTCCCAAACAGTTAAAGGAGTGAGTTTCTTTGGCCCGACTGATGAATATGTGTTAACCGGGTCTGATTGTGGGCATATATTTATCTGGAAGAAAAAGGACGCCAAGCTCGTCCGTGTGATGGTTGGTGATAGGCACATTGTAAATCAGCTGAAGCCCCATCCTTGTATCCCTGTACTTGCTACATGTGGAATAGAAAAGACCATAAAGATTTGGGCTCCAACTTCTAAGGATGTCACTCCTTTGCCTCCTGATGTTCAAGAGGTGCAAATCTTATCAGTTATCTTTAAAGTTTTCGTATTTGAAAATCGGCATCGGCATAATAGACTTAAACTTGGCATTTGCCTGAAGCACTCCAACTTCGAGAGTGCACATGTAGACACCTCAACGTGGTCTCAATTGGCAACCACTGTGTCACACGAGCGATACGGGCGCTCGATGCTAATGTGATACATAAATTTTGAAGGTGTCTAGATGATCAATTTGTAAGTTGGGAGTGTTCACTTGACACATTTGAGACTGAGTGGGGTGTCTAGATGTGCACTCTCAAAGTTGGAGTGCTTACTTGACAGCTGAGTTTAGTGTCTCTATATAATACTCTTTATGTATTATACCTTGAAAATCTATCATTAAAGTTTGTTAATGTTGTTTAATATGTGACCGGTTCTTAAGTTTTCTTCGCGTTGTCTTGATGTGAGCAGATAATGGAAGCTAATAGGCGAGGTCGAGAGGACCATTCGCGGGTCACACTCACCCCCGACATGATAATGCATGTTTTACGTCTGCACAGGAGGCAAGCGCTGGCTTATATCGAGAGACAAGAGAATTTGGTGGATATCGATAGTGATGACGATGACGGAGGAGGCGGTGCTGCTTACATGTTAGGTTTTTCAGATGGTGATGAGGGAGAAAACTCTGAATGCAGCATTAGCTAGTCATAGGTTTTTCTTACCCGCCAGCACGATTTTCGTCTGTGTATGTCCGTCCTTGCTGAGGGCATTTTTACATCTATCATGGCTCAGTCAGTTAGCTGCCATTTCCAACAAACATGGTCAATAATGGGTGGTGTGTCATCTGTAGCCACTTTTACCTTCAATAGTTAAATCTGTAAATTCTTCTATCCTATCTTGACATGTGGAGTCAACTTAATTCCAAAGCAACTGTATGATGTTGTGTTGTAATCAACATTATGTTATAGACTAGTAATGTATTCAAACTTCCTTGCCTTTATTTACTGCCTTATTCCGAGTTTTATCACGAGGCTTGCGCTTGCCCCATAACAAACGATAACTATTTTCATCATGCATGTACTCCACGTTTACAATGAGTTCAATAACTTGAAAGATTATCATTAACAAATTCTTGATATAGTCCTTCCTCTATGGTGAATCCATTAATTTCATCTATGGTGAATTTGATGGTTGGCTCTCCATCAAATCCAACAGGAGATTAGGGAGAGAATAAATATGTTACTGCTCCAAAAGAGCTCATAAAGTGGGTAAAGGAATACGAAAAAGTTAAGTTTAGGAGGTAACTGACATAGTTTCACTATTATTCATGTGTATATCTATGCCTTATCCCAAAAATGAAAAAAATTAATATCTCATAGCACATTATAAATAGTCAGAAGTAAAGTATCATATCATGAAAAAGATAGTAAAATATAATAGTAATAATTCACATTACATGTTTATTCCTTTTAAAAAGAATGGCATAATGAAGGAAATGGTAGACATAATCAAAGACAAAATAACATATGTCCAGGACTATTAAAGTCATATACAACCCAAGACAAAATAGAAGAAAAATTAGCCACCATACATCTTTGTTCATGAATATATTCTCAACGTTCAGTGCTTGAACACAGCTCAAGACTGTGAATGCCGTGGCGTAGTACACAGAAATAAGAACAATGCAGAACTTGAGTGGTAACGCGATATAAAACTCATCTGAATCAAACCTGGAGAGAAGTATTGATAGTATAGTTCCCATTGTGAACACTGAATCATATAGAGCTGCACCTAAGAAGAACATCAACATCCATAGATCAAAATGTTGGTGTTTCGAGAGAAGAATAGGTATTCCAGTTTTCTCATCAAAGCCTCCTGGGACTGTGAAAACCGCGGCAAAGTTGATTGTGCAGAGAAGAGTTGATAGAATGAGAGCTGGACCTCCTAAATCTTTGATTGCTTTCTCTGCTTCAATGGATATATGTGAATGGTTTCTATCGAATAACTCTTTTGCTGTCATGTCTTTATCGTCTTTCATCGTCCATAAACGTGGATGAACACAGTGTTTTACGCGCTGATCACAAGAATATATTAATTACCTATTTCCTCCATTTCAATTTGTGTCTGGTTTGAACAA
The DNA here is from genome assembly GCA_030864225.1 of Capsicum baccatum var. pendulum. Taxonomy (NCBI): domain Eukaryota; kingdom Viridiplantae; phylum Streptophyta; class Magnoliopsida; order Solanales; family Solanaceae; genus Capsicum; species Capsicum baccatum. Next base: position 34,695,256 of record CM061560.1, read on the forward strand.
ACAGATTGAAACGGAAGGAAGGAAGGAGTATATTGATTCATATATAAATACTTAGTTATATAAGAGCAAAGATTTAATAATAGTCAAAAACACAGCTAAAGTTTATCAGCTTTTTCAGTTTCATACTTAGTTTCTTACATGAACTATCACCAATTATTTATCAAAACTCATTTCACACTCCCTATGTAATATATTCAGGTAGGAATGGCGAATAATTAATAGTTGGAAACTGACAAACCTGATAATCCAGGTACATGAAACTCGAAAACTATAATATAATACTTTCGGTATGTTTTTGACCATTCTCTCTAAGAGCAAATGAGAAAATACCTTAAACCATAGTACACCCCATGCCATGAGTATCAATGTTTTGAAACCCCTTGTTGTTTTTTCAATTGGCTGTTCCTCTGTAGAAAATTTGAATGGAGATCCAACACTTGCTGCAAAATGCAATATGGTCTTTCCATGTTGATTTGTATCAGCAAGCAGCCTATCTATATGTGATACATTTTTCATAAAGTAATCAAATAGGAACCTATTTTTTTGCTCTACTACAATATGTAGTATATTTTTTCCATCTTCATCCTCTATGGTTTCTATTGTTTGAGGGTAGTTTTGTACAATTTCCACAACTAACTCATTTATACCAAGTTTTATTGCTTGTATTAGAGGATTCTCGACACAATTGGCATAAAAGCTCCAATCTTCTTGCTCAATCAATCTTCTTGCTAATGTTAATGCAAGAATATGTGTTTGCTTTTCAACATCAATTACTGTCAACCATGCATTACCTAGAAAATACAATGGTCAAAAAATGAGAGTCAAAAGATCGAAGATATACTTACATTCAAATGTTGATTGCGATACATTATTATGCAGGAATTAGCGATGCAGAACTCAGCGATTAATATATATTTTTATATAGTACAAGATGTAAAAAGTTTGTTTGATACGAGGACATTTTTGTCATATTAATTGTGTAATTCATGTATTTCTAATAATACTTGTATTCTTATTTCACATTCAATAATGCAAAACTTATGCACACGAAATATTAATTATTCGTTACGAGGAAAAGTAAAATGATGACTAAACAAGTTAGTAATAGTTGTGCTGAATTTTGTAGTTATTCAACCAACCAAAACATACCCTAATGAATAGTATACATACATTAGTAGCATCTTTGGATATATTCATTCGATCCGTTTAATTTCAAAATATTTGTCATGGTTTATTTGTCGAGAGTCAAACTACTGTATGAACTTTTTGACCAATATCTTAAAAGTACATTTTTTCATCATATTAATACGAGAAAAAAAATACTGTAATTTATAGTACTTTTCGTATAGTTTTTGAGTATCTAACAACAACATATCAAGTATATTCCTACAAAGTGGAGTCTATGGAAGGTAAGTGTACTAATTCCATACCACTATCTCAGAGGTGAGATACAGATGCTGTTTTATATAGATCCTCAGCTCAAGATAAGGGTGTCAAGTGGGCCGGGCCAACCCGTCCCTCATAACTAACCCGACCCGGTAAACCCTAGGGCTTTAGGGTTCCGGGTCCCGGGCCGGTTATTTTTTTTAGAATGAGCCCGGCTAATCCGGCCTGGACCAAACTCGGTCCAGGCACGCCGATTAACCGGCCCGGCCCAGTCCGAATATCTTTTTTTTTTTAAATAAAAAAATTGAGATTTTGGGCCAAACTAGCCGTTGACCCAGCGGCTATATAGCCGTTTTTGGGTCCAAACAGCTAGTTTGGGCTCATTTATTAAAAAAAGAAAATTAACTTTAAAAAATATTTTTTAATCCCCCAAAAAATTATATAAATACCCTACAACTTTCAAATCATTTTTCACACAATTTTTCACTCTCTCAAATCTCATTCTCTCTCAAATCTCAATTCTAAAATATTCAATATATTTAATTTCTTAAAGTTTTCACTTTAATTTTTTAATTTTTCGTTTACAAAGTATGAGCGGAAGTTTCTAAATTCGCAGCCTTCGGATACTTCCAAAATTTGGTATTGTCGTTACATCTCTTACGTTTAATTTTTATTTATTGTATTAATTGTTTAATATTTAATTTTATTATATTTGTGTATTTTGAATATTTTTAGTTTAATTTAATTTATATTATAGATAAATTAAAAAACCTCGCTACTAAAGGTGTTAAAATTTTTTGTTCCGGAAGCGGTAGTGGTAGTAAAAAGCGAATTACTAGCGGTAGAGGTAGTTCAAGTAGTAGATATACCCGTGTGCCTTCGACTCTGGTACCGCTTGGTACACCTTTTGAGGAAGAAGTAGGTGTAGGTGCTCACGATATGGATTATGTAGAAGCTCAGGAAAATTACGGTATAGAAGAAGAAAATGAAGTAGATGCGGTTAATTTAGACGAAGATAATGAAAATATTGCTGAGACACCCGCAGTAGGAGATGCTAACGTTAGATCTGAATCGGTTAATCTCCCTCCCCGTCCTTTCAGTGCCCCAAGACCTCGTAAAAGAACTAGTGTTGTATGGCAATTTTTTGAACGTATATCAGATAGTGAGGTGCAATGCAATATTTGTCAACAAATATATAAGCATAGAAGTGGAGGCAAGCGAGGAGGTACAGGTATGTTAATGAGACATATAGATGAAGATCACAAAAGAGAGTTAAATATTGCACAAGGTGGTGGGGGATGTTGGTGGGCCAACGCAAACTAGAATGGACCCAACAACTGGTCACGTAGTGAAGAAGTATAATAAATTGAGGGACCGGAAAGAAATAGCTAAAATGGTAGCTGTGGGTTGTTTGCCTTTTAGTTTTCCTTCTTCTGATGCCTTTATTCGTTATATACAAGCAATAAATAATCCTATGTTTAACGGTATTCCTAGAACTACTTGTCGGTCTGATATTTTTAGACTTCATTCACAATATTGTTTTTATTTATCAACATTGTTAAAAAATATTCAATGTAGATTGTCCCTAACTTCTGATCTTGGTCGTGCTGTAAATAAAAATGATTATTTAACCGTTACTAGTCATTGGATGGATAGTAATTTCGTGATGCAAAAACGTATTCTTGATTTTTTATATGATGAAGATCGTAAACATACTGGACAATTTATTGCTGATTCTATTATTAAAATTATCGGATATTATGGTATCGAAAATAAAATTTTATGTATTGCTTTTGATAATGCTTCTAACAACAAGACTGCTATAAAAAAAATTAAAATCTACGCTATCTCCGCTCTTGCCTGAAATTGTTCATATTAAGTGTGCATGTCATATATATAATTTAATTGTAAAAGATGGTCTTGAGTTTTTTGAGCTTTATATTGAAAAAATTCATCTTGCCATTGGTTTTATTCAAGGAAATAATCGTAGATCGAGAATTAGAGAATTTAAAGTTAAATGTCAAGAAAATGGACTTACACAGATTTTGATGCCTGAGGAAATTGATACTAGATGGAATTCTACATATGAATTTTTAAAAACTTGTTATAAATATAGAATTCCTATTACACTAGCTTTTAACCAACATTGCGGTTCATTTGTTGATTCTGCTGATTGCATGCTACATAATTCTGATTGGGTTGTAATTAATGATCTTGTTAAGTTTTTAGAAAATTTTTATGTATCTACGGTTGAATTTTCCGGTGCTTATTATCCTACTGTTTGTAATATTTTGACATATATAGCCGATATTTCTGGTTTGCTCAAAGAATATAAAAATAAAGAATGTTATAAAGAAGTTGTTGGCGCCATTTTTACGAAATTTAAAAAATATTTTTTCCCGATTCCCCCTATTTACTTGGTTGGTACTATGCTAAATCCATGCATGAAATATAATAATATGTGCCACTTTAGTACTCTTATTTCTACTAACTTAGAAATAAATACTAACCATGATTCTGAACAAGTACAACCTGATTTGTGGACGGCTACGACTGATGCAAAGGATTACATAGAAAAATTATATAATCACTATGCTAATTTATTTGATTTAGCCGTACCTACAAATATTACTCCAACTGTCGCTCCTCATCCTCCCGAGGATCCATCATCTTCTAAAAGGCCGACACATAGTGGTTTTTCTGATTCGTTTTATGATTTAAATTGTTGGAACAGTGTTGATGAGAGAACTTACACATCAACTTATCGGGAAGAGCTGAAATATTATTTTCGGACGGCACCAGAGGATCGCAGACGACGGATCAACACGTTGGATTGGTGGAGGAGTAATGAAACACAATATCCTGTGCTTTCAAGATTAGCTAGAAATATCTTGAATGTTCCAATGTCAACCGTTGCATCAGAGAGCGCCTTTAGTCAGGGACGACAGCAGCTTGGAGACAACCGACACTCATTGGGAAGCAATGCAATGAATGTTCTAGTTTGCCTCAGAGATTGGATTAGAGTGGAAAGAAGAAACCAAGAAATGGAACCGGAGCTGAGCGACGAGCTGAAACTTGAAGAAATTATGACTTCACGGGAGAACTCAGCAGAATCAAGTCCAATGCATGGTTTTTCCCCCGTTGACTTCGACTATCCTATGCAAGTTCCCGTTAATATTAACATGAATGAGTTGGAAAAAATGATGCATAATTTGTAGATTTTTCATTCATGTAAATTATAAATTTTGGATCATTTTGAAATCAATAAAATTCTCCAAATTCATTCACTCCTTAGTCCTTGCTTTTTATATTTTTTCATTTAACGATTTAAAATGTTAAATTGAATTTCTAGTTTTCTACTTTAAATTAAAAACTTACTTCTAATATATTATTAATTTACTACCAAATATTATTAATTTATTATATTAAGTAGTATATGTTTTGTATATTTGTGCATATATCTTCTATAGAAGTGTATATTTAACGTATAGATGTGTATATATTTTATAAATTAGTATATAAGTATATCTATATATATTGTAATGTATATATAATGTAGTATATTTTATAAGTAGTAGTATATATACATTGAATGGTGCGTATACATGTGTATATATCTTCTATAGAAGTGTATATTTAACGTATACATGTGGATATGTTTTATAAATTGGATATCTTCTATAGAAATATATATTTAACGTATACATGTGTATATATTTTATAAATTAGTATATAAGTATATCTATATATATATTGTAATGTATATATAATGTAGTATATTTTATAAGTAGTAATATATATACATTGAATGGTGCGTGTATACGTGTATATATCTTCTATAGAAGTGTATATTTAACGTATACATGTGTATATGTTTTATAAATTAGTATATAAGTATATCTATATATATATATTGTAATGTATATATATTGTAGTATATTTTATAAGTAGTAGTATATATACATTAAATGGTACGTATACACGTGTATATATCTTCTATAGAAGTGTATATTTAACGTATACATGTGTATATATTTTATAAATTAGTATATAAGTATATCTATATATATATTGTAATGTATATATATATATATTGTAGTATATTTTATAAGTAGTAGTATATATACATTCAATAGTGCGTATACACATGTATATATCTTTTATAGAAGTGTATATTTAACATATACATGTGTATATGTTTTATAAATTAGTATATAACTATATCTATATATATTGTAATGTATATATATTGTAGTATATTTTATAAGTAGTAGTATATATACATTGTATGGTGCATATACAGGTGTATATATATTGTATATTTAACGTATACATGTGTATATGTTTTATGAATTAGTATATAAGTATATCTATATATATTGTAATGTATATTTATTGTAGTATATTTTATAAGTAGTAGTAAATATACATTGAATGGTGCGTATATATGAGTAATTGACTAATTGTGTATATGTGTACATATTTTTTAAATTCTAATGTAGTATATACTATATATATAGTGTATATATATTATTTAACGTATTTATAATGTATATAGGTGGGTATATGTAATGTATATTGAAAGAATATTTTTTTTTTATATTTTTGATCGGGTTTGACCGGGTTTTGGTGGGTTTGACCGGGTTGGGTTAAGTGGGCCGGGTTAGGGTGAGTTTTAATTTTTTTACTGTTTGGCCCGGCCCGGCCCATCTAGCACCAAAACCGGCCCTCAACCCGGTTAAAATAGAAGGGCCGATTCCGATGTGGCCCGTCTCGGCCCGTTTGACACTCATAGCTCAAGACAAAAATAGTCTAAAAATGAAATATTAAAGGATAGTTTTTGAAATTTAAAATTTAAAATATTAAATTAATTTAATCTAATTTAATTTCAAAAATTAATTAAATTAAGTATTGAGAAGCGAAATGTAACAATTATTTTTGAACGGAGAGAATAGTTTACATGGAGATGGCTTACCCAGTAGGAAGTTTACAAATGAAGACCTTTTTCTTTTAATGAGGACATCTGTTGTAGTCTGCGGATCCTCCAAGTTGTTATTAGGTTTTGACTCTTCATACATTGCTGGTATGCCTGTTCCATTCGCAAGAGAAGAAACAAATTACTTTATAGTTTTGGATTATAGCTTGTTTTGATCAAACTTTTGAAATATACTTTATTTAAAATATATATATATATATATTGGTTTTCAAAGTGCTTTCGAAAGAAATACTTCTCGGGATTAGCAGTTTGTATGTGTGTTCTACTTGACAAACTTTCAAGAAGTGTTTTGTTAGGAGAAACTATTTTTCATGGAAAATCTTAAAATTATTTAATAATAACATATTCAGTTTAATTTTATAAAGTGTGGTGTAGGGATGATAGAGTGCACGTAGACTTATACTTACTTTAAAGGTAGAGAGACAGTCTCCGATAGATACTTGCCATAAAAAAAAAATCCAAAACAATTTCGAAAAAGAAGTAATAGAAGTACAAAAAACGACTAGTAACAAAACGAAAATTACAACAAATTAAAATAATACATGAATACAATATGCCCAATTTAGTCCCACAAAGTGAGATTTGGAGAAAGTTGAGTGAATGCAAATTCTTACTAATTCACGAGGTAAAGAGGCAGTTTTCGATAGACCCCTTGCTAAATAAAAATATTCTAATTACATTCTCATAAGAGAAGTAACAAAACTACAAGAAATGACAGATAATAATAAAATAACAATTAATCATAACATAACAAAAACTACAAAAATAATAATAATAATAATAATCAAGGTAAGAAAACAACAATAATATTAAATAACAAGAAACTACAGCTACAATACTAATACTAATACTAATACTACGAGTATTTAAAAGCAATATATTGCATTCAAAAGATTTGAGAAAGTACTTACAGAAATACATAAATATCTCAAGGGCTTGCACAGGAAGAAAAGGGGCAATGCCCAATTGTTCAACTGTATAGATGGATCCACTTCTGAAAGACAAATTCTTTGAGGCCAATATATTCAATGCTGTCCAACCTTTTCCATCATGTTTTCTGGCTAATTCTGGATACATTTTCAGCAATTGTATTGCAAAGTCTGGTTCAATTTTGATGGTGAATTCAGATGTAAAATCTTTAAACTTTTTGAAATAAAATTGCTTCTCTAACAAGGTTCTCGTTTCATGCAATTAATAAAGATCATCGTTAAAAACTCTCTTTACATTATACCGTTGACCGTTTATTTTTACTTTTCACAGTTTTCTTTTGAGAGTAAAATGTTATAAACTTTGATCAATATTTTAAGATGTCTTTTAAATATGAGAAAAAATGCAAATTTATATTACTTTTCATATAATTTGTGAATATCCAAATTTTAATTTTAAAATATTGATAATCTAATTTATTAGCTTTGGAAATTAATCAAATTGACTTTAAGCGAAACGTGATAATTATTTTGAATCTGAAGAATATCTATGAAGCTATGTATATAAAAGTTAACGTCAAACAGTTATGAGTAATTGTTCATGATAAATGAATCTGAGAGTATCGATCACATACGTCCAATTTAATATGTACTTTATTAAAGAACCAAAAAAAAAAAAGAAGTCAAAACTTAGCACAGAGATATACTCTCATGTATCTGTTCACCTGGCACGGTTCGAATTTAAAAAGTTAAACAGTTTGGTTTTAATCGTGAATTCAAACATGAAGTCTTTAAATTTTTGAAATAAAGTTTACATAATTGAAAACTATGTAAAAGTACTAGAAGTCACAACAATTGACAATTCAAAATATTTAAAAGATATATGAAAAAATTAGGTTAAAGAAAAACTTGTTTGAATCTCAAAATCCGAAAGACACATATAGATTGAAATTGAGGATGTAAATTTATATATGATTTATTTTTTTCTCTAGCACATTTTTGGGCATCGAGCAAGTACTATACTAGTATAAGTTAAACTCAAGTAACTAATATAAAGTCGTCGGAGAGTACATCACTTACAATAACACTCGTGACTTACAGCCGCATGAAGTATGGTACTTCCATCATCCCTCGTCATAGTAAATTCATCACACAAATTATTATCCGCCAACAAACTGAACACATCTTTTTCTCCATTAGCAGCCGCAACATAAATTGGTGTCTCTCCCTTATTATTTCTTTCCAAAACAATTTCACTATCCAAACTCACCAACACCTTCACAATTTCTAATCGTCCAAACCTAGCAGCTTCATGTAAAACTGTATTTCCATTCTTATTTTTAATTCTCAAATCTTGATTACTCACGGGGCGTTCCTCGATAAGTAATTTTAACGCGCTCGCGTTACCATGAATCGCCATAAAATGTAGAATCGTGTCATCTCGATTATCGATCGGGGATGCACCTTCTTCTCTCCAAAAATCGCGTAAAATTTCGATTGATTTTTGGTCGTTAATACGCTTTGCTGCTGTGTAAGCTAAAGATTCACGATGACTAGTTGAATTGGTGCGATTTCTTCCCATTATATAACTAACTTGTTAGTAAAAAAAAAAAATTAATTTAATATGGTTACTGAGGTATGATGCGTCTGTTACTTTCAGATGAAACAGGAATAAATTACTATGTTTGGTATAAATATAAATATGTCATTCTGGAATAAAATATTAACTATATTACAAGCAAGATTCAGAATATTGTTTGCTTTAAATATTAATATCTTCTCATTGAAATTAAGTATAGTCCAAGACTACTCCCTCAGTGTGATAAGCATGGCCAGATAGAGGGGAGCTACTAAAGCTCCTCAACAATAAAACGCCAAAAATTGTTAATTGTCTGGCATATTATGACATTATTAGTAATAAAAGATGTTAAATTTGCATCTTTTTTATATGCGATAAAGTTTTGATAACCCTAATTTTATCATAAATATGTAAAGGTAGGAAAATAAAATTTGATGATGACTAGTAATTACAAAAAATAGTCTCTTGCAGTATAATTTCGAATTGATTATTGTTTCTATAAAGAATGAGCTAAGTCTTTTTTCACTTCAAGAATTGATCATTTGAATTATTCCAAATTTATGTATGTTGGGTTATTAAGAGGTGTGAATGGTAAATGAAAAAGTGGTATTTTTTTTGGAAAGATACTAAGAGAAAAGATGTAATTTGAATAGACACCTTTCCAGATTAAATGGTTATGACCTTTTCAATGGGTTGTGACTTTTCGAAGAGTCGCACCTTTATGAAGGGGTGCACCTTTCTGAACCATTGTTTCTCTTCATGAAACAACACCTTGATGGCTATAAGTACCTGAATTTTTCCTCAGGTAAAGACAATTTTTTTTAGAATTGAAAACATTCTTCTTCTTCTTAAAGACAAGACACATTTCTGAACCATTGCTTCCCTTCATGAAACAACACCTTGATGGCTATAAGTACCTGGATTTTTCCTCAGGTGAAGACAAATTTTTTTAGAATTGAAAACATTCTTCTCTTCTTAAAGACTCTTTTGTGATCATCAAACTGTTGAGTGCGTTCGAAGTTTCTGAAAGTTTGAGGTACTGCTACTATCAGAAAGTGAACCATTTTATTCTTGAAGGAAAGATTCCATAACCTCGGGTACTTGAGAAAAATAAATTCCTTAAGGACACACCATGAAGTCGGTGGACTTGATTCTACAATTTTCTGCTTTATCTTCTTTCTTAAAAAAAAAGTTGATAAACACACTTCATTTGATAGTTCATTTGATCATTCATTTGAACTTGTGTATGAGGATGTTGAACTTTATTGTAGTTCTTGAATGTTGTTCTTGAACTTAGTATTAAAATTTGGGTAGAAACATACAGATTTTTGTACCCAGAATAACAATCTTAAGGAATTTATACTAATCTGTATTGTTTGGTTTATTGTTTTTTCAGTAAATAGTTTGAACTTCATATTGATAGTTCTTCAACTTTTTGAACTTGTGTTTGAAGTTCTTGAAACTTTATTTTGATAGTTCATAAGTTGGTTGAACTTGTGTTGAAGTTCTTAACATTTGGTTTTGCTATTTTTCAAAAAATAGTTTGAACTTCATTTTGTTGATGTTCATAAGTTGGGTTGAACTTATTGTTAAAAGTTCAAAGTTGTAAATAATAAGTTTAAACTTCATTTGATTATTCATATGTTAATTTGAATATGTGTTTGAAGTTATTGTTGGAAAATACAGATTTTACCAAGATAAAATTAAAAAAAAAGATTAAGAGAATTTTTAACATATTTATTTTTGTGCTTGTTTGGTGAAGGAAATTTTTTTTTTTACCGCCATTTATTTATAAATCAAATATTTGGTTAATCTATATTAGGTCTTATTTTATGGAGACTAAAATCTTTTGATTTCTACTCCCTCGGTTAGAAGAATATAAAAACTTTATCGAGAAATCAATACGAAAATTCGGTTCGAAGAATATAAAAAATTTATTGATTTATTAAAATCTCTGTATTGGTTTTTAGAGTTTAAAACATGTGTGGTTTCGCTGCGTTTGAATTTGATTCTGATTTGAAGTCATAAAAACTTCGCCAAGTTTCAAAGTTCATTTGGTTGATGATTTGAAGATATAAATTTCATCATTGACTAGAAACAAGTTGGCTAAAGATTAAAATCTTTATTATTAGTGTTATGAAATACTAAGAGTATGTCAAAGATTGACAAGTTAATGACGAATGAAACTGAACAATAAATTAATTTGACTATGAATGGTGTTGTCCCAACGACAATTAATGTTGCGTCATTAAGTCGTTCAGATATTGCTATAGCAATGAAAACGACAGAGAAATCAGAAAAATATTTTGGTGTGAACTTCAAAGAATGGAAGTAAAGGATGTCATTTTGGTTGGCCAAACTTAAAATGCAAATGTCCACAAGTATAGATCCTCATATTCTAGAAAAACAATAATGAACGAAAATCAGTTGTCTGATTTGAAAGTCCTGTGACTCATTCCAAGATAGAGGATAATGAGTTGAATGAGAAATTATCAATGATGGTTGCAAATCCTGTTAAGGATGATGTTCCAAATAATAACAAGATGAAAAAGTTTTCTGGACAAGAGAAAGAGCAGGATAAGAAAATGTTCAAAGACAATTATTACATTTATAGTGATGTTGACCACAAAGTTCGAAATAGTCAAGTTTTGAATAAGAACAAGACAAGAGATCAAAAAAAAATGTTGGAAACAACTGTAAATATTGAAAAACTGTGTTCTGTGATTTCTGAAATCAATCTAGTTGGATATCCAAATAAATGATGATTTGATACAGGAGACACTAGACATGTTTGTGTGGACAAAGAAACTTTTGCTACTTATGATATCGTTGGTCCCAAAGAAGTGATTTTCATAAAAATTAATGCAACAACCAAGGTTGAAGGAAGTGGGAAGATATTCCTAAAAATGATTTCCGTCAAGATGTTGACTCTTAACAATGTTCTCCATGTTTCTGCTATTAGGAAGAACGTAGTGTCGACAACACTTCTCGTTAAAATGGGCTTAAGTGTGTGTTTGTCTCGGAAAAAGTTGTAATAAGCAAGAATAAAACGTATGTAAGAAAGAGCTACCTCAATGAAGGCCTTTTCAAACTTGATGCAATGGTTGTTGAAATGAAGAAAGCCGACGCTTCTTCTTACTTGCAAGAGTCAAATAATTTGTGGCATAATCGTTTAGGACATGTCAATTATAAAACCTTGCGAAAACTGATTAGTTTGGAGGTGTTGCTTAAATTTGAGTGCAATAAATTAAAGTGTCAAATATGTGTGGAATTTAAGTATGCTAAACATTCGAATTAGTCTATTGAAAGGAATTTCAGTTCCTTAGACTTAATCCATGCAAACATTTGTGATATGAAGTCAACATCATCTCGTGGTGAAAAAAATATTTTATAACTTTTATTGACGATTGCACTGGGTACTGTTATGTCTATTTGCTAAATAGTAAGGATGAAGCAATAGACGCGTTTAGAAAATATAAAACAGAAGTTAAACATCAGTTAGAGAAAAAGATCAAAACAATAAGAAGTGATAAAAGTGGAGAATATAAATCTTCTTTTGTAGAAATATGTGTGGAGAATAGAATTATCCATCAAAATACTGCCCTGTATTCACTTCAATCTAATGAAATTTTAGAAAGGAAGAACCGAACCTTAAAGAAAATGATGAATATCTTACTTATCAGTTCAGGTTTACCACAAAACTTGTGGAGGAAAGCTATCCTTACAGCTAACCGAATACTCAATAGAGTGCCCCATAATAAGACACTATCAATTCCATATGAAAAATAGAAATGAAGGAAATACAACTTGAAATATTTCAAAGTGTGGGGGTGTCTAGCGTATGTCCAAGTTCTTATGCCTAAAAAGGTGAAGATATGACCTAAGACTGTGGAATGCGTGTTCATAGGATATGCTAAAAGTATTAAAGCATTTCGGTTTTTGATTCATAAATCCAAACATTCGAATATCTATGAAAATACATTAATTGAATCAGATAATGCTGAGTTATTTGAACACATTTATCTGTATAGAACTAGACATGAATAGTCTAGTGGAGGATCTAAACGACCTCGAGATGAACCAAGCGAGAATGTACATAATGATGAGAATCCAAGACGTAGTACACATCAAAGAACGTCAACTTCGTTTGGATCGAATTTTGTAACATTTCTCCTAGAAAATGAGCCTCAAATATTTAAAGAAGTGATGTTGTTTTCAGACTCATCCTTTTGGAAAGAGACAGTCAAAAGTGAGATTGACTTAATCTTGAGCAACCATACTTGGGAGTTTTTTTATCTTTCCCCAGGAAACAACCTTTAGGCTCTAAATAGATCTTCAAAAGAAAAATAAAAGTGAATGGTACTATTGACAAATACAAGGAAAGACTTGTAGTGAAAGGCTTCAAACAGAATGAAGGCCTTAATTATTTTGATACATACTCGCTTGTAATAAGGATAACTTCAATTCAGATATTAGTTACCTTGGCGGCGGTATATGGTCTTGAAATCCATCGAATGGATGTGAAAACAACATTCCTAAATGGAAAGTTGAAGGAAGATATTTACATGAAACAACCTGAGGATTTTATGATTTTTGATAAAAAAAAAGAAGGTGTGCAAACTTGTTAATTCACTTAATGGACTAAAACAAACACCCAAACAGTGGCATGCAAAGTTTGACCAAACCATGTTGGCAAATGGGTTTAAGAGATAAACGAATGTGATAAATATGTTTACATTAAAGACACTCCAAATCACAAGGTCATTGTTTGTTTGTATGTGGATGATATGTTGATCACCAGTAGAGAAATTTATGACATAAATGCTACGGAATGAATGCTTCAGAGCAAGTTTAATATAAACTACCTTGAAGTTGTGGATGTAATTTTAGGAATAAGAGTAAAACTCCATAGGAATTGGCATTGTCACAGTCTCATTATATTGAAAATGTACTCGACAAGTTAAAGTATTTAGATTTTGGTATTGTCAAGACTCCATTAGACGTGAGCTTTGCACTTCAAAAGAATGAAGGGGAAAGTGACTCACAGTTGGACTATACAAGACTGTTGAGATGTTTAATGTATATCATAAAATGCACAGGGCCAGACCTAACATGTGCTATTAGTAAATTGAGTCGGTACATGAGTAATCCTAATAAAACTAATTGGATGACAATGAAAAGAGTTTTGGTGTATCTTAAATACACTCAAGAATATGCTTTGGATTATAATAAATATCTAGAGATAACTGAAGGATATAGTAACAGAAATTGGATCACCGGATAGGATGAAGTAAAATCCAAGAGTGGATGTGTATTTACTTTAGGTGGAGGAGCGGTCTCTTGAAAATCATCTAAACAGACATGTATTGCCCGCTCTATAATGGAATTTGAATTTATCGCATTAGATAAAGTCGGTGAAAAAGCTAAATGACTCCAAAATTTCTGGAAAGATATTCCTTATTGGCCCAAACCATTGGCTCTAATATATATACACTGTGATAGCCAAGCGATGATAGATAGGACAGGAAGCATGATATATAACGGTAAATCTCATTATATGAGACGAAGACATAATACCGTTAGAAAACTACTCTCTAGTGAAATTATCACTGTTGACAATGTGAAATCAAAGGATAATGTGTCGGATCCACTTACAAAAGGCCTATCTAGAGAGAGAGTTGAGAGAACATCGAAGAAAATGGGTTTACGGCCTAGGACAAGTCAGCATGGCGGTAACTCTACCTAGAAGACTGGAGATCCCAAGAGTTAGGTTCAAGGAGATCAAACAAAGTTGTGATTGACAGTTGAGCATTTTTAATATACTCAACCCATTTTCATGATGTAGACAATGTTTAGGAAACAAGTATAAGGCTTATGGTGTGAAGCTTTTTAATAGTTATCTAAATTTGGTAGATTTGACTAAATAGTTTAATCTATAGAATTGAATATTTAGAAATCACCGATGTGAGAGTGAGGTGGAAGCTGCTTCAAGGAGAATGTTAGTAAAGGTCTACTCTCTATGTTCTCATGAAACTTGAAAGTATTCATGGCTAAAACGAACAAAACCGTGAGAACCATAAATGGTAAGAGACTGGTTGTGTGACATGTGTTATCTAATTGTACATTAAAGTTCAACAGTTCAAAGATATCAAATCTATCGATTGATCGAGTGCATCCGACACATATTCACTACGAAAAGTTCAAAGAGAAACCCACTTATCCAGATGCAATCAGTCTTTGCTTGTTGATCACATACTTGTCCGTAAATTTTTTATAAGATAGCTATTCCCCATTCATGTGGGGTATTGTTGGGTTATTAAAAGGTGTGAATGAAAAATAAAAAGACGGTATTTTTTGGGAAATACACTAAGAGAAATGATGCAATTTGAATAGATACCTTTTCTAATTGAATGGTTATAACCTTTTAAATGAGTTGTGACTTTTTGAAGAGTTGCACCTTTATAAAGGAATGCACCTTTCTGAACCATTGCTTCTCTTCATGAAGTAACTCCTCGATAGTTA
This sequence comes from Capsicum baccatum var. pendulum, assembly GCA_030864225.1. Lineage (NCBI taxonomy): Eukaryota > Viridiplantae > Streptophyta > Magnoliopsida > Solanales > Solanaceae > Capsicum > Capsicum baccatum. The sequence goes on from CM061560.1 coordinate 34,710,665, forward strand.
TAAATACCTAAATTTTTTCTTAGGTAAAGATAATTTTTTTAGAATTGAAAACATTCTTCTTCTTAAAAACTTTTTTGTGATCTCATCAAACTGTTGAGTGCGTTCAAAGTTTCTTCAAGTTTGAGGTACCTCTTCTTTCAAAAAGTGAATCATTTTGTCCTGGGAGGAAGGATTCCATAACCTCGGGTACTTGAAGGCAATAAATTTCTTAAGGACACGCCGTGAAGTTGGTGGACTTGGTTCTTAAATTTCTGTTTCATCTTCATTTCTTAATAGTTGATAAACACTTCATTTGATAGCTCATTTGATTATTCATTTGAACTTATGTTTGAAGGTGTTAAACTTCATTGTAGTTCCTGAAACTTATTCTTGAACTTAGTTTGAAGTTTGTATAGAAAACATACATATTTGGTACATCCAGAACAACATGTATTACTTAGGCAACACAACTACTTATTTGTTACACCTAAAAAATGCAAGATAAAATTTGAATCCTACTTTTAAGTATATTTAGAATTACACATAGTGATTCGTTAGTATGTGAAGTGCAACTCCTAGCATATAAAGAGTTTTGTAGCTCAAGACCAACCAAATAAAAGATCTTTGAGTCTTCTTTCTAAGACCGTCTTTCTTTGTCAATCCGATTCCTGAGTAAAAAGTTATGCTCATTTTACCTGAGGGTGTCTGTCTATCAGAGATTGATGATCTGAGTGACGAACGATCAACTGGTTGATGACCTGAGTGACGAGTCGTCAAACTTAACCAGTAAAATTAAAAAATGGCTCAAAAGTAAGGAGATGGTTGACGAGACATCAATGGGTAGATGGGCTTTCAATCAAGTCATCAGAAGAAAATTTTCTACAATATTAAAGCATTTTCTAAGGGGTTTCATGGTCTTTTCTCACTCATTTAACCTCCTAAACTATGGCGTTTAAGCCATCCTAAGACTGAATATAAAGCCTAAACTACTTCTAATCCCTCATTCATTTTACAACATACGGAATTACTCAGAGAAACATGATAAACATGCAACTTTTCTTCTTCAAACAAGAAATTGTAATACCCCTTATTTCTCAAGATTAATTTAGCTCTAAGTAAATGAGTATTCCTATATAAATTTTTTAAAATACTTAGTATTTTTCAATTTAGATCTTACCATTGGGTAGAAAATTCAGTCAACTTTCCAACGATATAAAGTTTACCCAAATCCGATACTCGGGTGAGAAGTTATAGCATATTTCGTAAAACATGTACCAAATTGGCACCCAGCGCGTCGCGGAGACCAGCCAAATGACAATGGTCATTTTTCTGTGAGCCAACGCGATACCACCACATCGCGCCACCAGCCAATTTTCCAATTGTCACTTTCCAGAGTGACTCCGCGATCATGGCGTGTCACGCCAAGAGGTAACTTCGCATGCAGTGAGCCAGCGCGATGGCGCCGCATCGCGCCAAACCTCCAGTTCCCAGTCGTCCAAATTCCAGTGAGCTGGCGCAATTCCACCGCGTTGCGCCAGCATGAAAAATTGAGATTTTTATTTTTGTGATTTTAATTCAGGGATTGTTTGGTCAATTCCTAAAATCCCTAATCAGCCTAAACACGGGATTAAAGTCCTAAATACCTATTATATCATTATTTCCTTACTTTCTCTCAAGATTAAAACATTATCTCTCTAGATACAAAACTCTAGCTTCAAGAAATCAAGAACAAGCCTAAGAATTTCTTTAAGAATCTGCAAGAATTAACATTTCAAGGTATGTTAGGTGTTCATCTATGGGTTCCTTTCACTCATAAAGTCCAAGAATTCATTTTTAAACTACAAGATTATGAATTCATGATTTACAATGCTTGAAATTGGATTATATTCATGTTCATGACACTAATTGAGTTTCAATCCATGATTAATTATAGATTCCATGAAATTGAAATAGCATGTATATTGAATTGTGTAACTTTCATGTTATAATCCTTGAATTTACAAGTTTGGACATTTTAGTTGCAATGTTTATGTGTTATCCATGATTATGTGCATTAAGTTGTGCTCCCCAAGTGTTTGATAGAATGTACATGTGAATTAAATGATGCAATCATGACATGTTAGTATATGTACAAGCTTATGCCCTACAAATGTTTGGTGAAATGCCTCTATGAATGAATTAGTGTTTGGTGAAATGGCTCTATGAATGAATTATGGACAAGTGTACATTGTTATGCCTTTCAAGATCATGCTATGCTTTACTTTTCATGCTATCGAGTCCTGGGGGTATTCAATACCCAAAAATCTAGTTGTTTACCTAGAGCTATAGTAGTACAAAATAGTCTCAGTCATGTCAAGATCTCGTAGTGCTCAGTCAGTTACAGAACTCAGTGAAACTTCATATCAGTCTAGTTCAGCTCAGTATAGTCATTAGTGTCATTCAGTTGGGAGTAGGATTCAGCACCGAGTGAACCCAAGGATGGGGACTTACCCGCCAGTAGAGGGTGTGATCCTTAGAAGCAGTCCTTGCATTCCAGAACTACGTAACCAACGTAGGCTGAGACATCTACCTGCCAGTTGAGGTTTGATGAGGTGTTTTAACCTGCTAGTTGAGGGTTCCACAGTTCTCATTAGGGTACCTGCCAGATGAGGGTAACTCTTCAACTTGTCTTTACCCATGGCATGGTACTGACACCCTTTCAACTGGGGTTATAGGTTGGACCCCAGTTATATTATTTGGGGTATGTCGGTTAGATGATTACTTCCCATAGTTTCAGTTTCAGTTTCAGTTTAGAACTCAGTTCAGTTCTACAGAATCAGAACTGTCAGATACAGTCACTCAGCTATCAGAAATTCAGTTATCAGAAATCTCAGATTTATCAGTTACTCAGTATCAGAACTAAGTACTCAGCTTCAGTAAAAGCTCAGATACAGTATTCACGTATATACATTGTATTGCATACTCAGTATTTATAGTAGTTTCAGTTACTCTATATCATTCAGTCAGTTACTGTTCATGCATGTGAGCCCTTACATTCAACCTTACCTCATCTAGCATACCAGTACATTCCACGTACTGACACATACTACATTCCACGTACTGACACATACTTTCTCTTGTGCTATGATATCTTATATCATATGTTCAGATGCTCAAGTTTCTGACCGCGCATAGACAGATTCAGATTCAGCCAGCAGTGTCAGATTTAGTAGTGAGTCCTCATCTATCGAAGATATGTTTTTATTCAGTATTTCAATAGTTGGAGTTAGTTGGGGTCCTGTCCCATCAACTCTACATTCAGACAATTCAGTTAGAGTCTTTTTAAACTATACTTTTAGACAGTATTCAGTTTTGCAGATTATTATTATAGTTGATATTCTTTATCAGTATTTCAGATTTTAAATATTATGGCATTTCAACCTATTTTCCATACATTACAGTATTATTATTCAGTGCTCACATCATATATCAGTTATGGGTTAACTTGTGGTCCTTCGGGGTCGTAAGCACCGTGTAGTGTTCGGGGTACAGACTTGGGGCATTACAGAAATTGAGGTTTTTCATCTTCTAGCTCAAATTCTCCAAACTTTAGTTTAAGAATCAAAAGTACTCAAGTACGTGGTTATTCAATGAGAATTTTCTTTCATCCTCATGCTCAAATTATGAGTTTTCATTCATGAATTCTATGATTTTTATCCAACTAGAATTCCAAGCTTAAATTCTGTTCTTCATGATATGTTTTTCATTCATGAGCATGTTTTCACGATTATTTATGATTTCTTATGGCTATATTATAACATTCACATTATTCTCATGTCCATACATGATTTACAAGATATTACTTATGATTTCAAGTATATGATCAAGCTATGTATGATGTACCAGTTTTCAAGACTATTAAGCATTATTTATCATGATTTGATGGATTTCAGACTATATTTTTATGAAATTCATTATCTTTAAAGACTTGTCATTTTATAAATTTTCAACATATTGATATTCAGTATTTTAATTTGGACTTGTGTTATGAAATTTCACACACCCTTTAGATTATAAAATTTATCATGATAGTTGTATTCTTAGAGATGACGGGTTATGAATAACTGATGACTTAGAATGTCATACATCGTCAGTTGAACACCCAGTCCTTTAGTTTTCATGATTTGAAATGCTTTCAGATAAATCACTTACACTTCAATCTCAAATCATCAGTATTATTGAGCTATCTAGTATTTCAGCTTATATTCAATTAGGAGTAGTTAGGGCTGGTCGTAAAATACCGAAAATTAAATTACCAAACCAAATTGAAAAATTTGGTAATTGGTATTCGATATTTGGTATGATATTTCAGAGTAAAATTTTAATATTTTATTATTCGAGATTGGATTTAATTCAAGATATTTATACCGTTTGGGATTCGGTATTTACCGAATATCAAATTTATATATATATATATATATATATATATATGTATATATATATATAACCAACCCAATAGACAATAGTATTAGTAATCTCAAAGAATCCCTTGGGACTTGGTAATATATTCGTAAAAAGCAACAAAAAGAATACTAAATAAGGTTTCTATTAAATATACTCTTTGAAGTTTAAACGTACATTTGCACATCTCCAACTTTAATATGGTATTACCAAATATCATACCGAATTAAAGTTTAATTTACCAATTATCCAATTATCGAACTGATGTCTATAAGTATGGTATGTGATATCTATGTTCAAATACTGATTACCGAATTATCAAACTCGAACTTTAAGAATTCCGAACCGAATATCGGACGTCTACCTCTTAGGAGTAGTACTTAGTATCGAGCGGGTACAGGGATAAAGGTTCACTCATCAGTTAGGATGAAACCTTTAGTAGAGAGTCCCAAGCTCCAGAACTGCGTCGTCATCGTAGGTTCTAAAGAGTCACCCGTTAGATTAGGTTTGACATCTTAGTCCTTTGGACATTAATTTAGTGGTGCCACGTCAAATTAGACTTTATACCCTGTCAAGGTATATTGAGCCTTTTTTGATAAGGATTACACGTCAAATCTCATGTTTAGCTCACATTGTTACATGTCGGTTAACGATAACTGCCACGGTTCAAACTCAGTTATTGCATAACCTTATATTCAGTTTATTCGGTACAATATTGATCAATGACATGTTTATTTACTTGTCATTGCATCAGTTCATGTCTTATAATTTCAAACTCAGTATTCGTACATGATCCTCAATTTAGTTTTACTGTCTTTTATATTATGACTTTACAAGTTATCACTGCATATTAGCATATATGTATTTTATATAGGGTCATTGTACTCAACTCAATCGATCAAATAAATAGGTGCGCTTCTACAACTTTTTAGTTTGCAAAAATGTTTTAGATCCTGATTCAAAGATTTCATTATGCCTCACAACTTTTACATACAGAGCTATTTTAAACACATATTTTAGTACATGGCTCAAGTCCTTAGTTTTAAAGCATGGTTTAAGTGTTTTTATGCCTTATATACTCAAAACCTTCAAAAGTACTTATAGCATACCTCTTCTGCTTATATTTTTCATGTGATGTAGATTTAGGTGCTTACTATTAGGATCTTAGTCAGGTAGATCACAACTTTCAGTCAGCAGGTGATGAGTTCTCTTGATTCGAGGACTAAAGTTAGTTTACAGTTACAATATTTTATGTCTATTCGTATGTATTGATTAGGGATAGATGGGGGTCATGTTCCAGTTACCTATAGTCAGTATTAGTAGAGGCTTCATAGATAGTCAGTCAGAGTTATTTATGTAGTTTCAGTTTCTATTTTTTCAGATTATCGTATTGTAAACTTTTACCAATGATATATTGAAACAACTTATCTTATGATTATGCTTCTTCTCAATCAATTTTTCCCTTATACATGTTTATATTTAGTTGCTCATGTGTTATATCAATACCATGGATTAGCTTGGTATCATTTGTGGTTCTAAAAATCATGTTACAATTATAGGCAGTTTCTGATTATGACATTATGATTGGTATAACTTTGAAATAATTATTAGATTATGAAAATTTATAAAAACATTATGTATCTTTATTGAATACATATATAGGTGGTTGCACCAGGGATCAACCATTGGTTCATTCCTATTTTCTTTAATTTGGTGATAGATGAGTTGACATAATGATATCAAGATCAAAAGGTGTCATGGTGTATATGTTATAGATGTCATAGTTTTGATTCACGAAATACATGGTAGAGTTAACACTAGCTATAGGTTGGAGGTGTGAAAATAAACCTTGGAGTCTAAAGGATTCAGGTTGTGCAAGTCAAAAACTGAACTTTTGACGTGCAAGTCTAGTGATGTAATATATAATGAAGTTGACGTGAAAGTGAGGCTTGACACACAAGCTTTCCCCAAGAGATCAAGAAGTTTCAAGTATCTTAGATCTTAGGTTTTTAAAGAAAATGAACAAATAGACGATAATATAACCCATTGTATTAATGCTAATTTTTTCAATTCTTTTTTCATCTTTGTCGGCCTAAAAAGATATATCCGAGTAGGTGTGTCAATGATTTTTGAAAAAACTACTTAACCGATCGAATAGACCCATTCCAAGTCGATTTTTAGATTTCTCTTAATAAAACCGAGGGTTTTTATATAAATTTATAATCGAACTGAATAATTAGGCTGGTTATTTCTTATATAAAAACTAATCGAAAAATACCTAACTATAATATACGTGTATAATATATTTATATATTAAGTTTAAAATGATTAATAAAATAGTAAAAAAAATCTTTAGACCCGAGATAATGGAAGTGACTACAAGAGGCAACATAATTAACCCTCGAGTCCTAACACAAAAACTTATTATATTATTGCAATCGAAATTAAATTAGTTTTAGTATCTCTTCTCTCGAGCAGTAACTAGTAAGCTACAAGGTATTCCAATGATCTTGGATAACAAGCTACAAGTTATTTGATATTTTTCCTCTCTTATGATCTAAATTTCACTTATTGGATACCTAATCTAAGTATACTCCTTTCGTGAGTTTCATCTTGAGATTTCTTCCAACTCATGTGATCTAAATTATATTTTTTTTTTTGTCTTTACTTAATATTGTTTTGCATTACTTTAAATTAACGGGATGGATCTCTATTTCTTATTTGTTTTTTGTTTTTTATGTTTTCTTGATTCATAACCTTTTAGACAATAAAAATGTTTAGTGAGTTTTTGACAAAGTCATATATAAGTATATATGGTAGCGTCTTCTAACTTTTATATATATTTTTATAAAAAAATATCAAAAATTAACCAAATCATACCGATAGCAAAGAAAAAGCAGGATAACAGGATGATTTTCAAAAGTCTAATTTTGATTATATAAAATAAATAGCCAAAAAATTAATATGATATAAATTTTAGAAAATAATCATTCGAACCGTACCATTGACACCCCTATATCCAAGTCATTCATGTAATAACAAGGATATATATATATATATATATATATATATATAAAGAAGTATGTATTTTCTCTATAGATGATATAACGCTTAGGAATAAGCATCTGAACCGTATCATTGACATCCCTATATCCGAGCCATTCATGTAATAACAAGGCTGTATAACTTTTTTTTTTAATGGTATATATTCAGAGGTGGCTCCAGGATTTAAAGTTTGTGGTTCGCAAGTTAAACAAAAATAAAATCAGTTTTTTTTAATGGTATACATTTAGAGGTGGATCCAGAATTTAAAATTTGTGGGTTCACAAGTTAGATAAAAATAAAATCAAATAGTCATTAAAGGAATTCGAAATCTCCTCTCGGGCCCATAGATCCGCCCGTATGTATTTGCTCTATAGATAATATAATACAGGGCATATTTGTATATTTTCCTAAAAATATTCTTTATGTTTAGATTCTATAAAAAAAAATAAAAAAATTATTGAATTGAAGTTACATATAGTATAAAAAATTATCCACTTCTACTTGGTAGGTTCTGAAATTAAAAAATAAAAAAGGGAAAAAAAAAAGATTTCATGGTAGGTGAAATGATTTCAACATTTCTGTTTGATCACACTTTACATAAATCATTGCAAGGACGTAACAGTTACTTAGTGTTTGAACATAGATTTTCAAATAATTTTAGCAAAATATTTTCGGGTCAAGATTTAGATGAAATTTCATCATCATTGATGGTATGAAAATACTTTCTTATATCAAATTTCAAAAATTTGTGAGAGGTTTCTCACTCTTCCTTGATCTGTCTTAGGACGAAGTTTGACTATAGCTTTTTGAAAAAAATATTTGATTTTAAAAAAATATATAATTTATACCTATAAATTCTAAAAATTACTAAAATTATTCATTACTTATATTTTCATCTTTTAATGAACATGTTCAATGGTAAAAATTAAACTCATAAATTATGAGCTCCAACTCCTTATAAATAATTTCACAGATAAATGTAGGAGTTATCGAAATTTTCTCAACTCACAAAGGATCTTTCAATTTTTCTATTTACATTACTTTTAACAAGTGTTATGCAACAACATCATTACATAATTGAGTCAAATATCAAAGTTTATTAATGGGGTTGGTTGACAAATAGATATTAATTGAGATTAATAAATGGTGAGGTATTTTTATAAAATATAAAAATTAGGGATAAAGTTGAATTTTCAAAAATTCTCAAATAATAGAATTTGACCCAAAAACTAATTTTTTTCTAATATTTAAAAATTTAAATTATTTGATAAAAGTATTTATCAAATAATGACAAACTGTATGACTAAATACTTTTTGTCAAATTTTCCCCCAAATATTACTTGGGATATCTAGACCAAATGAGTCCTTAATTTTTAAAATATTTTCCAACCTCCCCACCATCCACTCTACACCTAATTAACCAACACGCCCCAAACCCTTAGCCCCTTAACCTACCAACTCATAATGCGACTCACCCCGCCCTCGACCGACTTGAAACTTGACTTGAGATAAACTAATCCAAGACTTACCTCGACCTGAGACTCGACCCCAATTCTACCATAACATGGGAACTGACGCCTTATTTGAGGACCCCCCAACCCCCAACCCCCAAATTGAAAAATGATCTTAAACTGTGATCCAACTCTCATCCTGAATCAAGACTCGACCTGAACCAACATGAGACACGAACCCAAATCAACAAAGTGCCCAATACCTAATTGAGACATAGGATCAAATCCCTAAATCCCGGCTTTAGACTTGATCCTCGCTTGAGACAATACAAGTTATGGGTTGGTGTCAGTATTTGGCGAAGAGGGGGGGGGGTGTTAGTCTCGAGGTCAAAGTCGGGTCTAGAGTCGTGGGTTGGGCCTTGTTGGGGATCAGAATTAAGACTGCATTTAATTAGGGTCAGGGTTCGTGAGTCGATGTTTTGAGTTTGATCGAGATATAGATTCAAATATAAAGCTATAATATCTGTCTATATCATACCTAAATATCTTTAGAACAAATATTTTTTTATTAATCAAAAACCAAAAAATAAATTAAAATATCACTTAATTTCCAAAAATGTAGCTTCTAGAAAAAACATTTTCTCACACCGTAGATACCCCTAGTGACGTTAATTAAAATAAATAAATTAACTTTGAAATGTCAACTACAAGCTGGTTGGTGATTGAAATAATAATAGTAATAAAAAAAGTGAAAGCCTACTCGGTTGCTTAACGCGGAAAAATAAAATAAAAATAGTAAATAGATGGACAAGAGAAAATGGGAATTTGCAAAACATCGTCCCCAATAAATAGCCAATTATATGACCAAAAATTTGATCAAAAATCAAATTCAGAAATTGAAGAAATTGAAATTTTAGATATGTCTTGCCCTGCATCTTTACCTTTGAAGGAAACATTTTTCATATCACATGGATCACCAACACTTTCAATTGATGAATCTTTACCAGCAAGGCATTTCTTGAAAGGCTTCAGAGAAAAATGTATGAGTCATCATGAGAAACCAAATTCAATTTTGGTTATTTCAGCTCATTGGGAAACTTCTGAACCAACTGTTAATTCTGTACGTGGTAGACATGATACTATTCATGACTTTTATGGTTTTCCTAAACCCATGTATCAGGTGTGCCTTTTTCTTTAACAACTTTTTTTTTTTTTTTTAAAATGATGGTGTTGTTAGTTTAAATACAATTTTATTATTACGTTAATTTTGTTGTGTTGTATTGCTGAGTTGATTGGTTATGTGAACTGTCAACTTGTTGGTGGGGTGTTATGTTCCCTGCTCCTATTTCTCCTACACCAATATTTTTTTTGATTAATTATTTAAATTTTACGTGTTGTATTTTAAATCTTTGAATATGATATTTGTTGTGATTATTATGTTGATCTTTTGTAACGTATTTGTTGTTAGATTCTAGTATCTCAATTGATTGGCTACCTGAATTGCTTTTAACACCTTTTTTTGATGATCTTTGCCTATTTTATTGTGTCGTGTCTAAAGGCTCGAATCCGTGATCTATAGGTTATGTGGACATAGCTTTACTGTTGCTCCAAGCCCCGAGGATTCCTTTTTGATTTTAACTAAATCTGCTTAGATAGAATTTGTTTGACTTCAGAAGAACATGGGATGAATTAACTCTGAAGATCTAGAATTCAGCTGTATCCTAATAATAATAACAACAATGTGTCCAGTAAATTCCTAAAAGTGGGGTCTGGGGAGGGTGGGGTGCACACAGATCTTGCCTTTATCTTTGTGGGGTTAGAGAGACTGTTTTCGATAAATCCTCTGCTGAATACAACTCTATCCCATTAACTCTTTATTCGAATCTTTCAAGTATATCCCATTAGCTCAATTTGATTGCCTGTCTCATGTCGTGCTTCCTTGTGTCCTGATATAGTGTCATTGGTTAGTGGAACTGGATGGTTTTGTGAACTCTCTGTATACGTTGAAGTAAGCTTCTATAGTTAGAGTTTCAGGATCCTACATTCTTTGGTATTCATTACAACCAGTTTGTAGTTGAGTTTACAGATTCTTGTTTCCTTTAACATAGAGTTATCTGCGTTTCTTGTAATTGCATGATAGGCACGACATGCTAACTCATTCTAATCTGCTGGCGAAATAAAAGTATACCAATTTCTTATGTAATTTCTCTCATTTTCAATCTTCAGCTCAAGTACCCTGCTCCAGGATCTCCAGAATTGGCAAAAAGAGTGAAGGATGTTCTCATGGCATCTGGGTTCCCAACAGTTTACGAGGACAAAAAACGTGGTCTGGACCATGGTGCATGGGTCCCTCTCATGCTCATGTATCCAGAAGCGGACATTCCAGTCTGCCAGCTTTCGGTCCAGCCCCATAGGGATGGTACTTATCATTACAACTTGGGAAAAGCATTGGCCTCCCTCAAGGATGAAGGTGTCCTCATAATTGGTTCTGGATCTGCTACTCACAACTTAAGGGCTCTCAGTTCATCCAAGAATATTGCTTCGTGGGCTTTAGAGTTTGATGGTTGGCTTAAGGACGCCCTTCTCAGCGGAAGGTACATTCTTATAATCCTCTTTTTATGTCTATGCTTAGCTGCAGGGGCGGATCCAGGATTTTCTGTGAGGGGGTTCAGTAGTACTTATACGGACTAGTCGAAGGGGGTTTAGCCTCTATTATTTATACATAAATTTTTCTTTTTACCATGTAAAAATAGTATAATTTTTCGACGAAGGGGATTCGGATGAACTCCTGGAATACATGTACATCCGCCACTGCTTAGCTGGTGAATCAAAGACTAAGGTTTTGAAAAGCTCATTCTTTTCAAGTCTTTCATAGTAGATAAAACTTAAAAGTACTACCTTTAAAGAAGCACTATGTAATCACATAGACCAAGGGGGTGTTCGATATTGAGGAAAATATTTCTAATTTTATCATGTTCGGTTGGTCAAATTTTTTGAAAAACATTTTCCTAGGAAAACAAGTTCCTTAAAGATGTGGAAAATGACTTCCCTAATGGAAATAGGGAAAACTAGTTCCAAAAGTAGCATTCATATCGATTGCGTCTTTCCCACCCTTCAACACATCTCATTGTCACCCCTATAGCTCCCCATCCCCACCACCACTACTCTCCCTTCCCTACCTCCCAATAATATTTGTCTTAAATTATAAATACTTTTATGATAATATTTTTTGCTTACGTACCGAACACAAGAAAATAAGCAAGAAACTTACTTATTTTCCTAGAAAACATTTTTCAATAAGAACCTTTTCCTTGAAAAATATTTTCCTTCATACCGAACACACCTCTAATGTTAATGGACATGGTTGATGTGTTGCTCCACTATATATCAACATGTTAATATCTGGAAGAAATTAAGTTTCTCTAAATTAGCATTTTATCTTATAAATAGCATGTTTGGTGTGTGCATCTACATTAGGTTGAGATATATTGGAGCACTGTGCTTGTGTAGATCATCAGCCCTCTATTCTTAGTGTCTTTCTATACATGTTTTAGAATGTGACTCTTTCTTTACGTCATCTTTAGAATGTCCAGAAATAATCAGATTTTATGTATCCATTGTGAAGCTTACAGAGACACGTTCCTGCTTTCTATGCGTTCTGTGGTTCTTGCCTTCTTAAATTTTCTTTAGTATTATTTCATGGCTGAAAGCGTAAGGATTCTCAGTTTAATAAAAAGTTTCTGTCAGCAAAAGGAACGTAGGATTCTTAGCTTATTTGAGAAGTTCCTTTTCTTGAATTCAAACATTCATTGCCTTTTTTCAGCTTGACACCTACTTTAGAGCCATCCTTTTCTAAGTACGACAAGCTGTAGGAGTTCCCGTTCTCGCTAATCTTAATCTTCCAATGTTGAAGCTCACCTGCTTAGAGAAGCAAGGAGGTCAACCTCTTTCAAACATACGACATCGAGTCTGACAATTCAAAGTGAATCATCTGTTCTCCTGCTTATACCAGAGAGTTTTTTCATTATTGCAAATTATATGTTAACTTTGAGTAATACTCTCTCTCTATGCATATTCGTAATACTTCAGAAAAGTGGTAATCATAACTGGAAACATTCTTGATTACATAGCGAAATGAAATGTACTATAGCCTATTGTACTAGTTCCGTCTTTCTCTTTTAGATGTATGTTCTTATTCTTGCTTATGAGAGGTGGATCTAGAATTTTAACTTTATGAATTCTGGACTTTAAAATAGTGTCTTGTATATTCAAAACCTACATCTGCCTCACTGTAATAAGTATATAGGTAACTTTGAAATTTTCAGCTGATGCAGAAGCTATTTCTTTGTAGGTATCAAGATGTCAATAACTATGACATGAAGGCACCACATGCAAAAGTTGCACACCCAGCGCCCGAGCACATCTATCCGTTACATGTAGCGCTAGGTGCTGCCGGTGAAGGTGTAAAGGGAGATCTTATTCACCACAGCTGGGATCTTGGTTCACTTTCTTATGCTTCCTACAAGTTTTCGAGCCTAAAGCGGTCTTCATAGATGAATCCCCTTGAGTGTATTTATGGTTTCTGCTGGTGTTATATGTGTAAACTTCTCAAAGTGGATTTGATTCATATATAGAAAATAAAATGTAAAGACTGAATTTGATGTTATCCAGAAGAAGGAGCTGAAATATGATTGTTAAGTTATCTGGTTGACAATTAGGCCCTCTTATTATTATTATTATTATTATTATTATTATTTTTTAATAATTGTGAGTGACGTATTAAATATAAAATAAATTTAAATCGACGATATCTCAGACAAATCGAGTCAAATCATTAAAAAGAATTCTACTAATGATTTGGTTTGATATGAAAAATATTTCAGTCATAATTGATTGGTACTCCCTCCCTCAAATAAGTTCACTATTGATTTGATATATATATTAAAAAATAATAAATAATAAAATAATTTTATTATATTATTTTTTAAAATAATAAGATAATTTTATTATATCATTCTTTAAATTAATGTCTTAAAAATATATTAAGTAATAATAGTATTTAGTCGCAAAAATAAAATAGATAAAAATAAATAAATTATGCATTAATTTTTTAAACTAGATAAATATTACTATTAGATATTATTTTTAATATAGTGGTCAAGTATTTTTTGGATGGAGGATTATTAACTAAAAAGTCAAACTGAGATCAAACTAAGTGCTTTTTTGGGATTACTTATTTTGAGAAAAAACACTTTTTTAAAAAAGAGGATATTTGGTAAACTTACAAAAGTTCTTTTAAAAATAAACAGAAATAGTTTTTCTGCTTCTGGGAAGAAGCAAAAAATTTCTAATTTTTTAAAAAAGCAGAAGCAGAAAATTTTTTATGACAAAAATATTCCTATCATACAAACACACAAATATATATATATATGTGTGTGTGTGTGTATTCCTTATTAATTAATTAACATATCTTACAAGTTTGATTAACGTTTGATTTTTAAAATTTTACATTTCATATTTACGTAATAATTTTTTATGATTTATATATTGTTATTTATTTTCACTTATTTTCTTTAAATAAATTTGAAAATATCATTGATGATGATGACTAAAGAATATATAATATTTTATTTTTTATTATTAATGATAACAATTGATAGATGAATCACGTTACAAGATTGTATTTTGGCGGCACATATAATTTTTTTTTGGATATTTAATTTTTAATAAATAATTCATGAAAAGTGAAATTTTTGTTACAATGTAGTGTGTATATATATGAATATGATGATTGCTTATTCGTAGTAAATTTTTCCACAATAAAAATATATCCAAAAAAAAAGATAACAAATAATAGATAGAATTTTATTTTAAATATTTGTTATCATGTAGTATACGTATATGAATGTGATTACTTAGTTTTAGAATTGACACGGTAAAAATATATCCAAAAGAAAAAATAACAAATAACAGATATAATTTCATTTAGATATTTGTAACATGTAGTGCATGAAATTCAAATAAGACTTTCAATTTTCTTCACTCCAGTTTGAGACGTACAATTGAACGAACATTTGGAGTTTGGAAAAATAAATTTACCCTCCTACGTTCAATGTCATCTTTTAAATTCGACACTCAAGTTCATCTTGTTACAACTACTATGGCTATACATAATTTCATACAACAACACTCTGCTACTGATAAAGACTTTAACTATTATGCTAACAACACATCATCACAAGGATCGAAGAAGCGGACCAACCTTTTGGTATACTTTCAGAAATACAGGACAGATCTCCTACTAGTATGGAGATATTGCGTAATAAAATTAGGGATGAAATTATTGAGAATTTTTGTGATGTATGAAGGACTAATTATTTTTATCGTTAATTTTTTCATATGTAGTGATTTAATTTATGAAATAATTTTTATATTCATTTTTGTTGAATGTTTGTAAGTAATATTTGAATTATTTAAGTAATATATCAAAGTACGTACTTTTTAATTAAATAAAAAGATTTAATTAAAAATATTATAATAGATATTTAAAATAAATTTTCTCTATAAATTGATTTTAATAATAAAAGTCTATTGATAGATATCCTTTTTGGCCATTTGTCACAAACAAACACTTCTTAAAAAAGATTATCTAAATGCAATTTGTTTATCAAAAGCACTTTTCAAATGAATTTATCAAATACAAATTACTCTTTTTTAGAAGCACTTTTCTAAAAAGCTATTTTATAAAAGTGCTTCTCAAATAAATAATTTTGTAATAGTAATCTCAAACGGGCTCTAACCCATACAATTTTTAATACATATTCTGGTGGTTGCATGTGTAAGCTGATGGTGATAATCGTATGAGGGTAATGAATAAAGTAGTGGTGAAAATGTCCAACTTCATAAGAATCCTTAAATTGAATCAAATTCATTTAGAACAACTAGTTGTAAGGAAAACAATGCAATTAGGGCTGGCTTGGGAACAAGTTATCTCGAGATCAATTATTTTGAATTTTTTTTTTTTTTTTGATGTGGAATAAAAATAATATTACAATCCTAAGTTAACTAATCCAGGATAAGTTATCTCATGATTTTACTCCAAACAAACACAAAATAAACTCATCCTAAATTCGAGATTAATTATCTCTTATCCTTTATACCAAACGAGCCCTTAATAAATTGAGAATATGAATAATTTGGAATTGGTTGAAAACATGTCCTAAATGTTTCAACGCTTAGAGCCTTTAGTTGCTGCATGTACAGTACTAGTATTTCATGTCCTGTCTTGAAGTTTTCATTACTACGTCTTGTGAATTGTTATTGCTACTTCCATTTTATATCTTTAACTTTGATCATTTGGAAGAGAGCTTTGGAGTTCAAGCTGTAGAAACAGTCTCTGGCGGAAATGTAAAGTAAGACAACGTACAATAGACAATCCCGGTCTGACCCTTTCCTGAACCCGCACATAGCGGGAGCTTTAATTCACTAGGCTGCCCCAACTTTGATCATTTATAGAAAGAAAAACAATAACCTTGGAGCTTTTCACTGTACAAAGTTCAACCATAACATGCTGATTGCTATTTACTTAACAATGTGCGACTCAAATTCAATTATTTTAGTTTACATGTTCCACATTGACATTGCACCCAAAAAAACACCAATTTACACCCTTTGCCCATAAAATTATTTACTTACACTATGATGGATTTACGTGCTTCTTATTTATACTAACAAGTACTATATCATTTACTGGCCACATCATTTGGTTTGCTGTCCATATTTTTGTACTTGTAAAAGTAGGAAACCACGAGGAAATAAATGAAGTTTACTGATCCTAAGGTACAACATAGCCAGAATACATTGTCCATTCTCCCATCATTGATATTGTCAGGCAACCATCCTGATTGTCTTTGAACCAGATCAATCAACACGTTCCCCAGATAGAACGCGATACCAATAAACAATGAAACCATCGCGGTTGAGGTATTCTTCAAGGATGTTGGAAATTCTTGGTAATAAAATGCGATATGTCCTGGAAAATGGAATCCTTCTCCAATTCCATTTAGAGCTAGCTGTGGTAGTAGCCAGAAGACGGACATTGGGACGATGGCATCCTTTTTACCTTGGAGATGGTGTGATCTAGCAATCCTCAGTCGCCTAGATTCAACCAGTGCGGATACAGCCATGCACGCTATAGTTAGCGAATGGCCTATGCCAACACGCTGAAGAGGGGTGAGAGAAAAGCTTGTGTATTTAGCTAGGAAAGGGTTTAGTAGTCGGTCAATAATGAATATGGCTAAACAAGTGAATAGCAATATGAAGACTAACATAGAACCTGCTGGCATCTCGAAATGAGGTCCCATATGGCGATCCATTTTGAGAGCCTGAAGGGTTAGCAGGCTCAATTGCATGACCAGTTGAGTGGATATTAGTAAACCACTAGCCCATAGAGGGAAAAGCTTGATCAAGCTTTTCAAATCTTCTACTTGCTGCACTGTGCATAATCTCCAAGGTTTACTAATCGAGCCGTCTGGTTTGGTGTCTCCCTCAGTAATAAAAGCTGCACAATTCAAGAACCTGTACAAGAGGACTTTATATCAGCTAATCAGTTTTGAGAAAGTATGTATAAGAAGCGCAACAAGTGGTTAAAATATGTTTACTTGAAGAACTTGGTAGGAACTAGTGTGGTTTTGTCACTTGGATCATGGTAGTAGTGTTGAGTTTGTTCTGATAGAGGGACTCTCCATTTCTGAATAGCAGCGACTACCACACGTGCTAAGTTGACAAAAGGGCTGCCTCCTTGTTCCTTAACATGGCGATAGAAACGTTTGCCAGCAAGGAAAATTGCCAAGCCAAGGATGTTACAAGCCACAGATATACCATAACCCCATGTCCAACTGATGTTGTCCTCTACATACACGATGAACGCTGTACTTAAAGCCCAGCACAAGTAAAAGATGAATATGTACCAATCAAAGAACATTGCCTGATGTTTTGGCTTATCAAATTGATAAGCTCCCATGGGTGCAATTGTAAAACGCGTGCCTGCGATCCCTATAGATGCTAATGCCAGAGCCACATACAAAAATACATATTGGTTTGTTGAGGGGTTTGTGCAGAGATTGGATCCATCACCGCATGCTAGAGGTTTTAATGCATTAATTGCTGCTGTCAATAGTAGAAGAAATATACCCTGCAAACGCAAAACAAGAAGTAAAAAATATGGTTCATAGATCCTTTTTTTATTTTCAAAAAATAAGGATGAAACTAACAAGGTCTACTTAACTTAGTCTATGTAGCATTAAAGTCAAAAAAACCTTTGAGATAATGGTAACATTAAAGTCAAAAAATGATAATGGACACCTAAAGTATTTTTTTTTATGAGTTTCATACCTAAACCATCAAGATTTTGTATTTAGTTCCTGAACTATCACCAACTATTTATCAAAACACACCTCGAAGCTGACTGGACCAACTGTTAACAACTTAATTTGCCATAAAATTTCTCACGTGGCAACTGACTCATTAATTTCGAGGTGTGTTTTGATAAATAGTTGGTGATAGTCCAGGAAGAAAACTCAAATACCTCATAGTTCAGTAGGAAACTCGATCGTCAAAATGTGTTGCTTCAAATGTGTTTTTCTTGACCATGTACAGTTACTAAACTAACTATTTGTAACATTAAAGTCACAAAACTACTTTGTGACTTTAGTATTACAAAGAGCAAGTTTAGTGACCATTAATCCAACTAACAACAGCATTGGTTACTATACCATAGCAGAGATAAGTGAAGAAATCCAAATGACAGAAAAACATCCAAGATAAGAGTCAGCAATGATCCCACCAAGAATAGGGAAAATTGTTGTCAATCCATTGACCACATTGAAAACTTTAGCAGCAGCAATGCTCCTCATGTTGAACTCATTTATCAGAAAAACAATCAAATTGCTAGTCCACCCTCCAGCCGCAAGCGATAAGCCCGCCATGGTTGCTGAATTTAGCAATCAAAATTGTTAAATCTCACATAATTAAACTTTTGTCTCATTGACTCAACTCTTAACATAGAGAATGGCAACAAATTAAACTAAAGCATAGGCAGAGGCGAATCCAAGATTTGAAGTTTATGAGTTCCTATATCGAACCTCAAGTTAATACACAATAATAACTGAGTCCACAGCCATATGTTACATTGTGGATCCGAATTAGAGTAGCTTCGACAAGTTCACTAACTAAACTCGAATCATGTATACATACGTAAAAAGTATTAAGGCGATCGAGAAACTCTAAATCCTGAATCCGACTCTTAACATTAGGACGACGAAACGTACCTATAATAAAGGGGAATGTTATCCAGCCACCATTTTTCCTAGCAGAAGAGGACTGCATTACTACTTCATCAACATGACTTGCTGAATTTTCCATTGCTAAGTTGAAAGTCAAGTAGAAAGAAGATAGAGATATTAGTTTCTACTTGCTATTGGATTCTTATTAAACCTATTCCAATTTATGTGATACATCATGACACATTTTTATATTCAGTAATAATTTAACTTTAAGATATCTATTCTATTCTTAATGATATGATTTACAGCTACTTTTATTTTTCTCTGAGTATATATTATTTGGCGAACGTGGCTCTTATCATTCAATTTCCGGATCTAACTAATTGCCCAGAAATTCATAAGCTATGAATAACTCCCCCCGTCTCATATTAGTTTTCATATTTTGCTTTTAGAGTAACTATGTGAATTTTGACTAGCTTTAAATTATATTTCCTTTTCAAATTAATATAAGAAAAGTTGTACCTTCTTTTACTAATCATATAGTAATTAAATATAAAAATATTGAGTTGATCCAATCCAATTTAATTTCGAAAATGAGTTAAATTGACTTTCACAAGGGAAAACATGGTAACTAATTGAAACTGAGGGAGTAGTGTTTAATTATAACAAGTTGAATTTAATTAAAGTAAGTCCACATAAATAAAAAGTTAGGCGTACCTAAAGTCCAGAATAAATAAAAGGAGGTGAATGCGAAAAATACTCTAGAATATTAATGTATGTCTATTCTCAATAATATTTGGAGGACTTAGCATTAAACTATATAAAAATTAACAGAAAGTCATCTAGGTTTACTAATTTCTTCTTAGTTAATGATGAGACAATATCAAGTTGAGTAGTTTCTGCCAACTTGTTTAATTAATAACGATGTTATTAAATTCGTTCATGTATTTTTGTGTGAAATAAAATATTTATCAGACAATTAATAAATCCTTTTCTATATTTCACCGTTAGTCTATCGGAAACAGCCTTTCTACCTCTTTAGAGATAGAGGTATGGACTGCGTACATCTTATCCCCAGACCCCACTAGGTGGGAATATACTGGATTTGTTGTTGTTGTTATATTTCACTGTTAGAAAATATCTTTCAAAGAAAAACTTTTTCCTTAGAAAAATATTTTTTTGGAAAAATATTGGTGGTGATGATTGCAAATGTTGGCTAACGGCGGTGAAGAATCTTGTGATGTTTGGAGGTGGTAGTTGTGGATGGAGATAGTGTTTGTGTATGATGGGCAATGATAGTTGATAATGATGGCAACATGAAAGTGAATGAAATGATAGTGTAAATTGTTATCTTTAATTTGTAGAAATCTTTAAATAGACATCTTAATTATATTAAGACTAAATTTTGATACTTTTGACAAAAATGGTGGTTTCATGTTTATGAGAAAAAATTTAACTTAAAAATTTAAATTATATGTTCAAATAAACTTCAAATCAGCCTGATTTAAAATCATGTTCGAACAGACCATATATCAATTTTTTCTTGGAATTTGTATCTAAATGCTTTGGTCTTTTCTGGTTGACATAATGCATAAAAGTATCCTTTAAATTGGTTTTAGCTGACATTTATGCTTTTCAATTTTGGGTGTGCACAAATATTCGTATAAATTTGTATAAAATTGAACAAGTAAATACACGCGTCTTACACGACAATTTGTGCGGGACACACTCAAATTGACTTGTATTATGTCATGTAGGATGTATATATGTCAGATAGGATGTGTGCGCCTATTTTTTTTTTTTAATTTTATACAAGTTTAGGTGTCTACGTATGCACACCCAAAATTTGGAAGACATAGCTGCCAGATTAGGCCAAGTTAAAGGACACATTTATATATTATCCCTTTCTTGTTTAACAAGTGAGCAACAAGAAGAAAAAAATAGGTTTAGGATCTTTTGTATTTAATTACAATTTACAAAGTTCAACCACAACATGCCTCTTGAGTCTTGCTTTTCTATTGACTAACTCAAATTCATTTGTTTACTTCATATGTTCAGTTGATCAACATTGACACTGCATAACAACAAAGTTGACACCAATTTACCCCTTACTAACTATTCTCTCATTTATTTCATAGTAATTGTCTGTAAAGAGCTTATTAACACTAGTAATTGAACAAAGTAGGATATTTAAAGCATGACAAATATACATGTTTCTTGAATTATAAGCAATTAGTATCATTTACTAGGCTCATCATTTGGATTGTCATCCACATTTTTATACTTGTACAAGGAGGCGAACACGAGGTAATATATGAAGTTAGCTGAGCCCAGGGCACAACATAGCCAAAAGACGTTATCCATTCTCCCATCGTTGATGTTGTCTGGCAACCATCCTGATATTCGTTGAACCAGATCAATCAACGCGTTCCCTATGTAGTATGCGATACCAATAAACAACGAAACCATGGCAGTTGAGGTGTTCTTCAAGGGTGCTGGAAATTCTTGGTAATAAAATCCAAGATGTCCTGGAAAATGGAATCCTTCTCCGATTCCATTAAGAGCTAGCTGTGGCACTAGCCAGAAGACGGACATTGGAACGATTGCACCATTTTTGCCTAGGAGGTTGTGAGATCTAACGAGCTTCAGTCGTCTAGACTCCACCAGGGCGGAAACAGCCATGCTAAATACAGTTATTACATGGCCTATTCCGATACGCTGAAGAGGGGTGAGGGGAAACCTAGTGTATTTAGCTAGAAAAGGATACAAAAACCGGTCAAGGATGAATATGGCTATACAAGTAAATAGCAATATGAAGACTAACATAGAACTTGCTGGAATCTCGAAATGAGGTCCCATGTGGCGATCCATTTTGAGAGCTTGAAGAATTAGCAGACTCGATTGTATGACTAATTGAGTCGATATAAGAAAACCACTAGCCCATAGAGGGAAAAGCTTGATCAAGCTTTTCAAATCTTCTACTTGTTGTACTGTGCATAGTCTCCAAGGGTCCCTCGAGCCGTCTGATTTGCTGTCTCCCTCAGTAATAAGAGCTGCACAATTCAAGAATCTGTACAACAGGAGTCGATCAGCTAATCAATTTTGACAGTGTGTATATATAAGCAGCGGAAACAGAAGAAAAAAGATGTTTACTTGAAGGATTCCGTAGGAACCGGAGAAGTTGTCATTGGGATTTTGTTACTTGGATCATGATAGTAGTGCTGAGTTTGTTCCGATAGAGGGACTCTCCATTTCTGAATAGCAGCGACTACCACACGTGCTAAGTTAACGAAAGGACTACCTCCTTGTTCCCTAACATCACGATAGAAACGTTTGCCAACAAGGAAAATTGCCAAGCCAAGGATGTTACAAGCCAAAGATATGCCATAACCCCATGACCAACTAACATTGTCCTCCACATAAACAATGGCTGTAGTACTTATAGCAAAGGACGTGTAAAAGGCGAATATGTACCAATCGAAGAAAATTGCTTGATGCTTTGGCCTGTCAAGTTGATTAGCTCCCATGGGTGCAATTGTAAAACGTGTACCTGCAATCCCTAGTGATGCCAATCCCAGAGCCACATATAATACCACATACTGGTGTTTTGATGGATCCGCGCAGAGACTGGATCCATCATCACATGCTACAGGTCTTAGTACATCAATTGCTGCTGTTAATAGTAGAAGTAAGATACCCTGCAAGTCCAATTGAAGAATCAATATGGGGTCCTATTTTGATGAAGAACAGAGAGAAAATGTCAAAAGGGTGCTTTATCTTTGATAGTAGTTTCTAGTCTATAGCAGTTTTGATCATTCAAGTTTGTTAAAAACAAGCACTTTTGGTCTTCGTGAAAAGTATTTTCCCCACAAGAAGTTTGTGTCAGCCACCAAATTCTGCTTAATCTTTTTAATCACAGTTATAGTTAAATGTTTGACGAGACCAAAAGTGCTCACTTTTGACAAACTTAAAGAACTAAAACTGCTAAATCATAAAGAACTATTTTGAACCTTCTATCAAAGAGTGTGTGTGTGTGTGTTTCCTTACCACAGCAGAGATAAGAGAAGAAATCCAAATGACAGAAAAACAACCAACAAAAGAGTCAGCTATGATTCCACCAAGAATGGGGAGAATAGTGGTGCAGCCATTGACTACATTGTACACTTTAGCTGCTTTGATGCTCTTCATGTTGAATTCATTTATCAAATAAACAATCAGGTTGCTTGTCCACCCTCCAGACGCAATCGACAAGCCAGCCATGGTTGCTGAAATTACCAAATTAAAACATTCAAGATTATTTATCTCACATATCTTAACATTTATCAAACTCTTGCCATCATGTCAAAAGTTATAACTGATTGCTACGCCGCAACTTATTACCATCAAGTCTGATGCAAGCCCGGTCATCATAGCCCCTCATGAGCCTTGCCAATTGCCATAGTCAGTATGTTGGCGTTACCAAACACCTTGACCACCCCACCCCCACCTCATGTGTTTTACAATATTACATACAAATGCTAGTATTAGCTCAATATTTTCTTGCTTATCAAACGCCAGAAAATCAGTTATCAATATTTTCCGGGGGGAACATTTTCCTTTGTACCAAACACACTCAAAATCTTGAATTCGACTCTTAACCAAAGAACGAAAAATATACCTATAATAAAGGGGAAGGTTATCCAGCCACCATTCTTTCGACCTGCAGAAGAGGACTGGACTGTTGCTTCATCAACATCTCTTACTGAATTTTCCATTGCTAAGCTGCAGGTCAACTTGAAAGTTTAGATATTTGTGTCTACTATGTTATAATTTGAAGTTATAATATTGTAGCAGGCAAAGTTTATCAAAGACTTGCACGCCATACTTTTCACCTACATTTTTTTTTTTAAAAAAAATGAATGATTAGGATATGTTATTTTAATGAAATGAGATAGCTCAATTAATTGGCCATCTGAACAATTATTTTGTTGGTGAGAGTCTAATTTCCATCCGATCCCTAGCCCTATTTTTTTTAGAAGTTTGACAACATATGGTAGAAATAATGCTCATTGGTCATTTTCGTCCCAATCGTTTACAAACAGCCATTATTTTAAAGTTTTCTTGTGTTACGCTTTATTATCGGAGCTGAAAAATAACTATTTATAAACTTTTTTTACCATATGTTACATATTCTCTAATAATTTACTTCTTGTATCTAACTCAACTCAGCGGAATTCATGAGTCGTCTTCTTTGTTAATTACTTTTCTATTTATTTCAATTTACATGACACTCTTTCTATTTTAATATATTCAAAAGTGGTTGATATATTTTTATGTTATAAAACTTCCACACCTTGGGGAAGTTCACATATGTAATTAAACTATCCAACTTTTGGCTTCTGATGTGACGTTTCCTCTGCCAAACTGCTACTACTATTTTAGTTACATGTATTTCTTTCACCATCCATATGTAAGTCAAATTCTCTTCTAGGAAATCATATTTCTTTCAGTTGGGAATTTTCAAAAACTGTCTTTTTACATTATAGTGGTAAAAGTAAAGTCTACGCATACTTCATTCTTTGAAACTCCACTATGGAACATATAGTAAGTTAAATTTGCTCATTAAACTTTATATCCAATTAAATACTACCATTATGGACAAATCCCACCTTTTTGAAAAGAAAAAATTATTATAATTTTTATACAATAACTTGCATACTAAAAAATTATACTAGAAGGACAAAATTCTCTAATTCACTTTATGAAAAGTCAACCTGTTTGTCTTTTGCGATGAAGAAAGTCAACAATACTGTCCCATTTTCAATCACAAATCATACGTAGGACATATATTTCTTTTCTTTATATAACATAGATTACATAGTCTATGAAATGATTAGAGAGATTAAATCACCAAATATAATATATGTTACTAATATAAACACATCCAAATAAACAAAAGGTAAACTCACCTAAAATAAGAATCAAGTTGCATATTCTAAAGAACGTTCTCAATAATTTTTGGGGACTCAGATATTAAAGTATTACAAACATAAGGGAAAAGTCATAAAATCCAAACCATATTTTAATACTTTCTTCCTAAGCAATTATTGGAAAATATCAAGTTGGACGTTTTCCTCCTAATCCAATTTTATAAAATCCTCAGCACCTACTGAATGACACAACTAATACATAGGAATATCCTAGATAACTAAAAAAAAAAAAAAAACTAAGGCTTTTCGCTATGTGAGGAGTCCAAAAAAGGATTGAACTACAAGAATTTTTAAAAAGGTCCAAAAAAAAAATAAACTATCAAAACCAATAAATTGTTAATTTAAATTAAAAATAATTTAAAGAGTGCTAATTGGACTCTTATCAAGTTCTGAATTGAAAGATTAAGTATTTGAATTTGAAATACATTATCCTTTTAATAAAAAAAATTTCATTATCTTAAAAATAGAAACTCATAATTCAAGAGTTCTAATAGATATTTGTTATTTCAAACTTATCTCTTTAAAATTTAAATGTTAAAAAATATATTTAAATATAATCTTATATTTCATAAACTTATCTATATCAAATATAATGATAAATATATTATTATTATTATTATTGATAAATATAAATAATATATATTTGTATGTGTATCTAAAATTTATCCTAACTTGCGATTATTTTAAAATTTTAAATATAAATTAATGTTTAATAATTAAATACAATGTATATATCTACTTGAAATACCTTTATATATCTAAATTGTCAATTTATTTTTATAAAACAAATAACAAACAGACAAAAGAAAGAAAGAAAAGAAAAGAAAAAACGTGCAAAAAAGAAGAAGATAATCTATCAAAAGATAATTAAGACTAATAAATTGTTAATTTTTAATTAAAATAATTATAAAATAAAATTACTTATTAAAAATGATTAGTTATCACATTAGAGAGTTTTAATTGAACTCTTATCAAGTTTTGAATTGAAAAATTAAGTATCTGAATTTGAAGTCATTATCCTTTAAATAAAAAGATTTTCATTATCTTAAAAATAAAAGCTCATAATTGAAGAGTTCTAACAGATATTTGTTATTTCAAACTTATATCTTTAAAATTTAAATGCTATAAAATATATTTAAATATAATCTTATATTTTGTAAACTTATCTATATCAAATATAATAATATACATATTTGTTGTGTGTATCTAAATATTATTCTTACTTACAATTATTTTAAAATTTTAAATATAAATTAAAATTTAATAATTAAATTCAACTTATATATCTTCTCGAAATACATTTATATATCTAAGTTGTCATTTTATTTTAGAAAAAAAAAATAAACAAACAAAAGAAAAGAAAAACACGTGCAAAAAAAAAAACATAAACTATTAGAAGATAATTAAGACTAATAAATTGTTAATTTTAAATTAAAAATAATTATAAAATCAAATTACTTATTTTAAATAGTTATTTATCACATTAGAATGTTCTAATTGGACTTTTATCAATTTTGAACTGAAAGATGAAATATTTGAATTTGAAATACATTACCTTTTTAATAAAAAGATTTTCATTATCTTAAAAATAGAAACTCATAATTGAAGAGTTCTAATAGATATTTTGCTATTTCAAACTTATCTCTTTAAATTTAAATGCTATAAAATATATATAAATATAATTTATTTACATATTAAAAAAAGATGAAAATTATATTAAAATAATAATATAAATAAATAATAGTAGTAGTACATAATAATAATAATAATAATAATAATAGCGATAATAATAATTATTTTAAAAAAGGTGATTTGTCTTTTAGAAAAAGGAAAACAATAGAAGGCTTATCATATTGTAATAAAAGATTTGAAATAAAATTAAAAATATTTAAATTTTTAAATATTAGGTTTCTAGGAGAAAAAAAGGATTTGCATTAACTTTTTTTTAATGATTTTCATTAACTTAAAACTATAAATCCATAATTAACGAGTTCTAAATAAACTCTAACTATATCATCGTGGTCGTGGTCGTCGTGATCGTGGTCGTCGTCGTCGTAATAATAATAGTAATAATAATAATAATAATAATAATAATAATAATAATCTATACATAAATAATAATATTACACATGTGTTACTGTTGTTAGTATAATAATAATAATAATAATAATAATAATAATAAATTTATAATTATGTAAATGCACATTTTAAATTTGATTTTTAAAAGGGACGATTTTAAATTCAAAAAATTGAAAGATAAATGTAGGAAACCTATTGGTTATAGGTCATTCACGTTCCATCTATTGTAGTTTCATTTTGATTTTGAATTTATGTTTATCAATAAGTTGACTATTTCAATTTTGAAATTTCAAATTTAAAACGTTATCTATATAAAGCCATCAACATTCATCATTCCACACAAATATATTTTTGCTACTATTGATATTTTTTTTTCCTCCTCCTAGATGAGTAGTCATATTGAAACTTGAAAATAGATAGCTAATTATTATCATTTGGATGTAAACATTTACCTATTGCAATTTTTTATATTGTTATTCCTAACTATCAGATTTATCTATTGAAAATATATTTTATATTATATATATGTGTGTGTGTGTGTGTCATTATGAAGTTGATTTATTTTAGAGGCAATCAACAGTTATTTGGTGTATTCTATGTGCAATCACTATTAATTATTTTTCTTCATTTTGTTCTTTGTTAGACATCGTGTACTTATGATATCTGGCTTACCTTTTATCACCTGATACTTAATGTAAATTGGTGTTAAATTTAAGCTGGTATTCATTTTGATTTATTGTGTTCATGTAATTCTTAATTTACAAGTTTATGTGGGCGGAGGACTTCTTCGATTATCCTATATTTATGTGTAATCCTATTAAAAAAATTTAGAAAAAATATAACAAAGGGAGTAAAAAAATTATTGTTGATGTAGATATTTTAATTTTTCAATGAGCATGATACATTTGTAATGCGTTTATATCTTCAATGAAGATACACTCAAAAGAACGGTATAGAATAAACTTTTGATGTAGTTGCTATAGTTGTTTGTTTTTGTTAGTATGTTTATGAAATGTCTTTTATTTGATTGAATGAAACTATCATTTCTTAGCAATAACCACATTACAAATTTCAAAATTGAGCATGATATATATCGAAGTCACGTGGTAGTTTTTAGAACAAAGTTAATAATAATGTAATAAAAAATTTGAATTATTTGAATATTAAAATGCATTATCCTTATATTTTTTTTTAAAAAAATCATTAGATTAAAAATAGAAATTCATGGTTATATAGTTCTAAATAAACTTCTACTCTTTCATAAACTTATTTCTTTTAAAATTTAAGTTATATAATATATCTAAATATAGTTTATTTAAATATTAAATTAAAGGGGAACCTATAATAATAATAATTTTAAAAAATAAAAATAAAAAAGTATTGTTTTAAGGAAACCAATAATCACGTCTGTGGAATATATATTTATATTTTGTTATAGAATATTTTATCATGGATAAAGAGATTATAGGTAATGTTTATCAGATTTTTCTAAGTAGCGATCAAGGTATGTTGTTTATATTTAATTTAGCTTTTTAATTATTTATTAGTATTTATGATTAATATTGTATTTATTGTTTATCATAGATGTAGCTATCATGGATAAAAAGATTATAGGTGATGTTTATCATCAGATTTCTCCGAATAACTATCAATATATGGTTTTATTCTTAATTTATTTTTTAATTATTTTATTATTATTATTATATTTATTTTTTGTCATTGATGTATCTAAGGAATATGTCACGGATATGATGTACGTAAATATTTCAAAAATGCAAATGAATATTTGAGAAATCAACAAGTATAATAAAGACTCGAAATATATAAAGGAGATTTACCAGATCAGTTTCATAAAGAATGAATGCAAATATATTTGTATGTGCATGAATATTATTATTGTCACAACTTCTTATCTTAATAAACTAGTGAAGTTTTCCTATAGAAGATACTGACAATTTACGAACTAATTTGTCTTCTAAATATTGAATGCTAAAAGTAGATATTAAACCATACAATTATATATATGCATAACTCATCTACAAATTCAAACTATCACTTGTTGAATCCATCAAATACTATTAAGAGAGAATTTAAGAAAGCATGTTGTCGCGCCCCGTTTTCCTTGCGGGAAGCGGGATTCGACTTGACAAACTCTTTTGGGATTGTTTTGAGGGTGATGATGTGAAGAGTCGCCACCTAACGAATTAAGGTGCGTTAGGGCACCGGTCTAGGATACTACGAACCTATTTTTGTTATTTAGTCTTAGTTCACCAGAGTTCGGGTAAGGGTTCAAATTACCTCGAAAGGAAGGTGTTAGGCACCTTTTGAGGTCCACAAAGGTGGTTCCCGGCCGAATTCGTACTTTACGTGAGGATTCTATGTGATGAAATAAAGGTCACTAATTTTATTGACTTAATATTAACTAATTGGTATAATAAAAAACACTTTCAATTAGTGTATATGTTATACAAAGAATGAAAAGTACAAGAGATGTGAGACTAACCTTTCACAACATGCAAGTGGTAAGTTAAAACTACCGTAATTTGTGTGTTTTTCATTTTCCTCGAATTACAATCACTCACAAACTCCTTTGCTTTGTAGTACATCCAAATTGGAAAATATTCAACCTTAGATCAAAATAACAATAAACTACAAATAACGAGAGACATGTTAGTAAGATGTGACACCCTAATTTGGTGGTAAATTTAACGTAAAAATTAAACAAATTAACAATACATAAAGCTAAAATTGAGAGAGAGAGAGAGTGAAAGAGAGTAGGATCAGGTATGACAAGGCTGAAACGGGCCCGATATAATGTCGCTCCCTCTATTTCAATTTCTATATCGACCCTCTTAAATGCATTAAGATCAGACGAAAGAAATTCTTACAGAAATTTATTTAAGAGTACTAAATAAAGTGTTTTAGTATTTAAAAGTCATGTAAGAAAATAATAGGTGAATATAATATATAAATTGTATCAAAACATGTTGATATAGTATTGTAATAAAAGTTGTCCAGCCTTTTAGACATTTAAAATAGTGACATATGAGATAAGAAAGGAAGGGAGTAACGAGGTGCTTTATATTTTAATAAAACTATATGTATATGCTTCATACAAGAAGTCAATTATAGCCTGTCTTTTTCATCATATCCCAAAACGTACCTGACCCATAGTGGGATGAGGACTCCATCTGAGATCTACTTAGCACTTTTAACTTCTAGCTCCACTCGTAGTTGAACCCCAAAGGACATTGTTCCGTTGTAGTGCATATGCAAAAATATTTAAACGAATGAAAGTATGCCGATTCTTAGAGTTCAACAACTTAAACGAAAGATGATTTTTTGCCAATTATTGCGAACAAACATAACTTTGCATAGATAAAATTTAATTACTAAATATGCTGGATGTTACAAGAATGACCTTAAATCAATTAAACTTATTGCCATTGAGCATTAGTAGGGGGGTGCGGATCTATGCGGATAACTAACTTATGAAACTATTAGTAGTATAATGAATCTATTTTTCTTTGTACGTGGATATTTCTTAAATTTTGTTTCAATATCTTTTAATGATTTATTCTTTTCGTAAGATGTATTCATTAATTTGTGGAGTTTATTATTTTATCCTGTGGTAATTGCAGAGTTACAGATTTCTGTATAATAATTTATCCTAAATGTACTATAATGTATATCTAATTCTAGATTTTCAATGTTATTTATTATCTTGTGTTGTTCTTCTCGTAGTGAGTTTTTTAAATTATATAAACTATCACATGTACTTTTTTCTAAATTTTCTAAGGTTTCTTCTATCCATATTAATTTTTCTTTTAGATTCTCCATTATTTTTCTAATTCGGTTTCTATAATTAATTTCTTTATTTAGATTATCTTAATTTTCTTTAGTTTTTCTAATATATTCTAACATCTCTTAATCTGAATAATATCCTTCTATGTAATTATCCAGGTATAACTGTGCTATCCAATTTATAGTTTCAATTTCATAGTCTAATACTTTTTCTAATATTATTTCTTAATATCTATATCTCTAAGTATATATAAGATTAAGACCTTAAGATTATCTATCATTTAAAATTGACTAAATATTTTATTATAATATTTTGTAGTTGTTTGTTTTAGTCTTAGTAGTTCTTGCATATTTTTATTAAGAAATTCTATATATTTTATATCTTTAGTTTCCATGTATTTGCCTATATTTACTTTCATTTGTTTTTCTATTAACTATATGTTTCTCATATCTTTTTTCAAAATTTCTAGATATATGTAATTTATCATAATAAGTATTTGTAAGAGTAGTTAGGTAGGTATGGTATGTAATTTATTCTAGTCATATAATATTTACCAAATGTTTTTTGTAATATGATTTTTCTTATATCTACTACTTTTATATCCTTAAGTGAATACAAAATAAGTATTTTAAATTTATCTACCATCACATCAGATAAATAATTATTCATTTTCATAAAATTGCTATTTTCAAAATATTCCCTCCAATCATATACATAACAAAATATGGTCATCTTAGATTACTATATACTAGATTATTCTTAAATAACATGTTCTTCGGTCACTATTAGCATGGTAATTTGGATATTTTTCCCTTAAACAGTGCCTCTACTCTGGTTACTCTCCACCACGGCTTCTTGCCTCATTGGTTTCACCTTTAGGATGACATAGTTCATAGGGATTTTTCTCCGTTTTCACTTTGCTAATAAACTCCTTAACATATTATTCTTCGAATAATTCTACTATAAAGTAACTAATATGAATTTATTTTATCATACCATGATTGTTGGGAATTATGAATTTAGCTATTCATAATCA
The DNA here is from genome assembly GCA_030864225.1 of Capsicum baccatum var. pendulum. Taxonomy (NCBI): domain Eukaryota; kingdom Viridiplantae; phylum Streptophyta; class Magnoliopsida; order Solanales; family Solanaceae; genus Capsicum; species Capsicum baccatum. Next base: position 34,742,752 of record CM061560.1, read on the forward strand.
TAAATGAATATACCTGTTCGGGTAGGTTTGATATTTCTGAGGTTTGTTCCTCCATTGCTTTTTCCATTGAAATATATTTGTTTTTTAATTAACTAAGCAAAATATTTGTTGCGGACGGGAGAGAGTATTTGTGATTCAACACATGAAGGCTTGCTTTGCAATGCCTTCGGTTCCTCTTATTTATAGAATGAATTTTTACAAAAGTATTTACATTTCTTGCACGTTTTCTAAAATTCTAAAAAAAAAGTCTCCTAATGAGACAAGAATTATTAGTGTTATAGCCTAAAAAGTCTAAAAGGCTAAAAAGGATACAAGAATTATTAGTCCTATAGCCTAAAAAGTCTAAAAGGCTAAAAATCTATACAACAACTTTACGCAAAATGTATTTAATATCTTGTCTTCTATTATTACTCCGTTGATATCTTCTCGTTGTCGTATCTGCTGCTTTTCCATATCTCCATTATTGCTTCTTATCTTATCTTCCAGCTGGCATGCTTATCTTCTTGATTCTTTTATTCTAGGTGGACTTCTGGGATAATATTATCTTCTTCATTACATCTTGAACATTGATGGTATGGATATTTGTGTCCAATTATCTTGCAATATCTTGTCAATAATCCGTCTGAAATAAATCCTCTCTTAATTGCTCTTGCAGTAGATTGTTTTTCTGGGTTAAGTAATGTCATTATCCATTGCCTAACATCTTCCATATCTGCTTGTCGTAGTTCTTTTGAATTTGAATAAATCATCTGATGGTCTCTTGAATAATAGCTCCATATTGGATTTCCATTGATATAATTATTTGCTAATTCTTGAATAATTGTAGCTAGTCCAATGAGTCATTTATTTGCGCAGAAATCAGGTATCTCAATTCTGGGTATCTCTGGCTGTTGCATAATATCTTCCGGTATAATCATATCTCTGGTTAATCCTATTTTTACAGCTTGTATAACTGGTTTTATTTCGTCGTATAATATCTTTGCCGGTGCAGTATAACACTTTATATAAAACAGATTTCCTTTGGTTATCCTTTTATAGGTAGTGAATATTTTATGTAATTCTTCCATAGCTGTTAGTTCTTCTCCGTCTTGGGTGTATATGGTATTAAATAATTCATAGTCAAAACAAGTTTTTATTAAGCTTGGGTTGGTTTTGGGTAGTGCAATTAGCTTGTTGTAACCTTGTAATTTTTGGGTTATATAATTTGTGTTTGGTTCTTTGATATTTGTAGCTCTGGGGTTAAGATTTAGGAAAGTTTGTACTCTGTAGATATTTTCTATGTATTTTTGGGCTGTATAGTTGTAAACTTTCTTATCTTGGTTCAGACTATCTCGGTATGTGGTAATTTGTGGGGGTATGAACAAGAGATCTTTTTGTGTTTTTGGTATAAATGGTTTCTCAAATATCTTATTCATATTCATGTTCTGATATCTTTGTCAACTAACTCATCTGCTTGTACCTGCAGAAGTAGATTGATAAGTGTTATGGGTTTTATGGAGTATCCCATCGTCTCCTTCTAGCTCTGGAACTTTAATGTCTTCCGATCGACATAGCTCTGCACACTGCTGAGTTAGCTGATTTGTAGCTATAGACTTCAGTTTATCTTCATTAGTCTTTAGCTTTTCTATCTCATTACTCATACTGTCCACTTTCATTGAAAGCGTAGTTAGGGTGTTGAGTATTTTTTCTAGAGTATCTTCTTCTATTATATCAGTCTGTGTAGCTTTGTCTTGATATGTAATCTGCAATAACATTTTTGTTAGTACTAATTACTTCAATTATAAATGTGAAATTTAATATATTCAAGACTAGTCTCCGAATCTCTTTTGTTGTAACTGAATTTTGTATTTTCTTTGTTAACCACCAGCGTACCTGTGTATTATCTGTTCGTACAATAAATTTGTTATATACAATATATGGCTCAAATGCTAACAAACATTTATATAATGAACACAATTCTTTCCTATTTATTTCCCATTTTATTTCTGTTTCATTGAACGTTCCTGAGTAGTATCTACAATGGTGTTCTAATTTTTCTGCTTCATAGAAGCAGATGCTAGTGAATGTAATTATGGAGGAGTACTTAAATACCGATTCCGAATCTCTTTTGTTGTAACTGAATTTTGTATTTTTTTTGTTAACCACCACCGTACCTGTGTATTATCTGTTCGTACAATAAATTTGTTATATACAATATATGGCTCAAATGCTAACAAACATTTATATAATGAACACAATTCTTTCCTATTTATTTCCCATTTTATTTCTGTTTCATTGAACGTTCCTGAGTAGTATCTACAATGGTGTTCTAATTTTTCTACTTCATATCGGTATTTAAGTACTCCTATACAGTTATACAAGCTGTAAAAATAGGATTAACCAGAGATATGATTATACCGGAAGATATTATGCAACAGCCAGAGATACCTAGAATTGAAATACCTGATTTCTACGCAAATAAATGACTCATTGGACTAGCTACAATTATTCAAGAATTAGCAAATAATTATACCAATGAAAATCCAATATGGAGCTATTATTCAAGAGATCGGATGATTTATTCAAATTCAAAAGAATTACGACAAGCAGATATGGAAGATGTTAGGCAATGGATAATGACATTACTTAACCCAGAAAAACAATCTACTGCAAGAGCAATTAAAAGAGGATTTATTTCAGACAGATTATTGACAAGATATTGCAAGATAATTGGACACAAATATCCAGACCATCAATGTTCAAGATGTAATGGAGAAGATAATATTATCCCAGAAGTCCACCTAGAATAAAAGAATCAAGAAGATAAGCATGCCAGCTGGAAGATAAGATAAGAAGCAATAATGGAGATATGGAAAAGCAGCAGATACGACAACGAGAAGATATCAACGGAGTAATAATAGAAGACAAGATATTAAATACATTTTACGTAAAGTTGTTGTATAGATTTTTAGCCTTTTAGACTTTTTAAGTTATAGTACTAATAATTCTTGTAGCCTTTATAGCGTTTTAGGCTATAACACTAATAATTCTTGTCTCATTAGGAGACGTTTTTTTTAGAATTTTAGAAAACGTGCAAGAAATGTAAATACTTTTGTAAAAATTAATTCTATAAATAAGAGGAATCGAAGGCATTGCAAAGCAAGCCTTCATGTGTTGAAGCACAAATACTCTCTCCTGTCTGCAACAAATATTTTGCTTAGTTAATTAAAAAACAGATATATTTCAATGGAAAAAGCTATGGAGGAACAAACCTCCGAAATATCAAACGACCCAAACAGGTATATTTATTTATGATTATAAATAGCTAAATTCATAATTCCCAACAATCATGGTATGATAAAATAAATTCATATTAGTTACTTTATATTAGAATTATTCGAAGAATAATATGTTAAGAAGTTTATTAGCAAAGTGGAAACGGAGAAAAATCCCTATGAACTATGCCATCCTAAAGGTGAAATCAATGAGGCAAGAAGCCGTGGTGGGGAGTAACCAGAGTAGAGGCGCTGTTTAAAGGAAAAATATCCAAATTACCATGCTAATAGTGACCGAAGAACATGTTATTTAAGAATAGTCTAGTATATAGTAATCTAAGATGATCATATTTTGTTATGTATATGATTGGAGGGGATATTTTGAAAATAGCAATTTTATGAAAATGAATAATTATTTATCTGATGTGATGGTAGATAAATTTAAAATACTTATTTTGTATGCACTTAAGGATATAAAAGTAGTAGATATAAGAAAAATCATATTAGTATAGACATTTGGTAAATATTATATGACTAGAATAAATTACATACCATACCTACCTAACTACTCTTACAAATACTTATCATGATAAATTACATATATCTAGAAATTTTGGAAAAAGATATGAGAAACATACAGTTAATAGAAAAACAGATGAAAGTAAATATAGGCAAATACATGGAAACTAAAGATATAAAATATATAGAATTTCTTAATAAAAATACGCAAGAACTACTAAGACTAAAACAAACAACTACAAAATTTTATAATAAAATATTTAGTCAATTTTAAATGATAGATAATCTTAAAGTCTTAATCTTATATATACTTAGAGATATAGAAATTATAGATATTAAGAAATAATATTAGAAAAAGTATTAAACTATGAAATCGAAACTATAAATTGGATAGCACAGTTATACCTGAATAATTACATAGAAGAATATTATTCAGATTAAGAGATGTTAGAATATATTAGAAAAACTAGAGAAAATCAAGATAATCTAAATAAAGAAATTAATTATAGAAACAGAATTAGAAAAATAATGGAGAATCTAAAAGAAAAATTAATATGGATAGAAGAAACCTTTTAAAATTTAGAAAAAAGTACATGCGATAGTTTATATTATTTAAAAAACTCACTACGAGAAGAACAACACAAGATAATAAATAACATTGAAAATCTAGAATTAGATATACATTACAGTACATTTAGGATAAATTATTATACAGAAATCTGTAACTCTGCAATTACCACAGGATAAAATAATAAACTCCACAAATTAATGAATACATCTTACGAAAAGAATAAATCATTAAAAGATATTGAAACAAAATTTAAGAAATATCCACGCACAAAGAAAAATAGATTCATTATACTACTAATAGATCTATTTCATAAGTTAGTTATCCGCATAGATCCGCCCCCTACTATAAAAAATAAATATAAAACATGCTCATAATTCATTCCAGATCGGAGAAGATCTAGACAGTAACGATTAAAAATATAAAAATTTACAACTTTCCTCATATTAGATAAGCAAACAAACCAAAAGATAAGCAAGATATGCATGCATGCATATACACTCAACGTAGAGAAAAACAAACATATATGATATCCAACAATTGGAATAAAATTATACAAAATACGTGATTCCATGTGAAATTACCATTTTGAACTAAACTCCATAGGAGATGAAAGTAAATAAACTTATCATCAAGTAAAAGACTACTAATGAAACTCTATACACATTTCAATGAAAAATTAAGGGAGCAAAGACAAGAAGAGGCCCTCGAAATAGAGTGGAAGGACTTTCCATCTATAGCATCGGTGTTTAAGTTCAAGTAGTACGTCGTGTCAAGTGGAATCAACCAAAATCGAATAACACAAAGGAGGCATCAAACAACAAAGCAATAGACTCTTATGAAAAATAACAAGAAGCAGAAAATAGTTGTGCCTGAAAACGTGTAAGTAAAGAAAAAGAAGAAAATTGGACAGATTCTTCAAGAGATAGGATATGATTTCCTTCTTGAGACGTTGAAATGAGTAAGCGAAGATCTTGATTATTTTAATTTTTGAAAAAGGATTGTGCCATCATAATTTGGGGAACTAATAGCTAATAGATTGGGAGAAGAATTAAGGAAACAACATAATATTTGTGAAAGAAAAAGAAAGAAAGAAAGAAAAAATAACTCAAACTTAATATGTGGTGTAACATTTAAAAGAGAAGATGAACGATATGACGTTGCAACTTTTGGGGTTAGCTGGGAAGCTTTCTGGAAGGTTTAGGAAATGTTTAATTTGGGGACTAGCTAATATAAAAGAAATGTTAGTGGGTGTCGAGTTTGCTGGAAGAAATGGGTAGATTTAAGGTAATAAGGCATTGACAAATTAGCGATAACAATTACTAAAATAATTTAAAAAATAGCAAATGGCAATAGTAAGAATGATGATTGTGCTAATAATAATAATAATAATAGGCAATGTATTTGTAAATTATGAGTGTGCATATTTTGTGAAAAATAATTTAATAAATACTAATAAAATTATGCAAAATATTGTATCTAAATTAATAAATTGTAAAAATGACATAAAAAATTAATAAAATAATTTGTACATTTTAAATCATGAATGTGATACGTCAAAAATCTGTTTGATGCAAGAAAATATGTGTAAAAATACTAATATTTAAAATTAATAATTTTGTTAAAATAACAGCCTAAATGTAGTGTCGCGAGGTCAAAATTGAGTGTCAACACATGTAAATTGATCTTAAAAAAGTACTAAATAGATAAATAATATGGGCACTAAGGTCGCTAGTGAATCAATTACTATAGGAAGGTAAAGAAAGAAATGATAGAAAAATTAAAAGTAAAGTGATAAAGAGAAAACAAATTTATTTACCCAAAAATAAGTGAAAAAATCTTCTTACAATACAAAAGAATTAATTAGTTGTTAGATCTTCATAAAGTTTGCACAGCTACAGAATTCAACAGATTAAATTAATTGAATAAAAATATCTCCAAAATATGCCTCAATATGTTGTATGCATTAAGAAGCATGTCGTTAAAATATATGTCATAATATTATTTGAAAATCCTATTTTAAATTTAGGAGAAAGAATGCATCATTTTTTTTTTATAACATGAACAAAATTAAAATAATGTTAAAAAAATCAAAGAACAGAACTAAAATAATCATACTATTTATAAACAAACCACGTGCTTCTCGTAAAATTTTTGAGTTTATTTAAAATAAAAAATATGCACCTTGTCCTAAAATTCGTCATGTTTTATTTTTTTCAAGATAATTTACATGCAAAATCTATAATGATTGTGTCAGAAACATTAGTCAGTCTTACTCCTTGACACATCTGCTTGTCATAAGCAAATGAATAACTCAAAGTTCAACTCTCGTTCTTCGTCATAAACCTCATATCAACCTCCATAACCTTAGTAAAAAATAATTGGACAACATATAAAATAGTCTAACAAAAAATATGAAGAATTAGGTAGTACTACTAAACAACTCCCGTTATATTTGTAAATATAAATTAAATAAAACCTCTTCATAAATAATATTGTAGAAGAACAACTGAAAATATAGAAAACAAAGTAATGCAATATAAATAGAAAACTTATCCGTTGAAAAATATTCTAAAAGAGAAAACAGAATATCAAGATGTTTGTGGAGGCAGTCAAGTTTCTTGAATAATTCTATTTCATGATGCATGATTTTGGGGCTTAATATAAATGAAGATATATTTATTGACATTTATTTATGATGAGTTAATGAGAAAAAAAAGAGTTACATTCCATCACCTAAACATAACCGTTACACCTAGTACTATTTCTCTATATGAAGGAAACTGTTATGCTTAGAATTATTTTTTCTTTATGAGAAAAAAAAATTTAATACGAAAAAAAGATAAATGATAAATAAATTAAAAAGAAGAAGATAAAATGACTTTCTTGATCATTGAGGGGCAACACATGCCCTATGTATTATATATATACATATATATATATATATATATGTTATTTCGTTTGTACTTCGAGTACACAGAATCTGCATATTACAACACCAATTTCAACTTGAGTTCAAGTATAAATAAGAACACAATGAAGTATATCAAATACCCTCAACACAAGATCAAAATGACCTTTCCAAGAGGTGTATTTTATTTTGCAGAAATTAAGATGAAACAGAAAATAGCCAAGTCGTCCGAATTCACGGATTTTCCATAAGGAAATAACCCTTCTCACTGTACCCGAGGTTGTAGAATTTTTCCTCTCAGGATAAAATGGCTAACAGACCAACAGTAGCGGTACCTCAAACGGTTGGAATATCTTCAAACTCACAGAACATTTTGAGTGATCACATAGAATATTTTTGAGACAAGAAGAGAGTTTTTAATCTGAAAATTTCGTCCTAAACCTGTGGAAGAAACCAGGTTTATATAGCCATGACATGCCTCTTCTGAAAAGAGGCAATGGTTCACTCCAAAGGTTACACCTTTGCTGTAAGTTCATGTCTGTTCATCAAAGATTGCATCTTTTCCTGAACAGTCATCTCATTTCATGAATCAGTGTGTCACTTTATTGAAGGATTACATCCTTCTGAAGCATCATTTCGAACCATTGTAACCTTCTGTAGCCTCAGTTCAGAACAATGTATCATTTCTGAAGCATTAGTTCGAAAACAATGCATCAGTTCACTTGAAACAGTGCAACTGTTACTGCATGTATATATAAATGGAGGTCCGAAACTGCAGAAAATTTGTACTGCATTTTTCCTTGGCATTCTTTGGAATTCAAATAAAGTTTGTCCAAAAAGATAGATCTCATCGATCGATCATTTGCCAAATCCAAATCCAAATCCAAATCTGAATCTGAAGCCGAGCCGAGCGAGCGACGACAACTACGGTGCGAGGCATCTATTATTTCTTAACTCACTTTCCACGTGGAGTAAGTGTTCTTGATTATAAACACTTTCAAGTTCTCTTCTTCCACCAATGTGGGAGAAAAAATAAACTTTCTAATTTGGGAGTACCACTTTCCATTTTAGTGTCTCTTTCCTCTCCACCATTTTATTTTGTATTTTTTCATTCACACTTCTTTCATATACTATGAACCCAACAATCCTCCACATGAATGGAGAATGACTATTTTTCATAAAATTTTTACAGAAAAGTATGTGATCATCAAGCAAAGACTGATTGCATCTGGATAAGTGGGTTTCTCTTTGAACTTTCCATAGTGAACATGCATCGGATGCACTCGGTCAATCTAGATTTGATATCTTTGAACCGTAGAACTTTAATATACACCTAGACAATACATGTCACACAACCAACCTTTTAACGTTTATGGTTCTCATGGTTTTGTTCTTTTCAGCCATGAACACGTCCTGGTTTCATGAGAGCTTAGAGAATAGGCCTTTACTAATATTCTCTTTGAAGCGGCTTCCACTTCACCCTCGCATAGGTGATTTCTAAACGTTCAATCCTGTAGATTAAACTATTTGATCAAATCTGCCAAATTTAGATAATTATTAAAAGACTTTTCACCTTAAATCTTATCCTAGTTTACTATATATTGTTTACATCATGAGAATGGGTTGGGTAATTGACAATGTTGAACCTGTCAGACACAACTTTGTTTGATCTCCTTGAACCTAGCTCTTGGGATCTCCAGTCTGCTAGGTAGAGTTACCGTCATGCTGACTCGTCCTAGGCCTTAAATCTATTTCTTTGGATGTTATTTCCACTCCTTCTCTAGATAGGCCTTTGTAAGTGGATCTGACACATTATCCTTTGACTTTACATAGTCAATAGTGATAATTCCAATAGAGAGAAGTTACCTAATGATATTATGTATCTGTCATATGTGACGAGATTTACCATTGTACATCATGCTCCTTGCCCTACCTATTGCCGCTTGGCTATCACAGTGTATACATACTGGTGTCACTGGCTTGGGCCAATACGGAATATCTTTCAAGAAATTTCAGAGCCATTTTGCTTCTTCACCGGCTTTATCTAATGCAATAAATTCAGATTCCATTTTAGAGCGAGCGATACAAGTCTGTTTGGATGATTTCCAAGAAACTGCTCTTCCACCGATAGTAAATACATATCCACTTGTGGATTTTACTTCGTTCGATCCGGTGATCCAATTTGCATCACTATATCATTCAAGTACCGTAGGATATTTATTATAATGCAAAGCATAGTTTTGAGTGTATTTAAGATACCCCAAAACTCTTTTCATTGCCATCCAATGACTTTTGTTGGGATTACTCGTGTACCGACTCAATTTACTAATTGCGCATGCTATGTCTGGTCGTGTACAGTTTATTATAAACATTAAACATCCCAATACTCTTGCGTACTCCAATTGCGAGTCACTTTCACCTTCATTCTTTCGAAGTGCAAAGCTCGCATCCAATGGAGTCTTGGCAATACCGAATTCCATATACTTGAACTTGTCAAGTACCTTTTCGATATAATGAGACTGTGACAATACCAACCCTTGTGGATTTTGATAGATTCTTATACCTAAGATTACATCTGCAACTCCAAGGTCTTTCATATCAAACTTGCTCTCAAGCATTCGTTTTATTGCATTTATGTCAGAAATATCTCTGCTGATTATCAACATATCATCCACATATAAACAAACAATGACTTGATGATTTGGTGTGTCTTTAATATATACACATTTGTCATATTCATTTATCTTGAATCCGTTTGCCAACATAGTTTGGTCAAACTTTGCATGTCATTTCTTAGGTGCTTGTTTTAGTCCATAAAGTGACTTAACAAGTTTACACACCTTATTTTCTTTTCCTGGAACCACAAAATTCTCAGGTTGTTCCATGTATATTTCTTCCTACAAATCTCCATTTAGGAATGCGGTCTTCACATCCATTTGATAGATTTGAAGATTATATACCGCCGCCAAGGAAATTAACATTCGAATCGAGGTTATCCTAGTTACTGGAGAGTATGTATCAAAGTAATCAAGGCTTTTCTTCTGTTTGAAGCCTTTTACTACAAGTTTTGCCTTGTATTTGTCAATAGTACCATCCACCTTCATTTTTCTTTTGAAGATCCATTTAGAACCTAACAGTTTATTTCTGGGAGGAAGGTCAACCAATTCCCATGTATGGTTGCTTAAGATTGAATCTATCTCACTATTAACTGCCGCTTTCCAAAAGGATGAGTCTGACGACGACATCACTTCTTTAAATGTTTGAGGCTTATTTTCTAAGAGAAATGTTACAAAATTCGATCCAAACGAAGTGGACGTTCTTTGACATGTACTATGTCTTTGATTTTCTTCATTATGTACATTCTCACTTGGTTCATCTCGAGGTCGTTTAGATCCTCTACTAGACTGTTCATGTCTAATTTTATACGGGTAAATGTTTTCAAAGAATTCAACATTGTCTGATTCAATTATCGTATTTTCATTAATATTTGGATGTTCGGATTTATGAACCAAAAATCGACATGCTTTACTACTTTTAACATATCCTATGAACACACAGTCCACTGTTTTAGGTCCTCTCTTAACCCTTTTAGGTATAGGAACTTGAACCTTCGTTAGAAACCCCCCACACTTTTAAATATTTCAAGCTGGATTTCCTTTCTTTCTATTTTTTGTAAGAAATTGATTGTGTCTTACTATGGGTAACTCTGTTGAGTATACGATTGGCCGTAAGGATAGCCTCCCCCCATAAGTTTTGTGGTAAACCAGAACTTATAAGTAAGACATTCATCATTTCCTTCAAAGTTTGGTTTTTCCTTTTCGCAATTTCATTAGATTGAGGTGAATATGGAGCCGTAGTTTGATGGATTATTTCATTCTCTACACATATTTGCGCAAAGGGAGATTCATATTCTCCTCCCCTTTCACTTCTTATCATTTTGATCTTTTTGTCCAACTGATTTTCAACTTCAGTTTTATATTGCCTAAACGCATCTATTGCTTCATCCTTACTATTTAGCAAGTAGACATAACAATATCTAGTGCAATAGTTAATAAAAGTTATGAAATACTTTTTTCCACTACGTGATGGTGTTGACTTCATATCACAAATGTCAGTGTGTATTAAGTCTAAGGGATTGGAATTCCTTTCAACGAACTTATAAGGATTCTTTGCATACTTCAATTCCACACACGTTTGAGATTTTGATTTATTGCACTCAAAGTTTGGCAAAACTTATAAGTTAATTAGTTTTCATAATGTTTTATAATTAACATGGCCTAAACGTTCATACCATAAATCATAAGACTCAAGCAAATAAGAAGAATTCGAACTTTTATTTATTTCAATAGTCATTACATTCATCTTATAAAGCCTTCGGTCAGATAGCCTTTTCCTACATACATTTCTCCTTTGCTAATTACAATTTTTCTAGAAACGGTTACACGTTTGAATCTGTTCTTGTCTAGAAGTGAAACGGAAATTAAATTCCTATGTAACTCCGGAACATACAAGACATTGTTAAGTGTCAAGACCTTTCTGGAAGTCATCTTTAAGCAAATTTTTCTTGTTCCTTGTACCTTAGCCGTAGCGGAGTTAGCCATATAGATCATTTCTTCTACTTGAGCCAGAGAGAATGACAAAAACAACTCCTTGTTGGCGCATACATGACTGGTGGCACCAGAATCCATCCACCATTCGCGAGAATTCCCCGTTAAGTTGCATTCTGAGAACATAGCACACAGATCATCACATTCTTTATTGGATTTAATCATATTTTCTTGATCCTTCTTCTTGCCTTTCTTTGGAGCACGACAATCTGTGGACCTGTAGCCAATCTTGCCACAGTTGAAGCATTTTCCCTTGAACTTTTTCTTGGGTTGATTGCTTCCTTGTTCAGCTTTCTTCCTTTTCTTGGAATTATTTTGGTCATCTTCTACAATATGTGCTCCATTAATTGTAGAATTCCCCTTTGACTTTCTTTCGAAAACTTTATTATCCTCTTCAATACAAAGTCGGACAATAAGATCTTCAACAATCATCTTCTTGCGTTTATGCTTTAAGTAGTTTTTGAAGTCTTCCACAGAGGTGGTAGCTTCTCAACTATCGCTGCTGCTTGGAAAACATCATTCACAATTAAACTTTCTGTTAGGAGATTATGTATGATGACTTGCAACTCCTGTACTTGAGAGACAACAGATTTGTTATCTATCATTTTGAAGTCCAGGAACCGTGCAATAAGGAATTTCTTAATTCCCGCATCCTCCGTCTTATATTTTCGTTCAAGTGCCCCCCACAGTTCTTTTGATGTCTTGGTTCCACTAGAAACATTGTAGAGGTCATCTTGGAGACCACTCAGAATATAATTCCTGCAAAGGAAGTCTGAATGTTTCCAAGTTTCTTTAATAACGAAGCGGACTTTGTCCGAGGTTCCCTCAGGAGCGTTTTCGCTAGTGAACCGCTGCAGACATAAAGTGGTGAGGTAAAAGAACATCTTTTGCTGCCACCGCTTGAAGTCAATGCCTAAAAATTTTTTGGACTTCTCCGCCGGTGCCATTGTTGGCAGAGCATTTGTGCGACTTGATGTGGCAATATTAGTTGCCCCCATAGATGTTGTCGCATCCATCATTTGACTTTCGTTAGTCATCTTTCTTGTCAACACGAGACAGAAAAATTTAGTATTTTCAGAATACTACTTATAAAGTTAAATAACTTTTCAACTTTTCTTCTTGTTTCTAATTAACGATGAAGTTTTTATAACTTCAAATCGTCAACCGAGTGAACTTTAACTTGCGATGAAGATTTTATGTCTTCTAATCACTAGTTAAATTCAAGTGGAGTAGAAAGCTTAAAGCTTTAATCTCCAAAAATAAGTTATACGAATTCTGTAAAATTATTATTTCCTTAAGATTGTTATTTCGTTTGTACTTCGGGTACACAGAATCTGTATATTACAACACCAACTTCAACTTGAGTTCAAGTATAAACAAGAATACAATGAAGTATATTAAATACTCTCAACACAAGATCAAAATGACCTTTCCAAGAGGTGTATTTTATTTTGCAGTAATTAAGATAAAACAGAAAATAACCAAGTCGTCCGAATTCACGGATTTTCCTTAAGGAAAATAATCCCCCTCACTGTACCCGAGGTTGTGGAATTTTTTCTCCCCGGATAAAATGGCTAACAGACCAACAGTAGCGGTACCTTAAAGGGTTGGAATATCTTCGAACTCACAAAATATTTTGAGTGATCACACAAAATATTGTTGAGACAAGAAAAGAGTTTTTAATCTGAAAATTTTGTCCTAAACCTGTGAAAGAAACCAGGTTTATATAGCCATGACATGCCTCTTCTGAAAAGAGGCAATGGTTCACTCCAAAGGTTACACCTTTGCTGTAAGTTCATGTCTGTTCATCAAAGATTGCATCTTTTATTGAACAGTCATCTCATTTCATGAATCAGTGTGTCACTTTAGTGAAGGATTACATCCTTCTGAAGCATCATTTCGAACCATTGCAACCTTCTGTAGCCTCAGTTCAGAACAATGTATCATTTCTGAAGCACTAGTTCGAAAATAATGCATCAGTTCACTTGAAACAATGCAACTGTTACTGCATGTATATATATAAATGGAGGTTCGAAAAAATTTACTGCATTTTCCATTGGCATTCTTCGGAATTCAAATAAATTTGTCCAAAAAGATAGATCTTATCGATCAATCATTTGCCAAATTCAAATCCAAATCCAAATTCAAAACCGAGCTCTATCTCATCGATCGATCATTTGCCAAATCCAAATCCGAAGCCGAGCCGAGCGAGCGACGACGCATCTATTATTTCTTGCCTCACTTACCATGTGGAGTAAGTGTTCTTGATTATAAACACTTTCAAGTTCTCTTCTTCCACCAATGTGGGAGAAAGAGTAAACTTTCTAATTTGGGAGTACACTTTCCATTTTAGTGTCTCCTTCCCCTCCACTATTTTATTCTCCATTTTTTCATTCACACTTCTTTCATATACTATGAATCCAACAATATATATATATATATATATATATATATATATATATAGAGAGAGAGAGAGAGAGAGAGATTCACCTAACATGGACTTTTGAACTTGAATAATCCGTGGCGTCTTTTCTCCATTCAATTTTTTTTAAGTTATAATTTAAAGCGAAAAAAATTTAAATATTAAAAATTATGATTCTTAATTTAGGAAATATTATGTTGCTATATTATGTCTTCTTTCGAAGTAAAGATATAAGAATCTTATTTTGTTTATATCTTCTATTGTCTTGATTTTTTTTTCAACTTATTTTTTACTTTGTAAAACAACTTCATCCACTATTATATAACACGCAAGACTATATAAATTATATAGATAACAATTAAACTGCATGTATTTTACTTACCAACATGTTATTATATTTGTAGCATTATATTGTTATGATGATAAAATTTAATGCAATAAAGTATTTTTAGAAAGACTTCAATAACATATTTTTCGCAATATATGAAATATGCTTAAATGTCAATACATAATTTACTTTTCATTATAAGATCTCACTGTCTCTCTCGTTGCAATTAATTCACATCTAAAAAATGTTGTTTTGATTTTAAAGAATTTTAGCCTCCTTCGGATTACATGTATACATATAAAAAATATTATTAAGTAAAATTAACATTTCGTAGAAGTCATACATACACATATTTGATCAACATACGTCTTTATTATCAATTTCATAATATACACTACACTTACAAATAGTAAAAGAAAAATAAACGTATTTGTTGTTTTACTTTTACAATAGAAAGTTAAGACTACAAAATTCTAAAATAATTTGTAATACCTTTCTTGTATTTCATAATCTTTAACATCAACCTTTCTTGTATTCCACCGACTTCAATAACACATTTTTAGTAATATATGAAATATGCTTAAATGTCAACACGTAGGGTGTGTTTGGTATGATGAAAAATATTTTTCATGAAAAATGTTTTCTTGGAAAATATTTTCCTGAAAAATAAGTTGGTTTTTCACTTATTGTCTCATTTTGGTTGGTGAGTGAAATATTTTTCAAAAAATATTTTATGGTGTTTGGTTGGTGAGTAGAGATTATTTTTTTTAAAAATATTTTCTAATGTTTGATTGGTGAGTGAAAAAATATTTTTTTAGAAAATACTACTAACTGTTAACTAGTATATCAGTGCCTCTAGCAACTCAATAATTTGTAAGAATTAATTTAAGCATAACAAATAATATCAATATCGAATACTAAAATATTACAAGCACTAAATTTAAACAACTATTAATTAGCAAATATAGGAGAATTTTCAATATTTTGTCAGGACAATCTCAACATACTACAATCAATAGAAATATAACAGAACGACAAGCTTATTCAACCTCGTGAAACAAGTTACATCGATGAAAAAATGAAATATGCAATTAGCAAAAGTAACATAGGTAAGTCTTCCTCTATGCATATGAAAATAACAATACATTCAACCAACATTGGAGATGGAAAAAATTTGGGCTTCAATATTTTTTATTTCAAGCAGTGAAAAATTGAAGCAAAACACAGTGAAAAATATTTCCTAGTGATGTAAATTTTTGAAAAATATGAATTTTTTAGTCATGTGAATATAAGTGTTGTTGGGGTGGGGAAGAGGGGTGGGGGCGGGGGTGGGGTCATAAGTCACATTTGTTATTTTCTGGAAAATGACTTCACTTGGCCCATGAGGAAAGTCATTTTCCCTCAAATTGAGGAAAATGAGTTGTTGTGGAAAATGTTTTCCAAACATTTTATTGCAACCAAACAAGGAAAAATAGGAAAACATTTTCCAGAAAACATTTTCCATCATACCAAACACACCCATAATTTACTTTTCATTATAAGATTTCAGTGGCTCTCTTGTTGCAACTAATTCACACGAAAAAAATGTTGTTTTGATTTTAAAGAATTTTAGCCTCCTTCGAATTACATGTATACATATATAAAAAAAATATTATTAAGTAAAATTAACATTTCGTAGAAGTCATACATACAAATATTCAATCAACATATGTTTTCCTTATAATTTCGTAATAAATCATTATCAATTTCATTATATACACCATACTTACTAATAGTAAAAGGAAAATAAACGTACTTGTTGTTTAACTTTTACAATAGAAAATTAAGACTACAAAAGTCTAAAATAATTTCTAATACCTTTCTTGTATTCCACCATCTTTAACACCAACTCTACCTTTCTTGTATTCCACCATCTTTAACATCAATTCTATGAATTTGACCATTTATAAAAAGGACACATGATAACCAAAAGACCATGAAATGCACTCTATTTATAAAGAGAAAATTACATTACATGTTCATTTAAAAGCATTTGAAAAATGAAAAGCCAAAGATCAAAAAACGGAAGAGTAGTAATTGTAGAGTAGTGGAGTTTTAAAGAAATTTTAAGGCATTTAAACTTTTACATTGAAGAGTAGGAATAAATGGATGAGTATTAATTGTAATATTCATTCTTGTGCAGTAAGAAAATAAAAAAAAATATAAAAAATAAACACAAAAAAGGATAAATAGTAATGGAGATCATAGAGAGGTGTCACATCACCTCCTCTATGTTTCTCCTTTATATATATATATATATATATTGATTTCTCTTAAGCATAAAGACGACCCTAGAACAATACTACATTTACATACCACAATAATATTGATAATTATTTTATATTTTATATTTTATTATTTTAAAATCTGATAAATAAATTATGATTAAAAAAATACTATTAGTTTTTTCATATCAAAACATCTAAAATAATTGTAATTGTGATTAGTTATAATTTTACTATTAACACATTTTTAAATATTTCAAGGTCAATTTAAAATATATCAGTGTGATTAATAAAAATTAATTAATTTTATTATTTAAATTTGAATTAGATAATATTTTTTAATAAATTTTTATAAAAATATTTCGCGCATCGTGCAGGTACCTATACTAGTATCTTATATATATAAAAGCAAAACTAAAAGTAAGATAAGAAGCCACATGGCAAGATATTAAAAAAACACGTGGTAATTGTTAGGACATAACTTAATAATGTTGTAATAATAATGTATTAAAAAATTTAAAATATTTAAATTTCAAAATATATTATTCTTTAATTGAAAAAAGATTTCATTAGCTTAAAAATAAAAATTCATGGTCAAAGAGTTTTAAATGAACTTTTATTCTATCATATATATCTCTTTAAAAATTCAAATAAATATTATAAAACTACCTAAATATAATTTATGTAAATATTAAATAAAATTTAAAAATATAATAATAATATTAATAATAAATAATAGCAGTAAAATTAGTAGTAGTAGTGCATAATAATAATAATAATAATAATAATAATAATAATAATAATAATAATAATAATAGTCTCTATTTACAATTAAAATTATTTATATATTTAAATAAATATTGATTTGTAGAGTGGACCCAAACCTCCCTTATACCCTATTATTTTAAATTTGTTAACAAATTCATATTTTCAAATCGTTGTTACCTTTTATTTTTAAAAAAATATGATGTTTTAACAAACAAATAAAAGAAAAAGGAAATAAAAGAAACAGAATAGGCAAAAGTTTAAATAAAGTCAATATATTACAATGAATAGTAATAATTTAAAAAAGTGACCTACACGTCACTTAGTTTAAACAAAGTCTATGAATTGAAAATCAATTATTTGAGACTTCTCCTATTTAATAGCATATATGAATTTTTACTTCTTTATTTTTAAAATTAATATTTATCCAAACCAATGCCTTTTTAAATTAATGTTTATCCAAATCAATATCATAATCAGTTAGTTTTTTGAATTCAAATTCAATAAATTTCTAACTTCTTAACTTCTCTTATATATACTTCAATAATAATATACAATACCAAACTTTCTCCTCTTTTCTTTTAGTTATTTTGTTATTTTATACTGATCATCAGCTTTCTTCGTAAATTTATTTAATCCATTCTTCATGTCTTCACTTTTTTTTTAGAAACTTTTTTATTTTAATATTTTTAATTTTATATGCAGATGAGTGGTGATGAAAATACATGCTAATCTATTTTTCTATTATATCTGTGCCTGAATTCAAGTAAGTAATATTTTTTACTATGATTTTGTTGACTTGATTTTGATAACAATAAATACATTCAACTACGTGAATAAACAAATAAAACCACCTTTAGTTGAGAAGTCAAGTTACCTTTTTTTGTTACTACTTTTTTATTATTATCTAATTAAAATAAATATTTATATTTATGTAATGGCAAATGTTCTTTGCTTCCATATACTATTTTAACAAACTATTAAAAACCTTATGTGGTTCAAATAGAGGCCAAGATTTGAATAGAAGTATAGAACTGATGTCGAAGTGTCATGTGTGTAAACTTAAAAAAACTTTAATTAAATATAAATTTTACTAAACTAATCTTATTAATGATGCCTTGAGACTCTAAATTCAACTCTTTATTAGTTATTTGAATGAAAAATGTAGTTAAATTTTCTTAATTTTATAAATTGGATACGTAAATTGAAATAATTATTTTTAGTAGGGGATCAAGTAAAATGAGAGGAGAAGAGTATATATATGCCGACCGGAGGTATACTTTTAGAATGAAGAGATGACAATAAGATACTTTTCTAATAGCTATTTTTTCATTATTTAAATGTGTTCACAATTATTAGAAATTTCTTTTCTTTGCAGACTCTTTACTTTGAAAAGAAATTTCAAATGGATCGTAAGAAGTTTTTTTTTTTTTTTGACAAAGAACGCAAGAAGCATAAATAGTGCATGACTGACAATATGGTCGGACCAAAAAAACATAAATAAAGACAATATAGTAAAAAATGTTGCCTACTTATGTACATGTTAGGTACATTTTAAATTTCGAAAGTGAAATAAATTTTATTTGATTGTGATTTTTTATTATATTTGTAGTAAATATTGGGAAATTGTGAACCATACAAATTGTGGTTCATAAACGTTATTTATATTTTAGAGTAATATAAAGCTATAATTTAAAATAAAGTATGGTAGATAAATTCAAACTGTGGGGAATTGTGAATCATACAAGTTAAGAAATAAATTAGAAAAATATATTTTTATTTATACCTTAAAAACGAATAATAAGTAAAGATATTAAGCAAATTGACAAGTATAAATAACACATAATTATAAGTCTGCACAAAACTAGAAAATAAGTTACAATTATAGTGTAAAAATTTTGAAAGGTGTGACATTATGTTTATATAAAAAAGTAGTTTTAATTATAATAAGTCGGATCTTAAATAATACATACGATGTAACTAAAACTTTGATAAATAGTAACTAAACTTTTGATAAATAATGAATTAAAGGAATATTTAAATATAAAAAATTAAGCAAATTAAATTTTAAATTACCATTATTTGTTTTGAAATAAGTAAGAACATAAATGTCAAAATACAAGAGAAAACAATAAGATACAGTAGGAAAAATGTAAAGATAGGGTAGTGGGGGTAATATTTTGAACTAATTTTGAGAATATAACGTAGTAATTAAATTATATATATATATATATATATATATATATATATATATATTAATATCTATAAATTTTAAATTGAAAATATGTGACCAATACACAATTTTTTTTTTTAAACACATGTTAATAAAATTAATATGTCTATTTCATATTAATCAAAAGTCCAATAAATAACTACATTAAATCAAGTGATAAGCTATTAAAAATTAATATTAACAAGTTAATAATTTAAATAGTTAACAACATAATAAATAAAATATAAAATATAAAAATTTATAATATTTTATTATTTATCATCACTATATGTGTATAGCTTTGGCTATCATCACTATTCAACTACTTAATCGTATGATAAGCAAATGCTAGTTTTTTTCCTTATATTGAAACTTATTTTTTTCAAGATATACTAGTAAATAATTCATTTTGAAAGAGAATATAACTGAGACTCTAAGAGGACTCGACGGAAGAGAATTCTTTTCACTTTGTCGTAATTCATTTGGTTAACAATTTCAATTCTTTCTTCTAATTCATTTTCTTCAATTTAGCTAGAACGATCTTATTTTATTTTTAGTTTATTTCTATATTATACTTGAATTATAAGCTTATTCTGAAATGGATATAACATTCTACTCAGAATTACTATTACAATTTTATATATTTCTTCAGAAGCGATGAGAATTCAAAAGGGACTCCATGTAGTTATAATATTGAATGTAACTATTATAGATAAACAGTTTCTTCGCTATTTTTGATGGTTACAGTTATGGAACAATAGATTTGAGGCAGAGACAACAACAAATGTGGAGTCATAACAACTGGCTAATGTAGAAGCAGAGGAGATTTACTACAAACTTGGTTTATCGTTCTTCATTCGTACTTGAAGTGCATTTTCTATTGGAATAATGCACTAAATACTTGATCTTTCTCTTTAAAATAAAAAAGATGACACTTTTGTAACTGTCTATTTTGATATTTAAATGTTTGTTTTGTTCTTCATACATATCATTGTTTGAAACCTATATATTAGAAAACCTCAAAAGTGTTGTGTTATTGATCTGAGATATGAGCCAAGACCCTTTCGGCCTTGTCATTTATAGGACATGTTGTGTCATTGGGCTCTCGTGCAATAGGTAATGTTGACATCTAATTTTTTTTCTTCACGACTAAATTTAATTCTGAGTTTCTTTGTTTTTTAATAAAACTGAAATATTTATTTCAGCCGAATAAAAAATTTTCAAAATTTTTTTGTACGTAATTTTGTGCGATTATAAATTATCGTTCAGTTATATGAGATTATATAATTTGATTATTTAAATATTTATTCTATGGAATATTGGATTTTAATTAAGGATTATTTTGAAAATAAATATAATGATTAAAATCTTGATTTTAATATAATTTATTTGGATAAATATGTGCTTGATTTTATTACAAGCAACAACACAGCAAACAAGAACAACATCGACAATAACTCTAAATCAGCGAATACCCGACCTTGACCCGAACAACCCGCCATAAAAAACAACAACAAAACCCGGTTCTGATCCGTTTTGGTTCACCAACAATGACAGGTATACCAAATCCCGCCTCTATTTCTCTCTTCCCATCCCAAAAACCTCAAATCCTCTTTAAGATAGCTTAGGTGTCCTAGTCAACGTTCAAATCTCGAAATTCTCGGATAGAGTTGTACGAATTCGTACATAGGTGGAAAATTTTCATTGGCTTTTGAAGATCATTCTTCTTCCTTCATTTCTATTGACTAGCTTTTTTGAATTAGCAACGAATTTGGTACAATTTATTGAGGGAAAATCTTTGTCGTGAGCGAGAATCCTAAGGGAAAAATATCCTTTTTTCTTATGACTTTCAAAATTGCCCCGATAGGCCCTAATTCGACGTCGTTCAAGGCTGGAGAGGGAACCCTAGTTTGTTTTCTATAAAAACAACTCACGATTGAGCCTAAAAGGGGGAATTTTCTTTGAAATTTTTTTCTAAAGGCAGAAACACAAAAAAAAACAAGAAGGGGGAAAATCCTTTAAGTAGAAACCATCTTTTGTGAAAATTTTTATTCCTTTTCTGTGAAATTTATTGGTTGATCGAGGCTTTCGAAGTAACTTTGACGTTTTCTGGTGGTGGCTAATTCCGACGATAAGCTCGTGGCTATGTTTTGCTGCTCCAAAAATGGTGAGTCTTCAATTTTCTTTTTTCTTTTTGCATTATAGTATTAAGGATAGTAGTAGTTTATCAATGTTTAGCATAAGGTGGGAATTGTTTGCTGTTAGAGGAATTAAATGTCATAGGTTCTATCTTCTTGTGATGAGATTCGATGTATTATTTTCTACTCGTTGTTGTTTATTGTGTTAAATTTCATTGAAAATAGATTTCGACGCTAATGTTGGTTTAAATTTTCATTTGTTGAAGTCGATTTTTTTTCCTTTTTTGCCTTTGCATTGAGTAGTCTATGGATATTGAATAATAGATGTTCGATTTTTTTAAAGGATGATCCTGTCCTGTTTCTCAAATAGACCTCATCCCACCTTGTGAATAATGATACAAGAGTTCGATACTAATAAAATAAGCATTCTGAATTTTTCTTCTTCTTTGAAAGGTCGTTATTCAAGGTTTATCCATGTCATTATGTATTGAGTTGTGCACTTCTTAATTCTGTCTTCATTCATTATCTGTGATTTTTTTTTTCTTTTTAAATTTGTTATTTTGGTTACTGGCAACTGTTTGACATTGTTATGAGAGGCTTCAAATTTGTCTTAGTTTTATCATTGCTTTTGTTCAAAGTAGTATCCTTGTCTATTCAATCCATGGTATGTTGATTTAGGACTCGCGATTATTTTTATTTTGCCTACGTGTTTCCTTTGGGGTTCTTTACCAATTTACTATGTTGATTCCAAAAGAGTAAAATTATGAAGTCATGAAATAACTCTCTTAAACTATTCGTTTTGCTTCTATGAATCTGTTTAATTTGGTCTTCGTTCCCCCTGTTGAAATTTTACAATGTCTTACCTAAGTCTTAGTTGGTACGGTCTTTTGTATGCTTTGAATTCACAACCTTTTCTTTCATCTTCTAAAAGATGTAACTTGGACCTTGAAGCTTTTTCAACAGTAGAGGAATATGGAATTTGTGTCCTCGATTTCTAAAAAAGGAAAAATTTGGGATAGTTAAATTTTTGGTGTAGATTCGGTGAAGCTTTGATCTTTGTTTAAGAATGTCAAAAAATGCTTTGATATAGTAGGAATCATTAAAGTTTACTCACTTCCCATTCAGAAATTGCATGCCAGCACTATGTTTGTTGCCTCAAAGTCTTCTTTTAAAACTTATACGAATATTTTGAAATAAGCTTCACCTAAATATCCTTTCATGCCCCTTTTATTGGTCAAAGTTTTCTTTAAAAAATTATCAAAGAAGGAAACAAGGTAGAAAAAAGTTTCATTAGTTAGATGTGCATTTTTTATCTTTATTCTCCAAATTTTAGGGCCCTACCACCTTCATTTTTGCTTATTGACTGTATTCCGTTGCTCGTTGTATCTATGATTGTCCGTTTATTCTATTTTATCTTCATTTTTCTTTGAGTCAAATTATTTGGGTACGATCGATCCATGCACAACATGATTTCTTAAACTATGTTCCACTTCAGAGAAGTTATTTTCATTCTAGTTGTCTCATTCTATTTGGATTGTTATATATATACCCGTCTATGCTTCGCAACGTATCGATTAACTCTCATTTTTATTATGTGTGTAAATGTGCGCGTCATTGCCATTCAAAATTTGGTCCCTGATATTTCTTTTATTTTGAGATATGTTGTATCTTGAATGGACATTAATTCCTTCATCTTTTTTCTTTGCATGAACTTGCTTGAGAGTCCAATCAGACTCTTTTCCCTTGCATTACACATTGGGCCACTGAGGCCCACCCTTTCAGAAGACTTTAAGAGCTGGTTACATAGTGCATTGATACAAGGAAGTCGAAAGAGTTAGAATCTCATTGTTAAAGTGGCTAAGAGACATAAAAGTCTCATTCGTTTACTATTCTTTATTTATTTAGCTACATATTTATCATTCATTTGGGCCTCGAAGCTAAAGTTGTAAATTTAATACAGGTGGAGCAAATTTTGGACCAACATGCCTAAAAAAATAGTTTAGGACAGGTTACGGGCCAGGGCCCAACATTTAGATTAGGATAGGTGCAAGTGGGTCAAAATTTCAATTAGATTAGGATATGATCTATTGATTTGGTCTCAATAGACTAAATATTTTACTTTTTCCCCTTCCCCTTCCATGTTCTATTTGCTATTTTATTCGCTTAGACTTAGTTGAAATTCCCGCTAAGTCGTCAAAAATCGGTTTTGCACAAAATCTTGAATTTTTTTTTTACATTAATTGATTTCTTTTGAAAAATCAATATTTTCCTTTTAAAGTTAGTCGAAAATGATTTTCAAACAGTCTGAATAACCGTAATTTAGCGGACGTTTTAGGTGCCTAAACCCTTCCTAAAACGTTAATAGGAACCGCTTACTCAGAATCTTCAACTTAAATGATTTTTCTGTTTAAATCGTTTAAAGTAATTTATAATGGTTTTCTTAATTCCTTTTTAAAAATTAAGTGGCGACTCTAAAAGTCAAAATTTCCACAAAACAGAAATAGTGGCTCTGTTGGGGATTTTAACTAGGTTCTAACCAAATGTTTGATTTCATTTTTTGACTAACTGTTTAAAATCGTACGTGTTTATATGTTTCGATTTTGTGGAGTTTAATTATTGCATCTCATAGCATAATTCCACATTGATTATTAAATTATTTTGGGGTTTCGTGGATGTCCCGACCTCTGTTATTCAACTCCAAATAAGGTATTAAAAATACGATGATTTATTAGCACGTGAGGTGTCTAATGGCGGTTCGTATTTTCAAACCCAAGTCATCCGCTTGGGAACCTGGTTCAAACCTACTCTAGACACCTAGGATAGAGCGAAACCAAAATCCTATTTTAGGCATGAGCCTAGGAAGACCCAATACCCCAGGGGGTATTGGGCCTGTTAGAAAACTTGCCCAACGTCTACTGACCATGAGTCAATTATAAACGAATCATATTTATGTGTTGAAAAAAATATATGTTTGTTTAATCTAATTCATTATCCTTTGGGGTAAGGGGGAGACTCATCTTTGTCTGCTTTCGTGTAGGATATTGTTCAACCGCATCCCCGTAAAAAGTTCAAGATGGTTACCGGACCCGACAACTTCCTGAAACTATGGTGGGATTACATGAGCGGAGAAGAGAGAAAGATTGTTAGAACACATATCGAACATTTGCCTTCGCTGATAGAGATGAACGCTTTGCTCAAAATGATATATGTGCTGACAACCTTTTGGGATGATCAGACTATGGTGTTTGTCTTCGGGGATATTGAATTGACCCCCACTATTGAAGAGGTATTAATTTGTTACGAGATAACTAAAATGCGTTTCAAGATAAAAGAGACACCTAATAAGAACATTCTAGTCCCGGTGGTATGAGACCATCAAAAGATCAAGAAGGCCTTTTTAATTGATGATGACACTTGGCTAGGGTAACATGATGGGGCAAGCATCCCTTTTCGTGAGTTGTATCGCCGGTTCGGAAGGTTTAATACCTTTCATAAGTTCGGACATAAATTTGAATGGGAAGCAAAATGGAAAGAGATAACAACATTTGCATTTGCGGTAGGCCTGCTTAGAACTATGGTGTTTTCACAAGGAGAAAATGGCACCATTCATCCAAGAGTTGTTACGGTGACTCACGTAATCTTCTACGGAGTGGAGTAAGGTTCTAAAAATGTATGCCATAACTTAGCTCCCATGATTGTAGCCGACATATATCGAATCTTTGGGAGGGTGTCAAGCCGAGAATCATTTCTTTCAAGGTTGCAACCTTATCTTGCAATGGTGGATGATGATGTATTTAGTGAAAAATCCTAGAATGGTACAGCCTGATCATCAAATAAGGGGGAATCTTCAATCATCGCATGACATGTAGTTGTTCCTGCACAAGTTCAAAAGGGAAGCATCTCCAAAATTTTGGTTTAAGACTTTTGGGGAATTAAGGGATGACGACATCCAATGGTCCATTAAATATCTTCGTTCAGGGAGATACACTATTCGAGGGGGTGAGTATCCTTTTCTAGTGCTTCTAGGTCTCTGGGGGACCCGTCCTTATAATCCTGGCGGAGTTCTTAGGCAATTCGAGATCAAGCAGGAGACACCCCAAATCGCACCTATGCTTAGATTCTTCACTAAGTATGACAAAGGCAATTCCCCGCTCAAAAACTACATGGTAAATGGATGGAGAAGAAGAGGGTGGAAGGAAGTCTCTTTTTGTATCCAGTATTAACTCGAAGTCAGTGACACTTACAAAGAGTGGTTGAAGAAGAGTCTCGCCAGAGCATTGATTCCAGGGCCAAATGTACCCATTCGAGTTATTGATACAGAATCAGAGCATCAGATCCGAATCCATAGAATTTAAGATGAATTTTAAAAGAGTGAAATCACGTACCAAAAGATGCATATGGAGGATGCTTTGACTATACGCACGTTGAGGGAAGAGTTTAAGCGAGCCAGACAAGAGGCTGATGATGCTAGGTAGTGTCTAATCGATTTAGATGATTGCATGACTTCTCAGATTGATAGCTTAGAAAAAATGACCTACGACAACAAGTAAAAGTTGTGCGGGAGTTATCTGATCATCATCAGATATAAAATATCACAGGAGGTGAACAAGGCTAAGAAGGCAAGGGCAAACGAAGGAGCATCCAGTAGCTAGTTTTTCTATTCCCCTGAATGGTACCTTATTTCTTTCATGTTATCTCCCTTTCTCCTAAAGATTGTATCCCTCTTTTGTTGTGTTTTGTAGGCATTTATGCCCTTTTACATATCTATGAATGTTGGGGGGATAATGGACTGGCTTTAAAAAGGGCATATATTTTCTTCAAAATCCGTTAGGCCCAAACCCTTAGCTTAAAAGGGTCACCCCAGTTAGGATACATGCTATTATAATGTTTATGTGATATAACAACTGCTTTATGTGTTTATGTTTGTTGTTTGAGTCAAAAACAAGTTTATCCACCATGCTCCCGTGGATCAGTTTGTCTATTCAGACCAACAACTCTATGTGGTTACTTCTTGTCAAATATCTTGCATTACTTATCACATATGAAAACTAACACTTCTTCCTTTGAGTTATTTTACTTTACAGATAATAGAAAACTACTCCGTGTTGAAATAAGCTGGCAGAACATCCTTACTTCACCAGGTCAAAAGCGCATAAGATTGGATCCTTTAATCATCATTAAAACATGACTGGAAGTGATGAAGAAAATGCATTGATCATCAGGGACAATGTAATAGCGAAACAAAGTGAGATGATCGCTGAACTCGCGAGCAAATTGGAAATACTTCAAGAGGAGATGAATCATACTCAAGATTTGGCTAACCTGGCCATCACTGTCAATGACCCCGCTCTAGGAGGACATGGGACTCTACTCCATATCCCTCCCCTTAGTACGCCTATTCTCGGAGACCATCCAAATAACATATCGTTCATCTCCACTCCTCAACTTATCCAAAACACCAATCAAGAAAATAACCCAGATGCTTATTATCCACAAAATTCATCTCCAAATCCACAAAATTCATTCTCGAATCCCCCAAACCCATTTCAAAATTCACAAAATCCACTCCCAAATCTACAAAATTTGCTCTCAAATCCGCAAAATTTGCTTCCAAATCTGTAAAAGATACCGGTCATTTACAGCCTATCCAACCAAAACTTATGAATCCTAACTCCCAATTTTATCATGCCGATCAAAATTGTGCTTATCATTCGAGAGCGACGGGGCACAATACCGAGGATTGTGTTAGCTTAAAGCATAAAATTCAAGATTTGATTGATCAGAAGGTCATCACACTTCAGTTGCCGGGACCAAATATCAACATTAACCCATTACCTAATCATGGGGGAACTGCAGTTAACAAGATTAAAATAGAGAGTGAATGGGTGTCTATCAAAACCATCACTAAGGTGAATTCAGGAAAGTTCAAAAGAACGGAAGAGGTGAAGAAGATGGAGAGAGCCATAGCCGTCTTAAGTGTCAATGAGAAGCCCCCATTTATAGTAATGATGGCCCCGACTCAAGTGTACACTCCTTTATTTAGTATGGAATTTATTGTAGAAACCGCCGCTGCCCAAGGGATGACACGATCTGGGTGATACTACATCCCTGAAGAATTAACCAATAGGAAAAATTCATAGAAAAGGCCAATCACTGAAGGGGAGGCCGAGGAATTTTGGAGGCATATGCAACCGAAAGACTACTCAATTGTCAAGCATTTGGAGAGTACTTCGGCCAATATTTCTATTTTGGCACTGTTAATGAGTTCATAATACCACCGACAAGCTTTATTGAAGGTTTTGGATGAAGCATATGTTCCCGCAGGCACGAGTGTCAAGAATCTGGCTGTGATGATAGGAAATATTATGGGAAGTCATTTCTTATCCTTCAATGAGGAAGAGTTGCCACTTGAGAGAGTGATACATAATAAAGCCTTGCACGTCACTGTCATTTGTCGGGACTATGTGATTAACCGGGTATTGATAGATGACGGATCTGGTTTGAATATTTTTCCTCTTTTCACATTGGTTCAAATAGGCTATGATTTCGGGAAAATTCACCAAAGCCACATAAATGTGCGGGCATTTGATGGAGGGCAAAGAGTTATCATAGGTGAAATTGATTTGTACATCCAGATGGGACCTGCTGAATTCAAGGCTAAATTTTATATTATGGATATCCATCCTAGTTATAACCTGCTCTTGGGAAGACCATGGATCCATGGTGCAAAGGCAGTTTCATCGACCTTTCATCAGTTATTGAAGTTTATTTGGGAGGATCATGAAATAGTCATCCAAGGGGAAGGAAGCAATGCGAATCATCCCAATGGTTGTGTGCCGGTGATTGAAGATATCTCAAAGGGTAGTAGTTTTCAAACTATGGAAATTGTGAGTGTTGCGGAGAAAGATCAGACACCCAAAACTCCTATGCCTTCTGTCTACAAAATGATCGCGACTGTGATGTTAAGGAGTGGGTTCGAGCCTGGTCAGGGCTTAGTTAGGAATCTGGAAGGAATTAATGAGCCCATTATGGTCCCAGAGAAAGCATCTAAGTATGGGTTAGGATACCAACCAACAGAGAAGAATGAGATTGAGGATAAGTTAAAGACGATTCTGCCTAGGCCCTTACTGTCACGACCCAAAATCCCATCGGGCCGGACTGGCACCCGAAGCCGAGAAGGCCCGGGAGAACCCGTTAAATACCTGTACTTTCACTTACATGTCACCAAAAATTTGGATAGCACTTCGTTGCATATAGAAGGGTCTAATTACCTGTATCAGCACAACACGCACAAATATATATATATAATACTTGGCCGTCGGGGCCACCACATATATAAATATAACATCACTATATAAACTTCCATGACTTTACCCTTTCTTATGTCTACAAAGCCTCTAGGATATACATGACGTAACTAGGGTCGGGACAAACCCCCGCCCACACGCGACTCCTGTACAATGACAAAACATAAGAAACCGACTCGGAAAGCTCCGAAGCAAACTGGAGCTCACCAACAATAGCTGTATGACCTGGCCCCTATTTATGCTGTGAATGAGCTGAGGTACCTGTGCCTGCAGCATGAAATGCTGGTCCCCGCGGGGGACGTCAGTACGAAATATGTACTGAGTATGTAAAGCTGTAAATAATCATATGTGATATAGGGGATCAAGAAAATCAGACGCAAGTGAATAAATCATAATAGAAGTGAACCACACTTCATAAACACTTTTAGGATCATGTACATTATCATTTATCTGGATTGGGTTCTTGAATTCAAACACATTTGTGGAACGGTATACATTCGTTCATTTCATTCTTTACAATTATCATTCGCCATTACCTCCTCCTCCCAAACCTCCAAACACCTAACAATAATCAATACTGTATCGTACTGTGACCATTAGGCTGCCCCCAGTACATATCAACTGGGATCGACCCATGCTAGGCTTATGCCCCTGGGATACTACCCATAAACACATAAATAGGGATCGACCCATGCTAGGCTTATGCCCCTGGGATACCACCCACACGTATATCAAGTAACACACATAAGAGATCTTTCCAATAACTTAGTTCAAAAGCTTTTGAGATTATTACATTAGTGTTCATGCCAATATAGTACCTTTGGAACAATGATACATCAATAGGAATCAAGTAATAGACCTTCTATACAATAACGACGTAATAAAGACTCATTGGTACATCAACAATGTGTTTCAGAATCATCAATATCACAACAATGAAATAGGAGCCTTTTGGTATATCAATGAAACATTTGACACTTTATAGAATGGAAACAACTTCATTGGTAATGTAGAACAATACATGTTTTTGGACAACCTCGGAATCTTACTTGATGGAACATTGGTGTTTTCATGCCAAAGAACATTGTTAGAGTATGCTTTACATACCTCGTTGTAGATTCGGATACCAATTCAACACAACTTCTTGCCTTTACAAATCACTTATCTACAATGAAATGTTTGGCATCTAGGATTAGCAACCCAACACCACAATTCTCTTCCATAATTCCATACAACCAATATTTGCAAAACATTCCAAAAACCAACTTGAACAATAGGTTTATGTGTATATATATATATATATATATAATCATCATTTCAATACCACATCATCACACCAAATCCCTTCACAATTCAACATAATCCAACCATGCACAAGAATAATCCAACATCATTTCCAATCATCTTTCAACAACAATCAAATAACATACTTCTTATGCTCACATGCATATATATACATATCCATATAAATAACACCAACATAATTTACATCCTTACCATAAAATGGCCCTTTTGATTTCGAAGTCCTGCTGGAACAAATAAGGGGTGCTTCTCGAAGCCCTTGAGATGGTGAACACAACTACGGAATCAATTTGGACTTTCTACGGTTGAATCACAAGATAATTGGAGTTGAAATTAGGCTAGGGTTTCTTATTTTCAATAATTGGATGATGAATGATGGATATGAGACTAATTATATGTATATAATGACCAATTTTCGTCCATGAGGTGATGGAAAATGACCATATTGCCCTTAAAAATTTAAGTAAATCCGAATCTGTCCATGGTGAACTGTTTTGACAGGCTAAAGTAAATCGATCATAACTCTTTCCTCCGATATCGGATTTGGGTGAAATTGATATCATTGGAAAAATAATTTAAAG
Source organism: Capsicum baccatum var. pendulum (assembly GCA_030864225.1). Classification (NCBI taxonomy): domain Eukaryota; kingdom Viridiplantae; phylum Streptophyta; class Magnoliopsida; order Solanales; family Solanaceae; genus Capsicum; species Capsicum baccatum. The sequence goes on from CM061560.1 coordinate 34,773,930, forward strand.
GGATTTCATTTCATATAAAGTAGTCCACCCAGTTCGTCCTGTACAAGGTGTTATGATCGTTTGAAGTTGACCCTACAAATCTGTTTTGAGAGGCTGAAGTAAAACGAGTATAACTCCTTACTAAGATGTTGGATTTGGATGAAACAAATTGCATTGGAAAGAGTACTAAAAGATCTTTCTTTTGATAGGTCGCAACTCTCCCAGTTCATTATATTGAGGGATTTATGACCGTTCAAAGTTGACCCAAAAAACTGGCAGGCCTCAGTAGTTTGTGTGCAGGAAATTTTCCTGCACATTTACTGTTCACATATCCCGGCCACCGTTTTATAGTTTCGATCGTGCTCGATTATATCCGAAACTTATCTGTTTTTGGAAATCTTTATATCGTTGGAAAGCTTATTCAATAAAATTCGTATGGAACCATCGACGGGCAAATTCCGGTATAAATAAAGTCGATTCCTATATGCAAATTCCGGTATAAATAAAGTCGATTCCTATACACATATAATCCAACTATACACTTGAAACTATCTCAAAATAATCAATACTCATACTTAAACTCATATATACCTAACTTATGATCAATACATATACTCCAACACATATAACCATGGCTAATGCACGTAATTAAGTACGGGGTGTTACATCCTTCCCCTCTTAAGGACATTCGTCCTCGAATGTTAGCGTAGTTATTCAACCAAAACAAGTTCAAGTCCACCATTAACATTCACATCATCACATAAATACTATGCATATATAAACAAAAACTTACTTGTTAATGTTCTAACTCCGTTTCTTGAACTTCCTCTTCATCTTTGAACAAATGAGGGTACTTAGATTTCATTGCTTCCTTATCTTCCCATGTAATCTCTTCCCTTTGTTGATTTCTCCAAAGCACTTTCACTGATGCTACTTCTTTATTTCTCATCTTCTTAACTTGACGATCTAATATAGCAATAGGCATCTCCTCATAGGTAAGATTTTCTTTTACTTGCACATCTTCAGTAAAAGTAATAAGGGACGGATCTCCGATGCACTTTCGAAGCATCGATACATGAAATACTGGATGCACTGATGAGAGTTCCTGGGGTAGCTCTAATTCATAAGCAACTTGCCCACATCTTCGAATAATCTTATACGGGCCTATATATCGTGGACTCAACTTTCCTTTCTTGCCAAATCTCATCACCCCTTTCATTGGCGATACCTTCAAAAATACCCAATCGCCTAGCGAAAACTCTAGCCCTCTTCTTCTACTATCCGCATATGACTTGTGTCAACTTTGGGCTGTCTTCAACCGTTGCTGAATCACCTTGACTTTTTCTATGGCTTGATACACAAGATCCGGTCCGAACATAAGAGTTTCACCCGCTTCGAACCATCCTATTGGTGATCTACACTTCCTCCCATATAAAGCTTCATATGGTGCCATTTTGATACTTGAATCATAGCTATTATTGTAGGCAAACTCAATAAGAGGTAAATGATCATCCCAGCTGCCTTTAAAATCTATAACACATGCTCGTAGCATATCTTCAAGTGTTTGAATGGTGCGTTCTGCTTGTCCATCCGTCTGAGGGTGAAAAGCTGTACTCAGATTCACTTGTGTTCCCAAACTCCGTTGGAAAGACTTTCAAAAGTTTAAGGTAAATTGAGTTCCCCGATCCGATATAATAGAAGTTGGCACTCCATGTAATCGGACTATTTCTTTAACATACAGCTTCGAATATTCTTCAACTGTGTAAGTGGTCTTAACGGGTAAGAAATGTGCGGATTAGTAAGCCTATCCACAATCACCCATATAGAATCAAATTTTCGAGCTGTACGAGGCAAACCTGCACCAAAATCCATGTTGATCATGTCCCACTTCCAAATTGGAAGATCTATGCATTGCATATAGCCTCCGGGCTTTTGATGTTCCACTTTAACTCGTTGGCAATTTGGACATTCAGCTACAAATTCTACAATGTTCCTTTTCATGTCATTCCACCAATACATATCTTTCAAATCTTGATACATTTTGGTTGATCCTGGATGAATGGAATACCTTGAAAAGGTGCCTCTGTCATAATCTTCTTTGTTAGCCCGTCTATATCCGGCACACACAATCGGTTTTGGCACTGAAGTACTCCTTCTCGCGTGAGCTCAAATGCCTTGGTCGCACCACTCTGAACGTTCTCCTTAAGCTGTAATAAAATAGGATCTGCATCTTGCTTCTCTTTCACCTCAGCTACTAATGAAGATTCCGCGGCATTATGCACAATAAGCTCCTCGTCCGGAGTTTCGAGAAGACGAACTCCTAGACTAGCTAATTGATGAAGATCTTTAATCATCCCTTGCCTTTCTATAGGTGACATCATAGCCTTACGACTCAATGGATCAGCTACTATATTCGCTTTCCCTGGGTGATACAAAATATCAACATCATAATCTTTTAATAGTTCCATCCACCTTCGCTGCCTCAGATTTAGATCCTTCTGACTGAAAATATATTGTAAGCTCTTGTGATCAGTATATATATCAACATGAACCCCATATAAATAGTGGCGCCATATTTTTAAAGCAAAGATAACCGCTGCCAGCTCAAGATCATGTGTGGGGTAATTTTTCTCATGTGGCCTCAATTGCCTTGAGGCATATGCTATCACCTTACCATGCTGTATTAATACACATCCTAAACCAATTCTCGAAGCATCACAATACACTGTATACCCTTCTGTACCTTCTGGAAGTACCAACACAGGTGTAGAAGTCAACTTATTCTTCAATTCTCGGAAACTCTCCTCACACGCATCATTCCATTGGAACTTGGATGCTTTATGCGTTAGCTTGGTTAAGGGTGCTGAAATGGAAGAAAAGTCTTTAACAAACCTTCTATAATAACCGGCCAACCCGAGAAAATTACGAATCTCCGTAGGCGTTGTGGGCCTTGGCCAGTTCTTCACAGCTTCTATCTTTTGAGCATCAACCTTTATCCCTTCACTAGATACAATATGACCCAAAAATGCCACCGACTTTAACCAAAACTCACATTTAGAGAGCTTTGCATGAAGCTTACAATCACGAAGAGTCTGCAATGCCCGTCGTAAGTGATTGGCATGGTCCTCTTCTGATCTAGAATAAACTAGAATATCATCTATAAAAACTATCACAAATACATCTAGGAATGGCTTAAACACCCTATTCATCAAATCCATAAAAGCTGCAGGTGCATTTGTTAGCCCAAATGACATAACTAGAAACTCATAATGACCATACCGTGTTCGGAAAGCTGTCTTGGGTATATCCTTCTCTTTGACCCTCACTTGGTGGTAACCTGACCTCAAATCAATCTTAGAAAAACACTTGGCGCCCTGTAACTGATCAAATAAATCATCAATTCTTGGGAGAGGATATTTATTCTTAATAGTCACCTTATTCAATTGTCGATAATCAATACACATCCTCAGCGAGCCATCTTTTTTGCTCACAAATAACACTGGTGCTCTCCAAGGGGACATACTAGGCCTTATGAATCCCTTCTCTAGCAAATCTTTCAATTGCTCTTTCAATTCTCGTAATTCTGCTGGGGCCATTCTATACGGAGGAATGGAGATTGGTTGGGTGCCTAGTATTACATCAATACCAAACTCTACTTCTCGTTCAGGAGGCAAACCTGGAAGATCTTCAGGGAATACATCAGGAAATTCATTTACCACTGGTACCGTGTGAAGATCTGGTGATTCTGATTCCGTATCCTTTACTCTAACTAAATGACATATGTAGCCCTTGGAAATCATTTTTCTCGCTTTGAAATAAGAAATAAATCTACCTCTTGGTGCGCCAATCTTACCTTGCCATTCAATAACTGCTTCATTAGGAAAATATAAATTCATCTTTTTCGTACAACAGTCAATTTTGGCATAACAAGACGTCAACCAATCCATACCCATTATAACATCAAAATCTACCATTTCTAGTTCCACGAGATTGGCCATCGTGTCTCGACCACACACAGTTACTACACAATCTTTATAAACTCTTCTAGCAATAATAGATTCCCCAACTGGGGTAGACACTTCCAACGGCTTATCTAACAATTCGGGGGTTCTTTTGAACTTTCCAGCAACCAAAGGAGTAACATATGATAATGTAGAACCGGGATCAATTAGAGCATATACATCAAATGAAAATATGGACAACGTACCCATAACCACATCTGGGGAAGCCTCTAGATTCTGTCGATCCGCTAAAGCATAAGTGCGATTCTGAGTCCCGCTGGAACTGGAAACTATTTTTTCATTTCTAGCGTGACCCACAGGTCGTGCGCCCCTACCAGAATAAGATACCGGTGACGATGATGCAACAGTTGATCCTGAAGGTCGTGCTACCCCACCTGCGCTCCTTCGTGGGCATTCTCTCATCATATGCCCCGTCATACCGCACCAAAAACAAACATTTGTTCCCATTCGACATACGCCCATATGATGCCTTCCGCATTTATTGCATGGCTCTCGAGTAGGTCTCGATTGGCTCATATTCCCTTGCCCATGATAACCCACAGATCACGAACTATGACCCTCACTTCTTTGCCCAAATTGACTGCCTCTGAACCCCTGATGCTGTGGTGGATCACTAGCTACAGAATAAGAAAATAATGGCCTAGGTGGTCTAGCAGAAAATTGAGGTCTAAAACCTCCCTGTAGCGTCATAAACTGCCCTGTAGATCTGGCTCTCTTAGAAGATCCGCTTTCAAATTCCTGTGTTCTTTTTCTTTGCCTCTGATCTTCCATTTTCTGTGCAAATTCTTGGATCCTAGCTATATCCATGTCTTTATTCAGTGCAACAATAGTACAATCCCTAACCAAATACGGATCCAATCCATTCACATACTGATGAACTCTGTCATCCATAGTGGCTATAACATTAGAAGCATATCTGGACAAAGAATTAAATCGAAGACTATACTCCCTCACACTTGTATGACCCTGTCTAAGATTTAAGAACTGATCCGCACGGGCCTGACGATTCTCATATGGAAGATAATGATCAATAAATGCCTCTTTGAACTCTTTCCAAGTAGCTGGGGGTGCATCAATGCCCCTTGACCGTTTCCAATCTTCATACCAATATATTGCCTCACCTTTGAATCTATACGCGGCTAACTCCACTGTCTCTCTGCCCGATACATGCATCACCTCTAGGGCCCTTTGGATCTGATCAATAAAGTCCTGCGGATCTTCATTAAGATTGGATCCGGTAAAAGTAGGCGGATCCATCTTAAGAAAATCTTGCGTCCGAACACTAGCCGCCCTATCAGTACCGCTAGAACCCGTGGCAGAAATAGCTTGCCCTTGGACTTGCCCAGCAACTATACGAGTCAAAAGTTGCACTGCATTTCTAAGATCTTGATCAACAACATTAATAGGTGGCTCTTGGGATATAGTTCTCCTCTCCCTTATTTCTTTCGGACTGGGGAAGTTTCTGATGCATGCTCAGCTGGAGCCTCACTTTGATTAGCTGGTGTAGTGGGTGACTTACTAGTCCCCTCTCCGGCAGCCACATCTACTTGCTTACCGGTATACTTGCTTTTGGTAACCGGCATCATTACTATAATAAGAGAAAAAAACTGATTCAGTGGTCAACTATGACTTCATATACAATATAAGCTCTATCGCATGATCTAAGATATGAAGAAAAGAAACAATTCCTAAATGTCCATAGCCTCCTGTTTATAGATGTGGTGCACAACACACCGATAAACAAGACTCTACATAGACACGGCTTTGTAGACTCACTAGGACGAACCGCTCTGATACCACTTTTGTCACGACCAAAAATCCCATCGGGCCGGACTGGCACCCGAAGCCGAGAAGGCCCTGGAGAACCCGTTCAAATACCTGTACTTTCACTTACATGTCACCAAAAATTTGGATAGCATTTCGTTGCATATAGAAGGGTCTAATTACCTGTATCAGCACAACACGCACAAATATATATATATATATATATATATAATACTTGGCCGACGGGGCCACCACATATACAAATATAACATCACTATATAAACTTCCATGACTTTACCCTTTCTTATGTCTACAAAGCCTCTAGGATATACATGACGTAACTAGGGTCGGGACAAACCCCCGCCCACACGCGACTCTTGTACAATGACAAAACATAAGAAACCGACTCGAAAAGCTCCGAAGCAAACTGGAGCTCACCAACAATAGCTGTATGACCTGGCCCCTATTTATGCTGTGAATGAGCTGAGGTACCTGTGCCTGCAGCATGAAATGCAGGTCCCCGTGGGGGACGTCAGTACGAAATATGTACTGAGTATGTAAAACTGTAAATAATCATATGTGATATAGAGGATCAAGAAAATCAGACGCAAGTGAATAAATCATAATAGAAGTGAACCACACTTCATAAACACTTTTAGGATCATGCACATTATCATTTATCTGGATTGGGTTCTAGAATTCAAACACATTTGTGGAACGGTATACATTCGTTCATTTCATTCTTTACAATTATCATTCGCCATTACCTCCTCCTCCCGAACCTCCAACCACCTAACAATAATCAATACTGTATCGTACTGTGACCATTAGGCTGCCCCCAGTACATATCAACTGGGATCGACCCATGCTAGGCTTATGCCCCTGGGATACTACCCATAAACACATAAATAGGGATCGACCCATGCTAGGCTTATGCCCCTGGGATACCACCCACACGTATATCAAGTAACACACATAAGAGATCTTTCCAATAACTTAGTTCAAAAGCTTTTGAGATTATTACATTAGTGTTCATGCCAATATAGTACCTTTGGAACAATGATACATCAATAGGAATCAAGTAATAGACCTTCTATACAATAACGACGTAATAAAGACTCATTGGTACATCAACAATGTGTTTCAGAATCATCAATATCACAACAATGAAATAGGAGCCTTTTGGTATATCAATGAAACATTTGACACTTTATAGAATGGAAACAACTTCATTGGTAATGTAGAACAATACATGTTTTTGGACAACCTCGGAATCTTACTTGATGGAACATTGGTGTTTTCATGCCAAAGAACATTGTTAGAGTATGCTTTACATACCTCGTTGTAGATTCGGATACCAATTCAACACAACTTCTTGCCTTTACAAATCACTTATCTACAATGAAATGTTTGGCATCTAGGATTAGCAACCCAACACCACAATTCTCTTCCATAATTCCATACAACCAATATTTGCAAAACATTCCAAAAACCAACTTGAACAATAGGTTTATGTGTATATATATATATATATATATATATATAATCATCATTTCAATACCACATCATCACACCAAATCCCTTCACAATTCAACATAATCCAACCATGCACAAGAATAATCCAACATCATTTCCAATCATCTTTCAACAACAATCAAATAACATACTTCTTATGCTCACATGCATATATATACATATCCATATAAATAACACCAACATAATTTACATCCTTACCATAAAATGGCCCTTTTGATTTCGAAGTCCTGCTGGAACAAATAAGGGGTGCTTCTCGAAGCCCTTGAGATGGTGAACACAACTACGGAATCAATTTGGACTTTCTACGGTTGAATCACAAGATAATTGGAGTTGAAATTAGGCTAGGGTTTCTTATTTTCAATAATTGGATGATGAATGATGGATATGAGACTAATTATATGTATATAATGACCAATTTTCGTCCATGAGGTGATGGAAAATGACCATATTACCCTTAAAAATTTAAGTAAATCCGAATCTGTCCATGGTGAACTGTTTTGACAGGCTAAAGTAAATCGATCATAACTCTTTCCTCCGATATCGGATTTGGGTGAAATTGATATCATTGGAAAAATAATTTAAAGGGATTTCATTTCATATAAAGTAGTCCACCCAGTTCGTCCTGTACAAGGTGTTATGATCGTTTGAAGTTGACCCTACAAATCTGTTTTGAGAGGCTGAAGTAAAACGAGTATAACTCCTTACTAAGATGTTGGATTTGGATGAAACAAATTGCATTGGAAAGAGTACTAAAAGATCTTTCTTTTGATAGGTCGCAACTCTCCCAGTTCATTATATTGAGGGATTTATGACCGTTCAAAGTTGACCCAAAAAACTGGCAGGCCTCAGTAGTTTGTGTGCAGGAAATTTTCCTGCACATTTACTGTTCACATATCCCGGCCACCGTTTTATAGTTTCGATCGTGCTCGATTATATCCGAAACTTATCTGTTTTTGGAAATCTTTATATCGTTGGAAAGCTTATTCAATAAAATTCGTATGGAACCATCGACGGGCAAATTCCGGTATAAATAAAGTCGATTCCTATATGCAAATTCCGGTATAAATAAAGTCGATTCCTATACACATATAATCCAACTATACACTTGAAACTATCTCAAAATAATCAATACTCATACTTAAACTCATATATACCTAACTTATGATCAATACATATACTCCAACACATATAACCATGGCTAATGCACGTAATTAAGTACGGGGTGTTACATCCTTCCCCTCTTAAGGACATTCGTCCTCGAATGTTAGCGTAGTTATTCAACCAAAACAAGTTCAAGTCCACCATTAACATTCACATCATCACATAAATACTATGCATATATAAACAAAAACTTACTTGTTAATGTTCTAACTCCGTTTCTTGAACTTCCTCTTCATCTTTGAACAAATGAGGGTACTTAGATTTCATTGCTTCCTTATCTTCCCATGTAATCTCTTCCCTTTGTTGATTTCTCCAAAGCACTTTCACTGATGCTACTTCTTTATTTCTCATCTTCTTAACTTGACGATCTAATATAGCAATAGGCATCTCCTCATAGGTAAGATTTTCTTTTACTTGCACATCTTCAGTAAAAGTAATAAGGGACGGATCTCCGATGCACTTTCGAAGCATCGATACATGAAATACTGGATGCACTGATGAGAGTTCCTGGGGTAGCTCTAATTCATAAGCAACTTGCCCACATCTTCGAATAATCTTATACGGGCCTATATATCGTGGACTCAACTTTCCTTTCTTGCCAAATCTCATCACCCCTTTCATTGGCGATACCTTCAAAAATACCCAATCGCCTAGCGAAAACTCTAGCCCTCTTCTTCTACTATCCGCATATGACTTGTGTCAACTTTGGGCTGTCTTCAACCGTTGCTGAATCACCTTGACTTTTTCTATGGCTTGATACACAAGATCCGGTCCGAACATAAGAGTTTCACCCGCTTCGAACCATCCTATTGGTGATCTACACTTCCTCCCATATAAAGCTTCATATGGTGCCATTTTGATACTTGAATCATAGCTATTATTGTAGGCAAACTCAATAAGAGGTAAATGATCATCCCAGCTGCCTTTAAAATCTATAACACATGCTCGTAGCATATCTTCAAGTGTTTGAATGGTGCGTTCTGCTTGTCCATCCGTCTGAGGGTGAAAAGCTGTACTCAGATTCACTTGTGTTCCCAAACTTCGTTGGAAAGACTTTCAAAAGTTTAAGGTAAATTGAGTTCCCCGATCCGATATAATAGAAGTTGGCACTCCATGTAATCGGACTATTTCTTTAACATACAGCTTCGAATATTCTTCAACTGTGTAAGTGGTCTTAACGGGTAAGAAATGTGCGGATTAGTAAGCCTATCCACAATCACCCATATAGAATCAAATTTTCGAGCTGTACGAGGCAAACCTGCACCAAAATCCATGTTGATCATGTCCCACTTCCAAATTGGAAGATCTATGCATTGCATATAGCCTCCGGGCTTTTGATGTTCCACTTTAACTCGTTGGCAATTTGGACATTCAGCTACAAATTCTACAATGTTCCTTTTCATGTCATTCCACCAATACATATCTTTCAAATCTTGATACATTTTGGTTGATCCTGGATGAATGGAATACCTTGAAAAGGTGCCTCTGTCATAATCTTCTTTGTTAGCCCGTCTATATCCGGCACACACAATCGGTTTTGGCACTGAAGTACTCCTTCTCGCGTGAGCTCAAATGCCTTGGTCGCACCACTCTGAACGTTCTCCTTAAGCTGTAATAAAATAGGATCTGCATCTTGCTTCTCTTTCACCTCAGCTACTAATGAAGATTCCGCGGCATTATGCACAATAAGCTCCTCGTCCGGAGTTTCGAGAAGACGAACTCCTAGACTAGCTAATTGATGAAGATCTTTAATCATCCCTTGCCTTTCTATAGGTGACATCATAGCCTTACGACTCAATGGATCAGCTACTATATTCGCTTTCCCTGGGTGATACAAAATATCAACATCATAATCTTTTAATAGTTCCATCCACCTTCGCTGCCTCAGATTTAGATCCTTCTGACTGAAAATATATTGTAAGCTCTTGTGATCAGTATATATATCAACATGAACCCCATATAAATAGTGGCGCCATATTTTTAAAGCAAAGATAACCGCTGCCAGCTCAAGATCATGTGTGGGGTAATTTTTCTCATGTGGCCTCAATTGCCTTGAGGCATATGCTATCACCTTACCATGCTGTATTAATACACATCCTAAACCAATTCTCGAAGCATCACAATACACTGTATACCCTTCTGTACCTTCTGGAAGTACCAACACAGGTGTAGAAGTCAACTTATTCTTCAATTCTCGGAAACTCTCCTCACACGCATCATTCCATTGGAACTTGGATGCTTTATGCGTTAGCTTGGTTAAGGGTGCTGAAATGGAAGAAAAGTCTTTAACAAACCTTCTATAATAACCGGCCAACCCGAGAAAATTACGAATCTCCGTAGGCGTTGTGGGCCTTGGCCAGTTCTTCACAGCTTCTATCTTTTGAGCATCAACCTTTATCCCTTCACTAGATACAATATGACCCAAAAATGCCACCGACTTTAACCAAAACTCACATTTAGAGAGCTTTGCATGAAGCTTACAATCACGAAGAGTCTGCAATGCCCGTCGTAAGTGATTGGCATGGTCCTCTTCTGATCTAGAATAAACTAGAATATCATCTATAAAAACTATCACAAATACATCTAGGAATGGCTTAAACACCCTATTCATCAAATCCATAAAAGCTGCAGGTGCATTTGTTAGCCCAAATGACATAACTAGAAACTCATAATGACCATACCGTGTTCGGAAAGCTGTCTTGGGTATATCCTTCTCTTTGACCCTCACTTGGTGGTAACCTGACCTCAAATCAATCTTAGAAAAACACTTGGCGCCCTGTAACTGATCAAATAAATCATCAATTCTTGGGAGAGGATATTTATTCTTAATAGTCACCTTATTCAATTGTCGATAATCAATACACATCCTCAGCGAGCCATCTTTTTTGCTCACAAATAACACTGGTGCTCTCCAAGGGGACATACTAGGCCTTATGAATCCCTTCTCTAGCAAATCTTTCAATTGCTCTTTCAATTCTCGTAATTCTGCTGGGGCCATTCTATACGGAGGAATGGAGATTGGTTGGGTGCCTAGTATTACATCAATACCAAACTCTACTTCTCGTTCAGGAGGCAAACCTGGAAGATCTTCAGGGAATACATCAGGAAATTCATTTACCACTGGTACCGTGTGAAGATCTGGTGATTCTGATTCCGTATCCTTTACTCTAACTAAATGACATATGTAGCCCTTGGAAATCATTTTTCTCGCTTTGAAATAAGAAATAAATCTACCTCTTGGTGCGCCAATCTTACCTTGCCATTCAATAACTGCTTCATTAGGAAAATATAAATTCATCTTTTTCGTACAACAGTCAATTTTGGCATAACAAGACGTCAACCAATCCATACCCATTATAACATCAAAATCTACCATTTCTAGTTCCACGAGATTGGCCATCGTGTCTCGACCACACACAGTTACTACACAATCTTTATAAACTCTTCTAGCAATAATAGATTCCCCAACTGGGGTAGACACTTCCAACGGCTTATCTAACAATTCGGGGGTTCTTTTGAACTTTCCAGCAACCAAAGGAGTAACATATGATAATGTAGAACCGGGATCAATTAGAGCATATACATCAAATGAAAATATGGACAACGTACCCATAACCACATCTGGGGAAGCCTCTAGATTCTGTCGATCCGCTAAAGCATAAGTGCGATTCTGAGTCCCGCTGGAACTGGAAACTATTTTTTCATTTCTAGCGTGACCCACAGGTCGTGCGCCCCTACCAGAATAAGATACCGGTGACGATGATGCAACAGTTGATCCTGAAGGTCGTGCTACCCCACCTGCGCCCCTTCGTGGGCATTCTCTCATCATATGCCCCGTCATACCGCACCAAAAACAAACATTTGTTCCCATTCGACATACGCCCATATGATGCCTTCCGCATTTATTGCATGGCTCTCGAGTAGGTCTCGATTGGCTCATATTCCCTTGCCCATGATAACCCACAGATCACGAACTATGACCCTCACTTCTTTGCCCAAATTGACTGCCTCTGAACCCCTGATGCTGTGGTGGATCACTAGCTACAGAATAAGAAAATAATGGCCTAGGTGGTCTAGCAGAAAATTGAGGTCTAAAACCTCCCTGTAGCGTCATAAACTGCCCTGTAGATCTGGCTCTCTTAGAAGATCCGCTTTCAAATTCCTGTGTTCTTTTTCTTTGCCTCTGATCTTCCATTTTCTGTGCAAATTCTTGGATCCTAGCTATATCCATGTCTTTATTCAGTGCAGCAATAGTACAATCCCTAACCAAATACGGATCCAATCCATTCACATACTGATGAACTCTGTCATCCATAGTGGCTATAACATTAGAAGCATATCTGGACAAAGAATTAAATCGAAGACTATACTCCCTCACACTTGTATGACCCTGTCTAAGATTTAAGAACTGATCCGCACGGGCCTGACGATTCTCATATGGAAGATAATGATCAATAAATGCCTCTTTGAACTCTTTCCAAGTAGCTGGGGGTGCATCAATGCCCCTTGACCGTTTCCAGTCTTCATACCAATATATTGCCTCACCTTTGAATCTATACGCGGCTAACTCCACAGTCTCTCTGCCCGATACATGCATCACCTCTAGGGCCCTTTGGATCTGATCAATAAAGTCCTGCGGATCTTCATTAAGATTGGATCCGGTAAAAGTAGGCGGATCCATCTTAAGAAAATCTTGCGTCCGAACACTAGCCGCCCTATCAGTACCGCTAGAACCCGTGGCAGGAATAGCTTGCCCTTGGACTTGCCCAGCAACTATACGAGTCAAAAGTTGCACTGCATTTCTAAGATCTTGATCAACAACATTAATAGGTGGCTCTTGGGATATAGTTCTCCTCTCCCTTATTTCTTTCGGACTGGGGGAAGTTTCTGATGCATGCTCAGCTGGAGCCTCACTTTGATTAGCTGGTGTAGTGGGTGACTTACTAGTCCCCTCTCCGGCAGCCACATCTACTTGCTTACCGGTATACTTGCTTTTGGTAACCGGCATCATTACTATAATAAGAGAAAAAAACTGATTCAGTGGTCAACTATGACTTCATATACAATATAAGCTCTATCGCATGATCTAAGATATGAAGAAAAGAAACAATTCCTAAATGTCCATAGCCTCCTGTTTATAGATGTGGTGCACAACACACCGATAAACAAGACTCTACATAGACACGGCTTTGTAGACTCACTAGGACGAACCGCTCTGATACCACTTTTGTCACGACCAAAAATCCCATCGGGCCGGACTGGCACCCGAAGCCGAGAAGGCCCTGGAGAACCCGTTCAAATACCTGTACTTTCACTTACATGTCACCAAAAATTTGGATAGCATTTCGTTGCATATAGAAGGGTCTAATTACCTGTATCAGCACAACACGCACAAATATATATATATATATATAATACTTGGCCGACGGGGCCACCACATATACAAATATAACATCACTATATAAACTTCCATGACTTTACCCTTTCTTATGTCTACAAAGCCTCTAGGATATACATGACATAACTAGGGTCGGGACAAACCCCCGCCCACACGCGACTCTTGTACAATGACAAAACATAAGAAACCGACTCGAAAAGCTCCGAAGCAAACTGGAGCTCACCAACAATAGCTGTATGACCTGGCCCCTATTTATGCTGTGAATGAGCTGAGGTACCTGTGCCTGCAGCATGAAATGCAGGTCCCCATGGGGGACGTCAGTACGAAATATGTACTGAGTATGTAAAACTGTAAATAATCATATGTGATATAGAGGATCAAGAAAATCAGACGCAAGTGAATAAATCATAATAGAAGTGAACCACACTTCATAAACACTTTTAGGATCATGCACATTATCATTTATCTGGATTGGGTTCTAGAATTCAAACACATTTGTGGAACGGTATACATTCGTTCATTTCATTCTTTACAATTATCATTCGCCATTACCTCCTCCCCCCGAACCTCCAACCACCTAACAATAATCAATACTGTATCGTACTGTGACCATTAGGCTGCCCCCAGTACATATCAACTGGGATCGACCCATGCTAGGCTTATGCCCCTGGGATACTACCCATAAACACATAAATAGGGATCGACCCATGCTAGGCTTATGCCCCTGGGATACCACCCACACGTATATCAAGTAACACACATAAGAGATCTTTCCAATAACTTAGTTCAAAAGCTTTTGAGATTATTACATTAGTGTTCATGCCAATATAGTACCTTTGGAACAATGATACATCAATAGGAATCAAGTAATAGACCTTCTATACAATAACGATGTAATAAAGACTCATTGGTACATCAACAATGTGTTTCAGAATCACCAATATCACAACAATGAAATAGGAGCCTTTTGGTATATCAATGAAATATTTGACACTTTATAGAATGGAAACAACTTCGTTGGTAATGTAGAACAATACATGTTTTTGGACAACCTCGGAATCTTACTTGATGGAACATTGGTGTTTTCATGCCAAAGAACATTGTTAGAGTATGCTTTACATACCTCGTTGTAGATTCGGATACCAATTCAACACAACTTCTTGCCTTTACAAATCACTTATCTACAATAAAATATTTGGCATCTAGGATTAGCAACCCAACACCACAATTCTCTTCCATAATTCCATACAACCAATATTTGCAAAACATTCCAAAAACCAACTTGAACAATAGGTTTATGTGTATATATATATATATATATATATATATAATCATCATTTCAATACCACATCATCACACCAAATCCCTTCACAATTCAACATAATCCAACCATGCACAAGAATAATCCAACATCATTTCCAATCATCTTTCAACAACAATCAAATAACGTACTTCTTATGCTCACATGCATATATATACATATCCATATAAATAACACCAACATAATTTACATCCTTACCATAAAATGGCCTGTTTTATTTCGAAGTCCTGTTGGCACAAATAAGGGGTGCTTCTCGAAGCCCTTGAGACGGTGAACACAACTACGGAATCAATTTGGACTTTCTACGGTTGAATCACAAGATAATTGGAGTTGAAATTAGGCTAGGGTTTCTTATTTTCAATAATTGGATGATGAATGATGGATATGAGACTAATTATATGTATATAATGACCAATTTTCGTCCATGAGGTGATGGAAAATGACCATATTGCCCTTAAAAATTTAAGTAAATCCGAATCTGTCCATGGTGGACTATTTTGACAGGCTAAAGTAAATCGATCATAACTCTTTCCTCCGATATCGGATTTGGGTGAAATTGATATCATTGGAAAAATAATTTAAAGGGATTTCATTTCATATAAAGTAGTCCACCCAGTTCGTCCTGTACAAGGTGTTATGATCATTTGAAGTTGACCCTAAAAATCTATTTTGAGAGGCTGAAGTAAAACAAGTATAACTCCTTACTAAGATGTTGGATTTGGTTGAAACAAAT
Source organism: Capsicum baccatum var. pendulum (assembly GCA_030864225.1). Taxonomy (NCBI): domain Eukaryota; kingdom Viridiplantae; phylum Streptophyta; class Magnoliopsida; order Solanales; family Solanaceae; genus Capsicum; species Capsicum baccatum. The sequence goes on from CM061560.1 coordinate 34,789,844, forward strand.
TGCATTGGAAAGAGGACTCAAAGATATTTCTTTTGATATGTCGCAACTCTCCCAGTTGATTATATTGAGGGAGTTATGACCGTTCAAAGTTGACCCAAAAAACTGGCAGGCCTCAGTGGTTTGTGTGCAGGAAATTTTCCTGCACATTTACTGTTCACATATCCCGGCCACCATTTTATAGTTTCGAACGTGCTCGATTATATCCGAAACTTATCCGTTTTTGGAAATCTTTATATTGTTGGAAAGTTTATTCAATAACCTTCGTATGGAACCATCGACGGGCAAATTCTGGTATAAATAAAATCGATTCCTATACACATATAATCCAACTATACACTTGAAACCATCTCAAAATAATCAATACTCATACTTAAACTCATATATACCTAACTTATGATCAATACATATACTCCAACACATATAACCATGGCTAATGCACGTAATTAAGTACGGGGTGTTACACTTGCGCTCCTGTACATGTCATTTCCCGTGCATGAGATGTCAAATGATGATGGTCTTGGGGATGGGATAGGAAATATGTCTGAGGGATACAATGCTGTGCCAGAAGATTTCCTGAAGTCCAGTTAGGTGAAGAGAGTTACACCAGGAGAGGCTTTGTAATATTGGACCTCCACTTCACTCATAACCCGTTACCCATTGTGGTAGATAAAAGGGCAATTACTAGTAGTTTTAAAAATTGATGACGATCCGGAGGAGGTCCCGTGATCTACCCTTTTATGTCTCAATTTTTTTTTTCGTGTTTTACTACTTTCAAAAAGGCATAGGCCCGTAGTTGCGCGGGTCATGAGCCATAGTTTGCAATTATCTCCCAAATTTTAATGAAAAGGCCTCTCTTTATTTTAAAAATTATTTTGAAACACCATTATATTAGTATATTTTATTATCTTGTTATTATCTAACTTGGTTTGTTTGTGTATTACAGTAACTGTAACTTAAAACCTGTCAATGTCATATCATATCAAAGCTTAGACGAACAAAATGAGGGGAATAATAATGATTGGAAAATAGGTGATGAGGAGCGGTTAGTGGAAGATATAGAGGAGTTTGAGAATAAAGAGAAGCCTAACCTAGAGGAAACTGAAACAGTCAACCTGGGCGATCGTGATGAAATCAAAGAAACAAGTGGCAGTTTCCATTTAGTAGAAGCACAAAAAAGAGAACTCATTCATTTGTTGTGGGAGTACATTGCTGTATTTGCTTGGTCCTACGATGATATGCCGGGTGTGATCACTAACATTGTGTCGCATAAGTTATCGATAAATCCCGAGTTTGATCCATTTAAGCAAAAAATGTGGAAATTTAAGCTAGACTTAAGTTTGAATATCAAGGAAAATGTGACAAAGCAAATTCAATCTAAAATTGTAGAGGTCACAAAATATTCGACATGGCTAGCCAACATCGTCCCGGTACGGAAGAAGGATGGTAAGATTCGAATTTGCGTTGACTATAGAGATTTGAATAGAGCCAGTCCTAAAGATAATTTTCCACTACCCAACATCCACATCCTCATCGATAATTGTGCGAAACATGATATGCAGTCTTTCGTGGATTGTTTTGCCGGGTATCATCAGATATTGATGGACGAGGAAGATGCAAAAAAGACAACCTTTATCACGCCCTGGGGCGTTTATCATTACAGGGTAATGCCATTTGGTCTCAAGTATGTGGATACAACATACATAAGGGTTGTGACAACAATTTTTGATGATATGATACATAAAGAGATTAAAGTGTATGTGGATGATGTAATTATCAAATCTCGTGAGAGTTCAGATCATCTGATCTATTTGGAAAAATTCTTCAACAGATTAAGAATGTACAATTTAAAGTTGAATCCTGCTAAGTGTGCTTTTGGTGTGCCAGTCGGGAAATTACTAGGGTTCATAGTCAGCAGAAGGGGCATCGAGCTAGACCCATCCAAGATCAAGAAAATTCAAGATCTACCGTCGCTAAGGATGAAGAAAGAGGTTATGAGTTTTTTGGGTTGATTGAATTACATTAGAAAATTCATTGCCCAATCAACAGTCATATGTAAGCCAATTCTTAAGATGTTGAAGAAAGATGCATTGAATGAGTGGACGGAAGAGTATCAGAAGGCTTTTGATCGAATCAAGAAATATTTATCTACGCCGTCGGTTTTGGTTCCACCTAGGGAAGAAAGTCTGTTTTTTCTTTACCTGTCAGTCTCAGAAAATGCTTTTGGATGTGTCCTCGGGCAACATAATGAGATCGGTAAGAAAGAGATAGCCATCTACTACTTGAGTAAAAGGTTTATGCCCTACGAGGCTCATTACACTCTTGTAGAAAGGAGGTGTTGTGCTTTAACCTGGGCCGCCCAAAAGTTGAGGCATTATCTATCCTCATACACAACATATCTCATTTCCATAATGGATCCATTAAAGTATATATTCCAGAAAGCCATGCCTACGGGGAAGTTAGCTAAGTGGTAAATGTTTCTAAGTAAGTTCGACATTATGTATGTGACTCAAAAGACAACCAAGGGGTAAGACTTAGCAGATCATTTGGTAGAGAATCCGATTGATGATGAATATGATCCCCTTCGAACTTACTTCCCAGATGAGGAGATTTTATTCGCGGGAGAAGACATTGCAGAAATTTATCTCGGATGGAGGTTGTTCATTGATGGGGTGGTCAACATCAAAGGTTCAGGAATCAAAGTAGTTTTGGTGTCAAAAACAGGCCAACATTATTCGGTAACTGCTAAGTTGCGTTTCCCGTGCACCAATAACACGGCCAAATATGAGACTTGTATCCTAGTCCTCAATTGGAACTTGATATGGGTGTTAGTGAATTGCTAGTGAATGGGGACTCAGACTTGCCGATTCACCAGGTACGGGGAGAATGGGCGGTAAAAATCTCCAAGATTACTCCACAGTGGAGCTGGTGCAGGAATTATGCGGAAGATTCAAGAAAGTTGATTTTAGACATATCCCAAGGATACAAATTGAGTTTGCTGATGCTTTAGCCACTATATCCTCCATGATTTAGCACCCAGATCAGAGTTACGTTGATCTTTTGGAAATAAGCTTGAAGGAGCAACCCGCGCATTATGCACACATTGAAGAGGAGCCTGACGAAAAGCCATGGTACTATGATAGTAAAAGGTATTTTGAATCTGGAATATATCCTGAAGAGGCCAGCAACAATCGAAAGAAAACAATCCAACATTTGGCAAAGAATTATTTTCCAAGTGGGGAAATCATTTTTAGGAGGACTCCAGACTTGGGATTCTTAAGATGTGTTGACGATGCGGAAGCCAATAAATTAATAAAGGAAGTACATGCTGGAGTTTATGGGCCCCATCTGAACGGGTTTGCCCTTGCTAGAAAGATCTTGAGAACTAGTTGCTTTTGGATGACTATGGAAAATGATTGTAGCAAGTATGTGCAAAAGTGCCCAAAATGTCAGATATAAGGAGATTTGATTCGAATGCCTTTGCATGAGTTTTATGCGATGAGTTTACCATGGCCTTTCATAGCTTAGGCCATGGATGTTATTAGACCAATAAAGCCACAGGCGTCGAATGGGCATAGATTCATTTTGGTCGCTATTGAGTACTTTACCAAGTGGGTCAAAGTTGCTTCATATAGAGTCGTCACCAAGAAAGTGGTTGTAGATTTTGTCAGGAATAACTTGATTTACCGATTTGGAGTGCCAGAATTGATCATTACTGATAATGGGGCAAACTTGAACAGTCACTTGATGAATGAGATTTATGATCAGTTCAAAATTATTCATCGCAATTCGATGACATATCATCCACAGATGAATGAAGCCGTGGAAACCGCCAATAAGAACATAACGAAGATCCTGAGAAAGATGGTCGAGAATGATAGATCATGGCATGAGATATTACCTTACGCTCTACTAGGGTATCGCACAATAGTTTGAAACTCTATCGGAGCAACTCCTTATCTACTCGTTTATAGGAATGAAACTGTAATACCTGCTGAGGTTGAGATACCTTCCTTGAGGATTATTCAGGAAGCTGGACTAAGTAACGAAGAATGGGTTCACGCTCACTATGAACAACTCATGTTGATTGACAAAAAGAGAATGGTTGTTGTATATCATGGTCAGTTGTATCAGCACAGGATGATCCGTGCCTTCAACAAGAAAGTAAGAGCTCGAACATTTAAAGTTGGGTAATTGGTTCTCAAATGCATATTCCCTCACCAAAAAGAGTACAAAGGCAAGTTTGTTCCAAATTGGTAAGGACCATACATAATTCACAAGGTACTATCCGGAGGAGCTCTGATCTTGTCTGAGATGGATGGTCAAGAGTGGACCAAACCGATCAATTCTGATGCAGTAAAGAGATACTATATTTGAAAGACGTTTTAGCTTTTATTTCCTTTGTTTGTAATCGTTTTTATAATAGTATTTGTTTTGTGATGTGTAATTTCCTAGAATCACTTCCTTTTATATACAAACTACGTCTGACCTGAATTCCCAAGAAAGGGATACTTAGGCGGTCTATGTCGGCTTCGGTCAATCCCTTAGGATAATTTATCCCTTCTTTTTATGTATGAACTACGTGATGACCTGAATTCTCAAGAATGAGATACGTAGGCGGCCTATGTCGGCTTCGGTCAACCCATTAAAATTTTATTTATATCCCTAGCATAGTCTTAAACTACGTTTGACCTGATTCCTGCTTCAATGAGATACATAGGCGACCCAATGGCTCAGTCATATAGCCCTAAAAAATGAAAACTAAGGCAGAATTTTCGAGAAGGAATCTCGAAAATTCACAAGAGGAAGATTATCTTCCAAAAACAAAGAGAACGAAAACTAACAAAGACTTTGGATCCTCTCCCGTTGAGATCATCTCAAACAACTTTAAACTGGGGCTGAAATCTTGAGGAAGTTCTCAAATTTTCTACTAATATATTGGAATATATTTCAAATCCCCCAGCACCAGAGGTCAAAGTCAAGTTTTGGAAATCACCAGCTGCGACAAAGTCTAGATAGACTAAATCTCCGGCTATGATAGAACTTCTGATAGAGAGCCTTAACAATGCTGAATCCCTAGCAATCCTCAGTCAAACGTCAGACAAAATCAGAACCAAGAGGAAGACGTTCTTTGAGATAGTACATGACATGACTAGCAGAGTTTTCTAAATCTTTTATAGAAGTTTTGAAACTAGTTTTTTCTTTAAATTAAGACTACTTTCAAAAATCTATGCAAATCTTTTACTTAATGGTTGCCTAGGTATCTATTGGGACGACGAGTTAGGGTGGAAGTCCCAACACGATAGAGCACCCAAAAGATGACGAGGAGCAAACTAAGGATCGAAGAACGTCAACACGGAGTAGTTTCATTCAAAACTAACTATTCTTTTGTGGATGCAGGGGTCAATACACAAAGGTGAAAATCTTTTTCAGAAAATCCCCAAGCAAGTTGGGAGCCACACTAGAGAATATGATGCTCAAGAACTGTATCTCCGGATAGCCCCAAAGACGGGTTAATACCTATTTATCGAATACCTTTTGAATTATCTGTCTTATTTCTTAAGACCATGAAGGACAAACAAAAGCACCTTATCTTCTTTATAAATATTGTACTTAGAATTTTTCTAAAAAACTAGTCGCTGGAAAAAGCGACTTTGTGTCTACTGGTTGTCTACGTTGAATACAGGTATACATATAAAGCAAGAACACAGACAAGCAGACACAACAGAAATCATTTTCATTGCCAAGAGGGTCATTTCATATAATTCTATTGCCAAGAAGGCCATTGCATATCATTTCATCGCTAAGAGGGCCATCAACATCTAATATCTGTTGACATGCGAGATAACATACGTTGGCGTCGAGGATATCATTAGCATCTATTATCTATTGACACACGAGATAGCATACGCTGGCATTGAAAATACCATCAACATCTAATATCTATTGACACGCGAGTAGTATACGCCGGCGTCGAGGATATCATCAGCATCTAATATCTATTGACACGCGAGATAGAATACGCTGACATCAAGGATATCATCAACATCTAATATCTGTTGACACGAGAGATAGCATACGCTGGCATTAAGGATATCATCAGCATCTAATATCTGTTGACATGCAAGATAACATACTCTGGCGTCGAGGATATCATCAATATTTACTATCTGTTGACACGCGAGATAGCATACGTTGGCGTCGAGGATATCATCAACATTTACTATCTATAGACACGCGATATAGCATACGCTGATGTCAAGGGTATCATCAACATTTACTATCTGTTGACATGCGAGATAACATACACTAGCATAGAAGATATCATCGAAATTTACTATCTATTGACACACGAGATATTATATGCTGGCGTCGAGGATATCTTATCTTGAATTAGCATTTGAGTGCATCAGAAACACATGATTTGAACAACAGATTTCCTAGAAATTGACAATCTGAGGGTCATCTATAAGTCATATTATTTGAAACAGGATAGTGTACAAGATTACCTATGAGTTGATAGTCCATAGGTCATCCGTAAGCTGCAACAACATCCTCACCGGATAGTATGTAAGTTTACCCAAAGATTGATAGTTTGAAGGTTATCCATAAGTCGCAATTAAATCCTTGCCGGAGAATATGCAAGATTATCAAATTGATAAGTCCAAGGGTTCTCTATAAGCCGCATCATATCCAAGATTGAGTATGTGTAGGATTATCCAAATACCACTAATTTGAGATATATTTATAAGTCATATCGTATCCAAGGTTGGATGATGTGTAGGAATACCCGAGAACTATCGATCGAAGGGAGATTTGTAAGCCATCTCTTATCTAAGGTCGGATAATATGAAGGATTACCTAAAAGCTAGAAATTCAAAGGATATCTATCATTTACCTCGTATCCAACATCAAATAACACGCAAGATTATCTAAAGATTAACAATTCAAGGGAAATCTATAAGTCGTGTCGATAAAAAAGATGCACAAGACTTACCCAAGGTCATATACAAAGAATCATTGTCAATAACTGGAGAAGTTATCATTCCACATACAACAAGTAATATAGGTAACCAAAAAAGTTACCGCATCAACACAAGATTACACAGTGGTAGGGACCGTTTTGTATAAAGTGTCTTCAGTGGCCAAAAGGGCCACCCCTTTCGTGAATTGTATAAAGTTTCAAGAGGGTTGTTGTTGAAAGTTATTTCCTGGCAAATAGGTACATGAACGAATGGTTTTGCTTTTTAAGCAACAACTTACGTGGAGATATGGTAAAAAACTATACACCCCTTTCGTGAATTGTGCTTATTACTAGTGATTTTTATTTGAGATATAGTCGAGAGCATCCGAAAGTATGAAAATCTCAAATCAAAACCATAAGTGCAAACTATTCCAGATAGGACGAAGCACAACGTGAAACTCTCGTAGCAGAAAAATGGGACATAGTCTAGAGAGAGACGTCAAACTCTTTGGACGCGAGCTAAAGGATGATTGCCACCACCATCCAACCACACCCCCATTAGAATACATGTGGGTATTCTGGGATACTTTGGTTTCAGCTTCACCTTCGGTATATTTCTAAACTTATACCGAGGGTAACCTTCTCTTTCTTTCAAATTTGGGTTACAACATACTTAGAATTTTGAAAATTATGTCCAGGTAAATTCTTTTCTATGGGTGTGAAGGATCCCACATTAATGGTTAAGTTGTTACAAGCCCCTTTTCCGTAACTCGATCACTTTTTTACTCATCCTGAACTAAAGATCGTCTGAAATAAAAGACTATCTTTTCTATCGATTGAGTCGAACTATAAGCCTTCTGATTTCCTGGGTCTCAGGGATATGTAGGCTGGGCTCTATGTAGAAAAATTGAATGCATTACAACCTCCCCCCAAATCCCTTTATTCCCTAACTCCCCGGTTTTACTAAAAACTCTAAAACCGAGATAGCCTGTGAATTTTCTTGAAAATCGTGCTTAAAATCTAGATCTATGTACTACAAGTGGCTTGAATTCTCATGTAACTTGAGATATGTAGGAAACGTGATACCGAGGTCCGGCTAAATTAGGAACGTCAAAGGTTCCTTTACCCAGGGTTACTTGCATCCACCCTGCCCAAAGGGAGGGGGCAGTTTTTGACACATAATTTTTGCCCTCCACGACTAAATTTAATTCTGAGTTTCTTTATACCTTCAATGAAACAACAATAAACAACCAACCTAACTTCCAGCAACATCCATCGTCCCAAAGAAAATCCTTCCGACCCGTTTAGACCCAAACTCAATTCTCTTCTCCCCTAAGTCATGATCAATAACATAGAAAACAAGAACAACATTGACAATAACTCCAAATCAGCGAATACCCGACCTTGACTCAAACAACCAACCATAAAAAACAGCAACTAAACTTGATTCTAACCCGTTTTGGTTCGCCAAGAATGATGAGTATACCAAGTCCTGTCTCTATTTCTCTCTTCCCATCCCAAAAAACCTCAAATCTTCTAGAAGGTAGCTTAGGTGTCCTATCCAACATTCAAATCTCGAAATTCTCGGATAGAGTTGTAGGAATTCGTACATAGGTGGAAAATTTTTATTGGTTTTTGAAGATTATTCTTCTTCCTCCATATCTATTGGCTAGCCTTTTTGAATTAGCAATGGATTTAGTACAATTTATTGAGGAGAAACCTTTGTCGTGAGCGGGAATCCTACGGGAAAAATATCCTCTTTTCTTTTGACTTTTGAAATTGCCCCGATAGGCCCTAATTCGACGTCGTTCAAGGCTGGAGAGGGAACCCTAGTTTCTTTTCTATATAAACAACTCACGATTGAGACTGAAAGGTGGAATTTTCTTTGGAAAAATTTTCTAAATGCAGAAATACAAAAAAATAAGAAAAAAAAAGGGGTAAAAATCCTTTAAGTAGAAACAGTTTTTTGTGAAAATTTTTGTTCCTTTTTTGTGAAATTTATCGGCTGATCGAGGCTTCCAATGTAATTGTGATGTTTTTCGGTGGTGGCCGATTCCGTCGATAAGGTCGTGGCTCCGTTTTACTGCTCCACAAATGGTGAGTCTTCAATTTTTACTTTTTTGCATTATAGTAGTAGGGATAGTAGTAGTTTATCAATGTTTAGCGTAAGGTGGGAATTGTTTGCTGTTAGAGGCATTAATGCCATAGGTTCGATCTTCTTATGATGAGATTTGATGTATAATTTTCTGCTCTTTGCTATTTATGGTGTTACATTTCATTGAAAATAGATTTCGACGCTGATGTTGGTTTAAATTTTCATTTTTTGAAGTCGATTCTGTTTTCTTTTTTGCCTTTGCGTTGAGTAGTCTATGGATATTAAAGAATAAATGTTTGATTTTTTTTAAAGGGTGATCCTGTCCTGTTTCTCAAATAGACCTCATCCCACCTTGTGAATAATGATACGAGAGTTCGATATAAATGAAATAAGTATTCTGAATTTCTTTCTTTTTCTATGAAAGGTCGTTAATCAAGGTTGATCCATGTCATTATGTATTGAGTTGTGTACTTCTTATTTTTGTCTTCATTTCATTGTCTATGAAAAAATTCCTTTTTTTTCTTTTCGAATTTGTTATTTTGGTTACTGGCAGTTGTTTGACCTATTTTTATGAGAGGCTTTAAATTTATCTTAGTTTTATTCTTTCTTTTGCTCAAAGTAGTATCCTTGTCTATTCAATCCATGGTATGTTGATTTAGGACTCAGGATTATTTTTCTTTTGCCTGCGTGTTTTCTTTGGGGTTCTTTACCAATTTACTATGTTGATTCCAAAAGAGTAAAATTTTGAAGTCATGAAATGAATAACTCTTAAACAATTCGTTTTGCTTCTATGGATCTGTTTATTTTGATCTTCATTCCCCCTGTTGAAATTTTACAATGTCTTACCTAAGTCTTAGTAGGTACGATCTTTTGTATGCTTTGAATTCACGTCCTTTTCTTTCTTTTCTTTCATCTTCTAAAAGATATAACTTGGACCTTGAAGCTTTTCAACAGTAAAGGGATATGGGATTTGTGTCCTCGATTTCTAAAAAAGAAAAAATTTGGGGTAGTTAAATTTCAGGTGTAGATTCGGTGAAGCTTTGATCTTTGTTTAAGAATGTCAAAAACTACTTTGATATAGTAGGAATCATTAAAGTTCGCTCACTTCCCATTCAGAAATTGCATGCCAGCGCTATGTTTGTTGCCTCAAAGATATTTTGAAATATGCTTCACCTAAATATCCTTGCATGCCCCTTCTGTTTGTCAAAATTTTCTTTAAAAAATTATCAAAGAAGAAAAGAAGGTTGAAATAAGTTTCATTAGTTGGATGTGAATTTTTTATCTTTATTCTCCAAATTTTAGGGCCCTTCCACTTTCATTTTGGCTTATTGACTGTATTTCGTTGCTCGTTGTATCCATAATTGTCCCTTTATTCTATTTTATCTTTATTTTTCTTTGAGTCAAATTATTTGGGTACGATTAAGTCATGCACAACATGATTTTTTAAACTATTTTCACTTCGGAGAAGTTATTTTCATTCTAGTTGTCTCATTCTATTTGGATTGTTATATATATACCCGTCCATGTTTTGCATCGTATCGATTAACTCTAATTTTTATTATGTAAGTATGCGTGTCATTGCCATTCAAAATTTGGTCCTTGATGTTTCTTTTATTTTGAGATATGTTGTGTCTTGAATGGACATTAATTCCTTCATCTTTTTTCTTTGCATGAACTTGCTTGAGAGTCCAATCAGACTCTTTTCCCTTGCATTACACATTTGGCCATTGAGGCTCACCCTTTCAGAAGACTTTGAGAGCTGGTTACATAGTGCATGGATACAAGGAAGTCAAAAGAGCTAGAATCTCATTGTTAAAGTAGCTAAGATACATAAAAGTCTCATTCGTTTATTATTCTTTATTTATTTAGCTACTTATTTATTTATTTATTCATTTGGGTCTCAAAGCCAAAGTTGTAAATTTAATATAGGTGGAGTAGATTTTGGGCCAACGGGCCTAAAAAAATAATTTAGGACATAGTCTATTGATTTGGGCTCAATGACCTACATCTTTTACTTTCTCTCCTTCCCCTTCCATGTGCTATTGCTATTTTATTCACTTAGACTCAGTTGAAATCCCCGCTAAGTCGTCAAAAATCGATTTTGCACAAAATCTTGCAAACAAAATTTTACATTAATTGATTTCTTTTGAAAAATCAATATTTTCCTCTTAAAGTTAGTCAAAAATGATTTTCAAACAGTCCGGATAACCTCAAGTAAGCGGGTGTTTTAGGTGCCTAAAACCTTTCTAAAACGTTAATAGGAATCGCTTACTCCGAATCTTCAACTTAAATGATTTTTCTGTTTGAATCGTTTAAAGTAATTTATAAAGGTTTTCTTAATTCCTTTTAAAAATTAAGTGGCGACTTGAAAAGTCAAAATTTCCGCAAAACAAGTAAGTTTCTCAGTCTTCTGCTTGCTTATTTTCACATCACTGGAAATGTGTCAATTATCATCTTGTTGTTGCCTTCTTCCACTGTTGTTGAGGTGCTAGGAAATTCGGACACCGCAAATGTTGAAACATATTGATATCTACAAATGTATTATGTTCATATGAATAGCATAGACATCATCTTTGAGTTAGTACTATTTTTCTTCTCGGGAGCGAAGATATGACATGAAAAATGAATGTCTGTTTGCAAAAAATAGGTAAGTAATTTTAAAATTGAAATTATGATCTTCTCAACGACATGAATAATATGTTCACGAAGGTATGTCTTTATATGGTTGGTGACAGGGGCGGAGCCAGCCTTCTGTTTGGGGGTTCGGCCGAACCCCCTTCGACGGAAAAATATACTATTTGAACATGATTAAAATTATTTTTTATGTGGTTTGTAAAGACCTAATTTTTGACCCAAACCTAATATTTTTATACCATTTTAATGTTCAATTAATTTTATTTTATTTTTATTTTTAGGCATTTTAAATTTATCTTATTTTGAGGTTCGTTAAAAATTTTGAAAACTACAAAAATAGAGTCACATTTTAAATAAGTTTTTTTTTATTTGTTTATTTATTAAAAAAAAAATTATATTTGTTTTCTTCTTTCAATTTTTAATAAAGAATGTTGTGATATTAATATTTCATAACCATATTCCTAAGACTAGATAATTAACTTATCTTGTATTTTGTTAGTTTAAATAGATTTTATTATTTTTATTTTATTTAAAAATTTATTAAAAAAAAAATCCTAAACTACCTAAAACCACCCACAAATCTCACTCCTATCCCATTACCTCGCCCCGCAAACCCACACACACACGACAAGCACACACACACACGACACAAGCACACTACTATATATATATAACACATGCACACATGCACGGATGAAGAAAAAAAAAGAAGAAAAGGAGAAGAACACATACGGGAAGCAAGAAAAAAAAATAACTGAAGAAAAGAAAAAGAGTGTGAAGGAGAAATCAAGTTGGAGGTTTCGGGTTCCATTCGTGACTCTATGTTCATGGTTCTTGAAAGTTAGCGATTGTCAGCTTTTTCAAGTTGTAGATTATTGCGTCTTCTCTTTTGTTGTGAAATTATTTTTTTTTCCACAAAAGGTAACCCTCAATCTCTCTTGAATAGTTTAATGCCTTAATTGTGTGGGACTTGATTATGAAATTATGAAATTGCTCAGAATTGGTTTGTGTTTAACTTGTCAATATTTTCAAATTTTTACCCCGTTAGATTTAGTATAAATAGATAGGATAATCCGTTGCGTATTACAAGTTTAAGCCAAATCACCGTCTAAATCTATGCTTATCTTTATATTTTATTTTCTTAATGATGACATGTGTTTAACTTGATCGGTTGTAGATAATATCAAAATTTGCTACATAACCTGCTCCAGACAAAGTTCTAATTAGTGGGTCTTATTACTCTTTTTCTTCAATAAGTATAAGAAGGAAGAAGAAAAGATTAAATAAAAATGGAAGAGATTCTTTTTAAAAACACAAAAAAAAAGGAAAAAAAAAAGGAGCAGTAATGCAATTAAAAGAAAGATTCTTCTTACTAAGTATAAAACTATACAGTAATTAGGGTTTGTTGTTTGCATAATTAACGATAGTTGCTTCTAAAAAATAAACCTATTTATTTAATGCTTTACAATATAGTAATGCTTGTTTTGTTCAATTTAATTTGTTCTTTGGGAAATTTGTATCCATTGAAAATGGGGACGAGCCATAAATGCCGCAAAGGCACGAGAAATATACCAAAACTCGTGGTGAGGCCGAAAAGTGCTACTATCGGTAAGCCACACATCAATGCAGTTTTAAGTAATTTAAAATAAACTAAAAGCGGGAGGCAAACAACTTTTAGGTTAACAAATATTATAAATCCAAAATAAACAAAAAAATTAATTTAAGCCAGACGTAAGTCATTAAAGCGACCGTGCTAGAACCACGGGACTCGAGGGGTGCCTAACACCTTCCCCTCGGTCAACAGAATTCCTTATCCGGATTTCTAGTTCGCAGACCAAAAAAAATGAAAATTAAAGAGTCATTTCCTTTTGAATAGGGATTCAATAAGGTGACTTGGAACACCCAAACTCAATTCCAAGTGGCAACTCTGTAGATAAAATAATCCCTTTTCAAAACGTCACTTTAATTGGAAAAACCCATTTTTCTAAAACCAACTCCCTAGCGGGGTCGGATGCGGTGGAAAAACCCAGGGGTGTGACAGATGGCGACTCTGCTGGGGATATAACCAAAATTTGAGCTTTCATATTGACTTGTTTGGCTTTATTTAATTTTGATATTGTATATTGTTGGCCTAAATGTGTTCTTTGACTACATGTTTACCGCTTTGATATTTTTTGAATTGTAATATAAACTGTCTTCTCGCGCGCAACCATCTGAGTCTTCTGAGATACTGTATTTTTGGAGATGCGGTATACGCTCCCGAGCTTGAGATACCAGAGATGCGGCAACGCTCCTGGGAAGGATTCTGTAGTCACCCATGATTTAGGATGGAAAGGGACCAACAGTGAGGCCGAAAAGCCCTGCTACCGGTAAAGTTGTCCCTTGCCGACTCGAGTTGTCCGCTCGTTTCATAGACAGTCTAGATACCTAACTCCACCAGGTTAAACCTAACATAACTGGAGCTTAGACATGGCTATCCCTAATAGACTGCGTTTTACTTGTATCACATGTATTTTTGACTTAGTAGGGCTCGACCCAGGGGTCGGGTCCGTCTAGGCCAGGTGTCACCACTTGAGACCATTATGTACATTTTATGTGCTACTTGTTGCATTATAGGAAATGCCATATCGGATGTTGACCGGCTTTTGAGTGAATTAATTGATCTGAAAAAAGGGGGTTAAATAAAACATGAACTACGTGATGATCTGATTCATGGAAAACGTAGGCAACCCTCGGCGGGTGCGATCAAATATTTTTTTTTCAAGATTCAAGTTTCAAGTAACAATTTTAAGATGTTGGCATTAAATAATGAAAAATTAATTCACCAAAGCCGGGATGAAACAAGAGGGTTTTCCTAAGTCCATTTCAGGAAGAAAATTACTTAGGTGCATGACATTTGAGTTAGTTATGAATATATCAATTTTTTTTAAAAGCTCTAAATCCTAACATATTTGTTTCTGTTTCAAAGAGAGAGAGAATAAGGTGGTTGGTTGTGGTTAAGCTAGCCTCTCACCCGTACAACACAAGGTATAAAGGAAAAAGGAAGATAACTCGGAAAGATGGAACAGAATCTGACAATGAACAAGGTCGAGATCCGTTAGTTCCACAAGAGTTCGCATCTTTGGAGGAGAATAGGTTATTGAAGCAACAAATTGCGGAAATGTATCAGGCCTGGGAGAATGGACAAGCCCCGCCTTCCTCGATTCCTGGCCTTTCAGACGCAAATCATCCTAGTTCTACTCAAGCCCAAGTCGACGATCTACTTTATCCGCCTGGATTTGGTCCATACGTTAATGTGTCTAGCGCTGCTGGCACATCCACCATGCGTCCTCCAAATCCATCATTCACAAACAACTCGCTTTTTATTCCGGCCGTGACAACTAATATAAATCCTCCATCAATGATGCAGAAGCCTATCAACGAACTAAATCATGATCAAGTCTATCCGCCTGAATTGGCATTCAAACCCGTAAATTCATATCAGCCCACTCATCAGCCTGAGTCTCATATCGTGATTGAGAAGGCTATTATGAATGAAGAACGAGAAGATATAGTTAGAAAAGTGAGGAGTCTGAAGAAGAGTATGAGAAATATACAAGGATTGGGAGGACACAAAAGCGTCTCTTTCAAAGACCTGTGTATGTTCCCTAATGTTCATTTGCCAATAGGGTTCAAGACCCCAAAATTCGACAAATATAGTGGTCATGGTGACCCAGTGGCCCACTTAAAAAGGTATTACAATCAACTCAGAGGAGCAGGAGGGAGAGAGGAGCTTCTTATGGCCTATTTCGGAGAAAGTCTGACGGGAATAGCCTCCGAATGGTTTATCGATCAAGACATCTCCCATTGGCACATTTGGGATGATATGGCTCAAGATTTTGTACAACAATTTCAATACAATCTCGATATTATCCCTGACCGCACTTCTCTTGCTAATATGAAGAAAAAACCATCTGAAAGTTTTCGAGAGTTTGCCATAAAATGGAGAGAACAGGCATCTAGAGTCAATCCGCTACTGAAGGACCAAGAATTGATTGACTTGTTTCTCCAAACTCAAGAGTCCGATTATTTTCATCATTTACTAGCCGCGGTTGGTAAACCTTTCACTGAAGCAATAAAAATTGGGGAAATAGTGGAGAATGGCATCAAATCAGGAAAGATCATGAGCCAAACCGCCCTCAGGGCCACTACACAAGCCATTCAAAGTGGATCAGGTAGTTTCGGAAATCGGAAAAAGAAGGAGGAAGGATCCATGATGGCATCAGTACCAGGCAATGCCCAAAGGGGACGAAACTCCCCTTACGTTCATGTCCAACAAGGACAACCCAGCCCTCCTCAACATTATTATACACCTCAACCTGCTGCTCTTAATTCTCAAGCGTATGCCCGACCTCCTCAGCGTCCACAATGGAGGGCACCTGCTCCATAAGGTTTTCGTCCACGGCAGCCAAATTTACAAGCCCCTCATAATCCGTATGTTCCGGCAAACTATACAAGAGAACAGAGGCCAAAGGAAAACTTCACCCCAATTGGAGAATCATATACGAGCCTGTTGCAGAGATTGGTCAAATTAGGATGGATTGAACCTGTTTTGCCTTTCAAAGTGGATCCGAATGCAAGTTGGTTTGATCCTAATGTAAGGTGTGAGTACCATTCTAACGTCCAAGGTCACAGTACCGAAAATTGTTGGAGTCTGAAAAGAGCCATCGAAAAGTTAATCGAAAGCAAGGCAATCGTAATACAAAAAGAAGAAGCACCAAATGTCACCGATAATCCACTTCCTAATCACAGTAACACACACGTCGTGGGGATGATTTTTAATGATAGAGACTACAGGACAACAAGCCAAGAAGTGATGGAAATAGGCACCGTGAAGGAGAACCCGGTGAAGCACTGAAGTGTATCCAAAGAGAACCACTGATCATGAAAGGAGCGAGTTTCATTATAAGACCCCGAGATTCAGAAAAGATGGTATTGTATGTTCCTGTAAAGCTAAAGGGAATAGCACAAGATGGACCAAAACTATATGTTTCGAGTGGTCCCGCAGGGTTCGACCAACAGCGCAACAACACGAGAGAGATAACAGAGCCAATTGTCATAAGACACGCAGCACAGCTCCCAGTGACAAGCTTGAAAACCATCCCAGGGAACTACAACAAAACCACGGTGATGTACAAAGGAAAAGAGGTCATGGAAGAAACAAACGGAACGGGGGGTTTGACTCGATCAGGAAGATGCTATGTTCCAGAAGAATTAAGGAGACCAAAACAGTTTATAGATAGTCAAGGGCTAATGAAAAAACCTGTCACAAACGAAGAGGCTGAGGAATTTCTGAAGAAAATGAAAACCCAAGACTATTCCATTGTCGATCAATTGAGAAAACCCCCAGCTCAAATCTCATTATTATCCCTGCTGCTACATTCTAAAGAACATTTTCAGGCATTGATTAAGTTGTTGAACGAAGCATACGTCCCGAAGGAAACTACGGTATGTCAAATAGAAAGGATGGTTCATAGAATATTTGAAGCAAATAGAATCACTTTCACTGATGATGAGTTACCCACAGAAGGTTCTGGTCGCAATAAGGCTTTGCATCTGACTATAAAATGTGAAAGATATTACATAAAAGGGGTAATGATCGGTGGAGGTTCAGGAGTAGATATTTGTCCTCTCTCTACTCTGCAAAAATTAAAAATCAGTCTAGATAGGATTCGGTCCAATAATGTATGTTTTCGGGCTTTTGATGGTGCAAAACAAGACACAATTGGTGAGGTATATCTTGCTTTGGTTATTGGACCAGTTGAGTTTACAATCACCTTTCAAGTAATAGATATGGATACTTCCTACAACCTACTTTTAGGAAGACCATGGATCCACATGGCCAGAGCCATACCTTCTACTTTGCATCAAGTAGTTAAGTTTGAACACGACAATCAGGAAATCATTGTACACGGGGAGGATGGCCTTCCCATACATCGAGATCCTTTTGTACCCTGTATCGAAACAAAAGGGGGTTGTGAATCTTTCATTTATCAAGCCTTTGAAATTGTGACAACTGGTCAAGTCATGGAAGGCACGCCGATTCCAGGGCCTCAACTCTCTTCTACTTCAATCATGGTGGCTAGCCAAATGCTATAAAATAGTTATGAACCAGGAAAAGGATTAGGGGTTTCGCTGCAAGGAATTATAAACCCTGTAGATCCATGTGGTAGCCACAACTCCTTTGGCTTAGGATTTAAGCCTACCGCAGTAGATAGAAAATGGGCAAAAGAGCAGAAGAAGAAGGCTTGGAAATTGACAAGTCCGGTTCCACACATTAGCCAATCTTTCACGAAAGCTCAAAGGAAGAAAATCAATACCCATATGCTAACAAGGATGTGGATGAAATATGTCAAGGTCTCAAGGAAATGTTTTATGAAATAAACATGGTTCAGATGGGTGAAGGCCCTAGCCATACAGATGTGCAGTTTGTCGGGCCAAATATCAAACTCACTAACTGGGAAGCCACTCCTCTCCCCACAAGGAAGGAGTCTTGGTAGTTTATTTTGTTGTTTCGTTTTTCTTTCTTTTATATTTTGGACCATTCTCAGGGTGGTAGTCCACATAGTTTAGTTGCTTTCATGTTAACCCTCCTATCCTTTCTGATTCAACTAAATGAAATTCAAGTTTTCTAGTAAATTTATATTTTCTTCCCTCTTTTAATTTTTATTATTTTTATCTTATTTCAGTTATGTTAATACTGGCTCCGATAACATGGCATGTACGTGGAGTTCACATTTAGATCCTAAAATGTTGTCTAATCTTGAATCAGCAAACCAAACGGTAGATGAATACGATGAAGGTGAAGCTGATAAGGAAGTCAAAAAAGGATTGGATCAATTTGAGGATAAGCCCAAACCCAATTTAAATGACACCGAGATAATAAACTTGGGAATTGGTGAGGAGGTTAGAGAAATAAAAATAAGTATTCATGCGGATCAGAATATCAGAAATGAGATTTTGATCGAGTATAAGGATGTTTTTGCTTAGTCTTATGATGATACGCCGGGTCTAAGCACGGATTTGGTGGTCCACAAACTGCCTACATTCCCTGACTTTTCACCGGTCCAGCAAAAGCAAAGAAAGTTTAAAACTGACGTGAGCGACAAAATCAAGGAGGAAATCATGAAGCAATTGAATGCGAACGTGATCAGGGTCGCTCAGTACACCACATGGTTGGCTAATGTGGTGCCTGTACCCAAGAAAGATGGGAAAATCAGAGTTTGTGTTGATTATAGGGATTTGAACAAAGCAAGCCCTAAAGATAACTTTCTGCTGCCCAATATTCATATCCTTGTTGATAATTGTGTCAAACATGAGATCCAATCTTTCGTGGATTGTTATGCCGGATATCACCAGATCTTGATGGATGAAACGGATGCAGATAAGACTGCTTTCACCACCCCGTGGGGTACTTATTGCTACAGGGTCATGCGGTTTGGTTTAAAGAATGCGGGAGCTACGTACATGAGAGCTATGACTACTATTTTTCATGACATGATGCACAAGGAAGTAGAAGTATATGTTGATGATGTCATTATAAAGTCTAAGACACGATTCGATCACGTAGTTGACTTGATGAAATTCTTCGAAAGGTTGCGAAAGTATAATCTTAAGCTCAATCCAGCCAAGTGTGCATTTGGAGTTCAATCCGGAAAACTTTTGGGTTTCATAATTAGCCGCAGAGGCATTGAATTGGACCCCGCCAAGGTAAAATCCATTCGAGAATTACCGCCTCCGAAGAATAAAACTGAGGTCATGAGTTTTCTTGGAAGGCTGAATTATATAAGCAGATTCATTGCTCAGCTCAGCACTACATGCGAACCGATATTTAAGTTGCTTAAAAAGGATGCTACTATCCAATGGACAGACGAATGTCAAGAATCATTTGATAAGATTAAAGAATATTTGGCAAATCCTCTTGTGTTGGTCCCACCGGAACTTGGTAGGCTTTTATTTCTATATCTATCAGTGATGGACAATTCTCTTGGTTGTGTTTTAGGACAGCATGATATCATAGGAAAAAAGGAACAAGCAATCTATTATTTGAGAAAAAAGTTCACAAGTTACGAGGTAAAATATACTCTTCTAGAAAAGACATGTTGCGCCCTAACTTGGATTGCTCTGAAGTTGAAGCACTATCTTTCGTCCTACAAAACCTACCTCATATCTCGAATGGACCCTTTAAAGTATATTTTTCAAAAACCTATGCCCACAGGCAGATTGGCGAAATGGCAGATTTTACTTACAGAATTTGACATTGTGTACGTTACTCGTACCGCTATGAAAGCGCAAGCATTGGCCGATCATTTGGCAGAGAACCCAGTTGACAATGAGTATGAGCCTTTGCGAACTTACTTTCCTGATGAAGAGATAAATTCAATTGAGAAAGAAGTTCAAGATGATATGTATGCATGGAAATTATATTTTGACGGGGCAGTCAATGTCAAAGGAGTAGGAATTGGGGCGGTTCTTGTCTCACCGACCGGGCATCATCATCCCCCCACAGCACGACTCCGTTTCTTTTGCACTAATAACACAGCAGAATATGAAGCTTGCATCATGGGGTTAAATATGGCAATAAATCTGGATGAACACAAGCTAATGGTGTTGGGAGATTCCGAATTACTCATTCGACAAATTCAAGGTGAATGGGAAACGAGAGATATCAAGCTCATTCCATACAAACAGTTCTTAAAGGACCTTAGCAAAAGGTTCAAGTCTATCGAGTTTAGACATATCCCCAGATCCCATAATGAGCTGGCTGATGCCCTGGCTACCCTAGCTTCCATGCTCCCGTACCCAGGAAATACGCATCTCGACCCATTAGAGATACAGATACGAGATCAGCATGGCTATTGCAATATAATTAACGCAGAGCCAGATAACGAACCCTGGTACTATGATATCAAATGCTTTCTAAAGTAAAAAGAATATCCAACACACGCCAATGCAGATCAAAAGAGGACTATTAGGCGGCTTGCTAATGGGTTCTTCTTAAGTGGGGAGATCCTGTACAAACGAACCCCAGACTTGAACTTGTTGAGATGTGTTAATATTCAGAAAGCTGAAAGAATCATGAATGATGTACATTCGGGGGTATGTGGTTCGCATATGAATGGCTATGTTTTAGCGAAGAAGATTATGCGAGCAGGATATTATTGGTTAACTATGGAGCAAGATTGCTTTCTCTTTGTTCGCAAGTGTCATCAGTGTCAAATTCATGGTGATTTGATTCACTCGCCACCTTTAGAGCTGCATCCTATGTCTGCTCCTTGGCTATTCGTCGCTTGGGGCATGGATGTAATCGGTCCAATAGAACCAAAAGCTTCTAATGGGCATCGATTCATACTGGTCGCTATTGACTATTTCACTAAATTGGTAGAAGCTGCTACTTTCAAATCAGTCACGAAGAAAATAGTAGTGGATTTTGTTCATTCGAACATCATATGTCGTTTTGGTATACCAAAGTCCATTATCACAGACAATGCAACCAATCTCAATAGTCATCTAATGAAGGAGGTTTGTGAGCAATTCAAGATCGTGCATCACCATTCTACCCCTTACCGTCCTAAAGAAAATGGAGCCGTTGAAGCAGCAAACAAGAATATTAAGAAGATTCTTAGGAAAATGGTCCAAGGATCTCGACAGTGGCATGAGAAATTACCGTTTGCTCTTTTAGGATATCGTACAACTATCCGTACATCGACTGGCGCAACTCCTTATTTACTAGTCTATGGGACTAAAGTTGTGATACCCGCAGAAGTCAAAATTCCCTCGCTTCGAATCATTAGTGAAGCCAAAATTGACGATACTGAATGGGTCAAGTCTAGACTAGAACAACTATCGTTAATAGATGAAAAAAGGTTGACGGCAGTTTGCTTTGGTCAATCATACCAGCAGAGGATGGCGCGAGCTTACAATAAGAAGGTGCGTCCTAGAAAATTCGAGGCCAGCCAACTTGTTGTAAAATGCATCCTTCCACGCCAAGAAGAGGCTAAAGGAAAGTTTGCTCCAAACTGGCAAGGCCCATACATAGTTAAACAAGTATTATCAAGTGGAGCTTTGCAACTTGCGGATCTGGACGGAAAAATGACAGAAAAAGCTATCAATGCCGATTCAGTCAAAAGATATTATATTTGACACACTTGTGCTTAACATTCTCAAATTGAGATGACGAAAGGCCATCATTCTACTTAACCAAATGTCATTAATCCCTTGTCAGCCCTTCGAGCCTTATTTACCTTTCCTTGCTTACCCTCTTTGGAGTCAAAAAAAAAAAATTAAAAAAAACATGCGTTACCATTGAACTACGTTCGACCTGATTCCTAAATGGATACGTAGGCAGCCCTATCTTGGGGTTCGGTCCGACAAAAAAAAAATCTTAGTATTTAAAAAAAAAAAAGGATGAGATATATATCCTATTGTCACTTTTATATGGCTCTCAAGTTGTAATCTACCCTAAAAATGTTTTTTCCTTTGTCCATTAAAGACCTTCCGATCAATTTTTGAGAATGTCAAGCCTTGTGTGATATATATATATATATATAAAAAAAAAACTTGTAGGTGAAAACCCATGGAGGCACCACAAGATATAAAAAAAAAATAAAAAAAAAATCTTATTGGTGAAAATCCTCAGGGGCGCCATAAGACAATGATGAACGAGACAATCCAAATTAGAGAGGTCAATTGAGAAAATCTCAGAAGGAATGACTTTAGTCAAACAAAGTTTATCATGACAGGACAAAGATTAAGAAGGTTGATTTGATTTGATTGAAAGGTGCAGCCTAATTCGAGATTAGACAGTTTTGAAAGATCAAATATCTACTCCAAATTGTGTGTCATGCGTTATTGAAGTCAATATACACCTCCAAATAAGTTTTTTACTTTACTGGTAGAAATAATTTCTATTCAAACATAATTCTTTTATTCCTTCTTTTGATTTTTCCTTATTTCATTTTTACACGTTTTTATGGGTAAGTCTCACACCAAATA
This sequence comes from Capsicum baccatum var. pendulum, assembly GCA_030864225.1. Taxonomy (NCBI): domain Eukaryota; kingdom Viridiplantae; phylum Streptophyta; class Magnoliopsida; order Solanales; family Solanaceae; genus Capsicum; species Capsicum baccatum. Next base: position 34,812,568 of record CM061560.1, read on the forward strand.
CAGAATAAAGAAAAACGCACAAAATTGACCATGGATCCCAGTGAAATTGAGCAGAGATTATTCGGCATTCACCACCTTGACAAGGACAGAGAGCCAGTTAAGATAAGTGTTACGAGTGAAGCATTTGAAAATGAAGATCAGAATCGTACTGAAACAAACAAAAATACAGCAGAATGTGAAAGACGAAGATTCAAGCTCGCCAACTAATTAACTTAATCAACTGTATCAAGTTGGGGCAAGGATAAGGCAAACCTCCAAGGGACTCAAGGTCACAAACCAACTACCAAGTTTAAAACTCACAATTTTTCTTTCTCTTTGCTTGAACAGGGGCAAAGCAAGCTTGTGAAGTTTAGTGAAAAAAAAACAAGTATAGCAAGATAAGTCTTCTTGAATTTTCTCCTTTTTGTTATACTCGTATAATTCTAAGTTCATATCAATATAATAATAATAATAATAATAATAATAATAATAATAATAAAACTCCTCATATTCAAGGCTAGGGCATTTTTTTTTCTTTCTAACAAAGAAAAAAATCCTAATCTTTTTCGTCTTCATAGGGCACCATCCCCTAGTTGGCATCTTATCTCGTCTTCATAGGGCGTCATCCCCTAGTTGACATCTTTTCGTCTTCATAGGGCGCCATCCCCTAGTTGACATCTTATTTCGTCTTCATAGGGCACCATCCCCTAGTTGACATCTTATCTCGTCTTCATAGGGCGTCATCCCCTAGTTGACATCTTTTCGTCTTCATAGGGCAACATCCCCTAGTTGAGATCTTATCTCGTCTTCATAGGGCGCCATCCCCTAGTTGACATCTATCTCTTCTTCATAGGGCGCCATCCCCTAGTTGACATCTTTTTGTCTTCATAGGGCACCATCCCCTAGTTGACATATTCTTCATCTTCATAGGGCGTCATCCCCTAGTTGACATCTTATCTCGTCTTCATAGGGCACCATCCCCTAGTTGACATCTTATCTCGTCTTCATAGGGCGCCATTCCCTAGTTGACATCTTTTCGTCTTCATAGGGCACCATCCCCTAGTTGACATCTTATTTCGTCTTCATAGGGCACCATCCCCTAGTTGACATCTTATCTCATCTTCATAGGGCGCCATCCCCCAGTTGACATCTTTTTCGTCTTCATAGGGCACCATCCTCTAGTTGACATCTTATTTCGTCTTCATAGGGCACCTTCCCCTAGTTGACATCTTATCTCGTCTTCATAGGGCGCCATCCCCTAGTTGGCATTTTAGGAAATAAATCTTCCTATTTTTCTTCTTCATGTCTTCAAAGGGCATGACAATCCCTAGTCACATTTTTAGGAGCAAAAATCCTAATTTTTTTTCATGCATTTATTAGGCATAACTTCCTTTGGTTGCACTATTAAGAATAGGGTTCTTATTTTATCGCGCTTCTAGACTAAATTTCTACCCATTCATTTATTTATTCATCTTAAAACTAGAGTATAGTTTTTCTAATAACTCACAAAATTTTCCTAGTGTAAACTGGGGCAGAAAATTTTGTTTGTTTTGTTTCGTCTTCTTTGATGGATTGCAGGTTTTTCTGCAAGGTTTATCCAAGAATGGAATTTCATCTCCGATCAGAATATAGAAGAATGATCAGGTTGAAGATAGTTAGAGTCAGCTCTGTATCTGTAGCGGCCCAACATCTCAAGAGACATCTTTTTAACTTCTGATAAGGAGAATAAGCATCCAAAGTATTCTATGAACTATTCTTTGGCAGAGTGTCAATAGCTCAATCCAAGTTGCAGGTTCAAATCTCAAATCCTAACTTCAAGATCAAATCTTGAGATCGAGGTACCCACCAGAAGAAGGTGAGGCGATAACTGAAGATCCAAGAGGAGGATCTGAAGCAACGAGATCAAGACAAATAGGATAAATAGGATCTTGTATCTTTCATTTTTAGTTTCATTTTTCTTTTTCTGATGTAAGAAAAGGAGCAACGAACCGGAAACTCAACGGGACCTCAACTAGACTCTCCAATTCATCCACTCATTCCTACACCTATTTGAACTACACGTGACCTGATTCTCTTATAACCCGAGATATGTAGGATGCCCAAAGTCAGGGCTCGGTCACACCTCTTTCCCACTTATTTACGTATTAATATTGAATAAAGGGTTGAGCCAAAAATTAGTCATGTTTACTTCTTTGCTTGAAAATTCTTCATATTTCCAAGCAAAGAGGGGCATTCTGTAAACACCTAATTTTTGACTCAAACCTAATAATTTTATACCATTTTAATGTTCAATTAATTTTATTTTATTTTATTTTTTTTTTATTTTTAGGCATTTTAAACTTATCTTATTTTGAGGTTCGTTAAAAATTTTGAAAACTACAAAAATAGAGTCACATTTTAAATAAGTTTTTATTTTATTTGTTTATTTATTTAAATATATATATATATATATATTTGTTTTCTTCTTTCAATTTTTAATAAAGAATGTTGTGATATTAATATTTCTTAACCATATTTCTAAGACTAGATAATTAACTTATCTTGTATTTTGTTAGTTTAAATAGATTTTATTATTTTTATTTTATTTAAAAATTAATTAAAAAAAAAATCCTAAACTACCCAAACCACCCACAAATCCCACTCCTATCCCATTACCTCCCCCCACAAACCCACACACACACGACAAGCACACACACACGACACAAGCACACTACTATATATATATATAACACATGCACACATGCACGGATGAAGAAAAAAAAGAAGAAAAGGAGAAGAACACATACGGGAAGCAAGAAAAAAAATAACTGAAGAAAAGAAAAAGAGTGTGAAGGAGAAATCAAGTTGGAGGTTTCGGGTTCCATTCGTGACTCCATGTTCATGGTTCTTAAAAGTTAGCGATTGTCAGCTTTTCCATGTTGTAGATTATTGCGTCTTCTCTTTTGTTGTGAAATTATTTTTTTTTCCACAAGAGGTAACCCTCAATCTCTCTTGAATAGTTTAATGCCTTAATTGTGTGGGACTTGATTATGAAATTATGAAATTGCTCAGAATTGGTTTGTGTTTAACTTGTCAATATTTTCAAATTTTTATCCCGTTAGATTTAGTATAAATAGATAGGATAATCCGTTGCGTATTACAAGTTTAAGCCAAATCACCGTCTAAATCTATGCTTATCTTTATATTTTGTTTTCTTAATGATGACATGTGTTTAACTTGATCGGTTGTAGATAATATCAAAATTTGCTACATAACCTGCTCCAGACAAAGTTCCAATTAGTGGGTCTTATTACTCTTTTTCTTCAATAAGTATAAGAAGGAAGAAGAAAAGATTAAATAAAAATGGAAGAGATTCTTTTTAAAAACACAAAAAAAAGGAAAAAAAAAAAGGAGCAGTAATGCAATTACTAGAAAGATTCTTCTTAGTAAGTATAAAACTATACAGTAATTAGGGTTTGTTGTTTGCATAATTAACGATAGTTGCTTCTAAAAAATAAACCTATTTATTTAATGCTTTACAATATAGTAATGCTTGTTTTGTTCAATTTAATTTGTTCTTTGGGAAATTTGTATCCATTGAAAATGGGGACGAGCCATAAATGCCGCAAAGGCACGAGAAATATACCAACACTCGTGGTGAGGCCGAAAAGTGCTACTATCGGTAAGCCACACATCAATGCAGTTTTAAGTAATTTAAAATAAACTAAAAGCGGGAGGCAAACAACTTTTAGGTTAACAAATATTATAAATCCAAAACAAAAAAAAAATTAACTTAAGCGAGACGTAAGTCATTAAAGCGACCGTGCTAGAACCACGGGACTCGAGGGGTGTCTAACACCTTCCCCTCGGTCAACAGAATTCCTTATCCGAATTTCTAGTTCACAGACCAGAAAAAAAATGAAAATTAAAGAGTTATTTCCTTTTGAATAGGGATTCAATAAGGTGACTTGGAACACCCAAACTCAATTCCAAGTGGCGACTCTGTAGATAAAATAATCCCTTTTCAAAACGTCACTTTAATTGGAAAAACCCATTTTTCTAAAACTAACTCCCTAGCGGGGTCGGATGCGGTGGAAAAACCCGGGGGTGTGACATGGTTATAGTAGGTGTTGAACCTCCTTCGATTAAGTTTTCTTTGAATATGGAACCCCCTTCGTTGAAATCTTGATTCCACCTCTGGTTGGTGAGGAGGAATTTAAATACTGTGGAAGGCAGTACCATCTTGGCCATAGAGTTATCTGAATAATAGGTGACTCAAGTGATAAATTATTGTCAATGATAAATAGCAGCACTTTCAACAGAAGATAGAACCAAACAAAAACATGAATGAAATACATAGTGTCTAAAAATAGATCGCCGAGATATTTGTTGGAGATTCAAGTTATGCCTTATTGAGTCAATATTGAAGCATTAAAAAGTAAATATTTAGAGAATATCTTTATCAGTCAAACCTATCCGAAAAAATAGCTTGCCAAGATGTCTATTGGAGATTTAGTTTCTATCTTTTTGCTTCAAAACACTCAAAACTGAGAAATCAAGAACCAAATAGTCAAAAAAATATCTTTAACAATCAAATCAGCCTAAGAAAGCGAATATCGAGATCTCTGGAAGATTTGACTTGTGCCTTTTTTCATCTAAACTGAACAATAAAGAAACAAACTTTACCGACGACAAAATAAATTTTAAAAGCTAGATTCAATATATAGAAGTATAGAGAGAGAGAGAGACATAGTAGAGAGAAAATCTTATCAATCGAATCCTTCCAGCGGTAAAAAGAGATTTTCGAGATTGATAACATTAATATCCGAACTTTTATCAATATTTATAGTTTTACGACAAACCATATTTAGTAGAAATGTTAATGAAAAAAATCATAGAAGTGTTCCATACTTACTCTTTCGGACATCACACACAAACTACACCACATTTCAAAGAGAAAAGTGGAGACAACTTTGATTACAAATATCACAAGCTTCATATTAAACAAACAATTAAACCAAAAAAAAAAAAAAAAAAAACTAAAAATCTTCCTAAATTACTCTTATAAGAAAATCACAAATTGAGTTAGTAGTATTTTTCTTATGAGAGGAAAAGCTATGACATGACAAATAAATCTTTTATTACAATTGATAAGTTATTTGAAATTTGTAATCTTCTTTGATACATAAATTATATCTGCATGAAGGTATGTCTTCATATGATTGGTGAGGAGGAATTTAAGACACAGTGAAGGACAGTACCATCATGGTCATAACGATCTGAATCGTAGATAATTCAGGCAACAAATAGCAACACTTACAACAGAAGACAAAGCCTAACGAAAATACACATGGAATATGTATCTTCCAAAAAGATATTGCCGATATGTCCATTGGAGATTCTATTTGTGTCTTATTGAGTTCAAATCTAGCAATTAAGAAGCAAATATCTGAGGAAATATCTTTACCAATCAAATTCATATGATTAAATAGTGTGTCGGTGTGTAGATTTGATTTCTACCTTTTTGACTCCAAACAAAGGAATCAAGAAGCAAATAGTCGAGAGAGTATCTTTATCAATCAAATTTGCCGTAGAAAGAGATATTTGAGATATCTGTTGGAGATTCAATTTATGCCTTTTTAATCTAAACTAAGTAATTAAGAAGCAAATTTTTACCAAGGGCAAAGAAAATTTGACAACTGGACTCATTATATGAATGTGTATGTATATACACACACATAGGAGAGGAAAAATCTTACAAATCAAATATGTCTGCCAGTAAAAAGATATTGCCGGGATGTGTGTTGAAGATTCGATATGTTCCTTTTGAGAACTTACTATTAAGAATAATATATGTTGGTATAATTTTTATTAGAAAATATTTGTTGACAAAAATTACTCTTTACCCTTTCTTTTTTCTATTCTTTTATTAGCGCAGATCAACGAATTGGATATTTTAAGCTTGTTCCGTCAACCTTCAACCCCTCAAATCAGTTTCTAAAATAAGTCAAAACTTCAATCCCAAGCCCTCATTCCCCATATTCATAACCTCCAAAATAAAGAATCCAATTTCATATCTATACCCAATGAGGAAAGAAAAAAGAAGGTGCAATGAATATTACCTTACTTTTCCATGGCTAATATAATTAAAAAAAAAAAAAAAGAGGCAAAGTAAAGAGAAGACAGGTAAGATAGGCAAAGTGCAGAGAAAATGACTTGAGAAAATATTCTATAAGGATTTGAGGGGTAAATTTGTCATTTAATAAGCTAAAGTATGTATTAAAATTCTTCGTATTACTAATACCTAGAAAATGGTGGTATTAATAATACATTGCTTAATACACAAAAGAGTGTGTAACTAATGCAAGCATTAATTATGCATGGGCTAAAAAAAATGAACCAAACAAGGTATTACTAATACACAGGAATAATGCATGCATTAAATTTTTTAACACACTCTACCAAACTATTAATAAATAAATACATTGGTAAACTTAAATTAATCTACAGGACATCTATTAATTCTTTCAACATTGCTTAACTAAAAAGGACATATAATCCATATACAATTATATCAAAAAGAAGCACAATATATTTGCCAAATTAGTGCCAAAGTAATATACGAAATATATACAATTTGTTTGCATTGCATTTCTATTAAGAACTCAGGTGATTGCTCTCTCTCTCTCTCTCTCTCTCATGAGAAACATGTTGATTGAGTGTATATCTGTATTGGTTATAGTTATTCAAACGTGCCATATTCCAAAAAAAAAAAAAATCAAAATTTTGTTTGTGATACTTATATTTGGTGTGTGCCCCATCTACCTTATCATGTTATGCAAGAATATGTTGATACCTTTTTTCAATGGAAAAAAATACTAATAGAGTTGTTAAACAGATGTTGAAATTTTGAAATTTCCTATCATGCTGAACTATCTTATCTATAACATGTAGAATTATGGTTAAGGGGTCTTGATTACACTCTGAGCATACGCATTTGCATAGTATGGTATGAGGATTAGAGTTAAATAAAAAATAGAGGACTCACTGCGTTTGCTATATCTTGAAATTATACACGCATTGAACAATATCTATATTTCTATAAGGAATAACTATAATAAATTTTAGAGTGATGCTATATATAATTTCTTTAGAATTTGTGCCAGATCTCGGAGATGCGGTCATTTTGTTAGTTTTATGTGTTTTTCTGCTACAACGTTCTACACTATGAGATAAGTTACAAAATTTTAATTTAGTGACTTTTCTTTACATAAAGAAATACAATGTCTCAATAAAACTCTTAACTTTAAAATTTTCCGCACATCACACGGGTAAGAGTACTAGTAATAGCCTAAGATGACCTTCCAAACAACAGTCAGACGCAAGATTTTACCCAAGCAGGGTTGAACTATTATAACAAATAATTTGATTTGTATATTAATTATTTGAGTTTGAGGCTGTAAAATTTGTAAGGTTTTACTTCTTGACTCAAATTTAATGTTAACCTTGTGCTATTTTTAAGCTTGTTTGCCTATTACTATATGTAAATGGGGTATTATAAAAAAAGGACAGCAGCTCAGTGCACTAAATAAACATTATATTTTAGTAAAATAACCCCTGTCTGAGTTTTATGTGGCATCTTTGGAATGATTGTGAGTCAAACTCGTTTTTTTTTTTTTTAGTAAAACTTTAATTTGTTGCCCAATTAATGTAAAGTGTATAATTAGTATTTGAAAAGAACAAAAATATATTTTTTCATAAGCTTCAAGTATTACTTGATGGCACTATCTATTTGTGGAATGGTACTCTTAATCTTGTTGGCAATAGTTATTCACATCAACATATGACTCAACCTGTTAGAGCATTCTCACATACACGTTAGGTAAGGACTTCTTACCCTCATAATGCCTCATTGCTCGTATCAGTAATGACAATAAATTTATATTTCAACTGAATAAAGTCAAAATCCATCATACTTAAATGGAATTGGACTTGTTCAGGCCATTCAAAAAAGTTAAATCTGTTGAACAAATTAATATATGAAGTAAACGAATGAAGAGGATTAAATGCAATATTGAATGTAAAAACTCACAAATTAGAAAATATTATGGATTTAGCAAAACAATAAAAGTATACCATAATTCCTTTTTGGATAAATATTACAATAGTACACTATCATAATCTAAGTGCAATTTAATATTTAATGGGTAATTAAATATTTTTAGCTAAATATATACAACATATTTGGATATAAAATATGTATTAATTTGACTAAAGAATATTATAGTTTCCCTCTTATCACCAATTACATTGTTATAATATTTGTCCTGATTTTTTCTCATCAAATTTAAATATTAATTTTCTATTGAAGGAAAATAAAAGTAGTTACATAATTACTTTTATTTTTCCTAAAAAAAATATAAAACTCTTTCATATTTGACTAACCTCTTTATTGGAAAAAAAAGTTTTGGATGAACTCTCTTCTCATATCATAACATAATAGAATCCACAATGTAGTCCTTTAAAATTTGCTAGTTTTGTTTAGGGAGGATTTTCTCTCCAAAGTTTTTATGATTTTTGTTTATATTAGTTTTCATAATATGTAGGTCAATTGGTCACAATATATATTAATTTTATATCTTATTTTTTTCATTTGATTTATCGTCTATACGATTTGCAAACTTTAAACTTTTGCATACACCGTCTCAATTTCAAACCCAACATGCATAATAATTGGTTCACCTCTGGATAAATCCTTCCTAGCAAATAATGAATGTTGATTTGTCCATTTATTTTTAGTAATAGGATTTTCATTAGTTTCATTGACGAACCGTAATTTTTTTATGTATGCATACCTTGTATCAACATATTAATTTGATTACTTTACTAACTAACAAATTATATAAACATCATTACATCAATAAGAAAATACTCCCTCCGTTTCGAAATAAGTGAATTGTTGGGGTATTTATTGGTGTTTCAAAATAAGTAAATCATTGAATTTTTTTCCAAATATTCCCTTATGATTTGACAACCAATTAACTTTTGAAAAGGTATTAGAAGGTCAATTTTTTTGGGGGGTAAAAATGGAAAGTTATGTTAAATTTATGTCATTAATATTTTTTTCTTAATATATATATATCAAAATTCATGAATTTATTTATTATAAAATGGAGGGAGTATAATCAAATTGCTTGCTTTGATTTTGACATGAGGTCCCACTCCACGTTTCATTTTCAAGGCTTGGAGGGCCAACTATTGGCTTGATTGAACTACTATTTGCGTGGTTAAAGGTAAAACACTATTCCACAGTGGGAAAATCTATGCATAAGTTATTACAATGAGTTCTATACATTAACAATTTTTTCTTTGGTAATTAAAATATCAATAACACCTATAAAGTAACGAAATATGCGAGAAATAAGGTGCGTACCTTTATTTGCCATTGGAACACGTAATTGAAGACAAACTAGGCTGATTCTTCCTCTCCTTTGCTTATGACGGCTGACAGCTTATGGGAATACGTCTTATGTTAAAGTCAGGAGAGGGGACCTAGCCTTATATTTATAGACTTAAAAGCCTTAACCTAGTGCACCCCCCATTATGGGCTCACAGGTCTACTACAGACCTACACTATTGCCAGCCCACATCAATAACATGAAATGGATACAGACCCATATGGAATCCGCATGAATACACGGCCTGTGTCTTGTCCACCAACTAATAATATCAGCCCGGTTTACTTTAACGTAATAAAAAGTTAATGCTAAGTCCACATAAAATAAATAGTTCTAACATTCTCCTTCTTGGACAACGTTAACTTTTAAAGAAAAGTTTTGGAAAACTTATTTTTATGAAAATGACTCTCGAGCTGAATAGACAGTGGCCATAAACATTTAGTGGTGGAACGCCATCTCCAACATAGTTCAGTAAAGCAAAACATCACTGTTGAACTGCAACAGTACTTGCATCAATCAACGACACAAGATCAGCCCACAATTACAAACATTGAAGTTTCGTAGATATAAACCAAATAATGTAGCAGTGTAGCAAGAAATAGCCAACATAGACTCCAAATCAAGGCTATTTCATTGTTAGTCCTTCAAACGATTTTTCATATCAATATGTACGCTTAAAATCAACATGCGTACCATAGAAAAATCGTCACCGCGATTTTCTGTTACAACATGTGTGAGCACTAAAATAACATGTGCTCCACCAAAAAATCTTGATTTTCAAGGTTCAACATGTGCAACATATTACATGGTGCAACAACTAGAAAATTCACAAGGTAGAATGATATACCATATATGTCTCCAAAAGAAAGATTCAATAAAACAACAATATGATCTTATCAATATGAGACATAACAAACACGTAAGGCAAAAGCCTTAATATAATAAAACAATATTAAAGTGTGCACAATAATAATCAACAATATAAAGAGTGAGATGAACTTACTCCCACTGATCTTAAGATAAATGCAATGATCAATCTTGTTTTCCACAACCCCCATAAAAGTGATAATATCTGTAACTTCTAGTACCACTGTCGAGAAGATTGCTTCAAGCCATAGATATATTTTTTCAACTTACACATGAGATGCTCAGTGCCTTTTCCAAAAAAGAAAAATTTTGGGGTTGTTGCATGTAAACCTCTTCATTAAGATCACCATTCAAAAGACTGTCTTTACATCCATCTGATGTACCTCAAGATCAAAGGTTCTCATTTATTGCCTATTCTCTGCGTATCTACCATAGTACTCACCCCTTCGATCAGACCTCACTTTTTTTAATGACCTTTCCCAGTTGTTTCTGTACTTTAGTTTTAAACTCTTTGAACATTTCAAGAGAATCTGATTTCTCTTTAATAAGAAGAACATAACCATATCCAAGAAAGGCATCAATGAATATGATAAAATAACTTGAACCACATATTATGGTAGAATACAGACCACTTATGTCTGAGTGAATGATTTTCAACAAATCAGAACTACGAGTAGCATTCTTTTTTTTTCTGATCAACTTTCCTTTAATGCAATCAATACATGTTTTCTATGTCCCTAAATCAAGAGAAGGTAAAATATTAGATTTAATCAATTTATCAACTCTATCCTTAAATATAGGACCTAAATGCCTATGCCACAACATGCCTGATTTTTTGTTTAAAATTATCGTTTAGACCCAACAATTTCAGAACTAAAAGAGTTGTATTCAAAATTAGAATTCAAAAAAATTTTAAACAAACCACCAGATAGTATTCCATGACCAACAACTTGAGAGTTCAGAAACAAATTATTTTTTTTTAATTAAGAGAAGCAAAATCATAATCAAATTAAATTTATTCATTAGATCTCCGGTCTCAGGTTTATTGGATACAAAATACTTTTCTTCCACTTGGGCAAGAAGCCTTTTGGCTTCGATAGTTTCAAGCAAGCCACTTTTGAGGTGCTCAGCAATCAATCTTCTAAAGGTATAGATGCATAACCTATTAGATCTATCCTACTTAGCATAAAATTCTTTTTCAACAGCTATACTAGAATTAGTAAGAGCTGGAGGCTCATCCTCATGCAAGACTTGAGCTATGTCAGTCATGCCCAAAGCAAATTCAATATCTTCTTTCCATCACTTAAAGTTAGAGCGCGATAGAACCATAACCTCAGCATTGTTATTGTTCAAATAAATAGTAACTTTTCATAATATAACATGAATAAATTTATCAATATAGCAAGGCAAAATAATAATAATCTTATCACACCGATGAGTCCCGCAGCATCAACAAGTAGCCCCCCTTTGGACAGGGCAAGAAACTATTTTCAATATTAGAAACCTATCCCCTTTGGGCAAATAAATTTACTAAAATCAAAAAATATTTTCACACAATGGGGCTCATCACAATACTAATTTAAAACACACAATAAATCTCCTTTGAGCAGATCATTGTATGTTCTAACTTAGTGATATCCCTTAAAATAGATTAAACAAGTCTCGTAAAGCAAAGTAAATAGGTCACTTTGGTGTACGCTATGTATCCTAATTTACAAAACAAATTCAATCTCAGAAATTCAACATGCCATTGCTTAATTTGCTCATGTGACAAAGTAAGTAACCACACAATTAAAAATATTATAAATTTAATTTAGTTATAATTCAAATGAAACCAAATTCAAATAAAATAAATAAATAAATAAATAACAATTAGACATCTTTTATAAACAATAGCTTAATTTTTATTTTATTTTTTTATAAAATAAATAACTTTTTATATTATTTAATCTTAGCATATAGTTTAGCCGACTTTACTTCAGCCAATATCAAAAATAAATAAAATTAACACTCTGTAAACAAGAAATGCAGCGGAAAAACACTTGAATAAGGCACATCTTCGATAGAATCTTTCTCAACATCATTTTTGGGACACAAGTCTAGGCTTAACTTATCACCTTTCACCACAGGGACATCACCAAGCTTATAATTTTTTATTTGAAATCTTTTCAAAATACGATCAATATAAGCCTTTTGTGAAAGCCCTAATAACTTACGAGATCTATCTCGTCGAATCTCAATGCCCAAAACAAACGATGCCTCTCCTAGATCTTTCATATCAAACATTTTGTTCAATGAATATTTAGTTTCATTCAACAGTCCCAAATTATTACTAGCAAGTAAAATATCATCAACATAAATGATAGCAAAATCTACCATAACATAAATGTCAACTCAAGAGATAATATCACCATAAGATTGAAACAATAAGGCGAATAGTCCAATGACAAATGAATAATAATATTAAATACTTCAACTGACCCAATCAAATGACTCAACAACACCCATATTCTAAACATGATGCATAAAAACTATGGGTCTTATCCCCTTGGTTAGTGAATCAGCAAGCATCAAATCAGTAGGTATATGTTCAATCACATTGTCCTCCCTTTTAACTATGTTATTGGTCCCAGGATAATCAGTCTGATCTTTACCATGATTTTGTTGTCCTGGCCCTTCTTAAAAGTATGATTATTAGATCTTTCAAACTTCCTAGGTCCCTTGCTTGGAATCATGAGAATCTAACATGGCAACCTCATCTTTCTCATTTTTAATTTTTCCCTCTTCAACAACACGTTTAGAGATGAGATCATTGATCGATCAAGATTTATCCTAAGTATTATAGACAGTTTTCATTTGGCTAAACTCAGCAGGCAAAGAGTTAAGAGCAGAGTGAACAATGTAAATATCATGAAGAGTTATTTCAAGAGTTTTTAATTTGGACTGAATGTGGACCATCTTAAGTATGTAATCTCTAACATCCCCAGTAAAGTCATACCTCATCCCTGCAAATTTATTCATTACATGCCACATCATAAGCATGATAATGAACACCCAAAATATTTAAACATCACATGAGGAGTTCTTATTTCAAAACACATGAAAACTTATACTTTATCATAGGGTGGTTTCATCAATCACATGTACATTCTTTATTAGAAAACATGAGCATTTGTAAATCAAGGAAAACCCTCTCATTCGTTCATAAAACAATGACAATCCATAACATTGTTAGTACATTGAATTTCATATATAACAAGAGAGGTAATCACACAAATCATGCTCTCATATAACTTTTCAAACTAATAACACATGTACACATTAAAACAATTCAAGTTTAGAAAAAACAACCTCATAGTTTATATAAGATTTCATCGTAAAACGGGGCTTACAATGCATACTCTTCAACAATTTCAAAATGCATCTCGTGTACGAAATTAAATACCTTAAATGCTTATTTAATTGATAAATTTATGCCCACAGAGTTTAGGATAGTCCCACATACAAGAATTTTTGCATTTTAATATTCAATAGGACAGTAGAACCTGTATCCTTTAGAATGAGTTGGATAACCAATGAAAAACAACGCGAGGTTCTAGTTTCAATTCTATATATCTTTACCTCTGCAGGAGGTCCCCAAACTCGAAAATGATTGAGTTTTCTATTTGCCCACAGCTCAAAAAGGGTTTTAAGGACTGACTTGGAAAGCATACAATTAAGAATCTACATAGATGTTTTAATAGCTTCACCCTAGAGGAACTCAGGTAAGTTAGATCTACTCATCATACTTCTTATCATGTCTTTTAAAGTATGATTTTGCCTTTCAAAATAGTGAAAAAATTGTGAAATAATTTTAATTTGCAAATACTATCAATACACTTTAAAACATATTTCTTTACTTTTGAAAAGGTATAAAACAGCGGAAAACTTTGTCAATAAAGACAATCATTTTTTTGCAATTACAGCTCCAGACAATTTTCTTTTAAACTAACAGCACTTCGTTGATTAATTTCCACATCAAACGAAAATAACTATTCCATTACCCTCAACAATAACCCCTAAAACTCGAAAAACATGCCACAATTTCTAAAAACTAAATCCAATTGATTTGATTTCATCCACTTTCCCAAATTCAATTGATTAGGCCATCGACTGACTCTTAATCATAGGTACACCCTTTTAATATAGAATAAAGTAGTGTGCAGCAATCGGAACAAAGTCAACAGTCAAAAGGAAAAGGAAAATTGTTTCTGATTTAGGTTTAAGATGGAGTGCGTCACTATCATTATTTTCAATTATTTTTCTCATAAACTGAGCAATAGGGTCCAAGATCTATGTGAAAATCTTTGATACCAAGTGTTAAATCAATATAGAAACACACCACAGGTTAACATAAATCAAGAACACCTATAAAGTAACGAAATATGTGAGAAATAAGGTGTGTACCTTTGTCCGCCATTGGAACATATAATCAAAGACAAACTAGGCTGAATCTTCCTCTCCTTTGCTTATGACGGATGGCAGCGTATGAGAATACGTCTTGTGTTAAAGTCAGGAGAGGAGACCTAATCTTATATTTATAGGCTTAAAAGCCTTAACCTAATGCACCTCCCCCCCCCCCCCCCTCAAATTATGGACTCACAGGTCTACTACATGCCTACACTATTGTCAACCCACACCAATAACATGAAATGGATACAGGCCATATGGAATTCGCATGAATACACGGTCAGTATTTTATCCACCAACTAATAACATCAGCCCAGTTTACTTTAACGTGATAAAAATTTAATGTTAAGTCCACATAAAATAAATAATTCTAACATTCTATACATTAACAATTTTTTCTTTGGTAATTAAAACATCAAAAAATTAAATCTTAGCGAGTTGACTAATACTGTCTCTACTAAAAACAATTTGATTGATTTTTTGCATTATTCTTTTACTTTTATAAGAAATGGATTGAATTCGACTGGTTCTTTTTACACCAAAATTCGGGAAATAGAATAATCGACTGACTTGATTGGCTTGTTAGAGCAAATAGACCTACAAGGCCAAATTATTATTTAAATAATTAAATAAAAATACCTATTGAGTCGGTCATTTTTTTTGGTTAAATCATCGGTCAATGTGTTTATAAACTAAACCTGACTTACGAACCAACGCGATTGGTAATTATTATTATTTTTTTTTTTTGGTAAAAAATCTGATCGAGTTCGTTGGTTATTTTTGCAAAAAAATTGATTTCAATATTATACATAAAAAAAGGTCTTAAATTAACAAGTACAAATGATCTAGGAGTAGAATAGTATCCTACCAAGGTAAAGATGGGTTCCATCCCCGAATAATATATTTTTATAATTCTGTAATTTAAAAAACGATCAGAATTGGTCGATTCTTTTTATTTTTCGTCGTGTATAAGAAAAATCAATAAACTTATATTCAAAGATTTTTGGTTCAACGAGCACTTTTATTCAGCTAAAAATCTATATTTCTAGTACATTATTGCCTCATATCTTGATCATATGTGTGTGGTATACATTATTATCTTAGATGTTTCAAGCTTATTGTGCTAGATGAAAATGGACTGAAAAGAAATGTTTTGATACAAATTGAGACAAGAAAGAAGAAAAATAAACTCAACTAGCAGCTTAGATGAGTAGTAAACTAAAAATAGCCCTATTTTCTTTTTATCACTTATTTTTAGTTGCTCGCAATGATTTTTTCAATCTTTAGCCAATTATATCTGTTGGGTAAACACGGAATAACAATAAAAGTATTCGTAGCAAAATAATAGAAAAAATAAAAAAATAACGGCACAAAAAAATTACGTGAAAACCCTTTTAAATTAAGGGAAAAAACACAGACGAAGAGGAGTAACTGATGTTATTATTAGGGGTGGACATGGTATGGTATATACCAAATACCATATCGAAATCGAATTTTTTTATACCGAGGTATGGATGTTATGGTAATTGGTATGGTATTTGGTAGGGGTTTTAATTATTTTGATATTTGGTACGGTATTTTGTGTTTATGCAATAAATACCAAAATAATGTATACCACATCAAAATTTTTTAATAATATATAAAACCCATATATATTATATTTAAGATTTTTAAAGATATTTATATATCATCCATTAGACAATTAAACATAAAAGTAACTCTTATTCAGAAATAAATTTTTTGGAAAGCTTATTATTAAGAGTACTCTGCTTAAGTTTAGGTAGTGTTGTTTAGAGTTTGCATCTTGGACTGCTCAATCGTGATTGAAATGTTCTTTTTGTGTAATTGATTAACAAAGATAGTTGTTAGTATGATATGATTGAGACGTTTTTAAAGTTTAAAGTTATAGTTTTTGTTACATGAATATATGTAAGTTGAAATCAAATAAAGTATGGTTACCAAATTACCATTTCGTAAAATACCGAAATCGAATTTAAAAATTTTGAACCATACCGAACTAATTTGGTATGGTAATGATATTGTTCTTTTAGATACCGAAAATCAAAGTTACCGTACCGAAGCTTAAAATATCATACCATACCGTACCATGCCCACCCCTAGTTATTATAGTAAGGAATTTTACACTTTAGTCACAAGTACAATATTAAGTGATTACTACAAACTCAAAAGAAAGAATCATCTTTTGACTCCCACCTTATTATATTGATCACTCTAATTTTTTTCTTCACAGTTTGTAAAATACCTCACTGTTTTCTCTAAATTATTTTTTTCTCTATTTTGGTGTGTATTTCAAATGAGCCGAAGCTCTCAAGTTATTGCAGTAAAATATTGCTTCTGATATCATTGGTGACCTCCTCACTCTAAGAAAAAGTTTAAACTTTTATGTGAATAGATTTGGCCAATTGCCAACCCTTTGAAAATTGTTAGTTCATAAGAAGAAAAAATGCACTCCATAAAATCATAGAATAATTTTCAAACTTTATTTATGGAGTTGGACCCTACAAATCTCTCCCTATAGTCTCATGCACCTGAAGGAGGTATCTCTATCTTCTCAAAGACAGTTCATGCCGACAAGTTCTTTACACAATTTGAACTTATCTTTTGGCACCACCTTTGTCAACATATCTGTAGGATTTTCACTCGTGTGAATCTTCTTGACCTAGAACAATTCGTCCTCCACTTGTTTACGAATTTAATGGTACCTTACAACAATGTGTTTTGTTATTGTATGGTACATAGAATTCTTGCCAAGTATATTGTACTCTGACTGTCACAATATACAATGTACTCCATTTGTTGCAATCCAAGTTCTTGAAGGAACCTCTTTAGCCATATTATTTTTTTCTGCTTCAGCAGTCGTAATATACTCCGCTTCAGTTGTAGATAGTACGATATACTTTCTCCACTTTGACTATCATGATATAACTCCCCTTAAAAATATAAAAGATAAATTCAGTAGCGAATTTTTTATTATTAAGATCACCTGCCATATTAGCATCTATGTAACCATTAAAGATTGGATCAAGTCCCCTTAAACACAAACAATTGCCTGAGGTGCCTCTTATGTATCGTAGTATCTATTTGACTGCTTTTCAATGTTCCTTTCTTGGATTTTCAAAAAATCTGCTAACAATACCAACTGTATGACCACTATCGGGTCTGGTACACACCATTGCATACATTAGACTTTCGAAAATTGAGGAATATGGAACTTTGGCCATATTTTCTTTTTTATCCTTTATTGTAGGACATTTTTTCTTGCTCAATTTCATATGTCGGCAAGGGGTGTGTTAACAACCTTAATATTCTTCATGTTGAAGTGCTCCAGTATACATTCAATGTACTTCTTTTATGATAAGTAAAGCTTCATTTCATCGTTGAAATGAGTAATCCTCATGCCTAAAATCTGCTTAGCATGACCCAAGTCTTTAATAGCAAAAGACTTGTATAACTGTTTCTTTAACTTGACAATCCTAGAAGCGTTCTTTCCCAAAATTAACATATCATTCACATATAGTAAAAGGATGATAAAATCACCATCAAAAAAATTTTGTGCAAATACACAATGATCTGAAGAAGTCTTCTTATATCCTTACTACTCCATGACTGATTCAAACTTCTTATACCACTATTTAGGAGATTGCTTCAAGTCATAGAGACTCTTCTTAAGTTTGAATACATAATTTTCTTTACCTTTTACCATGAAGCCCTCAGATTGTTCCATATAGTTCTCCTCTTCGAGATCACCATGAAAAAATGTCATATTTACATTCATGTGCTTAATTTTTAAATAAGATTAGCAACCAAACTAAGAATTGTACGAATAGAAGTCATTTTGCCAATGGGAGAAAATATTTCATCAAAGTCAATACTCCTTATTTGACTAAATTCTTTGACAACCAATCTGACTTTTTATCTGGTCTTCAAGCCGTGTTCTTTAAATTTTAATTTGAACACTTACTTATTCTTCAAAGATCCCTTGCCCTTAGGCAATTTTATCAATTTATAAGTGTGATTCTCATGCAGAGATTTCATCTTATATTGCATGGCTTCAATTCATTGATCTTACTTATCTTTCATATTCTCCTCATAACATTCAGGTTCTCCCATATTAGTGAGTAATACATACTTATTAAGAGAATAGCGAGAAAAATGCATACATTGTTTTGTAGACAATTTAAGTAGAGCATATGACTCATCCAAATCTTCTTGAAAAAAAGCATCGTTAACAATAACATCGTTGTATTATCAATATCAACATAAAACTGCTGATTTGAAACAGGATTCTTAGAATCACCGTGTCTATCAAGCCTACCAACATTATGCACACTTGTATAAGGAAATTGATCAAGGTTAACTAAACTATCAAAACCTAAAAAATATTGCTTCTTTGTTTTGTAAATATCTTCAATGATTTGATTCTCCATGAAGATAATATCACGACTTTTTACTAGCTTTTTCTCAACTGGATCATTTAGCCTGTAGCCAAACTCATCAGTACCTTAACCAATGAAGATGCACTCTCTTGTGTTGGCATCTAACTTTGACCTCACATCTTTTGGCACATGTATCAAAAGCTTTGCATCCAAATACTCTCAAATGGCCATAGAAAATATCCTTTCCATACCAAATTCTATTTGGTACGTCACTTTTAAGTAACAATAGTAGATAAGTTAAAAATATGTACAATAGTCAATAGAGCCTCACCCCAAAAAGAGTTCGATAACTTTGCTTCTGAAAGTAAAAATCTGACTCTTTCCATCAAGGTCCTGTTTATCCTCTCTGCCAAACCATTAAGTTGGGGTCTTAGGAGGACTTTTTTGGTGTCTGATACCTTGTTGCATACCTTTTATGATTTAATTTGATATTTTATTAATTATCAACAAATCATAATGGATCAACCCATTATATAAATAAACATTGTAAGACTATTTATCTGACCCGACCCGACCCAATCTGAATCCAATTACAACAAATATAATCGGTAGGGTTTCCAAAATAGACAAGTTTCCTAATCCTTATCTCATTCACGCCTCCTTTCAATATGTTTCTTCCATTTTTCAACTTTGGATTATTTCGATTGTTACTATGGATAATCAATCTGGTACAACTTTCTTGTCGATGATTCTCCTTCATTTTTAGCTTCCAACAGTAAGTATTTCCTCTATTATTTTGTTGTATCAACTTCAATATTGGTGCTGCCTATTTTGTAGCTGATTACTCTGATGTATGGGAATTTGAAAGGCATTTTGATCAACTATGATGGATCTAGTCAACTGTGTGCTGCTACCTCCAGGTATGATGCTCCTTATTCCATTTTTGTTCCAATTATAATTTCTCCGATGCTTGCCTTAGAGTTTTCTGCTTGTGATGCTCAGATTTGGAAGGGATGAAGATAAGGGATGTTGGACCCACGAAGAATCTGGAAACTATTTTACACTCAGGCTTATGAAGCTCAAATCGACCCTTAGATCCTTCCATGAAACTGAGAATTTATTTTGTTGGTTGAAGTAGACTAGGCTAGCTATAGCATGCTTTGTTTTTATTGCTTTTATGTCTTGTACATATGTAGCCTGTGCACTAATTAGCCTAACTCCCCCTTTATCCTCTATCCCTTTAGTGGTGTGATTCTCAAGCAAGGGCACTGCCATTTATCACTATTAAGGATAGTTTTTCTGTAACACCCCGTACTTAATTACGTGAATTATCCATGGTTATATGTGTTGGAGTATATGTATTGATCCTAAGTTAGGTATATATGAGTTTAAGTATGAGTATTGATTATTTTGAGATGGTTTCAAGTGTATAGTTTGATTATATGTGTATAGAAATCGACTTTATTTATACCGGAATTTGCCCGTCGATGGTTCCATATGAAGGTTATTGAATAAGCTTTCCAACGATATAAATATTTCCAAAAACGGATAAGTTTTGGATATAATCGAGCACGTTCGAAACTATAAAACGGTGGCCGGGATATTGTGAATAGTAAATGTGCAGGAAAATTTCTTGCACACAAACTACTGAGGCCTGCCAGTTTTTTGGGTCAACTTTGAACGATCATAACTCCCTTAATATAATGAACTGGGAGAGTTACAACCTATCAAAAGAAATATCTTTGAGTATTCTTTCCAATTCAATTGGTTTCATCCAAATCCAACATCTGAGTAAGGAGTTATACTCGTTTTACTTCAGCCTCTCAAAACAGATTTTTAGGGTCAACTTCAAACGACCATAACTCCTTGTACAGGACGAACTGGGTGGCCTAATTTATATTAAATGAAATCCCTTTGAATTATCTTTCCAACGATACCAATTTCACCCAAATCCGATATCGGAGCAAAGAGTTATGGTCGATTTACTTTAGCCTACCAAAACAGTCCACCATGGACAGATTCGGATTTACTTAAATTTTTAAGGGCAATATGGTCATTTTTCATCACCTCATGGGCGAAAATTGGTCATTATATACATATACTTAGCCTCATACCCATCATTTATCATCCATTATTGAAGAATAGGAAACCCTAGCTAAATTTCAACTTCAATTATCTTGTGATTCAACCGTAGAAAGTCCAAATTGATTTTGTAGTTGTGTTCACCGTCTCGAGGGCTTCGAGAAGCACCCCTTATTTGTGCCAACAGGACTTCGAAATCAAAAGGGCCATTTTATGGTAAGGATGTAAATTATGTTGGTGTTATTTATATGGATATGTATATATATGCATGTGAGCATAAGAAGTATGTTATTTGATTGTTGTTGAAAGATGATTGGAAATGATGTTGGATTATTCTTGTGCATGGTTGGATATGTTGAATTGTGAAGGGATTTGGTGTGATGATATGGTATTGAAATGATGATTATATATATATATATATATATATATATATGTATATATATATATACACATAAACCTATTGTTCAAGTTGGTTTTTGGAATGCTTTGCAAATATTGGTTGTATGGAATTATGGAAGAGAATTGTGGTGTTGGGTTGCTAATCCTAGATGCCAAACATTTCATTGTAGATAAGTGATTTATAAAGGCGGGAAGTTGTATTTAATTGGTATCCAAATCTACAACGAGGTATGTAAAGCATACTCTAATGATGTTCTTTGGCATGAAAACACCAATGTTCCATCAAGTAAGATTCCGAGGTTGTCCAAAAACATGTATTGTTCTACATTACCAACGAAGTTGTTTCCATTCTATAAAGTGTCAAAATGTTTCATTGATATACCAAAAGGCTCCTATTTCATTGTTGTGATATTGATGATTCTGAAACACATTGTTGATGTACCAATGAGTCTTTATTACATCGTTATTATATAGAAGGTCTATTACTTAATTCCTATTGATGTATCATTGTTCCAAAGGTACTATATTGGCATGAACACTAATGTAATAATCTCAGAAGCTTTTGAACTAAGTTATTGGAAAGATCTCTTATGTGTGTTACTTGATATACGTGTGGGTGGTATCCCAGGGGCATAAGCCTAGCATGGGTCGATCCCAGTTGATATGTACTGGGGGCAGCCTAATGGTCACAATACGATACAGTACTGATTATTGTTAGGTGGTTGGAGGTTCGGGAGGAGGAGGTAATGGCGAATGATAATTGTAAAGAATGAAATGAACGAATGTATACCGTTCCACAAATGTGTTTGAATTCAAGAACCCAATTCAGATTAATGATAATGTACATGATCCTAAAAGTGTTTATGAAGTGTGGTTCACTTCTATTATGATTTATCCACTTGCGTCTGATTTTCTTGATCCCCTATATCACATATGATTATTTACAGCTTTACATAGTCAATACATATTTCGTACTGACGTCCCTCACGGGGGACCTGCATTTCATGCTGCAGGCACAGGTGCTTCAATTCATTCACAGCATAGATAGGAGTCAGGTCATACAACTATTTTTTATGAGCTCCAGTTTGCTTCGGAGCTTTCCGAGTCGGTTCCTTATGTTTTGTTATTGTACATGAGTCATGTGTGGGCGGGGGTTTGTCCCAGCCCTAGTTATGTCATGTATATCCTAGAGGCTTTGTAGACATAAGGAAGGGTAAAGTCATGGAAGTTTATATAGTGATGTTATATTTATATATGTGGTTGCCCCGACGGCCAAGTATTATATATATATATATATATATATATATATATATATATATATATATATATATATATATATATATATATTTGTGTGTGTTGTGCTGATACAGGTAATTAGACCCTTCTATGTGCAACGAAGTGCTGCCTAAATTTTTGGTGACACGTAAGTGAAAGTACAGATATTTGAACGGGTTCTCCCGGGCCTTCTCGGCTTTGGGTGCCAGTCCAGCCTGATGGGATTTTGGGGCGTGACATTTTCCTCTCTTGTGAAGTTGCTGAAAATTGGTAATAGTAATTGCTCCTGAATCTATGACTAGATTAGCAAGATGATCAGTTAACTGGTTTCCTTCCTTGTAAATGTGCTGATATATGACTTGCTTATCTTGCATATGTTGTTCTATCTCCTTGACTATACTTGCAATGTTCCATAGATACTTCCAACTTCCTGTTAATACCTTCTGCATAACTAGAAAGTTCATCTGAAGGATTACTTTATCAAATTGTGCCTGATTACAGTGCTTAGCTACATGTAGAATTGTATTTTCCTTTGCCTGCTAACTGTCTTCATATTGTTGTGGTTCTGCTTTAGCATATAGAAAATCTACATTCCGATTCCTCAGGCAAAAAGCATATAAATTACCTCCCTCTTCACCTTTAACTTCTCCATTCGTATTATATTTCACCCATCCATCTTCTGGCATCTCCCACGTCATTTTAGTCACGTTGATCTTGCTTTTAGACTTAGCCAACTCCTGTAATATTTGAGGACATTCAATAGGGAAGACTCTTGTAGGTTGTCTGACCATCAATAAGAGCCTCAAATTTCTTGTTATGTTATAAATGAGTCTCAGTCTTGTAGTATTTTTGTTCTCATGCTTCTTTCTATTTCTTCTCCTCTAAAGTTCCCATAGAATGATTCTAGGTAAAGTATGATAATATAGTTGTTCTTTCATTTTCACCTCAGCCTCCCACCACTTGAAAATAGTACCCCTTAGAGTCAAGTCTTGAATATATATACCTGCAAAAGAAGAAAAGTAGGACCAAGTCCTGTTAGCATAATGTGACCTTTTAAAGACATGTGCAAGTGTCTCCATTGCAGGTTCTTCACAACACCAACATTTAGATGTCCCCTGCATTCTCTATCTTCTAGCATTATCATCAACTGGTATTCTGATTTTCCATAACCTCCACATAAAGAAGCATACTTTAAAAGGTAATCCTTTAACCCAAATATACTTATAAATGTTGCTTATGTGGCCCTTATTCATGATATACTACCAAGCACTCTTAACTGTGAACTCTCTCTTTGAATCTATGGTCC
Organism: Capsicum baccatum var. pendulum; assembly: GCA_030864225.1. Classification (NCBI taxonomy): domain Eukaryota; kingdom Viridiplantae; phylum Streptophyta; class Magnoliopsida; order Solanales; family Solanaceae; genus Capsicum; species Capsicum baccatum. The sequence continues at coordinate 34,836,759 of CM061560.1, forward strand.
ATATTGGAGTATTCTGTCCTTCTCCTGTAGGTGGTTGAACTTTATTAAGAATATACTCAGCCATTTCTGGTGTGAACATATTTATGATCAACTGTTTATCCCATCTACCCTCTCTTGTGATATCTTTGATTTGTTGGTACTGCATATTCTCCTCTCAATTGCCTTTTATTAAGAAGAATAAATCACCATGTCCAGTCCAATTATCTAACCATATATTAGTATTACTTTTCCTCAGTTTCCACACTATCAAATGATCCACCAAATCTCTAGCAATTATCAACTTCTTTCATATTTGTGATCCCCCTGAATCAGTTTTCCATACCATCATTGTTGGATGTTTCTTTCTACAATATTTATTGAACATGTAATCCTTCCAAATAGATTTTATTATCCTAAAGTTCCACCATAGTTTACAGAATAATGCCATAGATACATTAGACAATCTTCTAAATCCCATCCCTCTTTTCTATTGTGGTAAACACACATCTGCCACTTCACCCAATGCCTACCCTTTTCCCCAATTTTACTACTCCAAAAAATTAAGCTAGAAATTCTTGTATAGAAATCAGTACATTCAAAGGTGGATTCATCACTGATAAATAGTGAATAGGAACGCTCTGCAACACATGCTTAATCAACACCGCTCTACATCCATATGAGAAAAGTTTTTCTTTTCAATTCTAAACCTTATTTGCTATCCTATTCATCAGTTGCTGAAAATATTTTTTTTCTTCCTCATATAGAAAATAGGACAACCAAGATATGTAAAAGGAAAATAGTTCCTCAATATGCCTGTAGCAACTTCTGCTAGTATTCTCACTCCATTAGAAACCCCTTTGTACAGATAGATTGCACTTTTTTCTTTGTTTATCTTCTGACCAGATACTGCTTCATATTTTTTCAAAGTATTAGATACCAAATGCAATATTCTCACTTCAGCTTTGCACAATATGATCATATTATCTGAAAAAGATAAGTGATTTAATTTAGGACTTCCTCTTGGCATACCAAACAGCTTAAACTTCTTTTCCTGCATATTTCTTCAAGATTCCTAGACAGAACTTCAGATGCAATAATGAACAAAGTAGGTGACAAAGGATCACCCTGCTTCAATCCTCTTGATGATTTGAAAAGTCATTTTGGCTTCCAATTCAAAAGAATTGAATACCAATTGTTCTCTAACAATCTATACACCATGTCTATAAGAACTTCAAAGAAACCCATTTTCCTCAACACGTTGGTAAGAAAAAGTCATTCCACCCTATCATATGCCTTGATCATATCTAGTTTCATGACCATATTAGGAGGTTTATCTTCTTTTTTATTTCTGAGACTATTTCCTGAACCACTAAAACATTTTCAGCTATGTTTCTTCCCTGAATAAAATCTGCTTGTTCTGGTGATATATCACCTGAGGTAATTAGCCTTTAATCCTCTCATGAATAATTCTTGGAAAGATTTTATTCACAAAATTACTAAGTGATATAGACCTCATATCTAAAAAAGTATTCACTACTAACTTTTTTGACAATAATATCAAATTAGTATGAGTAATGAATTTAGGAAGTTGGTATACACAAAAGAAAGTAATTACCATTTTGTGTATATCCTGCTTTATAATTTTTCAAGCATCCTGATAAAAGGCTCCAGTAATACCATCAGGTCCCCCTGCACTATTCCTGTTCAACCCCATTACTGCATCTTTTACTTCATCCTCAATAGGAATCCTCAAGATCTCCTTATTTTTTTGCTCAGTTACTAAGCTTGGAACTTCATCTAACATTGAAAAATCCTCTGAATCTTCCTGTTTAGTAAACTGATTCTAAAAGAAATTAATAGCTGAATCAGCTATCTCTTGTTCTTCTTCCATCCACTCACATTCTTTATTCTGTATTCTTCTGATTCTCAATCTACTCCTTCTTTCTTTAACAATTATATGAAAAAAATTTGTGTTCCTTTCTCTATCTTTAAACCATTCATAGCCTGTTTTCTGTTTTTTCCCTCTTTAATTGCAAGTTTAATTCAGCTTGAGCCTTACTCAAATTTTCTCTGTTGACTTCACTAGAATTCTTCTCAAATTGCTTCTCTTTAACTTTGATAATATCTTTCAGTGTTGCAATTTCCTGAAATATATTACCAAAAGTTACTTTACGTCGCCTTGTCAAAACTGTTTTTATTTTCTTCAGTTTTTGTTAAAACACAATGAAAGGATTCCCTTTTATCTTTGTTGTACAATTTCTTTTGATCATTTTCAAGCATGATTCTTCCTTCAGCCACCAATTCAAAAATCTGAATGATTTGATTATCTGCTCTCTTTCTCTTCTGAATTAAATTAGAATAGGAGAATGATCTGATCCACTTCTAGGTAGATGCTCCACATCCAAAGTCTGAAATAAACTCCGCAGCCTATCATTGAACAGTACTCTATCCAACCTTTTAAATATACAATCTTTATCAGTTCTCCCATGCCACCAAGTATATCTGCTTCCTCTAAATTGAGGTTCTTCTAAATTACATAAATTTATACACTAGTTAAAATCCTGTGTTTTATTGAATGTAACTGGTAACCCCCTAATTTTTCTTCTTTATTTCTTATGACATTGAAATTACCCCCTATTATCCATGATTGTTGATGTGCATCTGCTATGTCTAATAATGATTTCCATAATCTTTGTCTTTCTCTTAAGCTATATTTGGCATATACTAATGTTGCAATCAAAGAAACATCAGTATTTTGACTTTGTATCTTCAGAGATAAATGTTGCTCCTCATCTTTAACTGTACTAAACTTCATATTTTCATCCATGAATGTCCATATCTTACCATTTACATTTACTACTACATGCCTCATCCCCAATCTTCTGTTGTACCCCTCTATTTTCTGCCTATCTTAAAAAGGTTTTATAATTCTTATAAAATAGAAATGATGTCTTCTCTATATTTTGATTAATCTGGTAAAGACCTGTTGTGTATTAATAGACCTTATATTCCATATTAATGCATTCATAGTTTAATCTTAAAAGTATGACTCCTTGTATGAATTGTGACGGAGGTTGCACTACTCCCCTTATTCTTCTTTTTTTATTTTTTCTGCTTGTTTTTCAAAGCCTCTATTTGCTTTGGTGACAAATCTGCATCTTGAGCTCCAAATTAATGTAACCATTGCTTTGTCCTCCAAATCTGCACTTTGTTACATGCAATACATGTTAAATGATCTATAATATTCACCATCATTATCAGTACGATACACTTTAATTTATTTCTTGTTTCTCTTTTAACGGAAGCTTGAAATCACTTAAATACTCCTAACACTTGTTCTTTGGTATTCAAAAAATAGATCCAAGTTTTCTTAAGAAAGCATCAATAAAAGTAAGAAAGTAAAGTGCACCACCCAAAGTCCTTATTTTTTTTTTTGGACTACATAAATCTGAATACACCAACTCAAACAACTTTGTCTTTCTTGAAGGAGCATGATCCTTGAAAAAAACTCTATTTTGTTTTTCAGTCAAGCAATGGTCACATTTTTCTTATTTAGCACTTAATCCAATTTTAATTTTTTCTTGATCAAAACATTAAGTCCTTCTCACTAATTTAGTTAAGCCTTTTATGCCATAATATCAAAGAGCTAGCGTTTTCAACTGCATTTACCATACTAGCACAAGTAAAAGTCGTAGTCCAGTATAGACCACGATGTTTGTCACCACGAGCCACTCCAAAGAACTTTTAATGAAGTTTTATTTTCTACCACCATTGGTGCTAATACATCCCTCATCATCTAGTACGATTATAGAAATCAAGTTCAAACGAATATTAGATGCATGCTTTACATTGATTAAAACTAGTTTAGATCCTGTACTAGTGTTCAAACAAATTGTACCAGTACCAACCACCTTAGATAAAATCTTACTCCTCATGCTTAAAGTTTAAAAGTCACCTGGAGTATAAAATGAGAAAAAAATTCTTACTTGATGTCACGTGAGATGTGGCATCAGAATCCACAATTCAGCTTGACATACCACAAGCAATATTTATTAGATTTGCATCAAGGACAATAACAAGATCTTCAGCGGTGATGATGGCTATGCAATTTTCATTATCAACTTCTTTCTTTTCCTCCTTGTCTCTGTTCTCCTTCTTCAAATTTTGATAAATTTTTTTATGTCCTTTTAAACCACAATGATAATACTCAATATCTTTAAATTTGACTCTAGATTTGCTTATATAATGTTCTCTATTTTGAGAACCACATTGCTTCTCTTCCAAATGTCACTCACCAAGACATCGGACGAAGAGGAACCTTGAGACTTTCGTCTCATCTCTTCATTAAGAATGTAGCTCTTGAAAAAATTCTTGCAGATCACGCCATCAAGAGCAGAATTTGACAATGAAGTTCTAAATATTTTTCAAGAGTCTAATAGATAACCAAGTAGAAGTAATCCTAAAATTTCTTCGTCAAATCTAATGCCCATAGCAAATAACTGATTCATGATTCCTTGAAAGATATTCAGGAGATCTGTGATCGAAGGACTATCATGGTATTTTAACTTCAACATTTATTTTATCAAGAAATCTTATTATTTTAGTCTTCCGAACATATAAATTTTCAAAATGCTCCCATAACGACTGAATATGTGTCTCTTCAAAAATATGGATCATCACATTGTCGTCAACCTACTGCCTAATAAAATCACAAATTTATCTGTGCAATAGGTTTCAGTTTTCATTGATTTTATTTTCAGATTTTATACTGTCAAAGATTGGTTGATAAGAATTCTTGATATAAAGCATGTCTTTCATTTTTTCCTTCCAAATGACATACGTAATGACATTCAAAGTAATCATTCTACTTGTGTTGGCTTTCATTATTTATAAAAAAATATAGATATTGCAAACCTGACTCTGATATTGATTTGTTGGGTAAATACGGAATAACAACAAAAGTATTTGTAGCAAAATAATAGAAAAAAATAATGAAACTAATTTTTTTACATGAAAACCCTTTCAAATAAGAAAAAAAATACGAACAAATTTTCATGTGAATTGATTAATTGGCTAATTGACCAAATTCATACCTCTACCAACCCTTTAAAAATTGTTAGCCCATGAAAAGAAAAAACACATTCCATCAAAAAATTTCATTTATGGGGATGAACGTCACAATATCACATTATATTTTCACTTTGAAAGTTAACTATTTTTTGGTGATTCATAAGAGACATCAAATATTTGATATATAATCATGTATTTAATGTAATTTTTTTTTTTTTAATATATAATGTTTGAATCAGTAACTAGTGTATAATTATTAAATATTTGATGTATTGTAATTGTATAATAAATCTATAATTATCATTTCTCTTTATATAATATTTGTACACATAATATATACTAATTATACACCAATTATAAAAGAATACAAAGAATGAAAGATAAAGTTTGTCTTCGAGGCTCACCTAGTGAGGATCCTGGACGTGCCAAGAACTTCTGTTGTGTAAAAATAAAACGTAAATGTCATAGACAACATCTACCTTAACTAGGTCATATAAATACACCCTAAAACATATTTTGCAGGGAGCACACATTAGTTTTGAAGGCAAGAATACACAAGGAGGGAAGAGACGAAAAATTGGCTTAGAGTTTCAATTTCTTCCATTGTTTTTGTGTGTTCGTTATGAAATTCTATAATATATTTTAAAATAATATTATGAGTGGCTAGATTTCCACTCTAGGGTTCTGCTGAAACATTTTATAGGATGAATTCTTTTTATGTTTTAATATAATTGAATCTTTGAATTTCTCCACTTATTCAACTACGTTTTTATTTTGGCCGATTGAATGACCATCAATTAGTTGTGCTTATTTATATGTATTGCTCGAGAAAAAAATTCATATTTAGATAATTATGAATAACGTCAATCATTGGGTATATGATAGTTCAATACGATAGGTTCAAAGGTGCATTTAGAGATAACAAAACTGAGCTATAAAAAAGTGCAACTAGTGTATTTCAATAGTAAAATTTTCTTTCATAGTTTCTTAGATTGTTGGGGAATAAAGAAAAATAATACTACTATATAATTGTGAACAAAATATTATTTTGATAATATTAACAGTATAATATAACAGTGTATATATATTTATTATACTTGACTCATGCTGGGCACTGTCCTAAGAAACTATTTCAGCAGTGTAAAATATTTTCCCAGGATTAAACAAGCACTTCTCTAAATATTTAGAGGATACAGGAATCAACAAAACTATTAATACAAATACGAACAAGTTAATTTGGAAAATAATATAACTAATAATAAGAATTATATAATAGTAATGGAGAAGTAAATGAAATGGAAAAGAAGAATGATTTAAACAAAGTGTTTGTTATTGTTTTTGCTCTCTACTTCATAACATACAAAGAAGCATACATATATATAGGCAAAATAATGAATATTCTTCCTACTAGATTATAACAAGTGTTAGTACACTTGTTTTTTGGTCAAAGGAAAGTTGATTCTTTTGTTATTATTGATACACATATTATACTAAATGTCAAGAAAGAACCATACTCTTTTCAAGATTATACAAGTGTCATACCATGTATTTTGATTCAATGGAGTAATACAACTTTGACTCTTTTCCATACACCTACATAGCCAAATGGCAAATTTAAAAATATTATGTAACACCTCTTATTTTCCATGACAATAATTTTTTTTTTCAAATAATAATTATTTTAAAATAAACTATAATTTTTCCTACAATCATAACATTGAGCCTCCTTAATCTTGTATCCTCTTTAATTGATAATTTACTACTGTAGAATTTGCTAGTTAAGTAGTTAGAAATTAAAATTTTAACTTCATATAGCTCAAAAATTGTTCAAACTTATATTCTTTTCTATATAGAATAAGTTATATCTTAGTTCTCTATTTAATTTGTGTTGGATATTTAAAAAAAGAGTTCATATCCTTGACTAAATTTATTATTTTACGATCATATTAATGAGATTTCTTAAAACTATATTTTAATGACCCAAATATCAGGATCACGATGGCACCTATCACTCCCACCACGACATGTAAGCCTAAAATTTCAACTAAAATACAACTACTTAAAACTATAACAGCGAAAGAAAATAAGAAAAAAATAAAGCCTGAATAATCTCTAAAGCAGATCAATTGAGTAGTATAGTCTAAATATAGATGACCCAGATCTGATTGTTACTGATACAAGCCTCTAAATACAGAAATCAAAGAAAAGTGTGAGTATCTTAAAATGTAAAAAATACAAAGATAAGGGTGGGGGAGATTTTAGTAGTCTCTGAAATCACCAACAACTACCTCGAACCTCCAAAGATGCTAACATAGAAAAAAAACATAGGAATTAATGCCTAGAGGTCGTCGGATCGGTTCCTACACATAAGGTATAGATAAAACAAGGGTGAGTACGGAATCACATGTACTTAGCAAGCATTATCAACCGATCCTAACTCAAAGTGGTGACGAGTAACATCATGTCAACCCTCTAAACAACCATACAACTTGCATTCTGAAAGTCACCCTAATCCAACAGAATAATCAAGTCTAACTGTAATAAGAATATCATAACACAGTCTAATAAATTCTCAATACAGTGAAATCAAGTAATAGATATTCAAGTGCTTAATAAATAGAATAAAATCAACAAATACATCTTATTCAATCTGAACAAAAAAAGAATGAACACAATGCAATGCATATGTTGTGCACACACCTACCGAGCAATGACTTCAAGGCCAGGACCCATGCAGGACTCACAAGATCCATGTACTATGCAGGAGTGTACTCTGATCCCAATAATATATTATGCAGGTGTGCATTTCGACCTCAATAATAGATAATAATGTGCATGTGTGCACTCCAACACCAATAATAAATAATAATATGCAAGCATGCACTCTGACCCTATATTAAATACAATGCATGATATGCAGATGTACAACTTCGATCGCAAATCAACGATAAAATTAGGCAAAGTATTTTATGTGCTATGCCAAATAAATATCAATTTCAAAATCAACTCAACTTATCAAGTAAGAGTATTCTCATTGGCTAGCATTTTCAGTAATTTATTTTCAATAGCAAATTTGCCCAACCATACTAGCAAATAGGGAAAACCCATTCATAACAGACTATCAATTGATTTTAACCCTTCAAATAATGTTGATTTCCGCATAGATACTCGTCACTGCACTTATATGGGGACCCCAATTCCCATTACTCTCATTAAACATAGTTAATAACAAATAAGCTCCTTGAAAAAGAGTCTAAGAAAGTCTAAACTTTCTTCAAATCGAAGACCAAGTGTCAGGTTACGAACCTGCCCTTTTATAAAGCTTTTGAATAGTTAAATATGTTTAAATATATATATATATTTCCCGTAAACATACAAACTAGCACGTCAATTTCACTAAAATAGATCATTATTCGACCCCCCAAAAATCAAGATTTTTTACTCTATAAATCCTAAACCTAAAACCTCAATTTTTGATAACCATAATTAACAATCACTTGATGATTCTTGAAACCAGAAGCTAAAGAAGAAAAATGTTGCATACATGACCTGATTAGCATGTGCAAAGTTTATGCTCGATGTATTTCTAAATTACGTTGTCAAATCTTTGTACCAAAAACCTATGAGTGAATATTGCTTGTGGTAAAGTAAAACTAGAAGAAAGACTACACATTAACCTACATGGCAGCATAATCTTAGTCCACTAATCCTATCACTATGACATATGCTCCCTTCAATTCAATTGTCATCATTGGCCAATGATTGATTAATCATAACTTTTGTTTTTAACCTAATTCTAATGGCACGCACCCATACAATTTGATTACTGAAATCTAAGATTTCATTCCACATCTTAATAAACATTCTACTATAAATGCTAAACACAATCTAACCTGAAGCCCGTCAGAGATTTCCTCTAAAATGGAAATCGGGAAAACTTTTTCACTTAAATTCATTTTTATACTGGCCACATAAATAGATTGTGGTTTTGATCCATTAAATCATAATTAAATTAATTATCTAAAATATTCAAAATTTTTAGTGAATCCTCAAAATTTATTCAGAACCCCATAGAGACAAATCAAATTGTATATGTTTAGAACCTATTGGAGATATTAAAACACCAATGTTGAGGCTGTCGTGATCGAAGGTTGATTCTGATCAAATTTAACTTTATTAAAATTCAAGAACACAACTAATGATTTAAATCATTTTTTAACATCTCAAGAATCGGTATTGTCCATCTTTATAAGTTATAAAAAATGTGTACAAATTATAGGGAGAACTAAAATGGGAAAGACCAGCAAATTCATAAAACGACTAGAAGAATCGTTACATATGTTATCTCCTTCTAACATACCTTTTATTAGAGGTATGATGACACTTTTATGTGAACTAATATCCTCCTCTTATTAGTCATTATTTTAATATATATCTTAAAAGTATTTAGAGATGACCAAAGTATTAGCATAAAGACATTTGGTCAACCTTTATGCTTTTCCAACGTCTTTCAGTAACGTTTTTGATTCTTTAAGGCCAGTTGCCTTAATGGCATTGTTTTAATGCCTTTCATTTGTACGTTGGTGGCATATATATAAGGAAAAAAAATCATAAAAGCATAACTTTAATTTTAAAATTACTAAAAATTTCTTCAATTTGAAAAAACTACAAATATCTCAACTTTTATTAATTTAGATTAAAAATTGAAATACATCCTAAAACACTTTTTTTTTCAATTTTAACTTTTCCAACTCTTCCTACATTAATGGCTATATTAACGCCAAAATTTTGATCACGATTTTATCCCACAATTTTCTCCTCTTCTTCTTCTTCTTCTTCTTCACATTTTTTAATTAATTTCTTCTTATTATGTTCAATAGTTTTTCCCAAAAATCAAATTAAACATCGTATCCCTTTAGCTCACCCAATTGATCGCTTGGAGTTCCGTGTTAAAGATGATGATGTTTTTGGTGCTCGAGTTATGGGTAAAGTTACTATTTATGCGAAGAAAATTGTCCCCGATAAGGTTATTTCTGACTGGTTTTCCGTTATCGGTACTTCAGGTAAACCTTCTAATCTAATATTTTGCTGCGTGAAGGAAAAATCAATTGGAACCTCCTACAAAAGATGATACGGTGACCAACAGATTTAAAGTCACTCATCTTTCTGAGGAAGAAAATATCCAACTACACTCACCTTGGAAATACTCTCTAATCATCAAGTCACTGAGGAAAAAATTGTGCATCATTATCTCAAAACAAAAATTCAAGATCTATGGAGACCTTCAGGGTAATTTCTTGTATATGTTGTTCTCTATATTTGTTGTTATATGTATCTCTTGTTTTTTAAGTTTTAGTAAAATAGATATATTAAAGATACATGTTAATAAACTGAAAGATATATATTGTGTACAAGTTTGTTTTGTATGTATCTCACACTATTTTTTGTTTTGATTCAATATTTATACAAAAGATACATATTATGTAAAATAACAGATACATTTTAAGATTTTTGTATATTTGATTTTGTGTTATTGTGCATTTATGTATCTCTAGTTATTTCGGATCTGGATAATTCAGGCTTAGATATATATTTTCACATACATGATACTTTTTTTTCAATATTTGTATCTATAATTATCTGTTTAACTCTTGTTTTAAAGTTTTAGTAAAACCAACATACTAAAGATACATGTTAGTAAGCTTAAAGATACATATAGTGTATAAGGGGTATGTTATATGTACCTCTCATTTTTTTCAATTATTTAGCCCTCGTACGTTATATCATTAATCCAAACGTCGGAATAACGTAACAACACTAAAATATTCATTGCAATTACATCAAAAAAAATCAAGAAAAAAATATAAAAAGGTCGTAGTAATCGTTTATAACTGGAAACGAAATATGAAAGAACTTTTGTTTAAAAATGTGGAATAACAAACAAATTACCTATTTTCGTGAAATTTTATTTATTTTTTACCATTATTAGTTAGGTTAATTGCTAAATTAAAGGAACTTTAACCGTTACAACCCTTAAATTATGCAAATTAGTTTAATTATTAAATATACCTGTAGGATGTATCTCACATTAGTTATATGTATCTTCAATGACAATATGTTAAAAAATTAAAATGTATTTTATCGTACAAAAAAAATCAACGAGAGATACATATATGTACTATCATGCACATTATGTATATTTAACACTACTAATATGTATCTTTGGTATGTTTATATCACTAAAACTAAAATATCAAGAGATACATATATATATATATATATAAACAACTTGAACCAGAGATACAAGATGAAGAAAAAATGTGTCTAATTAGACCTAATATATATCTCAGCCTACTAAAAATAACAAAAATAGAATTATGTAAAACAACAATCAATTTTACCTTAAGTGCATAATGGAATAGTCAAAAGATAAATAACTACTTTTGAAACGTTAAATAAGATACAAATTTTTTTTTTTGTATCTTTTCATATAGAAATTGAAGGAATGTTGAATGGCATACCATGCCATAACTGAAATAATAGTATACTTGTCCATCGCTAACAATGATTTCATCTCTCTTATATCCCTCTGTAATGTAACATCCCGAGTCTGCACTCTGGACGTCACACGGTGCTTACAACCCCGAAGGATCACAAGCTAACACATGACTGGTAACTGCTGTGAGCACTAAATAATAATACTAAAAAACATATGCGGAAGAAAAACTGAAATGCCATAAGGTTCTCAAAGTACTGAAATAAATATTGAATGTACTGATAATAACATCTGAAAACTGAATATCTGATTGTGCTAGTCTGAAAGCCTCTAACTGTCTCAATATGGAGTTGATGGAACAAACCCTCAACTAACTCTGACTGAAATGACTACTGAACTGCTGAAATAGATAAACTCTGTCCTCAAAATATGAGGACTCACCACTGTATCTGCTGCTGATAGCCTGAGCTGCTAAGTACGGTCAGGATCCTGAGCATCCAAACCTATGATATGAGACATCATAGCGCAAAGAAAGAGTATGCATCAGTACATGGAATGTACTGGTACTCCAAGTGAGGTAGGTTGATATACATGGGTTCATATGCATGAGATGATTATTGACTGAATGAACTTGATGAAGTAACTGGCTGAGAGTATATGCAAAATTGTAACTATTGAACATGCTGAATATGCAATACTGTGCATATAACATATACCTGAATTAGACTGAACTGAAGTATTGAGTTCTGATAACTGAATACTAAAGTACTAATTTCTGATGGCTAAGTAACTGATAACTGATAGCCATAGTTCTATAGAACTGTCTGAGTTCTTTACTGAATACTAAGACTGAAACTGTAAATGAGAGAGTGTTCATCTAACTGACATACCCCGAATATAAACTGAGTTATGGTCAAACCTGTGACCCCAGTTGGAAGGGTGTTAGCACCTTGCCAAGGGATACTAACAATGCTAGATCAACCCTAATCTGGCAGGAAGACTCATGAAGTGTATATATATAATTGCGTCAACCCTAGTGTGGCAGGATAACGACTTACCCTATACTAGCTACGTAGTTCTGTAACGCAGGGACAGCTACTAAGGGACAAATCCTTTGCTGGAAGAAATACCTCTACCCGTGGGTTCACTCGGTGCTAAATTCTACTCTCAACTGAATCGACACTGAACTGATCACTAGACTGTACTAAGCTTGACTGAATTGACACTGATCGTGTTGACTGACTGAACTGAACTGAGTTCTGTTACTGACTTAGTACTACTGTTCTTGACCTTTACTAGAACTATTCTATAACTACTGCAAATAAGTAAACAACTAGATTTTGGGTATATAAATACCCCTAGGACTCGATAGCATCAATAATAAAGCATGACGAATCTTGAAAGCATAAAAATAGTTGGTTATTCATATTTCATTCATTGAGGCATTTAGACAAGCACTTGGGGGTCATGAACTTGCACATGATTGAGAACACATGCTAACATGTCATTCACTATTCATTTCATATGGACATTCTATCAAACACTTAGAAAGCATAATTGTGATACATGAAGAATAACATATAGGGCATCATAACTTCAACATGTAATCTTGCAAATTCAAGGGTTTTATCATGAGAGATTCATAATTCAACACACATGCTAACATAATTTCATGGGAACTCATAAAAGATCTTAAATTGAAACCCACACAACAACACAAATATGAGCCTAATTCAATTCATAGTATGGGAATCATAATTCAAATTATAAAAAGGGTTCTTGAACTCCAAGGGTGGAAGGAAACCCTAGAATGAACACCTAATATACCTTGATTGTTAATTTTGTAATGATTGTGGTGAGTTCTTGAGAATTGATTCTTGAGCTTGATAAAGCTGGGGTTTGTTCTTGAGAGGATTTTGAGAATAAAGAATGAATTTTGTCCTTTAGGATATTAAATTTCATGTTTTAGCTGAATTGGGTTGGGGAAAAAAGACCTAAATGCCCTAAAAAAACCATAACTTAACACACAAAACTGTCCCAATGATGTGATACCCGATGCGATCACCGATGCATCGCATCGATGGTGCCAATGCGGTAGCCAACGCGATGCGTCAAGATTATGTTGGCTTGCTGTTTTGCCCATCTAAACACAACCTAAACGAAGTTCAAAAATTTCAAAACTCACCCAATATGACCTATTGACATCCCTGATTATGAATCAACTTGAAAATCGACATTCTAAGATCGAAAAGATAAAAAATAAGATCATCCAATTTTGAAGGCTAAAAATACTTCTAAGTCTTGACACATAGTTGAATTTTTTTCTAAATTTGGGACCCCTTTTGGCATGCTATATAGGACTGAAATGATAAAATTTTTTTGTGGTCTTACATCTTCGTACTTAAGGTTGTTCACGATTTGTTTTTTAACCAAACCAAACCGCGATCCAAACCAAACCGATTAAAAAAACCGATATTTGGTTAGGCTTAGTTTGGTATGGTTTTGAATTTTAAAAAACCGATACTAATTTGGTTTGGTTTGGTTTTACTCTAAAATAACCGATAAAATAACCAAACCGAACCGATATATATATATATATATATATATATATATGTTATAATTATTTATATATTATTCATAAATACAATCTAAATATTTGTTACATTTTATATTTTAATTATGATTTAACTTAAGTCGTAACACATTCAGTCATATGTCTTCATCCAATTGACAGTACCTTATGAGATTCTAAATGAATTTCTCATTTTGAATGATAAATGATACTAATTGTGAAAATAATATCTTGTTGTATATTGAATTTTACAGCTGAGATTCATTAGACTATAAACAATCACTAATTTTAACTTTCTTTTTGAACCTTGTTGAGTAAGAAGTTTATGTGTTCACCTTTTGGGGGGTTTATAATATCATTCTGTTAAATATTGTTTTTCAATATTTTCTTAAAAGTGTTCATATAGTGTTGTCATGGCTTTGCCAAAGTATAACACTCAGTTGACATCATAGTTTCAAGGTTGATATACAACACTCGGTTGAAATCTCATATGTTAGATTGGATTTATTTTTTGAATTTTTAACTTTTATCATTAGGTAAAGTTATAAACCAAAAAAACGAACCAAACCGAACTAAACCGACAAGAACCAAACCGATAGTTATTTTTTTATTTGGTTTGGTTTGGTTTTGGAAATTTTAAAACTGACTAAGTTGGTTTGGTTATGGTTTTGACCAATAACCGACCCATGAACACCCCTACTCGTACTTTATATCATTAATCCAAAAGGGTCATAGGAATCGTTTATAACTGGAATCAAAATATGGAAGAATTTTTGTTTAAAAATATGGAATAACAAGAGATACATTTATATACACCTAATTTATATACAAAAATGTTTTGTTACATCAATATATATATATATATATATATATATATATATATATATGTATGTATGTATGTATGTATGTATGTATATTCAAGAGTATTTTGGAGAATAAGACTCGTCATTACTGCTAAGGACTCCTAATTTAAAACAACTGAACCACTCATTCAAGTAAAGTCCTAATAATAAACAACTATATACAAATAGACATTCACTCGAACACTTACGTTACATTATCCTTACATTAAGTATATTACCAATAAAGACGGAAAAGAGTTATTTGGTTACTGTCTTTATTGAGATTCTTGATGTCACTCATCTATTTGTTCATAGGTCGAAAACAACTAAAAATAGAAAAAATTACCTAAAAGAATCTGCACGATGTATCTCACATTAGTTATATGTGATTTCAACGGTAATATGTTAAAAAATTAAGATGTATTTTATCGTACAGAAAAAAATAAAGAGAGATAAATATATATACAATCGCGCACAATATGTATCTTTAACACTACTAATATGTATTTTTGGTATGCTGATATCACTAAAACTAAAACACCAAGAGATACATATATATATACATAACCCAGACCAGAGATACAAGATGATGGAAAAATGTATCTAGTTAGACCAAATATGTATGAGAGAAGTATTGATTACCCCCCTGAACTTGTCACGTTTTATTCATGGTACACCTGAACTTTGATTAGTTCTAAGTAACCCCCCGAACTTGTTCTTTTAGTATGTCCCATGGCCTCTTTTTCCTGAAGTGGCAAAATATTTGGTTTCACACTCCATCACCCGCATGATGGAGTGATTTTCCAGCCACATCAACACCTTAATTGGTTAAAAAATGAAAAAAAAAACATTTTGTAAAAAAAAATTCAAAAAATTCAATTATCCCCTCTTCCTCCATTACTTCCAATCTAAAAAAAAGTTTCACTCATTTATTAATTTTATAAAACTCCAGTTTATTAATTAGTTTATGAAATAAAAATTTCATCCGTTTATTAATTTTGTAAAAATTTCGTTTATTAATCTAAAAAATATAATCATCTATTTATTAATCCAATCTAAAGCTCCGGTTTTAATTCCTATAATACTCCTTCAATATTGTAATCTTAATTATATATATCATATGAGTTATTGTAACTAAAAAAATGTACTAAATATCAAAGCTGATATTTTAAAAAATAATAAATAAACAAATATTAAATAAACTAAGACACATACTTATAATAAATGTAGTTATATTAGTATCTATTTTTAGTTCCGAACGATTTGATTTTTAATTTAACTGATAAGAAAATACTCATAAAATAGAAAAAGTAGTAACTAACATGAAAAAAATGAATTTTAGTTGTAACCAAAATCCTACTTATGGGGTGTAAAATAGTAATTTAGCATAAACTTATTGGGTTATCGGTTTACCCAATAACCCAATACAAAATTAAAATCGAATCAATGACCCAATAATTTTTTTTTTTCAAAATCATTAAAAAATTGTTAACCCAATAACGATATAATAATATTTTTATCGATTCGATTTTTATACACCCCTAACTTAAATTGCAATTTCTTACTCCATTAATTATAACAAAAAATATATTTGTGCATGTGAGTCTCCTCAAAATACTAATCAAAGTACTAATCGGAAACTACTATGAAATACTAACCGAAAAAAATAATTTTATATTTTTAACACACAAAAAAAATATAAATTTTTAGATAATAGCTTACTTGATCGACAAAAATTCATCCTTTCACTATTTTGGAGTTGAGGAAAACTGAAAAATATAATTTTTTTAGAGAGAAATCGGATAATAAAGGGTAGAAGTGAGTTATTTTTTAATATAGGATAAATATAAGGGAAGTGGATGGTATTTATCCAAGTGGACACCACGTCAACACCTTTTTCCACGTGTCCGCTCGTGTATTACACACAGTGGATAGTCCAGCAAAAAGAGCCACGCGCATCCTACTAAAAATAACAAAAAAAAAAAGAACTACGTAAAACAACAATCAATTTTACGTTAAATGCATAATTGAATAAACAAGAGACAAATAACTACTTTTGAAACGTTAAACCAGATACAAATTTTTTTTTGTCAGATTTTTTTCGCATAAACAAAATACAAATCTTTTTTGTCAGATCAATTGCAAGGAATGCTCAATGGCATACCATGCCATAACTGAAATAACAATACACTTGTCCTTGTAGATTTGCCCAACCTTAACTTCACTATTAATGCAACCTGTAATGATCTTGTTTCCCTTCATATCGAACAACGACAATGAAAGGGGTTTGGGTGATTATGGTATAATATCGTTAATCCAAACGTCGGAATGACATATGAACACTAAAATATTCATTGCTATTGATGAAAGAAAATGAACAAATAAAAAAAAAGAGGTCTTGTGAATTTTTTTTGATGGAACGTATGAACTTTCATTGCAATTGATGAAAGAAAAAACAAATAAAAAAAAAGAGGTCGTTTGAATTTATTTTGATGGAACGTATGAAATTTTTGCAATCTGAAAACTGATTATGGAAAGGTTCTTATTTAAAATGGTGGAATAACAACTAATTACCATATATCGTGGGATATTATTTAGTTTTTACCATAATTAGTTAGGTTAATTGCTATATTAATGCTAGTTTAACTGTTACACCCCTTAAAACATGCTAATTTGTTTAACTAATCCCTTAAAACATGCTAATTAGTTTAGTTAATACATGTGTCTGTAGGACGTATCTAACTTAACTTATATGCATCTTCAAAGGCTAAATATTGGGATTTGATGAAATTTTGAAAATAGTTGGAATTTTTAGTAAATACTAGCAAACATATCCTTATACATGTAATTTTTACATATATATAAGTACTAGTTATTTGTATCCCGTGCTAAGCCAGGGCCCAAACTCTAAATATAAAAATAACAATGCTTTAATTAAAAAAATTATTTGTATTATATTCTCTTACTGTATAATTAATCAAACCTAATGACACATCAAAATGAATTGTTCATAAATTTTAATTATTACTAAATTTGTCAAAAATTTACAATAAAAAATATAAAGAGTAATTTAATTGGATTTTTTATTCATAGTTATAATATTTTTAGTTTTGACATACACCTTACAAAATTATTTTCCTCCATAAATAATAAGTAATCTTCATTACGTTACCTTAATTAAATAGTACCAATTTACTATAAGTTTTTGGTTATGTAAAAGTTCAGTTGTCTTAATTTTGATTTTAAAAAAATTATTAATACCATCATCATTATATAAAACATATTCATTATAATTTAAGTATAAACGTTAAAAATAAAATATAATATAGATCAGAGAAAGTAAAGAGCTACAAAAATTCATAAAAATTTACTATTCGTTCATCTCAATTTAAATGTCTTACTTCTTTTTTAGTATGTCTCAAAAAAAAAAAATTCTATATTTTGTAAGTTTTTCAATTTTAATATTCTACATGACAAGTCTAACACCACAAGATTTAAAAACTGCATACTCCATTCATCTCATATTAGTTGTCCACATTATCAACAATAATAGCCCAAATTATTTGTCAATTTTCAAAATAAGATAGAATTAATTGAATTTTTTTATTTTACACTTACAATTGAAATTCTTTTTTAAGTGTGTGCAAATTTATAATTTTTTAAAAAAAATTTGTAAAATTACTCTTCTTATTTATGATTATGTAAGGGCATGTGATGAAGAAAGTAGATAACTAATATGGGATAGAAGGAACATATTTTTAATTTAAAATCACAAAATTCAAAAACTTTAATCAAAATGGAAGGAGTACAATATTAAAGACTCAAGATACATCAATCATAAATATTCATGTAAAAATATACTTAAACGATAAAGATATTAAAAAAAAAAGAATTGAGTGTCAAATAAATTAAAGAAAAGACAAACGGAAGAAATGATTGTAAAGGAAAAAGTTAAAAAAACAAACAAAAGAAAGAGCCATATGGAGCAACAAGAACAAAAGAAAGAGCCATATGGAGCAACATGAACAAAAGAAAGAGTCATATGGAGCAACATGAATGGATAAAAAGTTTTGTGAGGACTACCAAAACTTGGTATCTTCACTTATATATAAGTACTAGATATCGAAGGTCCTTGCCAGCACGGGCCCAATTTATGTTATTTTTTAATCTCAATTTATGTGGAATAAATAGAATTTAGATAATTAATTATATTTTTAATATAATTTAGTTATTTTAAGTTATTAACTATTGTAATTTATAAGATTTTTATTTAATTTTTAAGTAATACATGTTACTCTACTTGTTCAAACTTTTCTGATGTTGATAGTCAATTATATTTTTAGAATATTTTAAATTTTTTATTATTGAGATTTATAATACCTCTTCTTTATTCCTACTTAAGTGGCACTGATGTAATTTTGAGAATCAACCAAATATTTTATATATTTAAAAAATTTTAAGTTGTTAATTATTGTGATTTATAGTACACTTTTTTTTAAAAAAAAAATATATATAACAAATTATTTTTTTAAAGATATTTTAAGCTATTAACTATTGTAATTATAGTACTTTCTATGTAATTTTCAAATAATACATGTTACTCTTCTTGTCCAAACTTTTGCGGCATTGATAGTCAATTATATTTTTAGTTATTCCAATTTAAGTGGCGCTGATATAATTTCGAGAGTCAACTAAATATTTTAGATTTTAAAATTTTTAAATTCTTAATTATTGTGATCTATAATATTTTTTAATATATAATATATTAATTTTTTAGATATTTTAAATTGTTAAATATTGTCATTTATAATACTTTTCATGTAATTTTCAAATGATATATGTCACTTTCCTTGTCCAAACTTTTAAAGCATTGATAATCAATTATATTTTAAAAATAATTTAATTTTTTAATTACTATGATTTATGATACTCTTTCTTCTATTTCAATTTAAATAATATTAATATAATTTTGAGAGTCAGCCAAATAATTATATCTTTTAAATTTTTTAAGTTATTAATTGTTTTGATTTATAAGAATTTTTTCATATTTATTTTTTGAAATATATACCAGATAAACAAAATAAGACAAACAAATTAAAATTGATGAAAAATAAAAGCAAGGGAAAGGACCAATGAAGTTGTGCCAAAGCAGAAAGGTTGACCCTCACAGTATTGGAGCACTTATTCTGAGTCAACTTAGTCAAAGGAGCTGCAATAGAAGAAAAACCCTCAACAAAACACGGATAATAACCTTCCAAGCTAATAAAACATCAAGTCTCAGTGGGTGAAGTAGGTCTATCCCAACCATGAACCGCTACAACCTTGGTTGGATTAGCCATAATGCCTTCCTTAGTCACCACATGATCCAAGAAAGAAAGAAACTCCAACCAAAACTCGCACTTGGAGAACTCTGCACTACAAATTCTCATTCCTCAATCTCTGAAACACAATCCGCAAATGCTCCTCATGACCAGCCTCAGTTTTGGAATAAACCAAGATATCATCTATAAATACCATAACAAAAAAGTTGAGAAACGGTCGAAACACCCAATTCATCAACTCCATGAATGCGGCAGGGGCAGTGGTTAACCCGAAGGATATAAGTAAGAACTCATAATGACCATATCAAGTTTGAAAAGTTGTCTTTGGAATATCCGAGGTCTAATCCTCAACTGGTGATCACCAAACCTCAAATCAATCTTCGAAAACACAGAAACACCCTAAAGATGATCAAATAGATCATTAATGCGAGGAAAAAGATGTTTATTCTTAACTATCACCTTATTCAACTACTGATAATCAATACACATCCGCATAAACCCATCCTTCTTATTCACAAACAAGATAGGCGCACTCCAAGGTAATACATGGATAAATCCCTTATCCAAAAACTCCTGCAACTGATCATTTAATTCCTTCAACTCGATTGGGCTATCCTATAAGGAGGAATGAAAATGGGCTTGGTGCCTATCTCAACATCAATAGCAAAATCAATATCACAATTTGGAGTCATACCAGGCAAATCCATAGAAAACACATCCATAAACTCACGAACAACACAAACAGAATCCAAGGAAGGAGGTGAAACAATACTAGTATCACGAATATAAGCCAAATAAGCTAGACATCCCTTCTTAACCAATCGACGAGCCTGAACATAAGTTATGACCCTCTTGGAACCTAAATGAAGTGCACCCTTTCAAGTTATCCTTGGCATACCCGACAAAGCTAAAATCACAGTCTTAGCAAAACAATCTAAGACAACATGATAAGTAGCCAACCAATCCATACCTAAAATAATATCAAAATCGACTATATCTAACACAAACAAGTCTACCAAAGTCTCACGCTCAAAAAAAGTCACAACACAAGATCAGTACACTCAATCCACCACTAAAGAATCATCTACAGGGGTGGATACAAAAATAGGCATGGCAAGAGGCTCACTAACAGAATCAAAACCCAAAGCAAAATACACAAACACATAGGAGAAAGTCATTTTAAGATCAAATAATATAGATGCATATCTGAAATAAATGGGGACGATACCTGTAATCACAACATCAGAAGTCTTTGCCTCAGGTATGACATGTATAACATAACACTGACCCTGACCACCAACTGGCTGAGTAGCCCTATGACCACCACCACGGGATCTACCACCTCAACCTCTCGCTCCTTTATTCATACCTCTACTTCTCACAATTGAAATAGGAGAAACTTTAATCACATAATGGGAATAATACTTGTCCAAATGACCAAATTCATTACACACATAGAAACCTTTATGACCCGACTCAACAGAAAAAAGTAAAACTGAGACCCAACAGACACCCTGAACTGCTGGACCAGAAGATCCACTACCAAACCTTTGTAAGGCTGTCTGTATTGGCCTACCTTGATACCCAATAGAATCTCTGAAATCTCTACCACGAGAAACTTGACCTATAAACTCACCAAAATGTCATGCCTTCTTGGTGCCTCCCTAAGATGCTCCAAGAATACCCTCTGTCATCTTTGCATAATATACAATGCTTTATAAAGATGCTCTAAATATAACCATCTGAGAAGTAGCCAACACGAGGCTCAAGTGAGAGTCCTCTAGCACTCCTATAGACGGGGTTGATCCACGGGATCGTCTACTACCTCGTGTTCATCCACGACTTGAGGCTCCCTCTCTAAGAAAAAGCTTCGCATCCCTGACCTCGCGGGACCTCATCAACATCATCTTTTCAGAAAGAGTTAAACATAACTCAGAACTCAAGGTATACAAGAAATTTGTAAGATAAAGAATAAAATAAAAGAAGTTATCCTAAAGAAATCCTATAGCCTCTCGAAGATAGATACAGACGTTTACGTACCAATCTGTGAGACTCTATTAAATATTCCGTTCTTATACCGTTGAGACTAATAAAACCTGGCTCTGATACCAATTTTTCATGACCCAAAATCCAACGGTCTTGATGGCGCTCATTGCTGTGAACCTTGATGGGTAAGCCTATCACCCAAACTGAAACACAAAAGAAAAAAAACAGAAATATCCCCAAGGTAGGGCTTATAGAACAAAACCTAACCTCATAAGTATAATAAATGCGGAAAGAATATAATCAACAACGCAGCCATAACTCCCAAAACCTGGTTTTAATAGTATAAGAACGTATCTAGTATAACTCGAGTCCAAATGAACTACATAAAATGTCCAAATACAAGAGAAACTCTGTCTCTAAAATAAAAGTAAAGGCATAGTCTATAAGAAAGGTAATAGAAGACATCCAAATGCCCGGAGTCTAACCACTACCTTAAAAACTCTAACAATCGCCCGAGTCAAACATGTTGAGGCACACTCAAACTAGGACCTGCATCAAAAGGGCGCAGTAGGCATGAGTACGATCCACTTGTACTCAGTAGGTATCATAGGCCGACCAAGCAAAGTAGTGAATAAAGCATACAAAATATCCACTAAGGGAACCTCACCTGCAATCAAAAAATATCCCACAACGGTAGCCCATACCGTTTGCACTAATAGTTCTACAGTATCCATATATAATACAACAACACACTAGATAGGGATACAATTATCCACAATATTACATACAAGTAGAACAAAAGAGGAGCATGTATAATCAAGATCATCAAGTACAAGTAAAGTAAGATAGAATAATTAGGCATTAACAAGTCAAGATATAGAATAAATAGATAGATGAAAAGTCAATATGGCAATACAAGCACAACACAAACACAATAAAGTAAGTGTAATATATATATGATGATAATGCACGAGGTCTTCTCACAACCTCTAAGATCGTTGCACAATTTCCGTATACACCTACAGAGGCAAGCCTCCTAACGTGGGACCTATGGGGGGTTCGTAAATGTATATACAATCCATATATTAATATCTCCTTCCCTGCACATCCGTCGATGAGGGTTATAAAATCCGATGTTCCCAATGTTTCAGCATTTCCAATATTACCAGTATTTTTGATATTTCCAGTATTTCTAGCGCACATAAGACACAAATTAAGTATGACAAATAACAACAATAAGTATATACAAAACATACAACAATAAGTGAATTATGTGTATGATGCCATGAGGATGATAATGCAATGTTCACGACCCATCATAATAAGTATTTCCACAACCAACCATATGAAGTATTTCCATAATCAATCATAATAATTCATTTTTACTATCGCGTGAATCAATATCCACTCATAATTCCGCCATCTATGAATTTTTACATGTTTCATATGCCAACAAGTATGAATATATCAAAATGCACCAATGGTGCCACATTAGGCATTTCAAAATCACAGTACAATTATTCACATATATTCAAGGCTATCAATATCATATAGGACCCCACACAATCACACATATCACATAATATCTCAATTTAAATAATCGCATCATATATAGCCCCCCTGGACAAAACACATAGCTAATTATTTTTATGATTAGCTCTCACCATTAACATGCATTTTATACCATTATTTACCACCCAACCTAATCTGAAAGAGTTAAGCCATAGCCTACCTCGAGCCAAAACCGGTTCGCTACACTTTGAACCCACGACCTTCCTTTCCACGAATGGGCTTGAACTTTACTAAAAATATCAAATATGGAATCTACTCATTAAAATAAAACCAAAGACACCCATATTGACTATATTTGGTTCGAGGTCAAAACGGACCCTGCAATGGGTTTTAGAAAAAGAAGGAAAAATCGTAACTTTACTTCAAAAATGTGTTTCCCATATATTTAAAAACCTGCAGTTGAAAATCCAAGTCAAATCGAGTAAAAAATGAGGTTCAACTCGAAGAAAAAATATTTTTAAGCTTTATCGAAATCTGGGTTAAATTCAAGAATTGAAATTATTTTAAATGTTAAATTGATGAAAACTAGTAATTATAAGATAAAAATATTATTAAAGTGAAAAGGAGTAAAATTGGGATCAAGTCCTAAGATTTTTAGAGTTTTGAAAAATTAATCAAGGAATTAGAGTAACAAAAGATGAAATCTCATCTTAAATCCGTACTAGAATCAAGAAATAGATGTTAATTTAGCTTCCCAAGTTCACTTTTAAGATCCCACGCTATTTTAGGGTGTAACTTCCAAAAGGCAAGATGAAAAATGAGCAAAATGGATCCAAAAGGTTGTTTTAATAGTGCAGATTTTTCTGCACCAGCTATTGAAATTCATTTGGAGTCAGATATATGCAAACGAACTATGAAAACACACTAAATTTGATATTCCAGACGTATTAAATAGGTCAGATTTTTGAAAAAAAAATACTATTTTCACAGAGTTGATCCCCGAAACCCCAAATTATAATTTTCTAAATCGATGATTGAAATGAGATTTAAAAGCCATAAAATCACACCAAACATGTCACCACCGTAAAATCAATATTTTAGAGCTACTAGCGTAGTTGGATTTTCCATCTGAGGTTATTTCGACCAAATGTGGGTTCCACATCTATATTTCCAATTATTCAACTTTTCGACTAGCAGGTCGAAATGAGCTCGGGTGCATCGAGACCCGAAATAAAGGTCTACCTAGCCTAAAATCGATATTTCGGAGCTGCTGGCATGTCCATTCAACCACCAGTCGCACGGATCAAAAATATTTGTATAAGTCCAAAATAAGGCTCTCGAAGCCATCAAAAACCATACTATCACATAAATGATACCAAAATACATCAGAAATTATGTCAATCACCCTCACACCTCAGAAATACTACAATGCAACTACAAAAAGGGATAAAATAGTCAAATCACTCAAAATAATAAATTTCATATATTTCATCAAAAAATAGGTTGTTACATTTTTAGCTCTCAATTTAATACAAGAAATTACACAGGATGGCCCCAATAGTGGGTGGGTTTAGTTTTTTGTGCCTCATGAGAAAAGTCTTTACAAATTAGCCTTCCTTCCTTTTTATGTATAGGACAAGTACATTTTTTTCCCTCTACACCTAGAATGTTTTTAATTTTTCATGCTCATTTGTCTCTCAACTTCTATTTTTATTTCTTTTTTTAATTCTTTATTTTTCTTATTTTAATTAATTTATCTCAACCTTTATTTTTTTTCTCAAACAATATTTATTTCTTTATTTCTCTTTTTTTTTTTTAAATTCATTTGTATCAACCTTTATTTTTTTTCCTTTTTGTTTTTATCATTTCTTTTTTTTTTGTTCATTTTTTTCAATTTTTATTTTTATTTTTTTCTTCTCATGTTTATTTTTCTCAATCTTATTTGTTTTTTAAAAATACTTTTATTCTTTTTTTCTTAATATTTATTGTTTTTCTTCTTTTCTTTTCTTTTTTTTCTCAATCTTTTTTTCTTTTCTTTATTTTTTTTTCTCTTTTTTCTTTTATCTCAACTTCTATTATATTTTATTAATAAATAGAAAGTTAGATAATCCACAAGGAGATCTTCTTTCTTTGACATTTAAGTAAATATAAGGGCATGACTTGTTGTTTGAAAATTTTTTGAGATAAGTCTTGCCTCTAAGGCCAAGTTATAGAACATCTCATAAATCAAGACACAATTTGATAGTGTCGAGTCTTACTCTTGGGGCATAATTTGTTGTTTGAAAATCATTGAGCTAAGTTTTGCCTCTAAGATAAAAGTTATAGAACATTTTATAAATCAAGGCACAATGTGGTAGTGTCAACACTTACCCATTAGGCTTAAATTTTTTAGGTTGTTCTTGGGCTAAGTCTTATCTTAGAGGTAAGACTAATAGAGCATCACATATATCAAGATACAATATAGTAGTATCAACTCTTGCCCATGGGTGTAATTTGTGGGCTAAGTCTTGTCTCTAAGGCAAAAATTATAGAATATCTCATAAACCGAGACATGATATACTAGTGTCAACTCTTATCCATAGGGTGTAACTTCTTGATTGAAAGTCCTTGAAGTAAGTCGTGCCTCTAAGGAAAAGTTATAGAACACCTCATAAATCAAGATACGATGTGATAGTGTCAACTCTTGCCTATAGGGCATAATTTGCTGTTAGAAAGTCCTTGAACTAAGTTGTGCCTCTAAGGCAAGAGTAATAGAACACCTCATAAATCAAGATGCGATGTGGTAGTGTCAACTCTTGGCCATAGGAGATAATTTGTTGTTAGAAAGTCCTTGAACTAAGTCGTGCCTCTAAGGTAAGAGTAATAGAACATCTCATAAATCAAAACATAATGAGGTAGTGTCAACTCTTACCCATCGGGTATAACTTGTTGTTGAAAGTCCTTGATTTATAAAACATCTCATAAATAAAAACACAATGTAGTAGTTTCAAACATTGCCCATGAGGCGTAATGCATTGTTTAAAAGTCATTGGACTAAGTCTTGCCTCCAAGGCAAGAGTTATAGAGCATCTCATAAATCAAAACATAGTGGTAATGTCAACCATTACCCATGAGGCGTAACTTGTTGTTTGAAAGTCCTTGGGTTAACACTTGCCTCTAAGGCAAGAGTTATAGAACACCTCATAAATCAATACAGTGTGGTAATGTCAACTCTTGCCCATGGGGCCGAACTTGTTGCTTGAAATTCCTTGATCTAAGTTTTGCTTCTAAGGGAAGAGTTATAACGTATCCTATAAATCAATACACAATCTGTTGTGTCAACTCTTATTTATGGGGCATAACTTGTTATTTAACAGTCCTTTAGTATTTCAGAAGTAAAACATAATGTCATAGTGTTGACTCTTGTCCAATGTACTAACTTGTTATTTGAAAATTCTTAGGATAAGTCGTGTCTCTAAGGCAAGAGTTGTAGAATATCTCATAAATCAAGACATAACATAAGATTTATAGAACATCTCATAACTCAAAACACAGTGTGGTAGTGTCAACTCTAACTCATGGAACGTAACTTGTTGTTTGAAAGTCCTAAGTCTTGTCTCTAAGGTAAGATTTATAGAATATATCATAAATCAAGATATAGTGTGGTAATGTCAACTCTTGCCCATTAGGTGTAACTTGTTGTCTGGAAGGAATCGAATGAAATAAAACATAAAGAAAAGAAGAATAAAAAATGTTGCAAAAAAAGAAAAATATTAAAAAATAAAAATAAAATTAAAGCAAATAAAAACGAAAAAAAAAATATAGAAGTTGAGAGGAGAAAGGAAAAAAAATAAAGGGTGAGAAAAATGAAAAAAATAAATAAATTAAAAATAAAGGCCGAGAAAAATTTAAAAGAAAAATAAAAAAAGATATTTTTTTTTAAAAAGTAGATATTGAGAGGAGTAAAGTAAAAAATATAAGGGTCTAGAAAAATTAAGAAGAAAAAAGAAAAAATCAAAGTAAAAAAAAAGAAAAAAAAAGTTGAGAGGAGAAAAGAGAAAAAAAGTAAGGGTTAAGAAAAATTAAATATAAAAAGAGAAAAGAAAAAAATAAAAATTAAAGTAACATAAAAAAGAGAAAAAAATAAAAGTTGAAAGATAAATAAGTTGGAGTTGTTTAGAAATATATGAGATATAGAGCGACAGATAGGTAATTATTATATATAAAAGGAAAAAGGTACGAATATACCCCTAAACTTTAATAAATAATACAGATAAATCCTCCGTTATACTTTAGGTACAAATATATCCTTACCGTTAATGAAAAAGTACATATATACCCCTGAACTTTACTAAATGATACAGATATATCCCCCATCAATGAAAAGGTACATATATACCCCTGAACTTTGATAAATGGTACAAATATACCTTGCCGTTAATGAAAAGGTGCATATATAGCTTTCTCACTAACGATAGGACTCGTGTCACAATCTTGTTCATTTGTCCTTTTTAAATTTAATTTATCACCATCCTATCTGAAAATAATTCTGATTTAACCCACAAATCAATCCAAATAATAATCCAAACCCGAGTAGGTCTAATAAAACCTTCAAGGCATATCTTTATTCATGCATGTTCATTCTCACTTTCTTTTTCTATTAGATCGAATCAGTTTTGGGTTATTATTTGAATTGAGTTATGAGTTAAATTAGAATTATTTTGGGGGTGGAGTTGGGATAAATTAAATTTAAAAAGGCCAAATGAATAGGATTGTGACATGTGTTCTGTCGTTAGTGAGAAGGGTATATTTGTACCTAAAGTATGACGGAGGGTATATGTGTACCATTTATCAAAGTTCAGGGGTATATTTGTACCTAATGTATGATGGAGGGTATATCTGTACCATTTATCAAAGTTCAGGGGTATATATGTACCTTTTCATTAACGGCAAGGGTATATTTATACCTAAAGTATGACAGAGGATATATCTGTACCATTATCAAAGTTCAGGAGTATATTCATATCTTTAAAAAGGGGAGACTAGTTTTATGTAGTTTACCCCATTGATTAGGGACAATTTTGTCAAAAATATACCACTTAATAGTTGAAGGTTATTTTTACAAAGTTTTCTTATGTAGGGTCAAAAATTGAAAACGACCTTATTTTGGAGCAATTCTTGGAGTTTCCTTCAATTTCATACAGAAAATTAGAAGAGCTTGTTGAATTATGGGGTTACAGCCATATTTGTCTGTCTGACACATGAATTCCATACCAATGACTCATGAATTCCTTACCAATGTTCGTGAAAGAAGATATTTTCTGTAAGATTTACAACAATCTTTAAGGATATTCTTAGGAAAAATCAATTACTACTGTGTTTAATGTATCCCTACCACTGTTCGAGGCATTTTGTTTTAGAGCTTTGAAAAGGAATCTTTTCTCAAAGTTTGAATTGATTATATAGAAAAGGAACAATCATAAGGAGGAATGTGAAAAGAAATATGAAACCTATCTTGTGAAAAGAAGTGATTTTGATGTCTTTGCTATGCTCTCCAATTTTTGCTATAAAAAATATACAAATGACATTCACATATAAAATTTAGTACTCACGTGATGTGCGATGCATATCAAATAAAATTAATTATAAAAATTATTATCTAATTTATTTATAAAATAAAAAACTATCATATATCATTGATTAATTTAAAAATATATGATACTAAAAGTAACTATTAATATTTCGAATTTTAACATCAAGCTTATATAGAATTTTTTGAAAATTAATGTTCACATGATGAGAGAATAATATTAAATTATTCATATTATTCAAAAGGCATTTTAAAAATTAATTAACTGACTTGTTGACTCCATCATATTTTTTCATATATGTCTCTTAATTATTAGATAATATTCAGCACTCCTTAATTTTATTTCTCGATCAACCCTATATTTTTTTTTAGTTTAATGTATTTTAAGGAAATCGTGAATATCTTTATCATATAATACTATAATCTATTTTCTCTTTACATTCAACGAACTTTATAACTGGAAAAGGAAATACAGGAAGAGGCAAATCAAGATTATATTTTGTTCCATTCAACTAGTAATTCTATTGTGTATATAGATTATCATAAAAAAAAAAAAAAAAAAAACTTTTTTTTGAGTCAAAATAATATAAATATTTTGATAAGGTTAGTAATAAATACAAAAACAGAAAATTTTAGTTGCTAACTTAATGCCAACTTGAATTTTTATGTTGATCATGAGAGTTCGATTTCCTAATTTTCTCCCTTATTTCTCCCTTTTCCTATTTGTAATTTTATATATATATATATATATATATATATATATATATATATATATATATATATATATTCTCATATACTATAAGAGACAGTTGAAGCAGCTCCCATGAGCTTCTCGTCGTGCTGCTTGCCGACATTCGGCTGCTGCTCTGTGATTTTACTATATCATCTCTAATTAAGTATTATATATTATTTTCGTATTAGAAAATTAATAATATTTAATTGAAAAAAGTAAATAGACATTTATGTCATGTTTGCTTCAGTTGCTTCAATCGTAATTTTACTATGTCACCCTCAATTAATTATTATAAGTCGTTTAATTGTTAAAAAATTAATAATATTTAATAAAAACATAAAATAGACATAAAATGATAAATTAACTCTTCATGTCTTAAATTAACTTGACTTCTCATATGATACTTACATAAATTTTTTTCACAAGTATTTTGTATAGTAATTTTGCTATATCACTTCTAATAATTATATTATGAGTCATTTAAGACATGTTTACTTCGTTACTTTAATCATGATATTCGACTGAATGTTACTTAAACCGAAATAGAAGAAAAAGTATTATAAATCACAATAATTAAAAACTTAAATTAATTTTAAAATATCCCGTCGTCCTCCTTGCCGACATTCACCTGCTTACTTCGTGATTTTACTATATCACCTCTAATTAATTATTATATGACATTTATGTATTATAAAATTAATAATATTTAATTTTAAAAAAAGTAAAATAGAAATTAATGATGTTTGTTTCAGCTGTTTCAATCATAATTTTACTATGTTACCCCTAGTTAATTATTAGAAGTCATTTAACTGTTAAAATATTAATAATAATTAATAAAAAGTATAAAATAATAAATTAACTCTTGCTGTTTTAAATTAACTTGACCTCTTATATGATGTCAACTTAAATTTTTTCATCAAGTATTCTCACTTAAATTGAAATAAAAGAAAAAGTATTAAAAATTACAATAATTAAAAACTTATAATTGACTATCGATGTCACAAAAGTGTGAACAAGGAAAGAGAACTATAAATTACAATAGCTAAAGGCTTAAAATAATAAATTACAGTGCCAAAAAAGTATAATGAGTTACAATAGGTAACAACTTAAAATATCTAAAAACATATTAAAAAATAATTAATTATTTAAATTTTATTTGTGTCACATAAATTAAGATAAAAAATTTGAAAAAAATACTATAAATCATAATAATTAACAACATAAAAAATTTAAAAGATATAAAATAATTATCGAACTCTCGAAATTATATCAGTACCACTTAAATTGGAATAGAAGAAAAAATATTATAAATCACAATAGTTAAAAACCTAAATTATTTTTAAAATATAATTGACTATCAATGCTACAAAAATTTGGACAAGGATAGTAACATATATTAATTAAAAATTACATAAAAAGTATTATAAAATATAATAGTTAACAATTTGAATGTCTAAAGAAAATTAATTTGTTATATATTTCAAAAAAAATGTAAAAAATACTTTAAATCACTTAAATTGAAATAGAAGAAAAGTATTATAAATCTCAATAATTAAAAACTTTAATTGTTTTAAAAATATAATTGACTATCAATGCCACAAAAGTTTGAATAAGGAGAGTAACATATATTATTTGAAAATTATATAAAAAATATTATATATTACAATAGTTAACAACTTAAAATATCTACAAATATATTAAAAATATGATTAATTATCTAAAGCATATATGTGTCACACAAATTGAGATAAAAAATAACTTATATTGGGTCTGTGCTAGATATATAAACATATAATACTTGATCCCTCGTGATCATTGGCACAAGAAAAATATGATTTTATTTTTCATTATCCTCTGTATTTTGTAAAATTGATGGACATAATTATTGAACCGAAAGATCATGTTCTAAAATGAAGTTCGAATATGAAGATAGGTGATTTATATCATTATCTATTCATATTCAGTAAAATTAAAAAGTAAAAACTTTGTAGTGTGATATCTATTTTAAAACAATAAATTATTGCAAACGTTACAAATATTATTATAACTTATAATATCCACTCATGGTATGAAAAAAATATGATAACTTGTCTGTTATAATTGCAAGCTAAAAAATCTATTTGGTCTTAAAATTTGATGAAATATGATCTAAACAATATAAAATAACAAAATCACTAAGTACGCAATACGTTGAATTTTTAGTCCCATCATTTAGCTTCAATCATTAAATACTCCCCCAACTTATGGTTCTTGAGATGTAGCTCTTTGCATCGCTTGAATAATTCACATTCTCTAATATACGCTGATAGAAATTAAGTATTCTTTGAATGTAACATTTTTATATAGCAGTAGAACTTTTTAATTAATTATGATATTTTTTTTGGGTTGACTCTGTGGAAAATATTCTTCTCCACATATATATTTCTTGATTGTTAATTGATTATTTATTTTTCAATCAGCCATGTCATGTCTCTCTGATTTACTCAATTTTAATGCAATCACAAATATTATATCTTATAATTTTATAAAATATATGGTAATATTGAAAATGTAAATATTTTAATTTTATTTGATCGTACAAAAATTTATTAAAAATTAATGTTGATGTTTTATAATTAAGGAATCTTTAGTCATATTCAGTCTTGACAACTAAGAGGTAATAGAATTACTTTGTACTGGCAATTTAGTTTGATATGTAAATTTATTTCCCTATACATTATATTGATAAAAATTATTGAAATATCTAAGTGTACAAATTTAGTAAAGGATACTTTAGTATTTTCATCAATTATCATTCATAAAAAATGACCTTTTTAAAATTTGATTTTTTTTCTTTGATTCATATTTTGATGTACCGTGAGATTAAATTTTTTTATCTTAATAAGTAATTGAAATTTTTTTAAAGCCAATTTTAGTATTTAAATTAAGATATTTTATCCTTATAAGTACCAAAGATTTTATACTCATAGAGATTTTTATTTTTGAATAGCTCTTGGTCATATCTTTTTTTATATATGTCATTAAGTATAACTTTTTTTTTTTTTACAATTATCAATTCAATAACTTATTTAGATTCTTACCAATTTTAATAATACATTTATTAGACTATAAGGAGTCAAAATATTGTAGTTTTCATCCAATAAGAGTTAATCTTAGTAGTTTGTATCTAATTATATATATATATATATATATATATATATATATATATATATATATATTTATTTATTTATAGAGAGAGAGAGAGTGAGAGAGATGAAATAATTAAAATCTACAAAATAGATTTTATTATAAAAGGCTAGTTCTAAAGATGATATTTGGCATAATCTCATGCTAGACTATTCACCTTTATTATATATGCTTATTTAGGTGTACGCGTCTCGCGCATGTACCTCACTTTATTCAGTTCAAAAGTTACACTAAATAGGATATTTGTTTAAATAATAAAGATGAATGCGATAATTAAATTCAATGTCTTTTGGAGAATTTATGTAATTAAACCTAACCTTTACCAAAAAAGTTTGTCAAAGCTGATCGTCATTCATCTACCACTTGTAAACTGCAACAAAACAATATGATGATAGAGATATCAAAGTAATATAATCAAATCTACTATTTACACAAAAATTTTCTCAAAGTTGTTTGACAATCATTTACCACCTGTAAACTGTAACAAAATAATACGATAATAGAGATATCAAAATAATACAAATAAACTTAACCTTTAGACAAAAAAATTCTCAAAGCAAAGATATAAATACAATACAATTAAACCTAACCTTTATCTAAAAATTCCTCAAAGCCGATCGACATTCATCTACCACCTATAAATTCATCTACGATCTGTAAACTACAATAAAATAATACAATAATGATCACAAAGCTTCTGATTTAATGAAAATAATTCTCGTCTGAGCAAAAATTTTGACCCTAAAGAATGCCTTGAATGAAAATAAAGAATATATATATATATATATATATATATATACACACACACACACACACACACATACGTTGAATTCTATTATGTTGACAAAAGTAGTGAAGAAGTTGAGGGTTAGAAAATTAAGCATCCACCAATCTAGACATGGAATCGAATCAATTTAGATGAGCATCAATCATAATTTTTCAATAAGTAAATCGATTTTTCTCTAGTTTAACATGCATCTCAATATTTATATAAGTATTTTCTTAATAGAGTCCTAGTTTAGGAGTATTTTTCTATCCTATTTTAAGAGTATTTTTTTAACTGATCAGTATAAAGAAAAATATTGATTGATTTTTCTTTCATCTATTTTAGGAGTCTAGTTAATATAATAAAAATAATAGTGAAAAGACAGTTTTGTCTAAAGGATGGTCTTTTAATGAATGACAAAAAATTCAAATCACTTTTCTAAGGATCTTCACACTTTTACTATATTACAGATTATAGTTATAGATTATAGATAAGTATCAAAATTAATATCTTATTTAGATTCTTACCAATTTTAATAATACATTTATTAGAATATTAGTAGTCAAATATTGTAGTTTTCATTCAATAGGAGTCAATCTTAGTAGTTTTAATCTCTCTCTCTCTCTCTCTCTCTCTCTCTCTCTATATATATATATATATATATATATATATATATATACGTGAAATAATTAATAATCTACAAAATAATTTTAATTGTAAAATGCTAGTTCTAAAGATATGTAAGGCCCCGAATCTGATATTCGTAACACTACACGGTGCTCATGACTTCGAAGAACCATAAGCTAACTCATGATTGATATATGTACCTGAACACTGCATAATATACTATATAAATGCGGAAATAAAGGCTAAAAGGCCATAAGGTTCAAAATTGATAAACATCTGATAAAACCATCTCTGAATAATATGGTATGACAATACCAAAAATGAAATAATGTCTGAAAATATCTAGTCTAAAAACACTGTAGTTTTAAAGCCTCTAAACTGTCCGAATAAGGAGTTGATGGGGCATGTCCCTAACTAACTCCAACTACTGAAATAAACTAAGTAATGAAGAAATAAAGTAATGATCATGTCCTCGAAGGATGAGGACTCACTGCTAACTCTGACTGCTGAAATTGGAATGTTACTGAAGCTCTGAAACTTGTGCTTCTGAACCTATGGTATAAAACACCATAGAGCAAATGCGTTAGTACGTTTGAATGTACTGGTATGCAAGTGAGGTAGGCTGAATGCAAAGGGTTCAAATGTATGAACAATGCTAACTAACTGAATAACATGAATGCGAGAATACATGCATGAGTAAGTGACTGTGACTGAATTCGTGATGATACTGACTACAGAGTCTGATTACTGATAACATGAGTCACTGATAACTGATATAACTGATACTGAGCGACTGGATCTAATAGTCTAGGTTTTGATGGAACTAATTGAGTTCCATACTATTCTGAGTTGACTGTATCTGACAGTCCTGAAATTCTAAAGAACTATCTGAGTTCTATTACTGAGACTGAGTCTGAAACTGTAACTGAGGGAAGTAGTCCTCTAACCAACATGCCCCTAATAAGCTATTATAGCTGTATTGGGGTCCAATCTGTAACCCTAATTAGAAGGGTGTAAATACCGCACCACTGGTAAGGACAAGCTGTG
The DNA here is from genome assembly GCA_030864225.1 of Capsicum baccatum var. pendulum. NCBI lineage: Eukaryota > Viridiplantae > Streptophyta > Magnoliopsida > Solanales > Solanaceae > Capsicum > Capsicum baccatum. Next base: position 34,872,465 of record CM061560.1, read on the forward strand.
AGTGACCCTCATCTGACAGTGTCCCCAAAAGAGAATGGTGGGACCCTCATCTGACAGTGTTTATCCACCTCATCAACCCTTATCTGTCAATGTTGATATCAAAACCTATGCTGGATATATAGTTCTGGAATGCAAGGATTGCTTCTAAGGACCACACACTCATCTGTCAGTGTGTGTCCTTATCCTTGGGTTCACTCGGTGCTAAATTCTACTTCCATCTGAATAGACACTGAACATGATTAACTGAACTAAACTGGACTGAGTTCATTGAGTTCCGTTGACTGACGGAATACTACTGAGATTACTGAACTAATGGGCTTTCTGAGATTTCTGGGAATACTGAGTTTGCTGAGTTTTCCTGAGTCAGATGACTGACTGAATTCTACTAAACATGGCTTGACTAAGGATATTGTGAAAACATGACCCAGGCTCTAGGCACACAGCTAAATTATCAGGTATTAGATACCCCCAGGACTCGATAGCATAATAGTAATTCGTGGCATAAATTCTAAAGCACAACAATGGCTACACACATATCCATAATCCATTGACTAAGACATTTCATCAAACACTTGACATGCATGAACTTGTATATGAATGGGGATTTCATATTATCATACTATTAAGACATTTTTCCTTCCCATAGACATTTAATCAAACACATAGTGAGCATAGTAAATTCAAACAATATTACGTAACAAGTAAACATCATGATTTAGTTCTAATTTCACCATTCAAGGGTTTAATCATGGGTTCACATGAACCTATAACTATAATAATTAATTCCACTTAAAATTTATCACCAAACATGGATTAGAATTCAATTGGTCCTTATCAACATGAACAAAAGCAAACCCAACATGAAATTCATAAAAATCCATATACTTGAACTTTGAATAGAGATTCTTGGGCTTCATGGATGAAAGGAGTCCATGAATGAACACTATGCACACCTGAGTTAATTAATTTAGAAGGATTGATAGAGAGTTCTTGTGATTTGGCCCTTGATTTTAGCTAGGGTTTCTTGGCTTGAAAGAGAGCAACTCAATTTGGGAAAAATAGAGTGAATAATGATATCCTTAGGTCATGTAGGATTAAATTTCATGTTTAAGGCTGAACTAAAATAATGGGAAAAGACCCATTTAACCCTAGACACATCTTTTGATTTTTGTCAAAATCTCCTAATTTGGTAGGCTAGCGAAATGCGGCGCTATCGCGCCATGTCACTGGGAATTGGGCTGATGGCGCGATGCAGTGAAATAACATTGCAACATTGGATGAGGCCTAAAAGTTTGGCGTGATGTGGAGACATCGCGCTGAGATACTGAAAAAAGGACAATTCTGAATTTGAGTGCTGGCGTGACGCGCCATAATCGCAGAGGCTCATTAGATTTTGAAGATTGCCATTTTGGCTTGCTCCGCGACGCGTTGATGGCTCAGGTGATACACTGTCTCACTAAAAAGGCTCTAGCTCTTCGCCCGGGTGTCGGATTTGGGCCAATTTGGTATCGATGGAAAGCTTATTCAATTTTTCACATGATGAAAAGTGAAAATATTGAAAATACCACATTTATAAAAGTGGATTCATCTTTAAAAAAAGTCCCTGACATCTTTGAGATGAATTTAAGCTAGGTAGAAGTATGTGGTATTACAATATCTCCCCCTTGAGAACATTCGTCCTCAAATGAAACTGATTAAGATGAGAGAAATAATAAGCTGAAGTATGTACTAAACATGAACAATTGAAACACGACTACATCACTAAAATTTCTGAGATTCATACTAATCATGTATATCTGATGCATGATTTCATGACTGAACATACTCTTGAATATATGACTGAGATTTCTGATAACTGAGTTTCCCACTGGGAGAATGCATGTCTGATGCATGAACATATGACTAATTTGATACATTATCATATGATTGAATATGCAATGGTACTTAAAACCAAGTTTAAAATGAAATTCTGAACATGAAATTGATACCAAGTTTGTAACTGAAATCTGGACATGAAAACTGAAAACTTAAGGAGAACTATTACCTTGAGCTAGGTCTGAGTTGACGGGGAAGAGGTAAGGATACTTGGTATAGACACGTGATTTTGACCCTCCTGAGTTTAATATATATATATATATATATATATTTTGATATTAAATATTTATATTTGATATAATATTATGTAAATTCTTATTTTATTTTAATAAATTTTTTGTTAAAAGATAAATAATTAAGTGAAGTTAATTTTGAGATATTTATTTTATTTTTATTCTAATTTAAAAATAATAATAAAAAAAATAATACATAAATTAAAAATATTTTCCCGTTTTATAAAATTTAATCAATAAATTAGTAGTTTAATACTATTTTATTAAATTTATTTTTGTCTATTTATAAATTGTTATTATGTTTTGATTAATATAAAATTAATTAATTATTATATTTTTTGTTATTATTATTTTATTATTATTATTGTCTTCAATTAAAAAAGAAAAGAAAAAAGTAATATATTTTAAAAATTCAAAAAATTTCTATCCTATCTGATAAGATAATTACTCCTCCCATTTTCTTTACCCCCCCAAAATTCCTGTACAAAAAGGACTCCTACCCCCCAGAAAATAGACGGACATTCTATGATCAGACAGAGAAAAACAGAGGAAAAACGACAGAAAAAGAAAACAACACACAAAAAAAAAATCAAACACAGAAAGAAAAAAGATAAAGGAATGTGAAGTTGAATTCGGGTTTTCGTTCGAGTTTGCGATTATGGCGTTTGAGTTTCTTCCTTAGTTCATTAACAAGTTCTTATTCGACTTTGTATTATCTATTGTATGATTTTTGTAGTGAATCGAATCATGTTCAAAGTTATGTTAATGATTCCATACTTTAACATGTGATGTTATCTATTTACTGTATTAAATCAAAGAAAAAAAATGTATGCTTAATCAGCTTAATAGTGATTTTTAATTATCATGTTGTGAGTTGTCTTCTTATCTCCTTGGTGATTTGTTTTCGTTAATGATACGAAAAAATATAACGTTTTCTTTAAAAATACCCATTTGTTGTTTTATCCTTATTTAATTTTAAGTTTTATTTTAATGGATTATATGAAAGCTTATATTTTAATTTAAAAAAAGAAAGAAAAAGAAAAGGCTGTAGGAGTAAAAATAAGAATAGACATACTGTCATGCCCATATCTGATAGACATCATTGTTCATGCACATCTCTATTTTTTTATTTTATCGCTAACAGTATGTTCACCCAAATAATACACACATTGTTACACACACACACACACACACACTGATTTCTTCACTGCTACACAAATATACACTGATTGAAAAGATTGTTAAGAATAAGGAACAAGATGAAATGGCTAGGAAAGTAAGAAGCTTGGAGCAGAGTATGAGAAATATGCAAGGATTAAGAGGACCAAAAAGTGTTTCATACAAAGACGTGTATGTTTTCGGATGTCCATTTGCCGATGGGGTTCAAAACACCTAAGTTTGACAAGTACGAAGGGCACGATGATCCAATGGCACACTTGAGGCATTATTGTAATCAATTAAGAGGTGCCGGAGGTAAAAAAGAATTACTTATGGCTTATTTTGGTGAGAGCCTTTCGAGTTTAGCCTTAGAGTGGTTTGTTGATCAAGATATTGACAAGTGGAGTAGTTGGGATGACTTGGCTAATAAATTCGTGCAATAATTTCAGTACAATGTCGAGATGATTCCTGATAAGAAATCCCTCACTAATATGAAGAAGAAAAAGAACAATGAAAATTTCACGGAGTATGCAATTAGATGGCGTGAAAAAGCGGCTAGGGTAAACTCGCCAATGAAAGAAAGCAAGATAGTGGAGGCATTTATTTAAGCGCAGGATGAAATATATTATCAACATTTGTTACCTGCATTAGGCAAGCCATTTATTGAGGTCCTCAAAATGGGAGAGATAATAGAGGATGGAATTAAATCTGATCATGTTGTAAGTTTTACAATATTAAAAGAAACTACCCAGGCAATTCAAAAGGGTTCAGGAAGTGTTGGGGAGAAGAAGAATGAGGAAGAGGCATCTACTATTATAGTTGGACATCGGGAACGATCAAGAAGACCACGTCATCGTCGCTCTTTGGATCAAGTCCAAGATCCACATAATCACCACCAAAGTCAATTATACTCCAGTCCCCCACCTTCATATCCAGTGTATAATGCACAACCATATGTTCAACTCCCATTTTACTCACAATGGCACACACCAACTCCTCAGAGTCATCCTCCAATTCTATAAATATACCAAAGCCCTTCTAGGCACGATTTTTGATCCAAGCCAAATAATGAAATGAGGTAGAAGTCGAGAGATAGCTTCACACCAATTGGAGAGTCATATGCCAGTTTGTTTCAAAGATTGGTACAAGAAGGCATGATTAATCCTCTCCTTGGGCACACTCTTAATCCTTGTTTAAGAAATTTTGATCCTAATGCACGATGTGCGTATCATTTTGATGCTCAGGGCCATAGTATTGAAGATTGTCGAGATTTAAAAAGAGAAATTGAAAAGATGATTCAAGATAGGTCAATTATGGTGCAGAACATTGACAATGAGGAAAACGCTAGTCATGCTGGTATGCAAATTGGTGGCTAAGAGGTCAAGCTCAGCAATTGGAAAGTCACTCCTCTCCCTGCTAGGAAGAGGTCTAGTAGTTTGTTTTCTTTTCTTTTCTATTACCCAAATTATTTTAGGGTTGTAGTTTAGGACCTATCTTGTCTGATTTTCTTATCATTTTTGTTCAAACTTTTCTATCTTTCTTTCAACAAAATGTGTGTCCGTTTTGTTTTTATTTCTCAATATATATTATTTTTTATTCTTCAAAGAGCTCTTTCTATGGTGATTCTGGTGATATGATAAGCTTGTTGATTTTTTTGCCAGATATTCAAACCCAATCTAATGCTGAAACATTCGATCAAGAACCTAGAGTTGAAAAAAATGTAAGAAAAATAAATAAAGTGTTGAGATATTTTGGGAACCTAGTTACATCCTCACTTGAATGTTTTGAGGCAATCACTTTGCGAATAAAAATGACTTGATCTTTAATCAGAAGGTTCAACTCAAGCATTTTGAATGAGATCAACCAGAGATATATAATTTCTATTGTCAGAAGAAGCAAAAGGAGGTTAGCTAAAAAAAAAAGTCATATGTTGTGAAAAAAGTACAATATAAGTGGACATGTATATTTCACAAGCTTAAAAAAATGACGCAAGTGCATGAGCTTAGTCACAATCAATGTTGAAAAAGATGCATATGATCTTTATGTTCTACTCTCAGATTACATGTTATGTACTTGTGTATTTAAGGATTGATATGACGAAGATATTTCATTCTACTATCCAAATGTTGTGTCATCCTTTGTTATTTCTTTTGAGCTTTAATGTTATTTTCTTTCGTACCCCTCTTTTGGAATCAAAATAGAATTTGAAAAAGTTGAAAAAAAAAGTATCAAGAAAAATGGAGTAAAAAAAAGAAGAGTTGAAAAAAAAAGAGAAAAAATCAATCAAAAATCCAAATTCAAGTAAAACAAATGCCTGAACTATGTTTGACCTGATTCTTGCTGTGACAAGATACGTAGGCAGCCCTACTCTGGGGTTCGATCCAACCAAAAAAAAATTCAAATTACCCATAATGAAATGAAACCGGGGCAAAATTTATTTCCTTAAAAAAATCAATTTCAAAGTTGTATGTTTCACCTAACATTATGTAAATTTTTTAGCCTCATGCCGACCTTTCTTTCTAACCCTTTCTAAAAGCCAAGTTACAACCAAAGAAAGAACTTCAGATCGATCTTTGAGAATGTCAAGGCTAAACATGTTATGAGTACATGATGTTTCGTATTTGGGCATTATTTTCAAAAAAAAAAAATGAAAAAAATGAATGAGTAAAAATGAGAGAGTCTTAATGGTGAAAACCCTTTTGGGCACCATAAGGAGAAAGTGAGCTGAGAAAGAAATGAAAATGAGATAGGCATTGGCAAAAACCCATTAAGGTGCCACTAGCCGAAAGAGGATTGTGATCTAGAGGGAACATATTCAAGATTGATTTCATTTCAAACTCAATAAGCGGACAAGAGTTGTAATAATTAGTGTGGGTAGATCAAGTTGTTTAATTCAAAATGTATGTCATGATTGCTGGAATCGGCTCCAACATCGAAATAAGTTTTCTTCTGTCTTTTTTTTTTTTTAAAAAGATGACTATTATTTTTTTCCTTTTCTTTTTATTTTTCTATTTTTGATTTTTTGGTATCTTTATCATCAAATAAAATTATTGTCATTTTTCTTGTGTTTATGAGTCGAGTTCGTGTCATAACAAGTGAGAAAAAATTTCAAAACTGTCTACCAACTTTTTCAATTGCACAAAGCAAGACAAAAAGCTAACACATAAAAGAGACATAATTGTGAGCCAAAATAAGGCATGTAGAAAGTTTTGTCAATAGACGAGTCTGGAAACTCATGAAATACTAAGGTTCAAAGGGTTTATTTGAGAAGCATGACAAAGCAGAGATACCGTGTTTGTATAAAAGTCACTTCTAATAATCTGAGTTTGGGTCAATGATGCAGCAAGTCAGTGACAGATGCTAACAGTTGGAAGCAAGGTTAAATGTGACGAGAGCAAGAGTGATTGCCACGAAAATTAAAGCCACAAACCTGCCACAATATTTTTTGAACTCACAAGTTTTCTTTGATGAAACAGGAAACATGTTACCTTCAAATTAAGGACTTCAAAGAATAAATATCAAGGGCTGCAATGCCTCATTTCCACAGATGCAGGAATCAATGTTGCTGCATAGGTTTGATAGTCAAATTATGGTAAAATTTAACCCCTAGGAGACGCACTTCCTAATCTGGATAGTTAAAGTTTCATTTGTTAGGTGAAGCACTTCCTAACTTGAACCATCACTTCTAGAAGATGCACTTTTTGGTCGAGTAATTTCATTCAACCCCTAGGAGACGCACTTCCTAGTTTAAATAAGTCAGTTTTCATTTGTTAGGTGAAACACTTCCTAACTTGAACATTCACTTCTAGAAAACATACCTTTTAGTCGAGTCATTTTTCATTAATTCTTATAAGACGAACCTTTTTAGTCGAGTTATACCCTTGATTCCTATAAGATGTACCTTTTAGTTTAGTCACTCCCTTGATTCCTATAAGACGCACCTTTTAGTCTAGTCACTCCCTTGATTCCTATAAGATGTACCTTTTAGTAGAGTCACTCCTCGTGATTCCTAAAAGACGTACGTTTTAGTCGATTCATCCCCTTGATTCCTATAAGATGAATATTTTAGTTGATTCATTCCCTTGATTCCTATAAGACGAACCTTTTAGTCGAGTCACTGCCCATGATTCCTATAAGACGAACCTTTTAGTCGAGTCACTCCCCATGATTCCTATAAGACATACCTTTTAGTCGAGTCATTCCCCTTGATTCTTATAAGATGAACCTTTTAGTCGAGTCATCCCTTTGATTCTTATAAGATGTACCTTTTAGTTGATCGAGTCACTCCTCTTGATTTCTATAAGACGTACCTTTTAGTCGAGTCATTCCCTTAATTCCTATAAGACGAACCTTTTAGTAGAGTCACTCTCCGTGATTCCTATAAGACGTACCTTTTAGTCGAGTCATCCCCTTGATTCCTATAAGACGAACATTTTAGTCGAGTCACTCCTCGTGATTCCTATAAGATGTAACTTTTAGTTGAATCATCCCCTTGATTCCTATAAGACAAACCTTTTAGTCGAGTCACTCTCCATGATTCCTATAAGACGTACCTTTTAGTTGAGTCATCCCCTTGATTCCTATAAGATGAACCTTTTAGTCGAATTACTCCTCGTGATTCTTATAAGACATACCATTTAGTCGAGTTATCCCTCTTGAGTCCTATAAGACGAACCTTTTAGTTGAGTCATACCTCTTGATTCCTATAAGACAAACCTTTTAGTCGAGTCACTCCTCGTGATTCCTATAAGATATACCTTTTAGTCGAGTCATCCCCTTGATTCCTATAAGACGAAGCTTTAGTCGAGTCATCCCCTTGATTCCTATAAGATGAACCTTTTAGTTGAGTCACTCCTTTGATTCCTATAAGACGTACCTTTTAGTCGAGTCATTCCTCTTGATTCCTATAAGACGTACCTTTAGTTGAGTCATTTTCTAAGTACAAACTGGGGTAAACAGTCTGTTCATGTTTATTGAATTTTACTTTCTGCTCAGGATCCTCCTGAAGAATGGAAATTTATTTTCTGCTTAGGACCCTCCTAAAGAATAGGATGCTATTTTTCTATTTTACTGTTTACTTTGAGTCCAGGAGCCTGCCTGAAGAATAGGGTGAAGAAAAAGAAAGTCCAGGAGGCCTCCTGAAGAACAGGGTGAAGAAAAAAGGAAGTCCAGGAGCCCGCCTAAAGAACGGGGTGAAGAAGTTGCAAGTCCAGGAGTCCGTTTGAAGAACAGGGTGAAGAAACAACAAGTCAGGAACCCGCCTGAAGAATAGGGTGAATTTTCAAAATCAAGTCGCAAAGAGTAGAATCAAGATTCTAGAGATTACAATTTTCATTTGTATTTTTCATTTTTTGTTAGTCATTTGAATGTAAAAGGCAGAAGTCGTCAACCGGAAACGCGATGGAATTTCACTCAACTTTAACTTTTTCTCTCACCATGTTACCTTTGAACTACATGTGACCTAATTTCTTTAAAACCCGAGATATGTAAGCGGTCCAAAATCAGGACTCGGTCACATCTTTTATTTTATTTTATTTTATCTTTACTTTTATAATAATCTGAGGGTCAAAAGTCATCTCTTTATCTACTTCTTTGTATGAAAACTCGTCGAGATTTCAAACAAAGAGGGGCAAAATGTAGACACATGATTTTGACCCTCTCGAGTTTAATATATATAATTTTCGATATTAAACATTTATATTTGATATAATATTATTTAAATTCTTATTTTATTTTAATAAATTTTTCGCTAAAAGATAAATAATTAAGTGAAGTTAATTTTGAGATATTTTATTTTATTTTCATTCTAATTTTTAAAATAATAATAATAAAATAAATAATACAAAATTTTAAAATATTTTCCATTTTTATAAAAGTTAATAAATAAATTAGTAGTTTAATATTATTTTATTAAATTTATTTTTGTCCATTTATAAATTGTTATTATGTTTTGATTAATATAAAATTAATTAATTATTATTATTTTATTGTTATTATTATTATTTTTATTGTCTTCAATTAAAAAGAAAAGAAAAAATAATATACTTTCAAAAAAAAATTCTATCCTATCTGATAAGATAACTATTCCCCCCATCACCCCCCCCCCCCCAAAAAAAAAAAAAATCCCTTTACAAAAAGGACTCCCATCCCCCAGAAAACAGACGGACATACTATGATCAGACAGAGAAAAACAGAGGAAAAACGACAGAAAAAGAAAACAACACAAAAAAAAATCAAAAACAGAAAAAGTGTGAGAGAGAAAAGAATGTGAAGTTGAATTCAGATTTTTGTTCGAGTTTCCGATGATGGCGTTCGAGTTTTTACCTTAGTTCATTAACACGTTCTTATTCGACTTTGTATTATCTATTGTATGATTTTTGTAGTGAATCGAAACATGTTCAAAGTTATGTTAATGATTCCATACTTTAACATGTGATGTTATTTTTTTACTGTATTAAATCAAAGAAAAAAGATGTATGCTTAATCAGTTTAATAGTGATTTTTAGTTATTATGTTTTGAGTTGTCTTCTTATCTCCTTGGTGATTTGTTTTCGTTAATGATACGAAAAAAATATAACGTTTTCTTTAAAAATACCCATTTTCTATTTTATCCTTATTTAATTTTAAGTTTTATTTTAATGAATTATATGAAAGCTTATATTTTAATTTAAAAAAAAAGAAAAGAAAAAGAAAAGGCTTTAGGAGTAAAAATAAGAATAGACATACTGCCATACCCATATCTGATAGATATCATTGTTCATGCACATCTCCATTTTTTTTATCGCTAACAGTATGTTCACCCAAACACATACACAAATTGATTTATTCATTGCTATACAAATATACACTGATCTATGCACACAAATATATACACAAAGAAAACGCGGAGAAAAGAAAAAAATATAACGAGGGGGCGGCAGAGATGAATGGAACTTACTTTAAGTTTTTCTTTTACTGATTGGCATCTTATTTTTTGTTTTATTTGTTTAGTTTTTTTTTTTCTCTTTAGATTTGTTTGTTTCCTTGTTGGAGTATAAATAGTGAATAATGATATTTGTTTTCACTTGTGTGGGCCTTCATTTTTTTCATTTTTTGTATTAATTGGTTTGACTTTGATGATGTTTCTTCTTCTTTAATTGTAAAAAAATGAAAAGTGAGATTTCTTAAAAATAATGGTTCATGTAATATATTTAATGGAAATTGGGTGTGGCATGAGAATTATCTACTTTATCAATCAAAAGATTGTATGTTCTTGAAGAATTTCGTTATTTTGAAATGATTTAATACTCGATAAAATTCTTTTTTTATTAATTATATAAATGTCGTTTAATGATAGATAAGTTTTTAACATATTTAATACAAGAGTTTTAAATAGTTTTATTATAATAAAATAAGCTAATTTAAGCCTTAATATAATTGATAAAAATAATTTAAGTCAAGATAAGTCAATAAAAGCGACTGTGCTAGGACCACGGGACTCGAGGGATGCCTCACACCTACCTCTCGGTCAACAGGATTCCTTATCCGATCTTCTATTTTCGCAGACCATAATAAAGAGTCATTTCATTTTGATTAGGGATTCAAAAGGTGACTTGGAACACCATAACTCAATTCCAAGTGGCGTCTCTGTAATAAATTAATCCCTATTCAAAACTGTCACTTTAATTGAAAAAACCCTTTGACTTGAACCTTCGAGCTAAAAAGGGGTGTGACACTCGGTACGCATGTCTGCTTCTGCTTCCCAAGTAGCTCTCTCAACGGACTGATTCTGCCAAAGAACTTTGACTAGAGGGACTTCTTTGTTCCTCAGTCTGCGAGTCCGATAGTCAAGAATTTCGACCGAAATCTCTTCATAAGATAAGTTGTTCAAAACATCTATGCTCTGATTAGGGACTACAACTACTGGGTCACCTATGAACTTCTTGAACAAAGAGACATGAAAGATTGGATGGACTGAAGCTAGATCTGAAGGTAATTTGAGCTCATAAGCTACCTTGCCTAAGCGACTGAGAATTTTAAAGGGACCGACATATCGGGGACTTAACTTTCCCTTCTTGCCGAATCTCTTCACTCCCTTCATGGGAGAGATCTTTAGATAAACATAGTCACCAATCTCGAACTTGAGATCTTTTCTGCACACATCTGTATAAGACTTCTGTCGGCTCTAAGCAACCCAGAGTCTTTCTCTGATCAACTAGATTTTTTCGAAGGCATCGAATACTAAGTCAGGCCCTATAACTGAGGCCTCACAAACTTCGAATAAACCGACTGGAGATCTGCATTTCCTACCATAGAGAGATTCCAATGGAGCCATTTTAATTCTGGAATGATAGCTGTTGTTGTATGCAAACTCAATCAAAGGCAAGTGGTCATCTCAACTACCCCTGAAATCAATTGCACACGCTCGCAACATATCTTTTAAAGTCTGAATGTTCCTTTCTGCTTGACCATCTGTCTGATGATGAAAGGCTGTACTGAGATGAACTTGGATACCAAGACCCTTTTGAACGCTTTCTAGAAGTGAGAGGTGAACTGGGTACCTCTGTTTGAGATAATAAATAACTGAACACCGTGTAATCTGACCAACTCTTTGATGTAGAGTTTGGCATAATCCTCGGCTGAATAAGAGGTATAGATTGGAAGAAAAAGAGCTGATTTGGTCATCCAGTCTTCAATGAACCAAACTGAATCATGCTGGTGGCAAGTACGAGGCAAACCCATCACGAAGTCCATGTTCACTTCTTCCCACTTCCAAGTAGGAATATTGAACTCTTGCATGTGCCCACTAGGCTTCTGATGCTCTATCTTAACTTGCTGACGTATGGAGCACTTAGCCACAAACTCTGCCATATCTCTCTTTATCCCACTCCACCTATAGGTCTCCCGCAAGTTGTGGTATATCTTTGTGGCCCCTGGATGAATAGAGTAAAGCGCACCATGCGCTTCTGCAAGAATTCACTGCCTCAATTCATCTACACCTGGAACACACAGACGGACAATGCAATACACCATCTCCCCCTTGGGAGAAAACCTCAACCTTCCGATCCTTGACTGACTTTTTCAACTTGGCAAGGCTGGGATCTCTATCTTGTTTTTCTTTTACCTTGGAGACTAGAGATGATTCTGAACTTGAATTTAAACTTAAAGTTGGGTTCTTGGACTCCATGGGTGAAAAGAGCCCATGGATGAACACTTAACATACCTTAATTGATGAATTCTTGAAAGTTATGAAGGGATTTCTTATAATTTAAGCTTGAATGTTAAAGGGGCTAGGGTTTGTTCTTGAAAGGGAATGCTTTAGATTTTGAGAGAATTGTGATAGATAAGGCAATGATGCTGTTTTGGGACCTAAATCCCATGTTAAAATGAGGGGAAAAGACTGAAATACCCCTCTGAACTCAGGATTCAATGAGCTGAAAAATGTCCAGTGATGCGATAGGAGACGTGTCATGTCGATGAAGATGATGAAATTACTGACACGTGGTGTCGTTCGTGTTGATGAGATAGCTAATGCGACATGTCATGATCGCATTGGCTTGCTATTTTGGTCATCGAAATATGACTCAAACGATGTTCGAAAATTTCAAAACTCATACGAGATGACCTATAGATAACCTTGATCATGAATCAATTTAAAAATTTACAATCTAAGGTTAAAATGATAAAAAATGAAACCATTGAAATATCAAGGAAAAAAATAAAACTAAGTGCCAACACCTAGCTGAAATTTTCCAAGTCTGGTACCTCTTTTGGCATGCTATATGGGGCTAAAATGGGCCAGGATTTTATGGGGTCTTACAATATCTCCCCTTGGAAACATTTGTTCCCGAATGAGACTGATTAAGATGAGAGGAACTGAGGTACTGCGACTATACTGATATGAATAGCTGAAACATGACTGAATCTTGAGGCATGACACATGACTGAACTGATCCATGAATTCATGAATGATATGCAGCTGACACTAAGCATGGAACAGAGTAAATCTAAGGAAGACTATTACTTTAGGCTGAGTCTGAGTTGCGGAAAAGAGATGAGGGTACTTGGTTCACATGTCTACTTTTGCTTCCTAAGTGGCTCTCTCAATGAACTGGTTTCACCAAAGAACTTTAACAAAAGGAACTTCTTTGTTCCTTAGTCTTGGAGTCTGATGATCAAAGATTTCGATTGGAACTTCTTCGTAAGAGAGATTATTCTGAACATCTATACTCTTTAGGGGGACTACAACTGCTGGGTCACATATGCACTTCCTTAGCAAGGAGACATGAAACTCTGGGTGCAATGATGTTAAGTATGTAGGAAACTCAAGTTCATAGCCTACCTTTACGAAATGACTCAAAATCCTATAAGGACCAACATATCGGGGACTAAGCTTCCCCTTCTTAACAAACCTCTTTACTTCATTCATAGGAGAGATTTTTAAATACAGAAAGTCGCCAATCTCAAATTCAAGATCTTTCCTTCTCACATCTACATGTGATTTCTGTTGGCTCTGGGTTATCTTAAGCCTCTCCCTGATCAATTGTACTTAATCTAAGGCATCAAATACCAGGTCAGTCTCCACCAACGCGGCCTCACCTACTTCAAACCAACCTATGGGAGATCTACATCTCCTCCCATAAAGAGCCTCAAATGGAGCCATCTGAATACTGGAATGATAGCTGTTATTATATAAGAACTCAATCAAAGGTAAGTGGTCATCCAGTTGCCTTTAAAGTCAATAACACATACTCTAAACATATCTTCTAAAGTTTGAATGGTCCTTTCTACTTAACTATCTGCCTAAGGGTGGAAGGCTGTACTGAGATGGACTTAGGTACCAAGTCATTTTTGGAAGGCTTTCTATAAGTGAGTGGTGAATTGCGTACCTCTGTCTGAAATGATGGACAAAGAGACACCGTGCGACCTAACCAACTTTCGAATATAGAGCCTGGCATATTCCTCAGCTGAATAGGAAGTATGGACTAGTAAGAAATGGGCGAACTTAGTCATCCTGTCTACAATGACCCAAATCAAATCATGCTGACGACGAGTATGAGAAAAATCCGTCATGAAGTCCATGTTCACTTTTTCCCACTTCTATGTGGGAATACTAAACTTCTGCATGGAACCACTAGGATTTTGGTGCTCAATATTTACCTGCTGACAAGTAGAGCAGTTATCCACAAACTCTGCAATGTCTCTCTTCATCCCACTCCACCAATAGACTTCTCGCAAGTCGCGGTATATCTTAGTGGATCCTGGATTGTAACACCCCATACTTAATTACGTGAATTAGCCATGGTTATATGTGTTGGAGTATAAGTATTGATCCTAATTTAGGTATATATGAGTTTAAGTATGAGTATTGATTATTTTGAGATGGTTTCAAGTGTATAGTTTGATTATATATGTATAGGAATCGACTTTATTTATATCAGAATTTGCCCGTCGATGTTTTCATACGAAGTTTATTGAATAAGCTTTCCAACGATATAAATATTTCCAAAAATGGATAAGTTTCGGATATAATCGAGCACGTTCGAAACTATAAAACGGCGGCCGGGATAATTGTGAACAGTAAATGTGCAGGAAATTCAAACTACTGAGGCCTGCCAATTTTTTGGGTCGACTTTGAACGATCATAACTCTCTTAATATAAAGAACTGGGAGTTCTGCGATCTATCAAAACAAAGATCTTTGAGTCTTCTTTCCAATGCAATTGGTTTCATCCAAATCCAACATATGAGTAAGGAGTTATACTCGTTTTACTTCAGCCTCTCAAAACAGATTTTTAGGGTCAACTTCAAACGATCATAACTACTTGTACAGGACGAAATGGGTATCCTACTTTATATGAAATGAAATCCCTTTGAATTATCTATCCAATGATACCAATTTCACCCAAATCCGATATCGGAGCAAAGAGTTATGGCTGATTTACTTTAGCCTGTCAAAACAGTCCACCATGGACAGATTCGGATTTACTTAAATTTTTAAGGGCAATATGGTCATTTTCCATCACCTCTTGGACGAAAATTGGTCATTATATAGATATAATTGGTCTTATGTCCATCAATTATCATCATATTATTGAAAATAAGAAACCTTAACCTAATTTCAACTCCAATTATCTTGTGATTCAACCGTGGAAAGTCCAAATTGATTCCGTAGTTGTGCTCACTGTCTCAAGGGCTTTGAGAAGCACCCCTTGTTTGCTCCAACAGGACTTCGAAATCAAAAGGGCCATTTTATGGTAAGAATGTAAATTATTTTGGTGTTATTTATATGAATATGTATATATATATATATATATATATATATATATATATATATATATATATATATGCATGTGAGCATAAGAAGTATGCTATTTGATTGTTGTTGAAATATGATTGGGAAATGATGTTGGATTATGTTGAATTGTAAAGGGATGATGTGGTATTGATGATGTGGTATTTAAATGATGATTATATATATATATACACACATAAACCTATTGTTCAAGTTGGTTTTTGGAATGTTTTGCAAATAGTGGTTGTATGGAATTATGGAAGAGAATTGTGGTGTTGGGTTGCTAATACTAGATACCAAATATTTCATTGTAGATAAGTGATTTGTAAAGGCGGGAAGTTGTGTTGAATTGGTATCCGAATCTACAACGAGGTATGTAAATCATACTCTAACAATGTTCTTTGGCATGAAAACACCAATGTTCCATCAAGTAAGATTCCGAGGTTGTCCAAAAACATGTATTGTTCTACATTACCAACGAAGTTGTTTCCATTCTATAAAGTGTCAAAATGTTTCGTTGATATACCAAAAGGCTCCTATTTTATTTTTGTGATATTGATGATTCCGAAACATATTGTTGATGTACCAATGAGTCTTTATTACATCGTTATTGTATAGAAGGTCTATTACTTGATTCCTATTGATGTATCATTGTTCCAAAGGTACTATATTGGCATGAACACTAATGTAATAATCTCAAAAGCTTTTGAACTAAGTTATTGGAAAGATCTCTTATGTGTGTTACTTGATTTATGTGTGGGTGGTATCCCAGGGGCATAAGCCTAGCATGGGTCGATCCCTATTTATATGTTTATGGGTGGTATCCCAGGGGCATAAGCCTAGCATGGGTCGATCCCAGTTGATATGTAATGGAGGCAGCCTAATGGTCACAGTACTATACAATATTAATTATTGTTAGGTGGTTGAAGGTTCGGGAGGAGGAGGTAATGGCGAATGATAATTGTAAAGAATGAAATGAACGAATGTATACTGTTCCACAAATGTGTTTGAATTCAAGAACCCAATTCAGATTAATGATAATGTTCATGATCCTAAAAGTGTTTATGAAGTGTGGTTCACTTCTATTATGATTTATTCACTTGTGTCTGATTTTCTTGATCCCCCATATCACATATGATTATTTACAGCTTTACATACTCAGTACATATTTCATACTGACGTCCCTCACGGGGGACCTGCATTTCATGCTGCAGGCACAGGTGCTTCAACTCATTCGCAGCATAGATAGGAGCCAGGTCATACAACTATTGTTGGTGAGCTCCAGTTTGCTTCGGAGCTTTTCGAGTTGGTTCCTTATGTTTTGTTATTGTACAGGAGTCATGTGTGGGCGGGGGTTTGTCCCGATCCTAGTTATGTCATGTATATCCTAGAGGCTTTGTAGACATGAGAAAGGGTAAAGTCATGGGAGTTTATATAGTGATGTTATATTTGTATATGTGGTGGCCCCGACGGCCAAGTATTATATATATATATATTTGTGTGTGTTGTGCTGATACAGGGAATTAGACCCTTCTATATGTAACGAAGTGCTGCCCAAATTTTTGGTGAATGTAAGTGAAAGTACAGGTATTTGAACGGGTTCTCCCGGACCTTCTCGGCTTCGGGTGCCAGTCCGGCCCGATGGGATTTTGGGGCGTGACAAAAGTGGTATCAGAGCGGTTAGTCCTAGTGAGTCTACAAAGCCGTGTCTACGTAGAATCTTGTTTATCGGTGTGTTGTGCACCACATCTATAAACAGGAGGCTATGGACATTTAGGAATTGTTTCTTTTCTTCATGTCTTAGATCGTGCGATAGAGCTTATATTGTATATGAAGTCATAGTTGACCACTGAATCAGTTTGTTTCTCTTATTATAGTAATGATGCCGGTTACCAGAAGCAAAAATACCGGTAAGCAAGTAGATGTGGCTGCCGGAGAGGGGACTAGTAAGTCACCAACTATACCAGCTAATCAAAGTGAGGCTCCAGCTGAGCATGCATCAGAAACTTTCTCCAATCCAGAAGAAATAAGGGGGAGGAGAACTATATCTCCAGAGCCACCTATTAATGTTGTTGATCAAGATCTTAGAAATGCAGTGCAACTTTTGACTCGTATAGTTGCTGGGCAAGCTCAAGGGCAAGCTATTCCTACTGCAGGTCCTTGTGGTATTGATAGGGCGACTAGTCTTCGGACGCAAGATTTTCTTAAGATGGATTCGCCTACTTTTACCGAATCTGATCTTAACGAAGATCCGCAGGACTTTATTGATCAGATCTAAAGGGCCCTAGAGGTGATGCATGTATCGGGCAGAGAGACAGTGGAGTTAGCCGCGTATAGATTCAAAGGTGAGGCTATATATTGGTATGAAGACTGGAAACGGTCAAGGGGCATTGACGCACCCCCAGCTACTTGGAAAGAGTTCAAAGAGGCATTTATTAATCATTATCTTCCATATGAGACTCATCAGGCCCGTGCAGATCAATTCTTAAATCTTCGGCAGGGTAATACAAGTGTGAGGGAGTATATTCTTCGATTTAATTCCTTATCCAAATATACTCCTAATGTTATAGCTACTATGGATGACAGAGTTCATCGATATGTGAATGGATTGGATCCGTATTTGCTTAGGGATTGTACTATTGCTGCACTGAATAAAGACATGGATATAGCTAGGATCCAAGCATTTGCACAGAAAATGGAAGATTAGAGGCAAAGAAAAAGAACACAGGAATTTGAAAGCGGATCTTCTAAGAGGGCCAGATCTACAGGGCAGTTTATGGCGCCACAGGGAGGTTTTAGACCTCAATTTTCTGCTAGACCACCTAGGCCATTATTTTTTTATTTTGCAGCTAGTGCTCCACCACAGCATCAGGGGTTCAGACGCAGTCAATTTGGGCAAAGAAGTGAGGGTCATAGTTCTCGATCTGTGGGTTATCATGGGCAAGGGAATATGAGCCAATCGAGACCTCCTCGAGAACCATGCAATAAATGTGGAAGGCATCATATGGGCGTATGTCGAATGGGAACAAATGTTTGTTATTAGTGCGGTATGATGGGGCATATGATGAGAGAATGCCCACGAAGGGGCGCTGGTGGCGTAGCACGACCTTCGGGATCAGCTGTTGCATCATCGTAACCGGTATCTTATTCTTATAGGGGAGCACGACCTGCGGGTCACGCTAGAAATGAAACAAGAGTCGCCAGTTCCAGCGGGACTCAAAATCTTACTTATGCTTTAGCGGATCGACAGAATCTAGAGGCTTCCCCAGATATGGTTACGGGTACGTTGTCCATATTTTCATTTGATGTATATGCTCTAATTGATCCCGGTTCTACATTATCATATGTTACTCCTTTGGTTGCTGGAAAGTTCAAAAGGACCCCCGAATTATTAGATAAATCGTTGGAAGTGTCTACCCCGGTTGGGGAATCTATTATTGCTAGAAGAGTTTATAAAGATTGTGTAGTAACTGTGTGTGGTCGAGACACGATGGCCAATCTTGTGGAACTAGAAATGGTAGATTTTGATGTTATAATGGGTATGGATTGGTTGGCATCTTGTTATGCCAAAATTGACTGTTGTACGAAAAAGATGTATTTACATTTTTCTGATGAAGCAGTTATTGAATGGCAAGGTAAGATTGGCGCACCAAGAAGTAGATTTATTTCTTATTTCAAAGCGAGAAAAATGATTTCCAAGGGATACATATGTCATTTAGTTAGAGTAAAGGATACGGAATCGGAATCACCAGATCTTCACACTGTACCAGTGGTAAATGAATTTCCTGATGTATTCCCTGAAGATCTTCCAGGATTACCTCCTGAACGAGAAGTAATGTTTGGTATTGATGTAATACCAGACACCCAACCAATCTCCATTCCTCCGAATAGAATGGCCCCAGCAGAATTGCGAGAATTGAAAGAGCAATTGAAAGATTTGCTAGAGAAGGGATTCATAAGGCCTAGTATGTCCCCCTGGGGAGCACCAGTGTTTTTTGTGCGCAAAAAAGATGGCTCGCTGAGGATGTGTATTGATTATCGGCAATTAAATAAGGTGACTATTAAGAATAAATATCCTTTCCCAAGAATTGATGATTTATTTGATCAGTTACATGGCGCCAAGTGTTTTTCTAAGATTGATTTGAGGTCAGGTTACCACCAAGTGAGGGTCAAAGAAAAAGATATACCCAAAACAGCTTTCCGAACAAGGTATGATCATTATGAGTTTCTAGTTATGTCATTTGGGCTAATAAATGCACCTGCAACTTTTATGGATTTGATGAATAGGGTGTTTAAGCCATTCCTGGATGTATTTGTGATAGTTTTTATAGATGATATTCTAGTTTATTCTAGATCAGAAGAGGACCATGCCAATCACTTACGACAGACATTGCAGACTCTTCGTGATTGTAAGCTTTATGCAAAGTTCTCTAAATGTGAGTTTTGGTTAAAGTCGGTGGCATTTTTGGGTCATATTGTATCTAGTGAAGGGATAAAGGTTGATGCTCAAAAGATAGAAGCTGTGAAGAACTGTCCAAGGCCCACAACGCCTATGGAGATTCGTAGTTTTCTTGGGTTGGCCGGTTATTATAGAAGGTTTGTTAAAGACTTTTCTTCCATTTCACCACCCTTAACCAAGCTAACGCATAAAGCATCCAAGTTCCAATGGAATGATGCGTGTGAGGAGAGTTTCCAAGAATTGAAGAATAAGTTGACTTCTACACCTGTGTTGGTACTTCCAGAAGGTACAGAAGGGTATACAGTGTATTATGATGCTTCGAGAATTGGTTTAGGATGTGTATTAATGCAGCATGGTAAGGTGATAGCATATGCCTCAAGGCAATCGAGGCCACATGAGAAAACTTACCCTACACACGATCTTGAGCTGGCAGCAGTTATTTTTGCTTTAAAGATATGACGCCACTACTTATATGGAGTTCATATTGATATATATACTGACCATAAGAGCTTGCAATACATTTTTAATCAGAAGGATCTAAATTTAAGGCAACGGAGATGGCTTGAACTATTAAAGGACTATGATGTGGATATCTTGTACCATCCAGGGAAAGCAAATGTGGTAGCTGATGTGTTAAGTCGTAAGGCTATGATAGCGCCTATATAAAGGCAAGGTATGGTTAAAGATCTTCACCAGTTATCTAGTTTGGGAGTTCGCCTTCTTGAAACTCCGAATAAAGAGCTTATCGTACATAATGATGCGGAATCATTATTAGTAGCTGAAGTGAAAGAGAAGAAATATGCAGATCCTATTTTATTACAGCTTAGAATGTTCAGAGTGGTGAGACCAAGGCATTTGAGCTTAAGCGAGAAGGAATACTTCAGTACCAAAACTGATTGTGTCTGCCGGATGTAGACGGGCTAAGAAAGAAGATTATGACAGAGGCACATTTTTCAAGGTATTCCATTCTTCCAGGATCAACCAAAATGTATCAAGATTTGAAAGATATGTATTGGTGGAATGACATAAAAAGGAACATCGCAGAATTTGTAGTTGAATGTCCAAATTGCCAACGAGTTAAAGTGGAACATTAAAAGCCCGGAGGCTATATGCAATGCATAGATCTTCCAATTTGGAAGTGGGACATGATCAACATGGATTTTGTTGCAGGTTTGCCTCGTACAGCTCGGAAATTCGATTCTATATGGGTGATTGTGGATAGGCTTACTAAATCCGCACATTTCTTACCCATTAAGACCACTTACACAGTTGAAGAATATTCGAAGCTGTATGTTAAAGAAATAGTCCGATTACATGGAGTGCCAACTTCTATTATATCGGATCAGGGAACTCAATTTAGTGCAAACTTTTGGAAGTCTTTCCAACGGTGTTTGGGAACACAAGTGAATCTGAGTACAACTTTTCACCCTCAAATGGATGGACAAGCAGACCGCACCATTCAAACACTTGAAGATATGCTACGAGCATGTGTTATAGATTTTAAAGGCAGCTGGGATGATCATTTACCTTTTATTGAGTTTGCCTACAATAATAGCTATCATTCAAGTATCAAAATGGCACCATATGAAGCTTTATATGGGAGAAAGTGTAGATCACCAATAGGATGGTTCGAAGCGGGTGAAACTCTTATGTTCGGACTGGATCTTGTGTATCAAGCCATAGAAAAAGTCAAGGTGATTCAGCAATGGTTGAAAATAGCCCAAAGTCGACACAAGTCATATGCGGATAGTAGAAGAAGAGGGCTAGAGTTTTCGTTAGGCGATTGGGTATTTTTGAAGGTATCGCCAATGAAAGGGGTGATGAGATTTGGCAAGAAAGGAAAGTTGAGTCCACGATATATAGACCCGTATAAAATTATTCGAAGATGTGGGCAAGTTGCTTATGAATTAGAGCTACCCCAGGAACTCTCATCAGTGCATCCAGTATTTCATGTATCGATGCTTCGAAAGTGCATCGGAGATCCGTCCCTTATTACTTCTACTGAAGATGTGCAAGTAACAGAAGATCTTACCTATGAGGAGATGCCTATTGCTATATTAGATCGTCAAGTTAAGAAGATGAGAAATAAAGAAGTAGCATCGGTGAAAGTACTTTGGAGAAATCAACAAAGGGAAGAGATTACATGGGAAGCGGAGGAAGCAATGAAATCGAAATACCCTTATTTGTTTAAAGGTGAAAAAGAAGTGCAAGGAGGGCAACTGGGACACTAACAAGTGACTTTTTACATATGCATAATATCTATATGATGACGTGAATATCAATTATGAATTCGAACTTGTTTCGGCTAAATAACTACATTTACATTCGAGGACGAATGTCCTTAAGGGGGGAAGGATGTAATACTCCATACTTAATTACGTGCATTAGCCATGGTTATATGTGTTGGAGTATAATTATTGATCCTAAGTTAGGTATATATGAGTTTAAGTATGAGTATTGATTATTTTGAGATGGTTTCAAGTGTATAGTTTGATTATATGTGTATAGGAATCGACTTTATTTATATCAGAATTTGCCCGTCGATGTTTTCATACGAAGTTTATTGAATAAGCTTTCTAACGATATAAAGATTTCCAAAAACGGATAAGTTTCGGATATAATCGAGCACGTTCGAAACTATAAAACGGCGGCCGGGATAATGTGAACAGTAAATGTGCAGGAAATTAAAACTACTGAGGCCTGCCAGTTTTTTGGGTCGACTTTGAATGATAATAACTCCCTTAATATAATGAACTGGGAGTTCTGCGACCTATCAAAATAAATATCTTTGACTCTTCTTTCCAATGCAATTGGTTTCATCCAAATCCAACATCTGAGTAAGGAGTTATACTCGTTTTACTTCAGCCTCTCAAAATAGATTTTTAGGATCAACTTCAAACGATCATAACTCCTTGTACAGGACGAACTGGTTGTCATAATTTATATGAAATGAAATCCCTTTGAATTATCTATCCAACGATACCAATTTCACCCAAATCCGATATCGGAGCAAAGAGTTATGGCTGATTTACTTTAGCCTGTCAAAACAGTCCACCATGGACAGATTCGGATTTACTTAAATTTTTAAGGGCAATATGGTCATTTTCCATCACCTCTTGGACAAAAATTGGTCTTTATATAGATATAATTGGTCTTATATCCATCAATTATCATCATATTATTGAAAATAAGAAACCCTAGCCTAATTTCAACTCCAATTATCTTGTGATTCAACCTTGGAAAGTCCAAATTGATTCCGTAGTTGTGTTCACCGTCTCAAGGGCTTTGAGAAGCACCCATTATTTGTTCCAACAGGACTTCGAAATCAAAAGGGTCATTTTATGGTAAGAATGTAAATTATGTTGGTGTTATTTATATGAATATGTATATATATATATATATATATATATATATATATATATATATATATATATGCATGTGAGCATAAGAAGTATGCTATTTGATTGTTATTGAAAGATGATAGGGAAATAATGTTGGATTATGTTGAATTGTGAAGTGATGATGTGGTATTGATGATGTGGTATTGAAATGATGATTATATATATACACACACACATAAACCTATTGTTTAAGTTGGTTTTTGAAATGTTTTGCAAATAGTGGTTGTATGGAATTATGGAAGAGAATTGTGGTGTTGGGTTGCTAATACTAGATGTCAAATATTTCATTGTAGATAAGTGATTTGTAAAGGCGGGAAGTTGTGTTGAATTGGTATCCGAATCTACAACGAGGTATGTAAATCATACTCTAACAATGTTCTTTGGCATGAAAACACCAATGTTCCATCAAGTAAGATTCCGAGGTTGTCCAAAAACATGTATTGTTCTACATTACCAACGAAGTTGTTTCCATTCTATAAAGTGTCAAAATGTTTCGTTGATATACCAAAAGGCTCCTATTTTATTTTTGTGATATTGATGATTCCGAAACACATTGTTGATGTACCAATGAGTCTTTATTACATCGTTATTGTATAGAAGGTCTATTACTTGATTCCTATTGATGTATCATTGTTCCAAAGGTACTATATTGGCATGAACACTAATGTAATAATCTCAAAAGCTTTTGAACTAAGTTATTGAAAAGATCTCTTATGTGTGTTACTTGATTTATGTGTGGGTGGTATCCCAGGGGCATAAGCCTAGCATGGGTCGATCCCTATTTATGTGTTTATGGGTAGTATCCCAGGGGCATAAGCCTAGCATGGGTCGATCCCAGTTGATATGTACTGGAGGCAGCCTAATGGTCACAGTACTATACAATATTAATTATTGTTAGGTGGTTGGAGGTTCGGGAGAAGGAGGTAATGACAAATGATAATTGTAAAGAATGAAATGAACGAATGTATACTGTTCCACAAATGTGTTTGAATTCAAGAACCCAATTCAGATTAATGATAATGTTCATGATCCTAAAAGTGTTTATGAAGTGTGGTTCATTTCTATTATGATTTATTCACTTGTGTCTGATTTTCTTGATCCCCCATATCACATATGATTATTTACAGCTTTACATACTCAGTACATATTTCGTACTGACGTCCCTCACAGGGGACCTGCATTTCATGCTGCAGGCACAGGTGCTTCAACTCATTCGCAGCATAGATAGGAGCCAGGTCATGCAGCTCTTGTTGGTGAGCTCCAGTTTGCTTCAGAGTTTTCCGAGTCGGTTCCTTATGTTTTGTTATTGTACAGGAGTCATGTATGGGTGGGGGTTTGTCCTGACCCTAGTTATGTCATGTATATCCTAGAGGCTTTGTAGACATGAGGAAGGGTAAAGTCATGAAAGTTATATAGTGATGTTATATTTGTATATGTGGTGGCCCCGACGGCCAAGTATTATATATATATATATATTTGTGCGTGTTGTGCTGATACAGGGAATTAGACCCTTCTATATGTAACGAAGTGCTGCCCAAATTTTTGGTGAATGTAAGTAAAAGTACAGGTATTTGAACGGGTTCTCCCGGGCCTTCTCGGCTTCGGGTGCCAGTCCGGCCCGATGGGATTTTGGGGCGTGACATGGATGAATATAATAACGCACACCATACGCTTTAGAGAGTATTCGCTGTCTCATGCCAACCATACATGGCACACATAGCCTACCTTAGTAACGCAACACACCATCTTCCCCTTAGGAGAAAACCTCTACTTTTTGGTATCTGACTGAATCTTTCAGCTTAACTAAACTGGGATCCCTGTACTGCTTTTCTTTTACCTCAGAAACTAAAGAAGATTCCGAACTCTTCTGCACTCAAACATTACCCCTAGCCGAATCAACCAAACAGACACCTAGTCTGGCAAGCTGATGAATTTCCCTAACCAACTTCTTCTTATAATCCTCAACATGGTCAACACTACCCATAAACAACCTATTTAGGGCATCTACCACTACATTGGCCGTAGCCGGGTAGTACAAAACACTCATATCATACAACAAATCTAACCATCTCCTCTGACGCAGATGTAAATCCTTCTGTGAGAACATATACTACAAGTTTTTGTGATCGGTGAACACATCAACATATACCCCATACAAATAGAGCCTCCAAATTTTTAATGAAAAAACAACAGATGCTAACTCAAGATCATGGATAGGATAATTCTTTTCATGGGGCTTAAGTTGTCTAGAGGCATAGGCCACAACCTTACCCCTATGCCTTAACACACAACCCAAACTAACTCTGAAAGTATCACAGTACACAACAAACCTATCTGAACCATTTGGTAATGTCAAAACTAGGGCTGTGGTGAGTCGAGTCTTCAACTCCTGAAAACTCTTCTCACAAGAATCTGACCACTAAACTTAACTTTCTTCTGAGTTAATTTGGACATAGGGGATGCAATAGATGAAAACCCTTCAACAAACACCATTAATAGCCAGCCAAACCCAAGAAACTTCTAATATCTGATGGAGAGTTGGGTTTAGGCCAGATTCTCACTATTTCGATCTTTTGAGGATCAACTCTAATGCCATAACTGAAAATAATATAGCCAATAAAAGCTACTGATCTTAGCCATAATTCACACTTACTGAACTTAGCGAACAACTGATGGGCTCTAGGAGTATGCAATACTATTCTGAGGTTGTCTGCAGGGTCTTTTTTTACTACGGGAGTAGATAAAAATATCATTAATGAATACTATGACGAACATATCTAAATACTATTTGAATACTCGATTCATCAAGTCTATAAAGGATTTTGGGGAATTCGTGAGACCAAAGGACATGACTAGAAACTTAAAGTGACCACCGAGTTCTGAAAGTTGTTTATGAAATGTCACATTCTCTGACTCTGAGCTGATGATATCTGGATCTGAGGTCTATCTTAGAAAAATAAATGGAACCCTAAAGTTAGTCAAACAAGTTATCTATTATGGTAAGTGGATACTTGTTTTTGATTGTGACTTTGTTTAACTGACGGTAGTCAATACATATTCTAAGGAAACTATCTTTCTTACACATGAATAGAACTGGTACACCCTATGGGGAAACACTGGGCCTGATGAACCCCTTATCTAGGAGATCTTTCAACTATTATTTCAACTCTTTAAGTTCGGCTAGAGCCATTCTATATGGCAGAATAGAGATAGGCTGTATATCTGGAAGAAGGTCTATTCCAAAGTCAATTTCCCTTTCGAGAGGAACTCCGAGAAGATCTTCAAGGAACACATCTGGAAATTCCCTCACTACTAAAAATGAATCAAGGTTTGGAGTCTCAGAATTTGATTCTTTGACTCAAACAAGATGATAAATATACCCCTCGGATATCATCCTTCTCGCTCTAAGATACGAATAAACTAACCCCTAAGAGCGGTAGTACATCCCCTTCATTCAAGAACTGGTTCATTTGGAAATTTAAAATGAAGCACTCTATTTCTTCAATCAATTGAAACATAACATGAGTGGAGCCAATCCATACCTAGAATGACATTAAAATCCATCATCTCTAACTCTATGAGATCAACTGAAGTAACTTTTATGAGACACTATAATCGGGCAGTTTCTGTATACCCACCGGGCTACGATAGACTTACCCACTGGGGTAGACACTGAGAAAGACTCTACTAAGATTTTGGGACTGACTCTAAAATTGATGGCTATATAAGGGGTTATAAAAGAAAGAGAAGCTCCAGGCTCTAATAAAGTATAAACATGTAAATGAAAGACTTACAATGTACTAGTAACCACGTCAGAAGAACTTTCCTGATCTTTTCAGTACTGACGTGCATAAAGCCCGTTCTGACGTTGATCACTGGTTGCACTGGAAGTGGTACCCTTCTGAGTTGGGCGGCCGGCTGGATCTGATGATGGATGGGACTGGCCCTATTGGCATAAATCCCTTCTTTTTTGAGCAACCACCCGACACTCTCGGATCTGATGGCCTGGCTTACCATATCCAAAGCATATATCACTTCTAACTTTACACTCACCCTAATTCTTTTTACTATATTTTTGACACAGAGGATTTTTGCGGCCACTGTTCACACTATCTTGGGACTTAAAGCCTGGCGCCCTATCCCAATTATCATTTATAAACTTTTGCATAGGGGAACTAGCTGGAGATGGAGCTAGGACTGAAGATTTATAACAAAACTGAGGACGATTACCACCTTTTGACTTTGGCTGAGTAAAATTAAAGCTACATATTCTATCCCTCTTGTTCTCTCTTTTCTTCTTCTTAAGCTTCTTCTCATCGATTGTTGAGCATGGAAAATAAGCCTAGATATGTTTATCTCCTTAATTAACATCACAGTTCTATACTCATTGACTACACTATCAGATATACCAGCCACAAACTTGTTTATCTTAGCCCTGCCATCAGCTACCACATGAGAAGCATACCTGGCCAACTGAGTAAACTTGAGGGAGTACTCTTTCACACTCACATTGCCATGATTCAGGTTGATGAACTCTAACACCTTGTCATCCTTAAATTCCAACAGAAATAACCTATCTATAAAGTTGTAGCAAACTCTTTCCATTTTATAGGCCCTGCATCTGCGCCTCTATCTACCTTTCACTGTTTAAACCACGCATGATTTACATTTTGCAACTGATAGGAAGTTAACTCAGTACTCTTAATAGCAGTTACCCCCATAATGTCTGTTACTGTATGCATCATGTCGAGGAATTTTTGTGGGTCCTCTTCAAATTTAGACCCTGAAAAAAGGATGGTTTATTTGGGTGAAGTCCCAAATTCTAGATGTAGCAGTATTGGCCACTGGGTTGGCCTGAATATTAGCTGGTTGAATATTCTAAGATACCACAGAATGGGCTAGATTAGTGAATGCTGCTCTGAATTTTGTGTGTGAAATGTGCTCATTCAGGGAACCTTCCTGAACGAGCGGAGGTGCTCGTTGGTTCCCAATACTTCTTCCTTTAGTCTTTTTGGGAGGCATGTTCTATAAGCAGAAGGAAAATTTGTATTAGACAGAGAGTTTAACTTGAGCTCATGCTCACTCGCACGACATAAACACTGAAAGAAGGGAAACGTTTCTTAAACGTCTCGTAGCCTCTTGTCCATAAGTGTGGCGTGCTTCACACCCATGCATAAAACTCTACTTGATGTGGATTTCAGACTTCATAGGATACTTTAAAACCATAGGATCTGATACCAAGTTTGTAACACCCCGAGAGTACACCCTAGGTGCCATACGATGCTTACAGTTCTGAGGGACCACAAGCTAACCCATGAGCTTGTACCTGCTGTGAGCACTGAATAATAATCAACAAAATAACATATACAGAATAACTGAATATGCCAAAAAGATTTTAAAATGCTGAAACATTTCTAAAAATTATAAATCTGGAAAATATCTGCCTGAAAACATCTGTCTGAAACTGATAAAATAAAGACAAACTGACTGACTGTCTAAAATATCCAAAAGCCTCTAAAACTGACTGAATATAATTTGATGGAATAGGCCCCAACTAACTCCAACTAACTACCAAACTAAAAATATGAAAATAAATATAGCCTATCCTCAAAATATGAGGACTCACCACTACTACGGCTGATAATCTGGAAGGTCTATGTGCGATCCGAGAACTGAGCATCTGCACCTATGATATGATACATCATAGCACAAGAAAAGAGTATGTAATTAGTACTTTGAATATACTAGTATGCTAAATGAGGTAGGCTGATGTACATGAGTAATAACTGACTGAATGAATAGCATGGAGTAATGACTAGGATGCATGAAAGCTGTAAATACTGAGAATATATGACCAAGCATAAAATATGTTCTGAATATAGTCTATAATTTGAAATACTAAAATACTGATAGATGAATAATTATTGTATGTTGTGGTCAAACAAATCTGAAATTAAATTATTGAGCTGATTACTGCACTGAGACTGTGGGAGCTATCATTGAACCGACATGCCCCAATATGAGCAAATTGGGATCCAACCTGTGACCCTAGTTGGAAGGGTGTCAGTATCTTGCCATGGGTATTAACACAGGCTGTATGGATCCACTAATGTACTGTCCCAAAGGACTAAGAGTGTCAAGCCTAAACTGATAAGTGACCTCTGGGAGTTAGTCAAGTTTGAACTGACGGGTGACTCCTCAAATCCTATGCTGGCTACATAGTATTGGAATACAGGGACTTCTACTAACAACTATGCCTAACTGACGGGGAAGCCTCCATCGCTGCACTCACTCGGTGCTAAATCTTACTCCCAAATAAACTAACTCGTAATACTGAACTGTCCTATGTTTAACTGATTAGGACAACTGGTTCAACTGATAATACTCATAACATATCTGAAAACTATTCTGAAGATACTGAGAATAAGTAAATAACTATGTTTTCGGGTATTCATAACCCCTAGGACTCGATAGTAATAATAGCAAACAGTACTAAAACTTGAGGACATAATGTGAAAGTATTTGTCTAAAATTTATTCTTGTAGGCATTTCATCAAACACTTGACATTCATAGTTTAAGCTAAGCATGGGAATAGTTTAAAGATTGTAGTAATAACATGATTTCAACATCAATACCACTAATTATGATTTAAATCAACAAATAATATTATACAAACATGTGGGGTTTAATAACAACAACAATTTCTTGGAAACATGATATAAACTTGAGATTCATGGAAATTTTTAGGCAACTTTCAGGAAACATGTAAAAATCATGACTTTAAACTTAAAGTTGGGTTCTTGGACTCTATAGGTGAAAACGGCCTATGGATGAAAACTTAACATACCTCAATTGATGAATTCTCGAAAGTTATGGAGGGATTTCTTGTAATTTAAACTTGAATGTTAAAGGGGCTAGGGTTTGTTCTTGAAAGGGAATGCTTTAGATTTTGAGAGAATTATGATAGATGAGGCAATAATGCTGTTTTGGGACCTAAATCCCGTGTTAAAGTGAGGGGAAAAGACTGAAATACCTCTCTGTACTCAGGATTAAATGAGATGAAAAATATTCAGTGACGCGATAGGAGATGCGCCACGTTGATGAAGATGACGCGATTACCAACGTGTCGTGTCGGTGGTGCCAATGCAATAGCCAACGCGACGTATCCTGATCGCATTGGCTTGCTGTTTTAGTCATCCAAATGTGACTCAAATGATGTTTGAAAATTTTGAAACTCACCCGATATGACCAATAGATAACCCTGATCATGAATCAATTTAAAAATCTACAATCTAAGACCGAAATGATAAAAAATAAAACCATTGAAATATCAAGGCCAAAAATAAGACTAAGTGTCAGTACTTTACTAAAGTTTTCTAAGTCTGGGACCTCTTTTGGCATGCTATATATGGTTGAAATGGGCTAGGACTTTACGGGGCCTTACAGGTCTGTACCCCATAAGCAGGGTGTGTCCCATCAACATTGTCCTCAAGTGGGTTAGAGGAATTTCCATAAGCTTCAGATCGCCCAGGAGGCATGATCTGAAAAGCAAACAAAACAAGTGTGGTGCGCTGCACACCCATAGAGAGACTCAAGACCTTAGACTTTGTAGCTTGAAACAGAACAACAAGAAAGGGAAATATTCCAAACTGTCTCGGAGCCTCTCCCTTATAAGTGTGGTGCGCTGCACACCCATAAAAGAGACTCTACTTGACAAGGCTTTGTTGGGCCCCTAATGACACCAGACCTAGGTTCTGATACCACCTTTGTCAAGACCCAAACTAGGGTCTAGTTATGACGGGTATCTCAAGTCTAGCGTGGACCATAGATCACCCCCTGCACCTAGCCAAACCAAACACACTACACCCCAAGTTTGGCTGAATTCCAAACATATAAAAAAATAGCATACAATATTCTAAGAAAGTCTAAATGCATGTCCATACCCAACCACCATCGATCGGCCAACCGATCGACTGATACCTCCTAATAGCCACAGTAGTCTAAACAAAGCCTTCAAAATAATGATCCAAAACTGAATATAAATAAAATATCTAGACATGAACCCAACAATAGAAAATAAACAAATCCAACAAAATAGTCAACATATAAAGGAAATCATAATCATGAAATAGGATCTTCCAAAGAATGGAAGCTCACTACTTTAATCTGGGTTGATAGGTGATCTTAGATCCAAGACACTGAGCAGGAGGAGTAGAAGTATGACCAATTCCTATATTGTGTGGGGATACAACATCTGAAGAAGGTTAGCGAGGTGAACGCTAGCATGTAACTTGGGATAAGGATAACATAATGACATGATCAATAATTTAAAATCATTCCAAAACCAATGCATATAATCAAATGCAAAAACACACACACACACACATATATATATATATATCACAAACCGGGATAGAGAACATGGCTTAACATGATTTTCAAAACCTTAACCTGGATTGTGTAGCTCAACCATCATATATAGTATCCACGGGCTATGTGGTCCCCAGCACTCACCCCCTGGTCGGGCCTCAGTGTGTGTAGTCACACGAACCAGGGAATAATCTCATATATATGCATATGAGGGACTCGAACCCTCCAACATATATCAAAGTGACTTAAGCACCCAATCTATAACGCTTTATGGGGGACTCGAACCTTTCTAATCATAAAATAATAATAAGAGGGACTCGAACCTCCCTGGTCACTCTGACCCCGCATCGGTAAACATGATTTCTAAATCGATCACTCATACCTCCACTTTTACAACTCAGCTACACAACTCTTATTATAGCTCAATTAAAACAAGTATCACACATTCCCATTCATTGAACCACATTCCACATTAAGGCATACAATGTTGGTATTGTCATACCAACCACAATTGCAAGATAACACGTCATGCCAAATAATTTTCATTAACTCGAGGAGAACAACTCCCTTTGTTCACTAAATCATACCATTGTATTTCAAATATCTTTTTATATCCTGAAATAATTTAAGACTAATTAAATTCACAAATTTCCATATTTCTTATAACTAAAACAAATTTCATGTTTTAGTTTTGGGGACATAAACACTTCAAAAGTCATAAATTTTGGGAAATCACAATTCCTTAGTTCATTCACCATCCCTATACACCCCCAAGTTCAAAACCACATTTAAAGCATGAAAAATCATATATAAGCCATGAGAAATATTGTTCAATTCATAAACATTCAAAACTCCCAATCTGTGTTTCAAAACCATCACAATAATTTCATTGACACTTTAAATCATATGCTTTTACAAAATTAATAATGAGGGAAGAGTAACATGTCTGTAATAGTAAGATGTATGGAGAGAAATAACCCTTGAGAGCCCTAATTGATCAACCTTTTGAAAATATTAAGTGTTCTTAACCTTGAGGAATTGGGAGTATTTAAGGAGTTACTCTGAGAGATACGGACACTCTAAAATAGGTTATAAGTCGTGGGGTTCTATTTGGTTAAGAGGATAAATGTCTAGAATGCCCTCAACTTAAAAGCTAAAAAGTACTGCCTTTGATTATGAGTCAATCCCTTGACTTGTAACCACTCCTTACAACTCGTCACCATGAGTTGTAACCAAGGCAGTACCACCAAGGCACCCTACACTATTATCCTTACGAATCAATGGTACCAATAGTGATGGGACCCTACGAATGGTATGTCTAGTCTTACCAACACAGAACTCAATTTAGGACATATACTGGACACCCTACAATTACACCTAACGATTCATAACATCTCATTATGGCTCTTAGTGAGCCACTCGTACTCAGAGCATAATCAAGCCACAAACTTATTGATTTGGTTACGAATCGTCAGGACACCCTACGACTTAGAAGGTCTAGTTGTAACCAGGACAGTGAGCACAAAGCTCAAAAAATTTTCAATGGCCAAAATTTGGGGTGTTTCAGCAGTGTTACAAGACAAAGTGAGGGTTGAGTTATGCTCTTAATATAAATCATATACTATATAGGTTGTGCATTTCTCGACAGAATACACTTGATGACTGGACCTATATGAGTGTAGACTAGTGTCGCTCCTAAGAAATATGACAAATTTGTAGAGCACTCATGAATATCAAGACACGTACATGACCTCTTACCGCAAAATTCCGATAACGATGAATTAGATTGTGCGGGTATTATGTGATAGAATAAATCCCTGAATTTACAAAAAAATCTTAGTTTATAGAAGTACTAAACTTCAACAATAGTTTTATAAGTTCAATCTTGTTTTATTTAGGTCTGATTCATTGTCTACGAACACCAGATTTGACGCATTGTATTCATATGTTGAAACCCAACAAAATTTATTTTTATCGTATATTATATTCCTTGATATTATTTTTTAATATGTATATGGGGGAGTGTTGGATATCTAAAAAAAAAGAATTTATATTCTTGACTAAATTTATTATTCTAAGTTCGTATTAATGAGATCTTTGACAACTATATTACGCCTTTGTAACATATACTTTATTAGAGGTATAATAACATTTTTATGTGAATTAATATCCTTCTTTTTTAAAAATATATCTTAGAAAGTATTTAGAGATAAAATTCATTTTGGTCAACCTTTATGTTTTGCCAACGTCTTTCACTAATGTTTTTGTTTCTTTATGTAACAACTCTCTTGTTAGTTTGTGAAATTTTCTCATCCTTTCTATTTTTAGCTTTATTGGTAGTTTGTATACATAAATTATGACTCACAAGATGGTAGTACCAATTTATGAGGTATTCAGAGGTGATTTAAGTCATTAATGCCTTGAGTTTTAATAAAATTAAATCCGAAAATAGTCAACTTTTGATCGAGATGACCTCAGATTAGTATCGTAATGTTCTCAATAGGTACAGAATGTACTTTTTAGTCAATGTTCATATTTGATTTATTTCTATGAAATTCTGAATAAATTTTGAGGATTTAGTAAAAGTTGTGGATATGAGATAATTCATTTAGTCAGGAGTAATGGGTCAAAAATAGATTTATTTTCTTCCCATGTAACCCATGTTAAGATTGGTTGAAGTCAATAGGTTTGACTTGGAACTATAACAAAAACTCAACCAAAGAACGATTTATGCGTGGTTGATTGGGAAGAAGAGGATCTCGATAACTTGAGGTTAGTTTAATGTAAAATAATTAGTACGCAATAGCAATAACCTGTCAATTGTGTATTTGGAATGCTGTATGTTTTAGTTTCTTGAAAAAACTCGAAGGAAGTGGAAATATTCTCCACTGTAATGATTACTATAATCCTTACTTATAGGCCAAACACATCGACAGGCCCCTCAACTTGACATTAGCTTTTACTTTGATACTTCAAGTAGACGTTGTTAATTTTAGACACCAAATAGATAGAGAATGTTATTTTGATACTTTTTGTTGAGTCAGCAAAAATCATGTGCTACACGCATTTTGAGCGCGTTTGAGGGGTATTTTTATAATTTTTTCATCTTTAATTTTTTTTTAAAATTATTGACAATCTCTATTGCCAATCAACAACAATTGGTCTAACGAATTAATGACACGAGTTTTATTGATCAAATAATTACAAAAAAAGTCTCTCACATTGTCTTCTCTGCACAACATTTCTTTAGCTTAACCTCCATTAATGAAGGTTGAATTTTTCAAGAATGATAAACACATCTCCTCATTATTTAACGATGATAG
Organism: Capsicum baccatum var. pendulum; assembly: GCA_030864225.1. Lineage (NCBI taxonomy): Eukaryota > Viridiplantae > Streptophyta > Magnoliopsida > Solanales > Solanaceae > Capsicum > Capsicum baccatum. The sequence continues at coordinate 34,907,558 of CM061560.1, forward strand.
ATCCGCAGTTCGGTGGAAAATCTCCTGTAACAGTATATTTCAAAACGTTTATTTTAAGAAAAAAATATCATGACAAATGCTGGAATTTAAAGGTTGAAGGATTTAAGTAGATGCATCAGAATATCCCTTTCAAAAACTTTGAAAGGATTAAAATATTAATTTCAGAATAATACTGCAGCGAATTCATTGTTTAAATTTATGTTTTCGACTCAATGACAACTATATGAATTTAAACATGAATTTTCATGACTTATTGTTTAACTTTCAAAGGATTAAAATATTAATTTCAGAATAATACAACTATATGAATTGTCATTGTCATACAATAAGTTCAGTAGGAGCATTCCACCAGAAATTGTAAACTTGGAGAGGCTGGGTATTTGTAGGGGGGAGGGGCAGCGACTGGGTATTTAGAGAAGATGACCTTGTGGGGGTGGGGATGGGGGTGGGGGAGGGTTGGTTATTTTTTGATAGTTTTTTTTTTTAAAAAATAATTTAAATTAACTATTTAAAAATTATTTAGAGAAAAATGACAAATGTCATCGTATTATTTGTCACTTTCCACGTCATCATCTCGTGTAATACACACACATGATATATTTTTGCTGACTCAGCAAAAAGTGCTAAAATAACACTCCCGTATGCTACTTGAGGTACCTAAAGTGAACAACATCTATTTGAGGTGCCAAAGTGAAAGATGGTGCCAAGTTGAGGGGCATGTCGATGTGTTTTGCCTTACTTATAAGTACCACGTCGGTAAAAATATGATATTGATATTACTTATTTACGGAGGATTGGATTCCACGCCGGTACGAATATGATATTAATATTACACGTTTATGAAGGATCGGGTATCACACCTATACGGTACATGAACGTAGATTGTTCCCTGCACGTCATGACTAGTAGGAAAAAAATAAGTCCTTTAGCAAGTGTGTACATATTTGTGTTGAATTTAAAAGATTGTATGGGTTATTAAGAGGATAACAGGATAATGGTATTTTAATTGCGAGGTTTAGACGGATGTGGTTGTTACTGATGGTATTGTTGTTGATTCCGTGGATGTTTATAGTGTAGTTATACTCTTGATGGTATGTGGCTTGTTTGTAAGCAATGTTTGGCCTGTTATAGATGTATTTGTTGATTCATTGAATACTTGTTATGTGACGATATCTGTCTACTTGTTATTTGATTTAAGTTGTGTACATGCTATTAAATTGAGTTGGCCTATGATACCTACTAGTACATAGGGGTTTGTATTGATACTACCCTGTACTCTTCTTTTGTTGAGTGCGGAAAGTGTTCCAGGGGGCTCAGACACGATCTTACCTCTAGAGTTTGATAGCAGATCTTGATCCAAGGGTGAGCATTTCGTCTCCAGGCTGTCATGGATCATCCTATTTGTGACATTGTTTCAATGTCTTTCATTTGTAAGTTGGAGGCATATATATAGATAAATATATTTCATTGGTCTTTGATATTAGAGAAGACCATACTTATGTAAGGTAGAGGGAAAATAGTGTGAGCAATATTAATCTTTATTTTTCTTATTTGTTGGGTTTACATTATTTATCTTTGTTATTTTCTGTCTTACATTTTAATACTAGAAGAGGTTGTTGAATTTTTGAAATATATTCATACTTGGTAAAATATCTTTAAGGATCATGTCTCACACGCCTCAAGCTAAGTGAATTCCATTCAAGTATTCGTGAAGAAGGTATTTTTTGTACGATTTACAACAATTTGATCCAGAAACTAAAAACTAGATTATATTTGCAACGATCACTTATCATTTTAACAACTAGTTTTTGTGTGATCAAGCTCCATTTCGACGGCCCATTTTGATCCATTTTCGATTATTATCCCTTAATACGCCTTTTAATTTTGTATTTTTGGTGCATATAAACTAATCATTTCATCCAACTATATTAATCTTCTCTTCTAGCAGATATGAAGAGTAATATATCTATAAATTAGCATCAGACTTGAATTGCTTCTTAATTCATGGATTTGAAAATCACAAGCTTTGCTCCAGATGTACCACGTCAGGGTTGTCACCACTTATTTTTTTACTCCAATTGTGAAAATGTTTTTTTTACGGTTCCTAATTAAATTTGAATTATGATGAGCTTCTATTTCTAGGCAGTTCAAAATTTTACACGCCAAATATTTTTTTGAGGTAAGATATATATTGAAATTTCAAATATAAATTTAAATTATATTTATGTTGTTATTTTTTTTCTACTTTACGACAAACATATTCATTTTGCATAATTCAACTTCGACTAATTCAAAGACAGGAAGATATATTTGGAGAAGTATTATTTTGATTCCTTTTTAGGCCACCCAAATAAGCAAAAATCTGCGTATTGTAGCATTATGAGGTTACATCATATGCCCAACCACACAAACAAACATATAGATAGAAACTTCTGAAAACAATCTCTAACCATCTAGCTTTGTCAAATTGACAATATGCCCTACTCCAGGTTGTTGTTGGGGCACACATGAATCACCGTTCCATCCAAGCCGAAAGGGAAGTCCAAGTGCATTCTTTAGCGACTGCAAACCTCTGAGGATAAAATTGTATGAATAATCGTTCATCTAACTTTCAATTTTCAATCTTCCATAACAAGCGCAATAGAATGATAATGGGACAAACGGACAGATGAGTTAAAAAAAAAGAACGTGATAATATTTTGTCCACTTTCTATAGCATAACAAAGTGAGGAAGCTATCATGCAAAATGAGGAGGCTATCATGCATTAAACTTGTAAATTTTTTAAACTTGTAAATTTTTTGTGAGAAAGCTATCATGCATTAAACTTGTAAATTTTTTGTGATTTTCTAGGCTACACATTCTTAATAGTAATAGCGAAAAAAGCATCATCTGGGTGAATGACCAAACGTATTATGGTTTGACTACTATTTTTGAACAAAATTTGTGATAAAGTAGAAGTAGACATCTTGTCCAATTCAAAAATATAACAAAAATAGCATTTTTCTTGTTTTCATATTAAGATTTTGCATTTAGCTTCACAACAGACATATGTTAGTCGTATTTACTTACAATTGTAAGCTTTACTTCAGCTTAACAAAATGTTGTCATGTGTTGCAATACACCATCTTGGATCTTGTTATAAAAAAATTTATTGGCAAATATTAAGTTTTAAGTATTTTTCAAACATTCGAATACTAGAAATTTTTTGGCAAAGGTGTACTCCCATAGTTGAAGTAGAAATTGAAGAAAAATGATAATGCTAATGAAGGGGTTTTAATGTAATCGAAAAAAAGAGAAAACATAGACCAACAAAGGTTTAACTTGAAAAATCGTTTAAATTGAAGGTAAAAATTACGGTATCACATATATCCAAAAATCTATATCTATATCTATATCTATATCTATATCTATATCTATATCTATATCTCTATTTATATCTATATCTATATCTATACTATATTAAAAGTGTGAAGGGGCATAGTAAAAAAATGTTATTAGAAGTCATCAGAATTAATGACAACTAATACACTTTTTATTAGTTTAAAAATTTTAAATCAAATAAAATTGATTTTAAGAAGATTTGAAAAATCTGAAAATATTAAAGCGTTAGATTAAGAAAAATATAAGAAGTACCAAACTTTTAAAAGTTTTAAGTAATCAAAGATTTTTGAAAGATTTAACTTAACAAATAAGAAAAGATTTTTAAATATAGAAAAATAAAAAAAATAATCCTAAACTACAAATATGGGTCAAATCAATGTGTCTCTCTTAGTCTCTAGCAGCAAGGAAAAGAGAAACTACATGACAAACGCAAAAGTGACTATCCATTAACCGCTTGAAACTTCTGGTGGTAATATATATATATGTTCTTACAATAAAATATATGTTTATATTTACATTATTATATTAAAGTGTGAAGGATTTTGAGAGTGATTTGAACTTTTTACACTTTATTAAAAATCTTCATAGACAAAATAGTCTAATTTTAAATAATCAAAAGTTACACGTGCCTCGCATGTGTGGTTAAACTAGTCTATATTATACTAAAGGTGTGAAGGGCTTTAGAAAAGTGAATCGAATTTTTTTCCCCTTCACTAAAAGACCCTGCTTTAGACAAAATTATCCTTTCACCATTTTTCTCTAATTATTATATTATTATTTTTATAATTTTAATAAAAATTTAAGGAGTCCTAAAAATATGCAATAATGTTATGAAATATAAAACAAGAACAAGAATAAATAGAGAGAGAAGACGAGAAACTTCTTTATTTCTCTTCAGGATGAGAGATAGGAATTCTTGAGAATTATTTACAATGAATAAAACCCATCTATTTATAGAAAAAATTACTTCTAGTTTCTCTCTAATAGATAGATACTTCAATCCTGATAGATATCAACTAGATCTTGATAGATATTATCTATATTCTTGATAGACATTCACTATAATGTAAATACATTTATAACACTCTCCCTTGAATGTCTAATTGTGCCTCGTTAAAACCTTACTAGAAAAATCCAATGGAAAAAAAATCTATTGAAGAAAAAAGAGTACACATCTCTAATAATACGCATATAGGCTGCCTCATTAAAACCTTACAAGAAAAACCCAGTAGGACAAACCTCGTAAGGAAAAAAGAGTACAACATGTATTAACTCCCCCTAATGAGAACATCCTTAAGTTTTTGCATTCCGATCATGTGCATCATCTTTTTAAAAGTTGCAGCTGAAAGAGATTTGATGAATAAATCAGTCATGTTATCACTTGAACGAATTTGTTGCATGTTAATATCACCATTATTTTGTAGCTCATGTATGTAGAAAAGTTTTGATGAAGTGTGCTTCGTTCTATCTCCTTTTATGAATCCTCCATTAAGATGTGTTATGCATGCTGCATTATCTCTGTATAAAATTATAGGTACATTGTCACATTTCAAACTACATTTTTATCGAATGAGTTGTATCATGGACCTCAACCACGCACATTCTCGGTTCGCTTCATGAATAGCTATTATCTCAATATGATTCGATGAAGTCTATGATAGACTGCTTTGTATATCTTCAAGATATGGTATTACCACCACATATGAACACATAACCTGTTTGAGACGGAACTTCATGTGAGTCAAATAAGTACCAAACATCAGCATGACCAATAAGATCAGGACAATAATCTTTACAATAATATAAGCCCATATCGGTAGTCTCTTTAGGTACCATATATGTGTTTGATCTCATTCCGATGTCTCCTAGTTAGAGAAGAACTATACCTTGCTAACAAATTAATCGAAAAGGCTATAGGCCTTGTATTATTTGCAAGATACATGAGTACACCAATTACACTAAGATATGGCACTTCATAACCAATCCAAATTGGTATAATTCTGAATTTAGCAAATAATCTATTGCTTTTAAAAACTCTCCAAGTGTTTCAATAAATTTACGTGATATAAGGATTATAAATAAGTTTTTCAAAAACTTTTATATGCTTTGAATATTTTGAATCCTTAAACACGTTTTCATGTAAATTTTGTCAAGTGATAATATTCAACATTTCATGAGTGATATCTTCAAGTGTTTGGACTGCAAATCAAATAAATTTTTATGCTTACTAAGTTGCATCGTTTCATGTCACTTTATAAATATTTCTACGTCAGCATACTTAAATAAACGTAAAATTCATATCCTCATAATCTTTTACAATATTGCGCTAATATTGTATCAAAGATAATATCAATAATAAATCATTTTGCATTGGTTCACAATGCAACATAACATTTTGAGATCTCATCACTTCATTATTTTTAGGTACCTGAACCTCTTATAAGGTTTCATGAAGTGTTATGGCGTAGGCTCTTCAAGAGCACATTGCCTTCTTATTATGATCATTTACTCCTTATTCTTTTCAAGGATTATTTCATTATAACCGATTGGTCTACCATGCTTCATGCATGCGTAGACTTTATCCTTTAGGGATATAAAATAGGAGCACTTACAGCTTAAATATGAGATGCTATCGACATTTAGCTTGAATTATCTTTTGAATGAGGATCTGATGATAACTCCCAACATATTTCATAGTTGCTTATAATCTCCCCCTTATGTTAGAAAAACTAACATATATTCTCCATTTTCTTTGAGGAATCCATATTTGTGCATCATGGCATATTCATTAATCGTATACTACACATCAAAGCTATCAGATGGAATAGTTGGTTCCTAACCTTGGACCAATTGAGCGGGAAGAAATAATCATAATTTATTGATATAATGCATACAAGTGCTATTGTATGAAACATATCATATTTCAAATCAACACATGAAGCTTTGTTCTCATTAACAATGATTCATCTATTTATTGATGGCAGTCAATGCCAAATCATTATTATTAAGATGGATTGTCTCTATTATAAAATCTAAAAATCATGCTATTATCTCAATTTTATTGAGAAATCAACTTTATGAATGTCAAACTGCAGTTGACAATAAACACACATGTGATCATCTAATATTGATGCATCTTAATAGATCACATGACAGGTTAACGGGCCTATATTCATCTTTTATACTTTTCAGATTTTAAGGAATCCAATGCCAATATTAGTTGGTCAAGCCAACTTATCATGAGAACAAGCGACATAAGCAATTCTTGAAGAATCTTCTATTGCTTCAACATATGTCTAATACTCAATATGAACATTTTTGAAATATAGCAATTGTTCATGTCAATTTATGAATTTTTATACTAGTAGACTTCAAGTTTACCATGACATGTGCCTTTTTATTTTAATAAATTTCACATTTACTATTACATGAATAAATCTTTGAATTTACTACTTCAGAAGTAGATTTCAAAATAACTCTTCTCAGTTATTCTGCCTCATTCGAAGGTGGGTTGTGATACCATCACAATCAAGTGCATGTTTATATTGAAAGAATTGAAATCCTTATTCCCCAGGAATGAAATATAATCGTGCCCTAAGTCTATCAAATTTTGATAGCTTATAACTTTTTCATGATATTGCTACTTCAGGAGCGAATCGAGGCATATAATGTAGAGAATTGTTCTCTAACATATCTTATAGTCATAATAAGCGTGTGAAAATTTTATCACTATTGTTGATTATTATCATATTGTCCCTTCACACTTATATTTGTGCATTCAATCACTTGTCTTCTTTCAGACATATTATGCACTGTTATCACATTCCTTTCAAGAATGGAGCAAGTTGATAACTTTCAGATTCATCATATATTGCCACTATATTCACTTTATGAAATAGAGAATATCAATCAGATTCAAACACCCATTTTTGCCTTAGCCATCATAATATCATCAATATGGTGTATTGAGATTCAAACTCAATATCTTATCTATATAAAGGTGTCTTAGGCTATAACTTGATGGGACTTTGAACCCAACATCTTATTATCATGGTGCATTGGAACTTTTAATTCAATGTCTTATCCTTTTAATGCGATGAGACTTAAATTCATCATCATATCTTTTAACCATATTGTTCTTCATGAACAAATTTAATGCATAAGTGGTTCCAAACCAATTATTTTTTCTCAAATCCAACAATAATTGTATCATTAGTATCAAAAGACAAATAACATAAGGAATTACTAACCTTGAAATTACCTTTAGATTTATAATCTCACCTTGTTTGACAGAGTCTCATATGGATAAAAAGTTATGAAATATAAAACAAGAACAAGAATAAATAGAGAGAGAAGAGGAGAAGCTTCTTTATTTCTCTTGAAGTATGAGAGATAGGAATTCTTGAGAATGATTTACAATGAATAGAACTCCTCTATTTATAGAGAAAATTACTCTTAGTTTCTCTCTAATAGATAGATACTTCAATCCTGATTGAGATCAAATAGATCTTGATAGATCTTATTTATATTCTTGATAGACATTCACTATAATGTAATACATTTATAATAGATAAGAGGTATTAGGAGAATTAAATAATTAAGGAGACCTAAAATATATGGTAAGAAAAAAAATCTAATTTAAAAATTAAGAAATCCTAAAACAAATGGTAATAGTTCCTAAAATTATGATAAGAGAAAAATCTAATTTAAAAATTTATAAATCTTAAATAATATGGTAAGAGTTCTAAATTTTCTCTTTTCTGCATATATGATTTTTTTAATTAATTTGTTAAATTTGTATATATATATATATATATATATATATATATATATATATATTTTCCTTATTTACATTATATACCATAATAGAGTATGTCTCAATGTTCTTAAAAAAAAGGTTTTCTGAAGAAAGAAAAAATTGGTAACTCTTTATCGACTAAACTAAATGGGAAGAAAAAAATGATTTTCCACACACACACAAAAGAAAAAAGAGTCGGCTCCTTAATTTGCTACTGTAGTTTTACGGGAAAACAAGTATAAAAAATATGGATATATAAAAAATTCTATTAAAATAATAATTAATATTTTTTTTATAAATCCTCTATTTCTATAAAAAATATTATAATTTTAGATTCTTCTTTATGATGTTACTTGGGGGTTTCGACTATAGGTGACAAAAGAATTTTAAAATGAGGTGTAGGTGACACAAGTCTTAATTATTGAGTGAAGGTGACAATTACTTTATTATGGATTAAGAAAGTTGTAGAAGTTTAAAAATAGCCCAAAAGTTTTTAAATTTACACTTTGATTCAAATGTTAGTTAATATAACGGAAAATGGAGGAAAAAAAAGGTGTGTTTCTCTCTCTTCTCATCCGTTATTATTTTCTCTCTCTTCACAATTATTGTTGTTCATTCTTGCTGCTGCTTTATTCATCATCTTCTGCTTCATTATCATCATCTTCTACTTCATTATCATCTCCATTTTCTTCTTGTCAACCATTGTTGTTGTTGTTGTTGTTGTTACCGCTACTTCTGCTATCTGACCAATTTCTTAGGTCAATTTTTGTTTCCTACATCACTTTTCACTTTAGCATTACTTCATATGTGACTTTGGTAAGTAAAATTATGATTTTTATTCAAATTTTTCATCTGTGTACACCAGTTACTGTTGTTTTTACAACAATGGATAGAACTCAATCATGAATCCAACATAACTGCCAACAATTTAAACAGATCACTCATCTGATGCATCAGATAAGTAATCTGTTGCAACAGAATATTAATCTATTGCATCAGACTAGTTATCTATTACATCAGACTGATTATCTATTGTACCAGACTGATTATCTATTGCATCAAACTTCATATCTGTCGCAACAGATGATTAATCTGTTTGGAACAACACAAATCAGCCCCTGCCATAAACCCAACAGATAGCCAATATGTTTCAACTCTTGATATTGCTACTGGATTCAAAATTATTCCTTATGTCTAATTACCCGTCCCAAATTTCCTAATTTGATTTCTCATTTTACTTGTCTCTTTTCATTAATCAAGAAGAGATAAAAAAAATCCATGTTTTACCCTTTGCGTTAATCATTTTTTCTTTAAATTAAAATATAAACATCATTCATTAGAGAGACTATATGTCGACCTACGTTAAAAGATTTCTTATCTTATGAAATTTTGATTGAGTAGCAAACAATGGTTATTTCAAACACTGTCTACTGTCCCACCAACTGATCAACCCTTGCCACAAATACAACAGATAAATCTTGCTATTGCTACTGAATTCTAAATTATTCCTTTTTATGTCTAATTATTGACGTGTTTGTTGAGAAGATAATAGACAGAATGAAAATTAAATATGAATTAAAACGTCAAAGTTGTTCAAACATAATATTTTTACTAAACAAAAAAAATAAAAATACATATACATAGACTAAAAGAAAAAAATAATCTAATTATTATTATTATCATCATTGTCAGTCGGTCAATCTTTAACCTAAAGTAGCAAGGCCCTCCTCAGCCTTCGGATCTCACGGAGCATTCTTGCTCTAACTGCTCGCTCCCAGTTCCCATTGCAGGTCATGAAACTGATTTTGAAGTTCATTCACGGCGTCTTACAGAAAAACAACATCCCATACTAGATCAGCCATAATCTAGAACATATATGAATTGACAAAAAACTTAAAAACAAAAGTAAATATCTTAAGAATATCTGAATGTAATACAATGTATACTACAAATTGGCAAGAAAAAAACTTACCTTAGTCAAGGAAGAGAAAGTGGTGGAAGTCCAGGTATAATATGAAAGACGAGATGCAATAAATAAATAGAGTATAGTTGAATAAACGATTGAGCAAGGAGGAACCTATTTATAGAGGATTAAATTTGAATGAGAGGCAAAAAGGTGTGACTGTTCACCTCCATTAATTAATTATATTTTTGATTTTGATTATTGTGAATAGTTATAGCTTAATTAATTTAAGAAAATAAATATTGTGATAAGTCATGACTTTTTAGATTATTATTATTAATTAGTTCATTCCAAGAACCATTTTTATTGAGTTGTGACAATAGATTCTATATCTGTTGCATCAGATAATTCATCTGTGACAACATATATTTCATCTGTTGCAACAAATATATAACATGTTGCATCAGATAACCTATCTGTTGCAACATATAATCTAACTGCTCATCTCCATTTATTAATTACATTTTTTATTACTGTGAAAAGTATTGACTTAATTAAATTAAGAAATATTGTGATAAGTCATGACTTTTCAGATTATTATTATTAATTAGTTCTTTTCAAGAACTGTTTTTATTTTGTGACAACAGATTCTATATCTGTTGCATCAGATAACTCATCTGTGACAACAGATATATCATCTGTTGCAACAATAGAGAATCTGTTGCATCAGATAATATATCTGTTGCAACATATAATCTATCTTTTTCACAAAAAAACTATCATCATATCACTAATCTAAATTTGCTGACTTTCTTACTATATAAATTAAAAGTAATACCTTTTCAATAATCGTTTCTTTAATAAAATAATAACTATTTTTATTTTCAGTCAACAGATATAATGGACGATCTGTTTTAATAGCCTTTTTAATTTCTTTTAACACCTGACACATCAGTCGCAACAAATGGAAAATTTGATGCATCAGCAACATTGTTGAATGTATGTGTTTTTGTTTTAGACAAAAATTCACGACTTCACCTTTTTCTTAACAATCATCATATAACTTAATTAATCCAATGCTGAGACTTTTTAAAAATTAAATAATCTTTCTTTTACGGTTATAAATTGTGTATATCATTTAGTTCCTATTATTTATTAACGAACCATTTTTAGGAGAGTCGTGACTTTTCACCACTCTCTGTTGCCACAAGTGCTCAATCCCTACCTCTAACCGTCGACATGTTGAAAATAGAGAATAAATAGAATCACAATTAAATATTAAATAAGAATTAAAAATGCATAGTCGACCAAACAAAACATATACATCGATTTTGGAATGCCTTATAGATAGATCCGATATAAAAAAGTAAAATACATACGCTAAAAGAAAGAAAAAACATAACCTAATTATTAATGTCACACCCCTTTTTTTTAATGCGTACTCCGAAAAATGGATATATTTTAAAGATCGAAAGGGTTTTATTATTTAAGTGACAAGAAATAAAAATTTATTTCGAAAAAGGATTATTTGCATTTTTTATTCAGAGTCGCCACTCGGCATAATACGGTGTGCCAAGTCACCTTTGGAAAATTCCTTTTCGAAACCATTTGACTCTTAAACCGATTTGCGAACAGAGATTCCGGCTAAGGAATTCTGTTGACCGAGGGGAAGGTGTTAGGCACCCCTCGATCCCGTGGTTCGACCACGGTCGTTGGTGGAGTGTATCGACTATTTTGGCATTATGAAGTGTATAAACCACAGAAAAAGCACGCCAAACAATCAAACAAAACAAAATAAAACAAACCGAAATGTAAGTCCAGTCCAATTATTACAACCCGAAATAGAAAGGGACTGAAAATAAACCTACGCTAATCCTAAACTAATGCTCTAATAAAACTAATACATGAACTCAACCGAACGATACTCGGATCCCACCCGAACCCACAATACAGATACCTCACACCCCGAATAAAACACACGAACGGGCAACCGCGCCACCAATGCTACGATAAACTCGAAACTGCATCACATTCCACACCAACCAAAACTCAATCTTACTGCCCCGATCCTAACCACTCTTCACGAATCATGCACACACTCCACACAACAACCAATTATACAGAACGATCTAAAGACATTCAAATTCAATCAACATCTAATTCACAACCTATATCAATTATGACATAAATCTATCACATTCCCTTATACCGAATAGAACAAAGACAACAAACCAACATCAATCTACGTTCAACTTTTATCAATTCCTCAATTCTTTCCCTAAATTCCCTTATCAATCCATTAAAACATGATCAACTTCAATCTTTAAAACACCAAAATCGACCCACCAAACATCATGATCATAACAATCAATATCAACAAAGTGCAACAAAACATAATCACAACAAGCATAATCACAACCAATTCAATATAACAAGATAAACAAAAGAGAGCGGGTTACAGAAATGGACCTCACTGATACTTGCTTTTGTTGATAATAAAGAAATCCGAAGACCAAACCCCGATTAGAGAACCTCATGACAAACAACCAAACTCGGTATTAAAATAATAGTCGGATAGCTCCAAAACCCGTGAATAAAACCTTATTATACGAAACCCACTACCAACGTCGAAACGTGAAATAGACGAAACCAAAATCAACCAAAGACAACAAAAAACCGAAGAACCAAACAGATCAAGCTAGTCGGATCTGGTGACGGAGATCTGGTCGGATCTCGGGTCGGGTCCTGGCCGGCGAACGATGACGGTGAACGGCGAGCTAGTCGGCTGATCGATGCATTGCGACGGAGATCTGGACGATTCTCGACCAACGAATGGTGTGAAGGCCGGAGATGGGCCGACTGCCGTCGTTCACCGGTGAGAGAGAGGAGGAAAGGCTGTTGGAGCTGGCTGACGCGCCCCAGCCGGAGAGAAAGTAGAGGCCGGTACGGGTGGAGAAGCGGCGTCAGGTCCGGTCGGGTGATGCTGAGAACAGCGTCGGAGATCTGGCGGTGGATAGCTGACCACTGCGACAGCGCCGACCCGGCAGGAAGATCGGCCGCCGCTGTTTTTCTCCTGGTTTTTTGGTTTTTTGTTTTTTTTTAGTTTTTTGAGGGAGAGAGATGGTAGAGAAAGGAGAAATATGATGGTATTGTGGTGGCCGGAGCTCCGTTCGGTCGCTGGAGCTGTTTTTTGAGAGAGAAAGTGAGAGAGAATAGAGTTTAGAGAGAGAGTGAGAAAATGTTGCTGATCCTTTCTTTGATTTGTTACTGTTCATCCTCTTTTTTGGTGTATGTGGGTGTGTATATATTAGAGGCTTTCTTTCTTGACAAGAAAAAGAGAGGGGGGTGGGGTGATGTGGGGTAGGGGGTAGTGGTGAGGTGTTATGTTTTTATTGGGTAGGTGGTTAGGATAAGATAGGGTTAGTTATTTTATTATTTATTTATTATTATTTTTTGTATTTTGTGGGGTGTAATCACGTGGGGGAGGGTACATTATACGCTAAAGTAGAAATGAATAAAACGAACTTTCGAGGGGGACAAAATTACGTGTCTACATCATCCCCCCTTTGAATGTAAACACGCAGTGTTTTCAGACAAAGAAGTAGACAACGAGACAGAATTTTGTCCCAACCATCATTCAAAGGAAGAAACAGAAGAAAGAAAAACTATCAGGTTTTGAATTAGGACAGCCTACCCACCTAAGTTATGAAGGAATCAAGTCACGGGTATTTCAAAGGATTGGAAGAGAAGTGGACTATACCGAGTTGGAGAGTCGAGTGAGGTTCCGGTCCGCGGCTCTGTTATTACACCAAAAGATGAAAATTACAAGTTAAAATAAAAAGTAAATTACAAAAATCCTATCTATACAACTTTTGTTGGCTCTTGACTCGACTTTTATCACCCTATTCTTCAGGCGGGCTCCTGACTTGCAATTTCTTCCAACTTGTTGCTTGACTTTCGTTTCTTCACCCTATTCTCCAGGCGGGCTCCTGACTTGCTATTTCATCACCCTGTTCTTCAGGCGGGCTCCTAACTTTCTATTTCATCACTTTGTTACTATGCTTTCAACTTCTTCACCCTGTTCTGCAGGCGGGCTCCTGAAATCACATCAAAACTAAAAAGAAAATTATCGCAAACAAATATTATTATAAAGAGGTTTTATTTGCCAGAAAAGTAAAGTTTCAAAAATAGAAATTGAATTTTTTGCCCCAGTTTATCATCAAAAGACTTTTGGAAAAATCACATCATACCTACTTGCATGTTGCAATGATGAATCAAGACTTTGACTAAGAAATGCATCTCTTAAGAGTAAAATTAAATAACCAAGACTAGGAGGAAGTGCATCTACTATGAATTAAAGTGAGGGATTCTAACTAGAAAGTGCGTCTTCTAGAGATACAAGTTTAAGTTAAAAGTGTGTCACCTAAAAAATGAAAATTAGCAAGGAAGTGCGTCTCCTAAGAATTAAGTGCAATAACTCGACTAGAAAGTGCATCTTCCAGGAATCAAGATTTACGTCAGGAAGTGCATCACATAAAAAGCAAAATTCGAATTACCCAATCAAGGAAGTGCATCTTCATACCAATGTTTCTTGAATTATCAAAACAAAGAAGTGTGTTTCCTTACCAATGCTGCTTGAATTACCAAAACAAGGAAGTGCGTCTCCTTACCAATGCCACTTGAATTACTCAAATAAGGAAGTGCATCTCGTCACAAATGTCTCTTGAATTACTCAAACAAGGAAGTGTGTCTCCTCACAAATGTCTCTTGAATTGCGCAAACAAGGAAGTGTGTCTCCTCACAAATGTCTCTTGAATTTCTCAAACAAGGAAGTGCGTCTCCTCACAAATGTCTCTTGAATTGCTCAAACAAGGAAGTGCGTCTCCTTACAAATGTTTCTTGAATTTCCCAAACAAGGAAGTGTATATCCTTACCAATGTTGCTGGAATGGCCCGAACAAGGAAGTGCGTCTCCTTACAAATGTTGCTGGAATTACCCAAACAAGGAAGTGCGTCTCCTTACAAATGTTGCTGGAATTACCC
Organism: Capsicum baccatum var. pendulum; assembly: GCA_030864225.1. Lineage (NCBI taxonomy): Eukaryota > Viridiplantae > Streptophyta > Magnoliopsida > Solanales > Solanaceae > Capsicum > Capsicum baccatum. The sequence continues at coordinate 34,922,683 of CM061560.1, forward strand.
AAAACAAGGAAGTGCGTCTCCTTACAAATGTTGCTGGAATTACCCGAATAAGGAAGTGCGTCTCCTTACAAATGTTGTTGGGATTACCCGAACAAGAAAGTGCATCTCCTTAAAAATGTTGCGGGGATTACCCGAAGAAGGAAGTGTGTCTCCTTACAAATACCGCTAGAATTACCAAACAAGAAAGTGTGTTTGCTCATAAATGTTGCTGGATTTACCAAATAAGGAAGTGCGTCTCCTTACAAATGTTGCTCGAATTTCCCACACCAGGATTATCATAAGGAAGTATTTCATTTTGAAAGCGTGGTCCCATTTTTTATGAGGGTCCTGAACATAAAGTAAAGTCCCATTTTTCAGGAGGGTCCTGAACTGAAAGTAAAAATCCCATTTTTCAGGAGGGTCCTGAACATAAAGTAAAATCCCATTTTCCAAGAGGGTCCTAAGCATAAAGTAAAATCCCATTTTCCAGGAGGGTCCTGAACAGAAAGTAAAATCCCATTTTCCAGGAGAGTCCTGAACAGAAAGTAAAATCCCATTTTTCAGGAGGGTCCTGAACATAAAGTAAAATCCCATTTTCCAGGAGGGTCCTGAACGGAAAGTAAAATCCCATTTTTCAGGAGGGTCCTGAACATAAAGTAAAATCTCATTTTTCAGGAGGGTCCTGAACATAAAGTAAAATCCCATGGATGTGCATTTCTAATGGTAGCTGAATTAAGTGAAGCGAATCTTACCCTATTTCAACAAAGAAAATTTGTCAGTTAAAAACTTAGTGGTAGTTTGCAGTACTTTGGCTTTCCAGGCATTTGCTCTAGTGTTCACTCCCTTCATTTTGTTTTAGATTGCTGACATTTGCCCCTGCTTTGTCGTGTCATTGATCAAAACTCAGATCATTAAGAGTGCCTCCAAAATAACCAAAGTATCTCTGCTTTGTCATGCTTCTCAGATAAATCCTTCAAAACCTGGGTGTTTCATAAGTTCATAATTATGTCTCTTTCATATGCTCACTTTGTCTTGCATTGTGCAATTGAAGAAGTTGGTGGCCAGTTTTGAATTCTTTTCTCACTTGTTTTAATATGGACTTGACTCAAAAACAAGAGAAAAATGACAATGACTTTTATTTGGACCAATGACTCAAGAAAACAAAATAAAAAAAAGAAAAGAAAAGACAATGAGTGTCCCTATTTGAAACAAAGAAATGACAAATTTTCTAAAAATGATAGTCAACTCTAATGATTATGCCATGCCTTTTGGATTAAGCTACCTGATCTTTCCATCCAACCTCTCTACCAATTATTGCTGAGTTAATGGCCTTGAAACAGAGTTGTTTCCTTAGACCAATTGCATTCAGACCTCATGCGGCTAGTGACGTTTTGAAGGGTCTTTCCCTCAGCTCACCCTTGTCTTATGGTGTCTGTGAGGGTTTTACAAATGAGACTCTCTTATTCTCTTTTCTCTCAACTCACAATCGTCTCACGGTGCCCGTGAGGGTTTTCACCAATAAGACTGTCTTTTTTTTATCTCTCTCAACTTACTATCGCCTTACGGTGCCCGTAAGGATTTTCACCAATAAGACTCTCTAATTTTTATTTCTCTCTTGATTCCTTGGGCTGAGGAAGACAAGTAGTTCCCAAATACATCAGCATATCCCTTGCATGCTTTGCCTTAACATCCCCAAAGATTGATCTGAAGGTATTTTCTTTGGTTGTAACTTGGCTTTTGGATAGGGTTAGAAAGAAAGGATGGCGTGAGGCCCAAACGACACTTGAAGTGGGTTAGGACTTACAACTTTTGGAATCGACTCAAACAATGAGGATTAACTTATGTCCCAGTTTCTTTTGACTGGGTGATTCTAAAATATTTATTTGGTTGGACCGAGCCCTTAGTATGGCAGCCTACGTATCTCACCCCTGAGAGAGGAGAATCAGGTCATGCGTAGTTCTGGCCGCTTGTCCTTCTGCTTTGGTCTGATTTTTCTCTCTTTTGTTTCTTTATTCGCTCTTTTCACTTCGCAATTCTTTTTTTTAACTCTATTTTCTAGAAATATTTTTGTCTCTTTTTGGTAACTTTTGACTTTATCTTCTTACTTGACACTATTCTTTAAAATTTGCTTACTCTATCTTGATTCCAAAAGAGGGGTATGAAATAAAATAACACTAAGGCTCAAATGGGGTAAACAAAGGATGACACAATGTTTGGATAGCAGTATGAAATGCCTTTATCATATCAATCCTTGAGAATGCAAGTATATAGCATGCAATGTGAAAGTACATGACCAATATCACTTATGACATGCTTTACAACACTAACTTGCCTCGAACGTGTGTTTCACCTCATTTTATATACTTGTCAAAGATACAACTCTACCTTTGTTATGCATCCCTCACATCGAGTGATTCATGCTTCTGTGGAGCTGATTATCTTCTTGTTAACCTTGATATAGGGATCACACGTCCACTATTTGACCTAAATGGGACCTGTCTTTTGATCGATAGCCAAGTTATTCTTGTGATTCTCAAAATAATTGCCTTAAACTATTACCAAATGTCTCAGCACTCCATCTATTTTCTCATATGCTCTTTTTTCTAACTTTAACCATCTGATTCAAAGTTCATGCTTAAACTGGATTTTAAGATCTGGCAGAAAATTTCACTGCATGTCATATCACTAGAGTTAACACAAAATGTACTATGTAAAGAAAACAAACAAAGAACACATATTTAAAACACAAAGAAAAATGAGACACTTCATTTAGTTGAAACAAAAGATAGAAGGGTTTCAGCATAAACAACAAAAGGACAAAACAAGATAGATCCCGAACTACAACCCTGAAATAGTTCGGATAGCAGAAAATAAAACAAAACAAGCTACCCGGCCTCTTCCTAGTAGGGAGAAGGGTGACTTCTCAATTGCTCAGCCTGACATCTTAGCCACTAGTTTGCATATCAGAATGACTAGAGCTTTCCTCACTGTCAATGTTTTGCACCATGATTGATTTATCTTGAATCATCTTTTCAATTTCTCTTTTCAAAGCACGACAATCTTCAATACTGTGACCCTGAACATCAGAATGATATGCACATCGTACATTAGGATCAAAACATCTTGAATGTGGGTCGGGAGTATACCCAAGGAGAGGAGTGATCATGTCCTGCTGTACCAATCTCTGGAATAAACTTGCATACGACTCTCCAATGGGTGTGAAGTTATCTCTCGACTTCTGTCTCATTTCATTATTTGGCTTAAATTGAAAACCAGGCCTAGAAGGGCTTCGGTATATATGTGGAATTGGAGGATGACTCGGCAGAGTTGGCGCACGCCAGTGTGGGTGGGGGAATGGGATATAATGGATTCTGGTAAAGATTCTGTGGAGCTTGGGCATAAAATTGGGTTTGAGCCCGTGGGTGCCGATGGTGTGGTCCTCTTGCCCATGGCTGTTGTCCAACTGCAATGGCAGATCCATCTTCTACATTCTCATTCCCCGAACTCCCTATCTGATTAGTGACAACTAACTCGGTATCCTTGTTGGCCATAACTTCCTCTGTGACTTGGAGCAATATGGAGGACCAGCCAAAATGCCACAAACCAACCACCTTAAACTAACTCACAAGAGATAGCAAATGATTCGAGTTCAATAGTTTTTCAAAACCTCTTTTTTTTTTAAAAGATCACCGAACCCAAGAAGGGCGCCTACGTATCTCACCCCTGATTGGGGAGAATCAGGTGTGCGTAGTTCGTGAAGTTGTGCCAAAATGGCCAATTGAACTCTTTTTCTTTCTTTTTTTGAAACTTTAAGAAGTAAAGAAAATAACAAATTGTCAAAAAAAAACTGACAATTTTTTTTTTTGCATTTTTAGGCTTAACATCCTTATACAAAATGAAAACTATGAATTAACAAAGTAAAATTTTTTATTTTTTTTTTTGATTTTGAATTTCATAGGAAAATGAAACTTGAAACTATTAAAGAAAAATATTTTTGTAGTTTTCTTTTAGAGATGTATATGAAACACCTACTCTAAATGAAGAGTCAAGAAAATCTTTTTGAATTTTCAGATTTCTGTACAAAATGAAATCTATGATTACAGAAAAATATTTTTGGATTTTTTTTTATTTTGAATTTCATGCAAAAAATGAAACCTGAACCTGTTAAAGGGAAATATTTTTTGTTGTTGTTTTCTTTTAAAGATGTACATGAAACACCTACTCTAAATGAAGAGTGAAGAAAATCTTTTTGTTTTTTTTTGAATTTTTTAAATAAGATCAACAAAAATAAAACCCACGACTATTAAGGATTTTTTTTTCTTTTTTTTTTAAGATATGTATGAAACACCTATTCTAAATAAAGAGTGAAGAAAATCATTTTTTTTAAAATAAGATCTCCGAACCAACAATAGGTTGCCTACGTATATCACATCCCGAAAGAGGAGAATCAGGGGTGCGTAGTTCGTCCAGATTGGACAATTAACGATTAACTAATAAATTGACCCTAACTTAAGAGACACACTCAAAAACTTTTTTTTTCAACTAGAAGCTTTAACCAACACTGACACCACCAATTATACAGAAAAAATCTTTTTGACATTTTTGTTTTTGACAAATAAGTAGAAAAGGCAAACAAAACTTCTCTTCTCTCTTTTTTTTCACTTTTTTTTTGAATTTACGGTACTTTACAAAACGTAAAAAAAATCTTTTTTGAGTTTTTGGATTGTGAAAAACAAAAGCCATAACGAATTCTAAAATAAGCTACAACATTCCTCTTTCTTTTTGTTTTTTCGCTCTTTTCGACTCACTTTTTCTATTTTTTTTCTTTTCGTTTTTGCCTACACACCTTACTCCTAATTTTTTTTCCAAAAATCAGTCCGTCAAATGACCAAGTTACCCTTAAAAATGCAATAGTTAGCACGTAGGGATGCTTTAAAGGTGAGTCCCCTACAAAGGACCAAGTGGGCCCCACTAGGTCTCAATATGATGCACATAAGCATGACCTAAAGGCTGACCACGTTGTGGTTCACTAACAAGGCTGTTTGGGGGAGCGTATGGTCGATAGTGAGTAATTTGCTTTCCACCTACTCCATAACACTGACGGCTCCCTCCCTAAAATAAGGGTGACTCAACTAGAGGTTGTGTATAACACGTGTACTACAGACATGTTGCAGAAAGAAAGGCCGAGGGGTGGACTCATGATGACAGATATAAAGCGGTAACACATAGGATAAAATAATATAAACAAAGAGCACGAAAAAGCACAAAAGTGAAAATAACACAAACAATGACCACAAACAATGTTTATACACTCGTAATGCCAAACAAAGCCGATACGACTCCCAAAAATAGCTCGAATTCTAAAAACTTGTCATAGTCCCCAGCAGAGTCGCCAGAAGCTGTCACACCCCTTTTTTTTAACCCATACTCCAAAAAATGGATATATTTTAAAGCTCGAAAGGGTTTTATTATTTAAGTGACAAGAAATAAAAATTTGTTTCGAAAAAGGATTATTTGCATTTTTTATTCAGAGTCGCCACTCGGCATAATACGGTGTGCCAAGTCACCTTTGGAAAATTTCTTTTCGAAACCATTTGACTCTTAAACCGATTTGCGAACAGAGATTCCGGCTAAGGAATTCTGTTGACCAAGGGGAAGGTGTTAGGCACCCCTCAATCCCGTGGTTCGACCACGGTCGCTGGTGGAGTGTATCGACTATTTTGGCATTATGAAGTGTATAAACCACAGAAAAAGCACGCCAAACAATCAAACAAAACAAAACAAAACAAACTGAAATGTAAGTCCAGTCCAATTATTACAACCCGAAATAGAAAGGGACTGAAAATAAACCTACGCTAATCCTAAACTAATGCTCTACCCGACGCCTCGGGCCTTCACCACGAACGTCCTCCAGATACATGATACCTCAGGGCATTCCCCGGTGAATAAATATTTTACAGATACTTCGGGGCATTCCCCGGCCAAATTATACAATTGAATTAAATACGATAAAACTAAAGAGAAACATTCATATGCACATTCCAACACCCAACCAAAACATCAATCTTAAATTCTTGCCTACCCGAACCTATATTGCCTATTCATTTTTTCATTATGACATAAATCTATCACATTCCCTTTTACCGAATAGAACAAAGACAACAAACCAACATCAATCTACGTTCAACTTTTATCAATTCCTCAATTCTTTCCCTAAATCCCCTTATCAATCCATTAAAACATGATCAACTTCAATCTTCAAAACACCAAAATCGACCCACCAAACATCATGATCATAACAATCAATATCAACAAAGTGCAACAAAACATAATCACAACAAGCATAATCACAAGCAATTCAATATAACAAGATAAACAAAAGAGAGCGGGTTACAGAAATGGACCTCACTGATACTTGCTTTTGTTGATTATAAAGAAATTCGAAGACCAAACCCCGATTGGAGAACCTCATGACAAACAACCAAACTCGGTATTAAAATAATAGTCGGATAGCTCCAAAACCCGTGAATAAAACCTTACTATATGAAACCCACTACCAACGTCGAAACGTGAAATAGACGAAACCAAAATCAACCAAAGACAACAAAAAACCGAAGAACCATACAGATCAAGCTGGTCGGATCTGGTGACGGAGATCTGGTCGGATCTCGGGTCGGGTCCTGGCCGGCGAACGATGACGGTGAACGGCGAGCTAGTCGGCTGATTGATGCGTTGCGACGGAGATCTGGCCGATTCTCGACCAACGAATGGTGTGAAGGCCGGAGATGGGCCGACTACCGTCGTTGACCGGTGAGAGAGAGGAGGAAAGGCGGTTGGAGCTGGCTGACGCGCCCCAGCCGGAGAAAGTAGCGGCCGGTACGGTTGGAGAAGCGGCGTCAGGTCCGTTCAGGTGATGCTGAGAACGGAGTCGGAGATCTGGCGGTGGATAGCTGACCACTGCGACAGCGCCGACCCGGCAGGAAGATCGGCCGCCGCTGTTTTTCTCCTGGTTTTTTGGTTTTTTGTTTTTTTTTAGTTTTTTGAGGGAGAGAGATGGTAGAGAAAGGAGAAATATGATGGTATTGTGGTGGCCGGAGCTCCGTTCGGTCGCTGGAGCTGTTTTTTGAGAGAGAAAGTGAGAGAGAATAGAGTTTAGAGAGAGAGTGAGAAAATGTTGCTGATCCTTTCTTTGATTTGTTACTGTTCATCCTCTTTTTTGGTGTATGTGGGTGTGTATATATTGGAGGCTTTCTTTCTTGACAAGAAAAAGAGAGGGGGGTGGGGTGATGTGGGGTAGGGGGTAGTGGTGAGGTGTTATGTTTTTATTGGGTAGGTGGTTAGGATAAGATAGGGTTAGTTATTTTATTATTTATTTATTATTATTTTTTGTATTTTGTGGGGTGTAATCACGTGGGGGAGGGTACATTATACGCTAAAGTAGAAATGAATAAAACGAACTTTCGAGGGGGACAAAATTACGTGTCTACATCATCCCCCCTTTGAATGTAAACACGCAGTGTTTTCAGACAAAGAAGTAGACAACGAGACAGAATTTTGTCCCAACCATTATTCAAAGGAAGAAACAGAAGAAAGAAAAACTATCGGGTTTTGAATTAGGACAGCCTACCCACCTAAGTTATGAAGGAATCAAGTCACGGGTATTTCAAAGGATTGGAAGAGAAGTGGACTATACCGAGTTGGAGAGTCGAGTAAGGTTCCGGTCCGCGGCTCTGTTATTACACCAAAAGATGAAAATTACAAGTTAAAACAAAAAGTAAATTACAAAAATCCTATCTATACAACTTTTGTTGGCTCTTGACTCAACTTTTATCACCCTATTCTTCAGGCGGGCTCCTGACTTGCAATTTCTTCCAACTTGTTGCTTGACTTTCGTTTCTTCACCCTATTCTCCAGGCGGGCTCCTGACTTGCTATTTCATCACCCTGTTCTTCAGGCGGGCTCCTAACTTGCTATTTCATCACTTTGTTACTATGCTTTCAACTTCTTCACCCTGTTCTGCAGGCGGGCTCCTGAAATCACATCAAAACTAAAAAGAAAATTATCCCAAACAAATATTATTATAAAGAGGTTTTATTTGCCAGAAAAGTAAAGTTTCAAAAATAGAAATTGAATTTTTTGCCCCAGTTTATCATCAAAAGACTTTTGGAAAAATCACATCATACCTACTTGCATGTTGCAATGATGAATCAAGACTCTGACTAAGAAATGCATCTCTTAAGAGTAAAATTAAATAACCAAGACTAGGAGGAAGTGCATCTCCTATGAATTAAAGTGAGGGATTCTAACTAGAAAGTGTGTCTTCTAGAGATACAAGTTTAAGTTAAAAGTGTGTCACCTAAAAAATGAAAACTAGCAAGGAAGTGCGTCTCCTAAGAATTAAGTGCAATAACTCGACTAGAAAGTGCATCTTCCAGGAAACAAGATTTACGTCAGGAAGTGCATCACCTAAAAAGCAAAATTCGAATTACCCAATCAAGGAAGTGCATCTTCATACCAATGTTGCTTGAATTATCAAAACAAAGAAGTGTGTTTCCTTACCAATGCTGCTTGAATTACCAAAACAAGGAAGTGCGTCTCCTTACCAATGCCACTTGAATTACTCAAATAAGGAAGTGCATCTCGTCACAAATGTCTCTTGAATTACTCAAACAAGGAAGTGTGTCTCCTCACAAATGTCTCTTGAATTGCGCAAACAAGGAAGTGTGTCTCCTCACAAATGTCTCTTGAATTTCTCAAACAAGGAAGTGCATCTCCTCACAAATGTCTCTTGAATTGCTCAAACAAGGAAGTGCGTCTCCTTACAAATGTTTCTTGAATTTCCCAAACAAGGAAGTGTATCTCCTTACCAATGTTGCTGGAATGGCCCGAACAAGGAAGTGCGTCTCCTTACAAATGTTGCTGGAATTACCCGAACAAGGAAGTGCGTCTCCTTACAAATGTTGCTGGAATTACCCAAAACAAGGAAGTGCGTCTCCTTACAAATGTTGCTGGAATTACCCGAACAAGGAAGTGCGTCTCCTTACAAATGTTGTTGGGATTACCCGAAATAGAAAGTGCATCTCCTTACAAATGTTGCGGGGATTACCCGAAGAAGGAAGTGTGTCTCTTTACAAATACCGCTAGAATTACCAAACAAGAAAGTGTGTTTGCTCATAAATGTTGCTGGATTTACCAAATAAGGAAGTGCGTCTCCTTACAAATGTTGCTCGAATTTCCCACACCAGGATTATCATAAGGCAGTATTTCATTTTGAAAGCGTGGTCCCATTTTTCAGGAGGGTCCTGAACATAAAGTAAAGTCCCATTTTTAAGGAGGGTCCTGAACTGAAAGTAAAAATCCCATTTTTCAGGAGGGTCCTGAACATAAAGTAAAATCCCATTTTCCAAGAGGGTCCTGAGCATAAAGTAAAATCCCATTTTCCAGGAGGGTCCTGAGCAGAAAGTAAAATCCTATTTTCCAGGAGGGTCCTGAACAGAAAGTAAAATACCATTTTTCAGGAGGGTCCTGAACATAAAGTAAAATCTCATTTTTCAGGAGGGTCCTGAACATAAAGTAAAATCCCATTTTCCAGGAGGGTCCTGAACGGAAAGTAAAATCCCATTTTTCAGGAGGGTCCTGAACATAAAGTAAAATCTCATTTTTCAGGAGGGTCCTGAACATAAAGTAAAATCCCATGGATGTGCATTTCTAATGGTAGCTGAATTAAGTGAAGCGAATCTTACCCTATTTCAACAAAGAAAATTTGTCAGTTAAAAACTTAGTGGTAGTTTGCAGTACTTTGGCTTTCCAGGCATTTGCTCTAGTGTTCACTCCCTTCATTTTGTTTCAGATTGCTGACATTTGCCCCTGCTTTGTCGTGTCATTGATCAAAACTCAGATCATTAAGAGTGCCTCCAAAATAACCAAAGTATCTCTGCTTTGTCATGCTTCTCAGATAAATCCTTCAAAACCTGGCTGTTTCATAAGTTTATAATTATGTCTCTTTCATATGCTCACTTTGTCTTGCATTGTGCAATTGAAGAAGTTGGTGGCCAGTTTTGAATTCTTTTCTCACTTGTTTTAATATGGACTTGACTCAAAAACAAGAGAAAAATGACAATGACTTTTATTTGGACCAATGACTCAAGAAAACAAAATAAAAAAAAGAAAAGAAAAGACAATGAGTGTCCCTATTTGAAACAAAGTAATGACAAATTTTCTAAAAATGATAGTCAACTCTAATGATTATGCCATGCCTTTTGGATTAAGCTACCTGATCTTTCCATCCAACCTCTCTACCAATTATTGCTGAGTTAATGGCCTTGAAACAGAGTTGTTTCCTTAGACCAATTGCATTCAGACCTCATTCGGCTAGTGACGTTTTGAAGGGTCTTTCCCTCAGCTCACCCTTGTCTTATGGTGTCTGTGAGGGTTTTACAAATGAGACTCTCTTATTCTCTTTTCTCTCAACTCACGATCGTCTCACGGTGCCCGTGAGGGTTTTCACCAATAAGACTGTCTTTTTTTTATCTCTCTCAACTTACTATCGCCTTACGGTGCCCGTAAGGATTTTCACCAATAAGACTCTCTAATTTTTATTTCTCTCTTGATTCCTTGGGCTGAGGAAGACAAGTAGTTCCCAAATACATCAGCATATCCCTTGCATGCTTTGCCTTAACATCCCCAAAGATTGATCTTAAGGTATTTTCTTTGGTTGTAACTTGGCTTTTGGATAGGGTTAGAAAGAAAGGATGGCGTGAGGCCCAAACGACACTTGAAGTGGGTTAGGACTTACAACTTTTGGAATCGACTCAAACAATGAGGATTAACTTATGCCCCAGTTTCTTTTGACTGGGTGATTCTAAAATATTTATTTGGTTGGACCGAGCCCTTAGTATGGCAGCCTACGTATCTCACCCCTGAGAGAGGAGAATCAGGTCATGCGTAGTTCTGGCCGCTTGCCCTTCTGCTTTGGTCTGATTTTTCTCTCTTTTGTTTCTTTATTCGCTCTTTTCACTTCGCAATTCTTTTTTTTAACTCTATTTTCTAGAAATATTTTTGTCTTTTTTTTGTAAATTTTGACTTTATCTTCTTACTTGACACTATTCTTTAAAATTTGCTTACTCTATCTTGATTCCAAAAGAGGGGTATGAAATAAAATAACACTAAGGCTCAAATGGGGTAAACAAAGGATGACACAATGTTTGGATAGCAGAATGAAATGCCTTTATCATATCAATCCTTGAGAAGGCAAGTATATAGCATGCAATGTGAAAGTACATGACCAATATCACTTATGACATGCTTTACAACACTAACTTGCCTCGAACGTGTGTTTCACCTCATTTTATATACTTGTCAAAGATACAACTCTACCTTTGTTATGCATCCCTCACATCGAGTGATTCATGCTTCTGTGGAGCTGATTATCTTCTTGTTAACCTTGATATAGGGATCACACGTCCACTATTTGACCTAAATGGGACCTGTCTTTTGATCGATAGCCAAGTTATTCTTGTGATTCTCAAAATAATTGCCTTAAACTATTACCAAATGTCTCAGCACTCCATCTATTTTCTCATATGCTCTTTTTTCTAACTTTAACCATCTGATTCAAAGTTCATGCTTAAACTGGATTTTAAGATCTGGCTGAAAATTTCACTGCATGTCATATCACTAGAGTTAACACAAAATGTACTATGTAAAGAAAACAAACAAAGAACACATATTTAAAACACAAAGAAAAATGAGACACTTCATTTAGTTGAAACAAAAGATAGAAGGGTTTGAGCATAAACAACAAAAGGACAAAACAAGATAGATCCCGAACTACAACCATGAAATAGTTCGGATAGCAGAAAATAAAACAAAACAAGCTACCCGGCCTCTTCCTAGAAGGGAGAAGGGTGACTTCTCAATTGCTCAGCCTAACATCTTAGCCACTAGTTTGCATATCAGAATGACTAGAGCTTTCCTCACTGTCAATGTTTTGCACCATGATTGATTTATCTTGAATCATCTTTTCAATTTCTCTTTTCAAAGCACGAAAATCTTTAATACTGTGACCCTGAACATCAGAATGATATGCACATCGTACATTAGGATCAAAACTTCTTGAATGTGGGTCGGGAGTATACCCAAGGAGAGGAGTGATCATGTCCTGCTGTACCAATCTCTGGAATAAACTTGCATACGACTCTCCAATGGGTGTGAAGTTATCTCTCGACTTCTTTCTCATTTCATTATTTGGCTTAAATTGAAAACCAGGCCTAGAAGGGCTTCGGTATATATGTGGAATTGGAGGATGACTCGGCAGAGTTGGCGCACGCCAGTGTGGGTGGGGGAATGGGATATAATGCATTCTGGTAAAGATTCTGTGGAGCTTGGGCATAAAATTGGGTTTGAGCCCGTGGGTAACGATGGTGTGGTCCTCTTACCCATGACTGTTGTCCAACTGCAATGGCAGATGCATCTTCTACATTCTCATTCCCCGAACTCCCTATCTGATTAGTGACAACTAACTCGGTATCCTTGTTGGTCATAACTTCCTCTGTGACTTGGAGCAATATGGAGGACCAGCCAAAATGCCACAAACCAACCACCTTAAACTAACTCACAAGAGATAGCAAATGATTAGAGTTCAATAGTTTTTCAAAACCTCTTTTTTTTTAAAAGACCACCGAACCCAAGAAGGGCGCCTACGTATCTCACCCCTGAAAGGGGAGAATCAGGTGTGCGTAGTTCGTGAAGTTGTGCCAAAATGGCCAATTGAACTCTTTTTCTTTCTTTTTTTGAAACTTTAAGAAGTAAAGAAAATAACAAATTGTCAAAAAAAAAACTTACAAAATTTTTTTTTGCATTTTTAGGCTTAACATCCTTATACAAAATGAAAACTATGAATTAACAAAGTAAAATCTTTTTTTTTTCTTTTTGATTTTGAATTTCATAGGAAAATGAAACTTGAAACTATTAAAGAAAAATATTTTTGTAGTTTTCTTTTAGAGATGTATATGAAACACCTACTCTAAATGAAGAGTCAAGAAAATCTTTTTGAATTTTCAGATTTCTGTACAATATGAAATCTATGATTACAGAAAAATATTTTTGGATTTTTTTTTTATTTTGAATTTCATGCAAAAAATGAAACCTGAACCTGTTAAAGGGAAATATTTTTTGTTGTTGTTTTCTTTTAAAGATGTACATGAAACACCTACTCTAAATGAAGAGTGAAGAAAATCTTTTTGTTTTTTTTTGAATTTTTTAAATAAGATCAACAAAAATAAAACCCACGACTATTAAGGATTTTTTTTTCTTTTTTTTTTAAGATATGTATGAAACACCTATTCTAAATAAAGAGTGAAGAAAATCATTTTTTTTTAAAATAAGATCTCCGAACCAACAATAGATTGCCTACGTATCTCACATCCCGAAAGAGGAGAATCAGGGGTGCGTAGTTCGTCCAGATTGGACAATTAACGATTAACTAATAAATTGACCCTAACTTAAGAGACACACTCAAAAACTTTTTTTTTCAACTAGAAGCTTTAACCAACACTGACACCACCAATTATACAGAAAAAATCTTTTTGACATTTTTGTTTTTGACAAATAAGTAGAAAAGGCAAACAAAACTTCTCTTCTCTCTTTTTTTTTCACTTTTTTTTTTGAATTTACGGTCCTTTACAAAACGTAAAAAAAAATCTTTTTTGAGTTTTTGGATTGTGAAAAACAAAAGCCATAACGAATTCTAAAATAAGCTACAACATTCCTCTTTCTTTTTGTTTTTTCGCTCTTTTCGACTCACTTTTTCTATTTTTTTTCTTTTCGTTTTTGCCTACACACCTTACTCCTAATTTTTTTTCCAAAAATCAGTCCGTCAAATGACCACGTTACCCTTAAAAATGCAATAGTTAGCACGTAGGGATGCTTTAAAGGTGAGTCCCCTACAAAGGACCAAGTGGGCCCCACTAGGTCTCAATATGATGCACATAAGCATGACCTAAAGGCTGACCACGTTGTGGTTCACTAACAAGGCTGTTTGGGGGAGCGTATGGTCGATAGTGAGTAATTTGCTTTCCACCTACTCCATAACACCGACGGCTCCCTCCCTAAAATAAGGGTGACTCAACTAGAGGTTGTGTATAACACGTGTACTACAGACTTGTTGCAGAAAGAAAGGACGGGGGGTGGACTCATGATGACAGATATAAAGCGGTAACACATAGGATAAAATAATATAAACAAAGAGCACGAAAAAGCACAAAAGTGAAAATAACACAAACAATGACCAGAAACAGTGTTTATACACTCGTAATGCCAAACAAAGCCGATACGACTCCCAAAAATAGCTCGAATTCTAAAAACTTGTCATAGTCCCCAGCAGAGTCGTCAGAAGCTGTCACACCCCTTTTTTTTAACGCGTACTCCAAAAAATGGAAATATTTTAAAGCTCGAAAGGGTTTTATTATTTAAGTGACAAGAAATAAAAATTTGTTTCGAAAAAGGATTATTTGCATTTTTTATTCAGAGTCGCCACTCGGCATAATACGGTGTTCCAAGTCACCTTTGGAAAATTTCTTTTCGAAACCATTTGACTCTTAAACCGATTTGTGAATAGAGATTCCGGCTAAGGAATTCTGTTGACCGAGGGGAAGGTGTTAGGCACCCCTCGATCCCGTGGTTCGACCACGGTCGCTGGTGGAGTGTATCGACTATTTTGGCATTATGAAGTGTATAAACCACAGAAAAAGCACGCCAAACAATCAAACAAAACAAAACAAAACAAACTGAAATGTAAGTCCAGTCCAATTATTACAACCTGATATAGAAAGGGACTGAAAATAAACCTACGTTAATCCTAAACTAATGCTCTACCCGACGCCTCGGGCCTTCACCACGAACGTCCTCCAGATACATGATACCTCAGGGCATTCCCCGGTGAATAAATATTTTACAGATACTTCGGGGCATTCCCCGGCCAACTTATACAATTGAATTAAATACGATAAAACTAAAGAGAAACATTCATATGCACATTCCAACACCCAACCAAAACATCAATCTTAAATTCTTGCCTACCCGAACCTATATTGCCTATTCATTTTTTCATTATGACATAAATCTATCACATTCCCTTTTACCGAATAGAACAAAGACAACAAACCAACATCAATCTACGTTCAACTTTTATCAATTCCTCAATTCTTTCCCTAAATCCCCTTATCAATCCATTAAAACATGATCAACTTCAATCTTCAAAACACCAAAATCGACCCACCAAACATCATGATCATAACAATCAATATCAACAAAGTGCAACAAAACATAATCACAACAAGCATAATCACAACCAATTCAATATAACAAGATAAACAAAAGAGAGCGGGTTACAGAAATGGACCTCACTGATACTTGCTTTTGTCGATTATAAAGAAATTCGAAGACCAAACCCCGATTGGAGAACCTCATGACAAACAACCAAACTCGGTATTAAAATAATAGTCGGATAGCTCCAAAACCCGTGAATAAAACCTTACTATATGAAACCCACTACCAACGTCGAAACGTGAAATAGACGAAACCAAAATCAACCAAAGACAACAAAAAACCGAAGAACCATACAGGTCAAGCTGGTCGGATCTGGTGACGGAGATCTGGTAAGATCTCGGGTCGGGTCCTGGCCGGCGAACGATGACGGTGAACGGCGAGCTAGTCGGCTGATTGATGCGTTGCGACGGAGATCTGGCCGATTCTCGACCAACGAATGGTGTGAAGGCCGGAGATGGGCCGACTACCGTCGTTGACCGGTGAGAGAGAGGAGGAAAGGCGGTTGGAGCTGGCTGACGCGCCCCAGCCGGAGAAAGTAGCGGCCGGTACGGTTGGAGAAGCGGCGTCAGGTCCGTTCAGGTGATGCTGAGAACGGAGTCGGAGATCTGGCGGTGGATAGCTGACCACGGCGACAGCGCCGACCCGGCAGGAAGATCGGCCGCCGCTGTTTTTCTCCTGGTTTTTTGGTTTTTTGTTTTTTTTTTTAGTTTTTTGAGGGAGAGAGATGGTAGAGAAAGGAGAAATATGATGGTATTGTGGTGGTCGGAGCTCCGTTCGGTCGCTGGAGCTGTTTTTTGAGAGAGAAAGTGAGAGAGAATAGAGTTTAGAGAGAGAGTGAGAAAATGTTGCTGATCCTTTCTTTGATTTGTTACTGTTCATCCTCTTTTTTGGTGTATGTGGGTGTGTATATATTGGAGGCTTTCTTTCTTGACAAGAAAAAGAGAGGGGGGTGGGGTGATGTGGGGTAGGGGGTAGTGGTGAGGTGTTATGTTTTTATTGGGTAGGTGGTTAGGATAAGATAGGGTTAGTTATTTTATTATTTATTTATTATTATTTTTTGTATTTTGTGGGGTGTAATCACGTGGGGGAGGGTACATGATACGCTAAAGTAGAAATGAATAAAACGAACTTTCGAGGACAAAATTACGTGTCTACATCATCCCCCCTTTGAATGTAAACACGCAGTGTTTTCAGACAGAGAAGTAGACAACGAGACAGAATTTTGTCCCAACCATTATTCAAAGGAAGAAACAGAAGAAAGAAAAACTATCGGGTTTTGAATTAGGACAGCCTACCCACCTAAGTTATGAAGGAATCAAGTCACGGGTATTTCAAAGGATTGGAAGAGAAGTGGACTATACCGAGTTGGAGAGTCGAGTGAGGTTCCGGTCCGCGGCTCTGTTATTACACCAAAAGATGAAAATTACAAGTTAAAACAAAAAGTAAATTACAAAAATCCTATCTATACAACTTTTGTTGGCTCTTGACTCGACTTTTATCACCCTATTCTTCAGGCGGGCTCCTGACTTGCAATTTCTTCCAACTTGTTGCTTGACTTTCGTTTCTTCACCCTATTCTCCAGGCGGGCTCCTGACTTTCTATTTTATCACCCTGTTCTTCAGGCGGGCTCCTAACTTGCTATTTCATCACTTTGTTACTATGCTTTCAACTTCTTCACCCTGTTCTGCAGGCGGGCTCCTGAAATCACATCAAAACTAAAAAGAAAATTATCCCAAACAAATATTATTATAAAGAGGTTTTATTTGCCAGAAAAGTAAAGTTTCAAAAATAGAAATTGAATTTTTTGCCCCAGTTTATCATCAAAAGACTTTTGGAAAAATCACATCATACCTACTTGCATGTTGCAATGATGAATCAAGACTCTGACTAAGAAATGCATCTCTTAAGAGTAAAATTAAATAACCAAGACTAGGAGGAAGTGCATCTCCTATGAATTAAAGTGAGGGATTCTAACTAGAAAGTGTGTCTTCTAGAGATACAAGTTTAAGTTAAAAGTGTGTCACCTAAAAAATGAAAACTAGCAAGGAAGTGCGTCTCCTAAGAATTAAGTGCAATAACTCGACTAGAAAGTGCATCTTCCAGGAATCAAGATTTACGTCAGGAAGTGCATCACCTAAAAAGCAAAATTCGAATTACCCAATCAAGGAAGTGCATCTTCATACCAATGTTGCTTGAATTATCAAAACAAAGAAGTGTGTTTCCTTACCAATGCTGCTTGAATTACCAAAACAAGGAAGTGCGTCTCCTTAACAATGCCACTTGAATTACTCAAATAAGGAAGTGCATCTCATCACAAATGTCTCTTGAATTACTCAAACAAGGAAGTGTGTCTCCTCACAAATGTCTCTTGAATTGCGCAAACAAGGAAGTGTGTCTCCTCACAAATGTCTCTTGAATTTCTCAAACAAGGAAGTGCATCTCCTCACAAATGTCTCTTGAATTACTCAAACAAGGAAGTGCGTATCCTTACAAATGTTTCTTGAATTTCCCAAACAAGGAAGTGTATCTCCTTACCAATGTTGCTGGAATGGCCCAAACAAGGAAGTGCGTCTCCTTACAAATGTTGCTGGAATTACCCAAACAAGGAAGTGCGTCTCCTTACAAATGTTGCTGGAATTACCCAAAACAAGGAAGTGCGTCTCCTTACAAATGTTGCTGGAATTACCCGAACAAGGAAGTGCGTCTCCTTACAAATGTTGTTGGGATTACCCGAAATAGAAAGTGCATCTCCTTACAAATGTTGCGGGGATTACCCGAAGAAGGAAGTGTGTCTCCTTACAAATACCGCTAGAATTACCAAACAAGAAAGTGTGTTTGCTCATAAATGTTGCTGGATTTACCAAATAAGGAAGTGCGTCTCCTTACAAATGTTGCTCGAATTTCCCACACCAGGATTATCATAAGGCAGTATTTCATTTTGAAAGCGTGGTCCCATTTTTCAGGAGGGTCCTGAACATAAAGTAAAGTCCCATTTTTAAGGAGGGTCCTGAACTGAAAGTAAAAATCCCATTTTTCAGGAGGGTCCTAAACATAAAGTAAAATCCCATTTTCCAAGAGGGTCCTGAGCATAAAGTAAAATCCCATTTTCCAGGAGGGTCCTGAGCAGAAAGTAAAATCCTATTTTCCAGGAGGGTCCTGAACAGAAAGTAAAATCCCATTTTTCAGGAGGGTCCTGAACATAAAGTAAAATCTCATTTTTCAGGAGGGTCCTGAACATAAAGTAAAAACCCATTTTCCAGGAGGGTCCTGAACGGAAAGTAAAATCCCATTTTTCAGGAGGGTCCTGAACATAAAGTAAAATCTCATTTTTCAGGAGGGTCCTGAACATAAAGTAAAATCCCATGGATGTGCATTTCTAATGGTAGCTGAATTAAGTGAAGCGAATCTTACCCTATTTCAACAAAGAAAATTTGTCAGTTAAAAACTTAGTGGTAGTTTGCAGTACTTTGGCTTTCCAGGCATTTGCTCTAGTGTTCACTCCCTTCATTTTGTTTCAGATTGCTGACATTTGCCCCTGCTTTGTCGTGTCATTGATCAAAACTCAGATCATTAAGAGTGCCTCCAAAATAACCAAAGTATCTCTGCTTTGTCATGCTTCTCAGATAAATCCTTCAAAACCTGGGTGTTTCATAAGTTCATAATTATGTCTCTTTCATATGCTCACTTTGTCTTGCATTGTGCAATTGAAGAAGTTGGTGGCCAGTGTTGAATTCTTTGCTCACTTGTTTTAATATGGACTTGACTCAAAAACAAGAGAAAAATGACAATGACTTTTATTTGGACCAATGACTCAAGAAAACAAAATAAAAAAAAAAGAAAAGAAAAGACAATGAGTGTCCCTATTTGAAACAAAGAAATGACAAATTTTCTAAAAATGATAGTCAACTCTAATGATTATGCCATGCCTTTTGGATTAAGCTACCTGATCTTTCCATCCAACCTCTCTACCAATTATTGCTGAGTTAATGGCCTTGAAACAGAGTTGTTTCCTTAGACCAATTGCATTCAGACCTCATTCGGCTAGTGACGTTTTGAAGGGTCTTTCCCTCAGCTCACCCTTGTCTTATGGTGTCTGTGAGGGTTTTACAAATGAGACTTTCTTATTCTCTTTTCTCTCAACTCACGATCGTCTCACGGTGCCCGTGAGGGTTTTCACCAATAAGACTGTCTTTTTTTTATCTCTCTCAACTTACTATCGCCTTACGGTGCCCGTAAGGATTTTCACCAATAAGACTCTCTAATTTTTATCTCTCTTGATTCCTTGGGCTGAGGAAGACAAGTAGTTCCCAAATACATCAGCATATCCCTTGCATGCTTTGCCTTAACATCCCCAAAGATTGATCTGAAGGTATTTTCTTTGGTTGTAACTTGGCTTTTGGATAGGGTTAGAAAGAAAGGATGGCGTGAGGCCCAAACGACACTTGAAGTGGGTTAGGACTTACAACTTTTGGAATCGACTCAAACAATGAGGATTAACTTATGCCCCAGTTTCTTTTGACTGGGTGATTCTAAAATATTTATTTGGTTGGACCGAGCCCTTAGTATGGCAGCCTACGTATCTCACCCCCGAGAGAGGAGAATCAGGTCATGCGTAGTTCTGGCCGCTTGTCCTTCTGCTTTGGTCTGATTTTTCTCTCTTTTGTTTCTTTATTCGCTCTTTTCACTTCGCAATTCTTTTTTTTAACTCTATTTTCTGGAAACATTTTTGTCTCTTTTTTGTAACTTTTGACTTTATCTTCTTACTTGACACTATTCTTTAAAATTTGCTTACTCTATCTTGATTCCAAAAGAGGGGTATGAAATAAAATAACACTAAGGCTCAAATGGGGTAAACAAAGGATGACACAATGTTTGGATAGCAGAATGAAATGCCTTTATCATATCAATCCTTGAGAAGGCAAGTATATAGCATGCAATGTGAAAGTACATGACCAATATCACTTATGACATGCTTTACAACACTAACTTGCCTCGAACGTGTGTTTCACCTTGTTTTATATACTTGTCAAAGATACAACTCTACCTTTGTTATGCATCCCTCACATCGAGTGATTCATGCTTCTGTGGAGCTGATTATCTTCTTGTTAACCTTGATATAGGGATCACACGTCCACTATTTGACCTAAATGGGACCTGTCTTTTGATCGATAGCCAAGTTATTCTTGTGATTCTCAAAATAATTGCCTTAAACTATTACCAAATGTTTCAGCACTCCATCTATTTTCTCATATGCTCTTTTTTCTAACTTTAACCATCTGATTCAAAGTTCATGCTTAAGCTGGATTTTAAGATCTGGCTGAAAATTTCACTGCATGTCATATCACTAGAGTTAACACAAAATGTACTATGTAAAGAAAACAAACAAAGAACACATATTTAAAACACAAAGAAAAATGGGACACTTCATTTAGTTGAAACAAAAGATAGAAGGGTTTGAACATAAACAACAAAAGGACAAAACAAGATAGATCCCGAACTACAACCCTGAAATAGTTCGGATAGCAGAAAATAAAACAAAACAAGCTACCCGGCCTCTTCCTAGAAGGGAGAAGGGTGACTTCTCAATTGCTCAGCCTAACATCTTAGCCACTAGTTTGCATATCAGCATGACTAGAGCTTTCCTCACTGTCAATGTTTTGCACCATGATTGATTTATCTTGAATCATCTTTTCAATTTCTCTTTTCAAAGCACGACAATCTTCAATACTGTGACCCTGAACATCAGAATGATATGCACATCGTACATTAGGATCAAAACTTCTTGAATGTGGGTCGGGAGTATACCCAAGGAGAGGAGTGATCATGTCCTGCTGTACCAATCTCTGGAATAAACTTGCATACGACTCTCCAATGGGTGTGAAGTTATCTCTCGACTTCTGTCTCATTTCATTATTTGGCTTAAATTGAAAACCAGGCCTAGAAGGGCTTCGGTATATATGTGGAATTGGAGGATGACTCGGCAGAGTTGGCGCACGCCAGTGTGGGTGGGGGAATGGGATATAATGGATTCTGGTAATGATTCTATGGATCTTGGGCATAAAATTGGGTTTGAGCCCGTGGGTAACGATGGTGTGGTCCTCTTGCCCATGGCTGTTGTCCAACTGCAATGGCAGATGCATCTTCTACATTCTCATTCCCCGAACTCCCTATCTGATTAGTGACAACTAACTCAGTATCCTTGTTGGCCATAACTTCCTCTGTGACTTGGAGCAATATGGAGGACCAGCCAAAATGTCACAAACCAACCACCTTAAACTAACTCACAAGAGATAGCAAATGATTATAGTTCAATAGTTTTTCAAAACCTTTTTTTTTGAAAATATCACCGAACCCAAGAAGGGCGCCTACGTATCTCACCCCTGAAAGGGGAGAATCAGGTGTGCGTAGTTCGTGAAGTTGTGCCAAAATGGCCAATTGAACTCTTTTTCTTTCTTTTTTTGAAACTTTAAGAAGTAAAGAAAATAACAAATTGTCAAAAAAAAAACTGACAAAATTTTTTTTTGCATTTTTAGGCTTAACATCCTTATACAAAATGAAAACTATGAATTAACAAAGTAAAATCTTTTGGTTTTTTTTTTTTTTTGATTTTGAATTTCATAGGAAAATGAAACTTGAAACTATTAAAGAAAAATATTTTTGTAGTTTTCTTTTAGAGATGTATATGAAACACCTACTCTAAATGAAGAGTCAAGAAATTTTTTTTAAATTTTCAGATTTCTGTACAAAATGAAATCTATGATTACAGAAAAATATTTTTGGATTTTTTTTTTATTTTGAATTTCATGCAAAAAATGAAACCTAAACCTGTTAAAGGGAAATATTTTTTGTTGTTGTTTTCTTTTAAAGATGTACATGAAATACCTACTCTAAATGAAGAGTGAAGAAAATCTTTTTGTTTTTTTTTGAATTTTTTAAATAAGATCAACAAAAATAAAACCCACGACTATTAAGGATTTTTTTTTCTTTTTTTTTTTTAAGATATGTATGAAACACCTATTCTAAATAAAGAGTGAAGAAAATCATTTTTTTTAAAATAAGATCTCCGAACCAACAATAGGTTGCCTACGTATATCACATCCCGAAAGAGGAGAATCAGGGGTGCGTAGTTCGTCCAGATTGGACAATTAACGATTAACTAATAAATTGACCCTAACTTAAGAGACACACTCAAAAACTTTTTTTTTCAACTAGAAGCTTTAACCAACACTGACACCACCAATTATACAGAAAAAATCTTTTTGACATTTTTGTTTTTGACAAATAAGTAGAAAAGGCAAACAAAACTTCTCTTCTCTCTTTTTTTTTCACTTTTTTTTGAATTTACGGTACTTTACAAAACGTAAAAAAAATCTTTTTTGAGTTTTTGGATTGTGAAAAACAAAAGCCATAACGAATTCTAAAATAAGCTACAACATTCCTCTTTCTTTTTGTTTTTCGCTCTTTTTGACTCACTTTTTCTATTTTTTTTCTTTTCGTTTTTGCCTACACACCTTACTCCTAATTTTTTTTCCAAAAATCAGTCCGTCAAATGACCACGTTACCCTTAAAAATGCAATAGTTAGCACGTAGGGATGCTTTAAAGGTGAGTCTCCTACAAAGGACCAAGTGGGCCCCACTAGGTCTCAATATGATGCACATAAGCATGACCTAAAGGCTGACCACGTTGTGGTTCACTAACAAGGCTGTTTGGGGGAGCGTATGGTCGATAGTGAGTAATTTGCTTTCCACCTACTCCATAACACCGACGGCTCCCTCCCTAAAATAAGGGTGACTCAACTAGAGGTTGTGTATAACACGTGTACTATAGACTTATTGCAGAAAGAAAGGCCGGGGGGTGGACTCATGATGACAGATATAAAGTGGTAACACATAGGATAAAATAATATAAACAAAGAGCACGAAAAAGCACAAAAGTGAAAATAACACAAACAATGACCACAAACAGTGTTTATACACTCGTAATGCCAAACAAAGCCGATACGACTCCCAAAAAATAGCTCGAATTCTAAAAACTTGTCATAGTCCCCAGCAGAGTCGCCAGAAGCTGTCACACCCCTTTTTTTTAACGCGTACTCCAAAAAATGGATATATCTTAAATCTCGAAAGGGTTTTATTATTTAAGTGACAAGAAATAAAAATTTGTTTCGAAAAAGGATTATTTGTATTTTTTATTCAGAGTCGCCACTCGGCATAATCCGGTATGCCAAGTCACCTTTGGAAAATTACTTTTCGAAACCATTTGACACTTAAACCGATTTGCGAACAGAGGGGAAGGTGTTAGGCACCCCTCGATCCCGTGGTTCGACTACGGTCGCTTGGTGGAGTGTATCGACTATTTTGGCATTATGAAATGTATAAACCACAGAAAAAGCATGCTAAACAATCAAACAAAACAAAACAAAACAAACCGAAATGTAAGTCCAGTCCAATTATTACAACCCGAAATAGAAAGGGGCTGAAAATAAACCTACGCTAATCCTAAACTAATGCTCTACCCGACGCCTCGGGCCTTCACCATGAACGTCCTCCGGATACATGATACCTCAGGGCATTCCCCGGTGAATAAATATATACAAATACTTCGGGGCATTCCTCGGCCAAATTATACAATTGAATTAAATACGATAAAACTAAAGAGAAACATTCATATGCACATTCCAACACCCAACCAAAACATCAATCTTAAATTCTTGCCTACCCGAACCTATATTGCCTATTCAATTTTTCATTATGACATAAATCTATCACATTCCTTTATACCGAATAGAACAAAGACAACAAACCAACATCAATCTACGTTCAACTTTTATCAATTCCTCCATTCCTTCCCTAAATCCCCTTATCAATCCATTAAAACATGATCAACTTCAATCTTCAAAACACCAAAATCGACCCACCAAACATCATGATCATAACAATCAATATCAACAAAGTGCAACAAAACATAATCACAACAAGCATAATCACAACCAATTCAATATAACAAGATAAACAAAAGAGAGCGGGTTAAAGAAATGGACCTCACTGACACTTGCTTTTGTAGATAATAAAGAAATACGAAGACCAAAACCCGATCGGAGAACCTCACGACGAACAACCAAACTTGGTATTAAAATAATAGTCGGACAACTCCAAAACCCGTGAATAAAACCTTACTATACTAAACCCACTACCAACGTCGAAACGTGAAATAGAAGAAACCAAAATCAACCAAAGAAAACAAGAAACCGAAGAACCAAACAGATCGAGCTGGTCGGATCTGGTGACGGAGATCTGGTCGGATCTCGGGTCGGATCCTAGCCAGTGAACGATGACGGTGAACGGAGAGCTGGTCAGATGACCGACGCGTTGAGACGGAAATCTGGCCGATTCTCGGCTGACGAACGGCGTGAAGGCCGACGACAGGCCGACTGCCGTCGTTGACCAGTGAGAGAGAAGAGGAAAGGCAGGCGGAGCTGGCCGATGCGCCGCAGCCGAAGAGAAAGTGGCGGACGATTCGGATGGAGAAGCGGCATCAGGTCCGGTCGGGTGATGCTGAGAACGGCGTCAGAGATCTGGTGGTGGATAGCTGACGACGGCGACAGCGCCGGCGCCGACAGTACAATCAGCCGCCGCTGTTTTTCTCTTTTTTTTGTTTTTTTTTTAATTTTTTGAGGGAG
This sequence comes from Capsicum baccatum var. pendulum, assembly GCA_030864225.1. NCBI lineage: Eukaryota > Viridiplantae > Streptophyta > Magnoliopsida > Solanales > Solanaceae > Capsicum > Capsicum baccatum. The sequence goes on from CM061560.1 coordinate 34,947,669, forward strand.
AGAGATGGTAGAGAGAGCAGAAAGATAGTGGTATTGTGGTGGCCGGAGCTCCGGTCGGTCGCCGAAGCTATTGTTTTAGAGAGAAAGTGAGAGAGAATAGAGTTTAGAGAGAGAGTGAGAAAATGTTGTTGATCCTTTCTTTGATTTGTTACTGTTCATCCTCTTTTTTGGTGTATATGGGTGTGTATATATTGGAGGCTTTCTTTCTTGACAAGAAAAAGAGAGGGGGGTGGGGTGACGTGGGGTAGGGGGTAGTGGTGAGGTGTTATGTTTTTATTGGGTAGGTGGTTAGGATAAGATAGGGTTAGTTATTTTATTATTTATTTATTATTTTTTTTTGTATTTTGTGGGGTGTAATCACGTGGGGGAGGGTACATGATACGCTAAAATAGAAATGAATAAAACGAACCTTCGAGGGGGACAAAATTACGTGTCTAGAATTAATACTATTATTATTATTATCATTACTATTATTATTATTATTATTATTATTATTTCTATTATTATTGTCAACCGAATAATTTTCATCCGGCAGCAGCAGGGCCGCCCTCCTCAGCCTTGCTCTGAAGTCGGCCAAATTCCTTTGGAGTTCATCAAACTGCCTTTGAAGTTTCCACAAGGACTAAATATGGTTATTCTTGTACAAATCTGAATCATCCATATTTGTACTGTAAGTGTAGTAAAATGAACGAGTGAGAGTAAGGCAAGGAGGGCGGAGGGATCTATTTATAAATGATTGAATTGGAAGGGGTAGTCAAAGAAAAAGCCACGACTGTTCATATAACCCTTAATTAAATAAAATTAGTGACTTTTCGAATATGTAAATTAAAAAAATAGATCTAAATACAACATTTTATCTTTTTATTGTATTTCGGAATGAAAAAAAATTGCTTTAAAATAAGTCTAACAGATGAGTAATCTTTTGCAAAATATATTTCATCTGTCAGATAACTTACAACATTTTGACAATCTGTTGTAACAGATGGATATATCAGTTTGCTTTTCCAACAAATGTGGCATCTGTTGCAACTTGCTAGTCATCTGTTTAATCAATTTAATCCATAGACGGGCTAGGAAGAATAAGTTGCGTGCAGATGAATTCACTATCATATGTGTGTGATTTAAGAAGTATTACTGATAAGATCATCGGGACAACACACACAAAGTACAATATTTTTTTGAATGTTATTTTTAACTGATTAGGCACTGATCATTCAAACAAGATCCTGCATTGTATAGTTAAGTTTGATGGGTTTGAATTGACAAAGTTAAGGGCCTCATGAAGATGGTGCAGATACCCTATTACGAATTACTGTCGGTTGTTGCTCGTGTTTATACGTGTCAAGTTTTGAGAAGGGATCAATATTTAGTGTCATTGCAGAGAACCAATAGCGATTTAACTTGACTTTTAAGTGTGTATTGGACTCTAAGAACAGCTTCGAAGCCTTGAACTACATCAAACAAGAATGAAAAATCAATAGAAATTCCCCTGACCCAAATTTATATGGAAGGGTTGATCGAGAAGATGATTATACGCCAGAAGGAGATGAAGGAGAATGCCTATGAGGAAAAGAGGAGTTGATTAAAGACTATATCTTCTGAGATCTAATTAAAGAGGAGACATAGGGTAGAAAGTAACTTCTAGCGAATCTGGCCGATGGAATTATCTTAAAACAACATGAGAAATGTGAATCAAGTGCAAAATGAAGTGTATCCGGCAATGTAAATTCGTCTGTTGTCTCTCTGAAAGAAAAATAATGCAGATGGAGACTTTTCTAGGGAGCTGCGACTAGGTAGTGTGATCGGGATTATCACCCAGATAGAAAATAACAGAAGATCAAGAAAGTAGCCTTACGGGTATCGAGGGTTGAAATGATGTACGGTAAGTCTAGAAAACTTGCGCCAAAAGCAACTGCAGTTAAAGTAAGGAATCTAAGGGAATGCGGCAATTTCTGAATTTTAAATTTTATCCCATGCCTTCTTGTTTGTGGTTTCGATTAGCTCCACTGCTGTTGACCTGATCGAAACCATAAATGAGATTGAAAGACAGACTGAGTGTCATTACTTCCTTAGCAATATGGATTAATTGATTGTATTTTCTTTCCTTAGCATACTTTCAACATTTCTTGGAGAAGATCAGAGGCTTGCTCTAGTTTGTGAATTTTGATAATTTCCAACCTTGCCTCCAGCTTGTTGATTTTGTATTCAAGCTGGTAGTTGTCATTTTTGAAGTTGGTATAGAGTTTCTGATCTCTTGTGAGCTCGATCAGCAACGCTACCTTCAATGTTGTGGCATTGAAGAAGGCCTTCATAACACTTTCTTCAGAAGCCTTAAAAGATACACAGAGAGTCGATGTGTATGTTTTAGGTTAAAATATGTTGATACACACTCAAGATGTGGTCCCAACCATTAAAAAACTCACTTTTATCGAGCATTGCTCAATGCAGATTGCTCAACCAATTTGATAAATTACTAAGCAAGGAGTTACGTAGCATGTGATCTAAACCTAATTTATCAAGCCTATCAAATATTACGTAACTATAGGCTCATTACCCTATCAAAAAAATTTAATAGAGTTGGTGCACAAGTCAAATGAGAAAAATCTCTCAGCCTTTTTGTTGATCACTCTTCTCCTATTATAGATGACAAGATATCTGTTATGCAAAAGTCTACACTGTAATCTCTCGATATCACTTTGTATTGAGAGATTACTGATGATGCCTTCAGAAGACCTTTCACCCTAGCAAGTATTTCTGGCAAAGGTGTAGACTTTTGCATAGCAGATATCTTGTCATCTATATTGGAGAAGAGCGATCAGCTGAAAGGCTGAGATATTAAGCTCGTTTGATTTGTACACTAACTCGAGCCAATTTTTTTGATAGTGTAATGACCCTGGAGTTACGTAACATTTGACAGATTTGGTAGAGTTGGTTTAGCTCTCACACTATGTAACTCCTTGCTTATTAATTTATCAAATTAGTTGAGCAATCTGTATTGAGCAACGCTCAATAAAAGTGAGTTGTTAAATGGTTGGGACCATATCTTGAGTGTGCATCAACATATTTTGACCTAAAACAAATACAACGACCCTCTATGTATCCTTTAAGGCTTCTGAAAAAAGTGTTTTGAAGGCCTTCTAGAATGCCACAACTTTGATTGTGGTGTTCCTGATCGAGATCACAAGAGATCAGGAACTCTTAACCAACTTCGAATACGGCAACGACCAGCTTGAATACAAAATAAGCAAGCTGGAGGCAAGCTTGAAAATTATCGGGATTCATGTACTACAGCAAGCCTCTGATCTTCTCCAAGAAATGTTAAAAGCATGCTAAGGCTATAAAACACAATCAATTAATCCATATTGCTAAGGATGTAGTGACACTCAATCTGCCTTACAATCACGTTTGTGGTTCCGATCAGGTCAATAGAAGTGGACCTAATTGGAACCACAAACAAAAAGGCATGGGATGAAATTTAAAATTTAGAAATTGTTACCTTTGCTTAGATTCCTTACTTTAACTGTAGTTGCTATTGGCGGAAGTTTTCTAGACTTACTGTACATCATTTTAACCCTTAATGCCCGTAAGGATGATTTCTTGGTCTTCTGTTATTTTGTATCTAGGTGATAATCTTGACCACGCTACCTAGTCGCAGCTCCCCAACAAAGTGTCCATCTGCACTATTTTTCTTTCAGAGAGACAACAAATGAATTTACATTGCCGGATACACTTTCATATTTGCACTTGATTAAGATTTCTCATATTATTTTAAGATAATTCCATTGTCTAGATTCGCTAGAAGTTACTTTCTACCCTATGTGTCCTCTTCAATTAGCACTCAGATGATATAGTCTTTCATCTACCACCCATTTTCCCTCAAAGGCATTCTCCTAACTCACCTAATGGCGTATAATCATCACCCCGAGCAACCCAACCATATAAATTTGAGCTAGGGCAATAAATATATTGTTTTTCATTCTTGTTAGTTGTAGTGCTAGGATTCAAAGGACTTTTCAGAGTCCAATGCACCCTAAAGGTTAGTCCAATTGCTATTGAATCTCTTTACAACGACATCAAAACTAGATCCCTTCACAATGCTTGACAAATAAATATGAGTAACAACCAACATTAAATCTTAACAGGGTATCAGAACCATATTCATGGTCCCTCAGCCTTATCATTTTGGACCTACCAAACTTAACTGTAAAATTGCAGATATCTTGTTTGAATGATCTATGAATAATCAGTAAAAATAGCATTCACAAAATCAGTGTACTCTATGTGTGTTTCCATGATAACATTATCAGTAATACATACCTCCCACATATGAAGTGGTTCCATCTGTATACAACTTATTCCTCCAAACTCATCTTTACTGCAGCCTTTTGTGATGGTCGGGCAAAAGTTAATCAACTGCCATTTCCTTATATCTACAAAGAAGAGGGAAAAAATGATGTCACAGAAAGAACATTATTCATCTATTTAACAGATGTAGAGTCTGTTTCATCAGATGTGGATTCTGTTGCAACAGATGTGGAGTCTGTTGAAATAGATTTGGAGTCTGTTGGACTACATCAAACCAGCCTTGCTGGTGGTTTAATTTGTTCCAACAATTGATCCGTCTGTTACAACATCAACAACAACATAAACTATAAAAAAACAACAAATGAAAAACATCAACAACAAAAAAACAATAATATTTGTTCCAACATCATCAACAATAAAGAAGCAACATCCATTATTCTAACACCATCAACAACACTACACCACAACTTCAAACAATGCCAACCCCACGAACAACATCAATAACAACATAAACAACAAAGAAACAAATAGAATACATACCAAAAAAATGATACTGCCAGCATGCTTTTAAACTTCTCCCAACAGAATACTTTTTTTGCATATTATAATAAAAATTCCCGGTTCATTTATTCAACACTTAAAAGTTACTTCAAATTTTTTAAATAAATATCATATGGGTAAATGGTAATTAAATAAAAAAAAATATATAAATAACTTACAAAGAATAAGACGAGAATGAAAAAGCAATAGTGAACCATACCTTAACATCAAAATGGGATCAAAACAATAATTTCAGCCGAGAAAAATATGGATCGGTTTAGATCTGAAAGGATCTTTATGAGAAAGAGAAGAGAAAATAGAGAAGAGATAAAAAAAAGGTTATGATAACCCTAATCTAAAGAGGAGAGAAAGAAAAAGATGAGAGATGAATAAAATAATTTTAGGGATGAAACCGAAGCTAAGGAGAGATGATATAATTCTAGATGTATCGTGTACTTAGAGGGTTTCAATATTCATTAATTAATATAATTAATATTCATTAATAATTTGAGGGGCATGAGGAAGACTAGTTAACGTTGAAAAGACAAGATAAGACTACTCAATGAATACATTTTTGAGTTATCCAAGAAAAAGAAACTCTTATTTGTTTTACCACATTTTGTAGTACTTACTACTTTATCTACTCAGATAGAAGCTTGCTATAAAATTGAAAGGAAAAAGAGCTTTTCAAACAGATATTTCATCTATTGCAACAGATTGAAATATCTGTTTAAAAATCCCAACAGCACAGTCATTGGTTACAATATATATAAATATATGTTTAATAAATCCTTTCCATTTGAAAATTAAATATGTCAACTGCTACAACAAATATTAATGTCTGTTTAAATATCTCAATAGCTCAGTCATCTGTGATGACAGATGCAAATGTCCATTTGATAATTAAATATCTGTTGGTATCTTTTGTAACAGATGACTAGTGACATTGAAAAGACAAGGTAAGACTACTCAATGAACACATTTTTGAGTTATCAAAGAAAAAGAAACTCTTCATTTTTTAATGCATTTTGTAGTACTTAGTACTTTATCTACTCGAACAGAAGCATGCTTTAAAATTAAAAGGAAAAAAAGATTTTGAAATAGATATGTCATCTGTTGCAACAGATGACAATATCTGTTTAAAAATCCCAAAAACACAGTCATCTATTACAACAAATACAAATATCTATTTAAAAAACCCTTTCTATTTGATAATTAAATATGTCAACTATTACAATAGATATCAATATATGATTAAATATCCCAAAAACTCAGTCATCTATGACAACAGATGCAAATGTCCATTTGATAATTAATCAAATATATCATCTGTTACAACAGATACCAATATCTATTTGAAAATTTTTAACAGCTCAGTCATCTATCACAAGAGATTCAAAATGTCAATTTGTTAATTAAATCAGATATGTCATCTGTTGCAATAGATGTGAATATCTATAAGAAATTTCCAACGGCTCAGTCATTTGTTCTAACAAATTTCATTGCAATTGATTTAGGTGGAACTAGGGATGAATGAATGAGCTCATAGGGTCAACTATAACTTCAATTGAGTCTTTCCAATTGGTATTGGTATTGTGTTCATCCTGACCTGGGCCGTCAATCGATCACTCTGATTTGAAATATGCTCTCATTAACTTAATGTTAGGATTAATATTACCTAAATTTATTTAGGTTAAACTACGGATAGGATCAACTACAACTTCAATTGAGTCTTTGCAATTGGCGTTGGTATTGCGTTCATCCGGACCCGGGTCATCGATCAATCACTCTGAGTTGCAATGATCTCTCATTAACTTAATATTAGGATTAATATTACCTTAATTGATTTAGGTGAAACTAGGGATGAATGAATGAGCTCATACGGTCAACTATAACTCTAATTGAGTCATTGTAATTGGCGTTGGTATTGCATTCATCCTAACCTAGGTCGTCGATCAATCACTCTGAGTTGAAATAAGCTCTCATTAACTTAATGTTTTAATTAATATTACCTAAATTGATTTAGGTGGAACTAGGGATGAATGAATGAGCTCATAGGGTCAACTACAACTTCAATTGAGTCTTTGCAAATGGCGTTGTATTGCGTTCACCCCGACTCGGGTCATCGATCGATTACTCTGAGTTGAAATGAGCTCTCATTAAATTAATGTTAGGATTAATATTACCTAAATTAATTTAGGAGTCAAGGGATAAATAAATGAGCTCATACGGTCAACTACAACTTCAATTGAGTCTTTACAATTGTCGTTGGTATTGCGCTCATCCCAACTCGGGTCGTCGATCGATCACTTTGAGTTAAAATGAGCACCCATTGACTTAATGTTAGGATTAATATTACTTGAATTGATTTATGTGTAACTAGTGATTAATGAATGAGCTCATAAGGTCAACTACAACTTCAATTGAGTCTTTCTAATTGGCGTTGGGATTGCGTTCATCCCGACCCGGGTCGTCGATCGATCAATCTGAGTTGAAATAAGCTCTCATTAACTTAATATTAGGATTAATATTACCTAAATTGATTTAGGTGGAACTAGGTATGAATGAATGAGCTCATAGGGTCAACTACAATTTCAATTGAGTCTTTGCAATTGGCATTTGTATTGTGTTCATCCCGACCTGGATCGTCGATCGATCACTCTGAGTAGAAATGAGCTCTCATTAACTTAATGTTAGGATTAATATAACCTAAATTTATTTAGGTGGAACTAGGGATGAATGAATAAACTCATAGGGTCAACTACAACTCCAATTGAGTCTTTGCAATTGGCGTTGGTATTGTGTTCATCCCGGCCCGAGTCGTCGATCGATCACTCTGAGTTGAAATGAGCTCTCATTAACTTAATGTTTTAAAAACTAGTATATCTTTTGAAATTTTAAATATTAATTAAGATCAATTTGGACCAAATTAACAATTTCAAAACTTGTCATTCTTTTTCAAATTACAAATCAACCTATACAAATCATCCATGTGCGGGAAAATTTTTTCCTCATTTCAAATATCAAGTTATCACTCTTCTTTAATTCTCTAAACAATATAGATAACAACTACAATATATTGCTCAACCCTTCAAAATAGATTAATTTTATTCCCATTTTCGACTACATAGTTATTATTTTCAACTTCATTCTTGCTTGTATCCATCATTTTCGCTGTCTTCGCAGGTAATAGAGTTCAAGAATAGTTCTACATTTGTTATGTATTCTAAAAATTAGGGCTTTTTATTTAATGATGAAAAATAAGAATTTTAATTGTATTATCTACGAGAATGGGTTAACAATTTTGTGTTTTGATGCTAAAAAGGTAGGAAGAACCCGCGAAAATCCTAGCTTTTGTCTCAGTGTTGTATTGAATGATGTGGTATTGTTGGGTGGTGTTTGTGGTGTTGTTGGTGGATGTTGTTGTTGGTGTCGATAGGTGTGTTTTTAGTGGTGGTATCAGTGGTCTTGGTGTTGATATTGGTGGCATTGGTGGTGGTATTGGTTGCATTGGTGGTGGCATTGGTTGTAGTGTTGGTGGTCTATCTATTACAACAGGTGGAATATCTGTTGAGAGATATTAAATAGGTCTTCAAACAGATTCCCCATTTGTTCCAACTGATGGATTATCCATTGGAGTATTTTTTTGTAATGTGGCGTAGAATAATTTATTGAAATTTTTCTTAACTTTTTTTTTAAAAAAATTATGCAGACATCAAATGCAATGTATTTTTTGTTTTTCTATTATTTGTAGTTAAAAAATGTCTCCCAAAAGAAAAGAAACTGAAAGTGGATCAACTTCTGACCACCCAATAAAAATGGCTAGAGTACAGATAGATTTAGAGAAACTTCCTGAACAATATCAATCGGGGAAAAATGAAGCCAATGAAAGTGATAACTCCTTCTCACTAATGGGGCGTGAAATAATATTGAAATCCCAGCATCATTCTATCAAAACTATTAGTATCGACAGGTTTTGAGTTGCCATGCCGATGGATAGCCCTGACAAAGTAACAGGTGATTTGGTACTTAAATGTAAGTTGGGGAAATGTTTTGATGAATTAAGGAGAATTGTGAAGAATGAAAACATAGACGAACTTTTTAACAAGAGTTATTTTGTATACTTTGTCGAGCTGCCTAAGAACTGTACTCTCCATTTTCCAATGAGCATGGTATATGGTCTTCTCAAGCATAAGATCAAGTACACGAGGGTTGATAGATATCCAAAGGAGGGCAAAAAAAAGGATAGATGAAATCTGGATCAACTACTGCGGTATCCCAATTTATTTTGGGTTGAAAGAGTTTGCCATAGTGACGGGCTTGAGATGCGATCGTCTAGAAGAACCTCTCATCAAGGAAACACCCTACAAAGGATTCAAAAATGCAAGGGAAAAAAGATGGGTTGTTGGGAATTGTTGGACGTAGTAGCTTCAAAGCAGCGAATTTGATGGCAGCTCTTGAGGATAAAGACATACCAAACCACTGCAGGGAGAAATAATGCTTAGTTTGGTTTGTCCATTCTGTTTTATTGACAAGAGACGTCAGGAAAGTAATAGAAGATGATTTTTTGGCGCTAGCTGATGATTTTGAAAAATTCAATGACTATCCCTAGGGATATGACAGCCACTACTTGACTGTCCAATAGTTACTGACAAAGCTATCCACAGGGATGATCACATTATACGGCTTTCCCTGGGCTTTCATGGTAAAATTGATCACTATTTTTACTCATCCATTAATTTATAATGAATATACTTATTATGACTTTTTTCACATATTTCCTATTTACTTTTTTTTAGGTTGGGCATGTGAAGCCATTCCTTCCCTCCGAAAGCAGTTCAAGGATTACCCAGATGAGCTTTCTCATCCAAGGATCCTTAGGTGGTTGGCCGCTGCAAAGGGCAGCAAACAAAATATTAAGGAGCAGGACGTTGATCTATTTAACCCCCTAAATGATGCAGTACGTCTTCTTTCAACTAAAATAATTTGCCTCAAAGAAAGATATTAAAACAGATATTCCATCTGTTGCGATAGATGGGTCGTCTGTTGCAATAGATTACCCATCAACTGCAGCTGGTACAATAGATCGGTAATCTATTATGATAGACGATCCATATTTTGCAACAGATTAACCATCTGTTGCTCTGATTCTCTGAACCTGACTCAACAGATTACCCATCTGATGTAAATTATGCAACAGATGTGTAATCTAATTCAACATATTATCAATCTATTGAGACATACAGATCAACTATTGTGATATCTAAATCATTTGTTTCATAAGTTGGCTGTGTTAATATCTATGTAACTCAACTGACTGTAAATTATTGTTCTATGATTTAAATGCCTCCTATTTTTTTATAGGTTGGGATGAATTCTTTTCTTACTCTTGGTCTTATTGATACAAAATAAGACCCAACGTTGGAGTTAATAAAGAAGGAATTGGCTAGATCAACATTCATAAGAAGAGCAGTTAGGCAAGGTCAGCCTAATGTTGAAGTCTTCCCGACCAACCTCAAACTGCAATAGATTCGGGTGCTTTTTCTGGGGGTATTGCTGGTAGAGTTGTTTATGATAGTGGAAGTCATTCTGATGTTGCTGCTACTGCTAGTCGTGATTATGCGCATGTTGGTGCTCAGCAAAAAATAAATACTTCTGAAAACACCCTTTTCACTGGTCCCTCTCACCCCTACACCGGTTCCTCCTATCCTTACAATAGTCTCTCTCACCCCTCCTCACCCTCATATTCTCATTGTAAATACAAAGTTTACAAGGACAGAAAAGATAAATTCTTTGAAAATCTAGAGTCTATTGCTGAAACTATCGAGGAGTTGAGATCCGGGAGGGGTGTTATACCATCCAACGAGGTGAGGGAGCCATGCACTCCTACAGTGGCGGTTAGGAGGCAGATAAGAAAAATTAGACAATGTCTCTCCTTTCTAAAAATAGCAAAAACTGTAACTACTCCTCTCTAAGATTTGTTGAAGTTCAGGGGCCGCTGAAGAAGGTGGACATATTCACGGCACATGGCAAGGAGAAGAAGGAGGAACTGTAAGAAATCATGAATGGCAGGATGAAGGTTCAAAAAGAATACACCATGCATTCATTTGCTGCCAAAGACTTCACGAATATGACAAATATTTGTGTGTGGCACGAGGATAATGTAAGTTTACTTTTGCCAACCTAGCCTTCCAACCTACTCCACGAAGAACAATCTAAGTTGTAGATGTGTAATTTGTTGTAACAACTTGGTATTCTATTGCAACATAATACACATCTGTTGCATAAGTTGCGTTTGTTGGGTAATCTATGAACTAAGTCAGAGAACCCTCTAGATCGGATTCTTTCCACTGTGTTTTTATTCTTTACAATTACTACCCTATTTAAAAATTATCTTCTTATACCATAGTATGTTGATGAAATTCTCTACCTCATGAGGGGCAGGAAATTAGCGTACCCGATGCTTATGACGATGCTGATAGGATAATGGACCTCAACTTCTATAATAATTTCAAGGATAGGTACGTTGATCTCTGTAAGTTAGATGATTTTGGTGGCTCAGGATTTGATAAGTTAGCTTCTAAGTTCTAATGGGATGAAGAAGTGATTAAATATGTTAGAGGGAAGAGGCCATATCCATATGGCAAGAGTTGGACCAAGGCAAAGAGAATCCTTGCAATCATGAACGTGGAATTCAAACATGTTCTCGCTGTTGAGATACTACTCTATGAGGAAAAGATTAAGGTTTATGACTGCAACCTACCCGTCTTCAGCGAGGACACATTTTTAGCCCACATGTAGCCACTCTTGAAGTTGTTGCCTAAGTTGTTGACGCAGAGTAAGCTGATGGATAATTTTTTGAATGAAGTCTTGACGAAGGAATCGTGGGATTTTGAATGTCGAAATAAGAACATCGATCTCCCAAAAAATAAAATTGGTACAACGTGTTGGTCGTACTCACTTGCATATATCGAGTATTTGCTGACCAACATAGAAATAACCGGTATGTGCGACACTGTTATGGAAAAGATGAAATGGGTCTGGGCTTATGGGGTACTAACTAAATGGTTGGATCCCATGTATAAAAAAGAATACGTATAATGACAGAAACAAACACAATAACAATTTTTCATTTCAAGCCACTTCACTTTACACGTAGTGGCAATAATTTTTAGGACTGGCCAAGTTGAATTTTTATGATGCAACAGATTTTATATATGTTGTAATATATATAATACCTATTGTGATAGATTGATTATCTGTTGGAATAGGTTGGTCATCTGTTACATTAATAGATGTTTCTCAGTCTATCTGTCACAACAAATATCCAATCTATAGCAACATATAATCTATCTGTTGTAACTGATAGGTAATCTATTGGAAAAAATTAAGAAAGTAGGAAGGCATATTAAATAATTTCCAGCAAATGATCTACGTATTACATCTCATGTTGTAACATATGCCTAAATCTATTTGGTAAGATATGTCATCTGTTGCAGCAGATATATTATCTGTTGTGATATTTGAATCTAGAATTCCATCTCAACTAAAATGTTCAAAACTAAGGATTAAATTATATTCATAGACAATATAAAATAAGTCGAAGCCGTCGGAAATTACAAGAAATAACTCAACAAATAAATAAAATGTAAAAAATATCTTTATGGGTACAAATGATCTACTCTACAAATAAATCAACAAGTTAAACCAAGGAGGATAAGTTATTACATTTACGGACTCAAGCTATAAAGATCTAATCAATATGGACAAGTTATTCTTCATCCGGTGTTACGAAATTTGACTATGGTCGTCGTGGATCTTTAATGTCGCTTGCGTACGACTTCTGAGCTTTCGCTTCTCCGTATTTCCATAAAAGAGCAACATATCTTGTATGGAGTAATCCAACATCAAGTCCATCATTTGGTACTTGTAATCCATCGCTCAAATACTAGGCGTAAGCGGCAATAAAAGGACTGCAATTCCTGCGTTTTAAAAAAATAGATAATCCATATATTGCAATTCATGCAAGCAGTGTGAAATTTATGCAATGAAACTAAATCATGACACTTATACTTACAGGCTATCAATGGTTTGTTGAGAAATTCCTTCAACATATTGTACATCAAATGGATTACCCATTTTATCCTGGTATGCTTCAATTGTCGACCAATCAGTACAAATCTTTTGGTTTAAAAAGCCACTCATATCTAGGTAAGTAGGAAATATTTTGGCCAGCTTTTGTATCTCAGACGAAGGCCCGCAACATCTCCTTCACGACATCGAATCATAAACTCGGATGCACCTCTCTTTTAGAATGACAACAGCCAACACCCAATGAAATTCATCACCACAATTAATTGGAATGTACACTTCGTCGACCAAATTCCAAGGTAAGCCAGCCAAAATACTAAAACCTTTGATGATGTTGATTAAGCGTTCCTCATTTTGGAAAACTTTCGGCTTTTATTGACAATACCTATCATAGGAATTATTGATGTAAACTTTATACAAACAATTACCTGTTGTGTATTTGTATTGTTCTTGTGTTTGCAACTTGACCTTCTTTCGGAGGTAATAAAAAATGACATCGATGTGTTGCACATATTATCAAATATTTTGAAGTACGTGATGAAAAAATTAATATGCAAATGCAATTAAATAAAGTATTAATTAATAGAAATATGTATGGCATTTAAACCTCATCATTCCAGCAAGTTTGGGGCTGTGACATCAAATAGAACTAATTATTTATTTCAGAATCTGGAACAATAAAGTTGAACATATCAAAACCAATAATCGATTCGTTCACTTTGTAGCATTCGCCATTTTATTTTCTACATGATAATTTATATGTGTTAATGTCACATTCTTACAACAAGAATAGTATAAACCAATATCTTTAAAAATTAATTTATGTACTTGCCGACATGATGCTTTAACAGCCCATCGGTAATCCATTCTGAATAGTCATTGATCAACTGTGTTAGTTTTTTTGGAGCCTCATTGGATATGTTGAACTCTTCAAATGGGTAATTCTTCCGTTCTCCCAAACTAACAGGCTCTACTTTTTCTTCTTCTTTGGAAGCAGTTGATGGATTATCAACTGTGATATTATGCTCTTCAGCAATGGCTCCTACTGTGACATCCACCTGGAAAGCCAGAATTGTCAATGCTAATTACAGATATACAATAGATTGTCTATCTGTTGCAATAGAAGAGCCTTATGTTGCAATAGATGGATCATCTGTTGGGATGAATTCGAACAGGTAAATCAGAGCAGTACGATAATTTCAAATAGATGACCCATCTTTTGCAACATAATACTTATTTGTTGCAACAGATAATACATCTAATGCAACAGGTTAGATAACAATTGCAATAGATGTATATATCTGTTTGATAATTTTCAGCAGATGCATTATCTGTTGAAACAAATATATGTCTATTTTTTTGTTGGAACAAGTGATGTACATTCACTTTCTTCGGCTCATGCTTCTCTCCTATGGCTCTTGCACACTGAACATCGGTGCAAGACAAAGACAGAGGCATTGTAATTTTACTTTTTTCGACGCTTGATGATACCTTGGAAGTATATTTCCTTCTCTTCTTATCCACCTTGATCTCTAGTGGAGTGTATGGATATGTAATTCTCTTTGATTGAATGACACCCTTCTTAGATGTCATTTCCTTAATAGAAGCAGATAGTTCATTAATAGCATTAATCACTTCATCATATTTTGCCTTGCAGTTTTGACATTTGCATGCAGAAAATTCGCTAGATGTGGCAAAAATCTAGAGAAAAATCTGTATAACCAGTATGATCATAATCATAATGGCTTGTTATTTCAAAAATTATAAGAGGAGCATCATTAACCCCAACAGCAGCACCACTACGACTACCACTACGACTATCATCGTCAACAGCAACAAGCCCACCCTCCAAAACTATTTTTCTTGTGATGGTTGTTTCTTTAAACAATTCTATTTTTATTCCATCAATGACCTTAGGGTCCATTAAAGTTTGCACAGACCGTAAAGTAAGAAAAAATGACATCTTCAAATCTTGGTTGGTCGGAACAAGCCATGGATGGGCAATCTAAAATAAATCGGTACATATATTAGAATGATGATGAAATCATTTAAAATAATCATTAATTTAAATAAAAACTTGATTAGAATTGGACTTACTGCTTCCTTGGAGGGGTTGAAAAGATAAAAAAAATTGCATTTCTATTGGTTTTGGCCGACAACCATCTCAGGATTCTTGAACAGGAAAATTCTTCAAATAAGGAATGACTTCAAATGCACAAGCCTATAACGCCAATAAATCAAAAACATTATTGAATAAAAAATTATGAATCATATCATGATAAAAGAAATATTTACCATGAAGGCCTATGGAAAACCATATAAGTTGATTGTCTTTAGCGTTAACGGATTCAACAAATATTGGACAGTCATTTTGAAGCTTTCATAACCCCAAGGATAGATGTTAAATGCCTCAAGATCCTCGAAGAGAATTATTAAACCAATGCTTATGTTGTTGTTAACGTCTCTCGCCCAAAGAATATTATGTACAACCAAACCAATAACAATGATTGTTTGTGCTTCTTTGAGAGTCATTTACCTTTCAACTCTTCTATCAAATTTTTGTGTTTGAAGCTTGGAATAATAATCGACACCAGGTAATCACAATAACTCAACTTTCCTTTGCCTTGTTTGGGTGTGCGGGGTGCTTTTTTTGGGCCAGAGTAGGTATAAATTGAAAAGGAAAAAGAGGATAACATTTTAGTCCGGTAACTATGGAAAACTCCTTCCAACCAAAATAAATAGGCATGCCACAGTAATTTATCCACACCTGATCCATCTTGTCTTTATTTTCATATATAAACCTACGCTTAAGAAGATCATATACCATTTTCATCTGGAAACGAGCATTGTTGTCCTCCGGAAAATCAAGATATTGCCCAAAGAAGCTGCTGCACTTGTTCATTTACTTGGACTTGATTCGATTTCTTTTCTTTTGGGATCCATATTATCTTAAATTAACAGAAATATAAAATAGATTATAATTGATTAATCCATAATTAAAAAGGAATAACAGTAAATCTAACATGCATAATGGTAAGGTAAAAAAATAGTTCCAATAGACCACACATCTGTTGCACCAGGTATGTTATCTGTTGCAACATACAATCGATCTGTTCCAATGGATGAGTAAACTGTTGGAAACAATAAAAATAGATCTCTAATCTGTTGCATCAGGTAGTTTATCTGTTGCAACATATAACTAACCTATTGGAAGGATAAGTAATCTGTTAGAAAACATAAAAATAGATCACTAATATGTTGTACCAGGTAGTTTATCTGTTGCAACATATAACTAACTTGTTTCAACAAATAAGTAATCCATTCGAAACAGTAAAAATAGATCACACATCTGTTGCATCAAGTATGCTATCTGTTTCAACATATAATCGACCTTCGTTGGAAATAATAAAAACAGATCACTAATCTGTTGCACTAGGTAGTTATCTGTTGCAATATATAACCAAACTGTTGTAATGGATGAGTAATTTATTGGAAACCATAAAAATAAATCACTAATCTGTTGCACCAGGTATGTTATCTATTGCAATATATAACTGACCTGTTGCAACGGGTGAGTAAAACATTGGAAACAATAAAAATAGATCACTGATCTATTGAAACATATCACTCATCTGTTGAAAAATGAGTTATCTGTTGGATTAACATTGTTTAGATTTCTTTCAAATAGAATAGTGGTCTGTCGCAACAGACGAATGATCTGTTAGATTATTCATCTGTTGCATCAGATTTTCATAGTTGCATCAGATTTTAATCTGGTGCATCAGATATTTTCATCTGTTGCATCATATATTTCATCTGTTGCAATACCATTTTTACCAAGACAAAAAACAAATCAACCTAGTAATACCAACATATCATACACACACACACTAAGAAGGGGTCTCCACTAAGAACATCAACTGTGAACCAAAATCACCAAAAAATCTGAATCAACAGTACGCCAACAAGAATAAAAAATGCCAGAAATTAGGATTTTATTTGGTCCATATTTCAATACTAGAAGAGTAGTTGACTCAAGTTCCTCTGTTTCTTCATAATTTTTTACCTGTGAAAAAGAAAATGGGACGATGAAGAACTCGAAGTTGTTGTCTCCAGAGAAGTATTCACATCGATTGACGGTTGAAAGTCGAAAGAAAACTCGCCTGACTATTTTTCGTCGGAGGTTGAAGTCGTTGGAGATTGAAGGGAGGATTTTGTAGAACTGTTGGTTGGGAGAGAGTTGAGAGAAGCTATCAAAAGAGAGAGAGGAGAGAGACTGGTTGATTTGGATTGAAGACGGGTGTGGGTTGATTTGTATTTTTGAAAAGATTTAAAAGTTTTGAAAATATTAATCAAGTCCATAATTAACTTAATCAAGTTTTCTGATGATGTTTAACCCTTTAAGTTGGTCAATGTCATCAATCTTTCATTCAAGACTTAAAAGACACCTTTCCTTCAATTTTCTCATGTTACTCAGTTTTGCTAAATCATATTATTTTGTGGTAGTTTAAAGGTCGTTGATGAATGCCGATAGACTTTGGGAATATTTTTTTTAATGTAAAAGTTAGGTTTTAATTGTATTTTTTTAATATATTTATATTGTATTATTTGTTGTAGTTTATAGACGGTCGATGAATGTCGGTTAACTTTGAGGAATTTTTTGTATAAATGTTAGATTTAATTGTATTATTTTGATATCTCTATTATCGTAGCTTTGTTATAGTTTACAGGTTGTAGATGAATGACAGTAGGCTTTGAGGAATTTATTTAGGTAAAGGTTAGGTATTATTGTGTTGTTTTGATATTTTTATTATCATATTTTTTTTGTGGTAGTTTATAGGTTGTTGATGAATGTTGATCGACTTTGAGAATTTTTTTTGTGTAAAGGTTAGGTTTAATTGTATTGTTTTGATATCTCTATTATCGTATCGTTTTGTTGTAGTTTACAGGTGGTCGATGAATGTCAGTCAGCATTGAGAATTTTTTGTGCAAAGGTTAGTTTACAAGTGCTAGATGAATGTCGGTTGGCTTTGAGACATTTTTTAGATAAACATTAGGTTTAATTGAATTATTTTGATATCTCTATTATCGTATTAGTTTGTGGTGGTTTGCAAATTGTAGACGAATGTCGATCGACTTTGCATTTTTTTTTATATAAAAGTGATAAGGTTTAATTATATTATTTTAATATTTATATTATCTTTTATAGCCTCCCATAGATAGATTTTTTGAGAAATTCTACTAAACAACTTGAATAATTCTTGTTTTTTTAGTAGAAAAAAGAACTTATGTTCCTAAAAAGTTAATAGGGAGTACAACGAAACATCATGGACCTATGTAGCTCACAATGGGATCAAAAGAAGAACGTCACTTTCTTTCTAATTCTCTAACTGTGAGATGTAATTTGTGATGTAAATGAAAGTGACAACAAGTTGGCCAAATATCATAAATCCCCGAATTTTACTTTAATAAATTTTAAAAAATAATTAATTTAATCAACTAAAATATGTCTTTGTGTCTTTCATTCAATTTTTATGCTAATACATCAATAGTTATAGAATTAAAATGATATATATTTTGAATTATATATTTAAAATAATATATATATGTATCTTCATTCACATAGAAATTTATTAGAATTGTTTGATTAGTGTGAAATTATTTTCTCAATAAGATGTGTATTTTTTAATATTAATTTTTCAATTTTTATGTCACTTGATCAAATCATATGAAATATATGTTTTTCTTTTCTAAGACACTATTTTTATTTTTATTTGGATCCATATTACAAACTAAAATTTAAAATTATGGGTGAAGTACAAACAAAGAGCATGACAATATTCGAAGCGGTAGAAACGAGATATCGACTATTTGATCAAGAAGAGGGATAAAACATGAAATCTGCAGGTCAAATCTTGCACTTTCAGGATGGAACCAAGTCCAAATTGCGCAACTTTATGAATTATCAAACACTAATCATCGGCTTATTGAAGACACCAACTATAATTTAAGGAGTTATCAATGTATTTCACTTGCCTCATCTGTATCTTAGATATTTACAACAATCATTTAACTAACTAAATAAATTCTTCATCTTTACATATTCAAAAGATGTTGAATTTAATTATTGTATTTATCTTTATTATTTAAATAAATATCATATTTCAGGTAACGTTTAAACTCATTAAAATGAGATATACGTGCGAGGCGCGTATACCGAAACTTGTATATTAAAAGTGTAAAGACCTTTAGAAAAGTAATTTAAACTTTTTGTCCTTCATTAAAAGACTTCGCAGAAGATAAAATCGTCTTTTTACTCTTTTATCAAACTCTAATTATACACAAACACTTGTAATAAATAATTTTTGAAAAATAAAAAACAGATGTTATTTAGGACTAACTAAATTATAGTAGGAATATTAATAAAATTTTCTTTTTTTTTTTGGACTCGTCAGAGTCCTACCAGAATAAGAACCAAATTATCCATTGAAAAGTAAAACGACTACAACTGATATATTACAAACTAAACACTTTGTAGTAGTAGGAGTCCAAATATTTCTAGCAATCATATTTCTGGCAAAAAAAATTGCTTTATTTTTTGCAAAGCAAAAACTGTTGTAGGAAATTTATTTTGGCAAACTAAAAAATAGTCGTGAATCTTTTTTTTACTATGATACAAAAGTCCTTTTTTGTTCTAATTCAAATCATATAAGATTCCAAAAAATCAAATTCTTTTTGATTTATCAATACTCCTATATATAAAAGGAGTTGCTTTGTGTGGTAATTGAATTGTTACCCGAAATAAAAGACACAGGTAGTTGATTTCTCCTTTAATTAGATCATCTCTTTATTTTAATTTTTCTCACAAATTGATAACCGATAATTTCTTTGACAGTTTTCACTGGAATGTAGTTTCTGGTTTATCATCTTGGTAATGAGACATTAATTGAACTTTTCGGACTATATGTTTATACGTTTGTTTAATTTTCGAGATTGTTTTGGTTTACCATAGGAGAAAATATGAAGAGTATGCTGTTAGTATATTAATTATTGATTGACTTTAATTAGTGGCATCAATAAAAGAGCGGAAGGAGGGGGGAAGGGGAGGAGGGGTAGAGGAACTCAAGAATTTAAACTCTATGGATTCAATTTCTAAGGTTCTTTTATCAAAAAGATTTAAGGTTTTTTCCATTGAATCATTGTGTTTTAATATTATAGATTCACACCTATTTAACAAATTTACATATAAATTTATTCTTCATATTGAAATTATTGAATTCAGATGAACTCAATGAGACGACTATACATTCACCCAAGAGAATAATTGAGGAAGCTTTCTATAGCGTTAAATAGATGTATTCTTTTATCTTTAGATAAGCTTGAATTTTTTTGGTCTTAAATTAGTGCCACTAGAATATATAGCAGTGAAGAATTATAACAATGATATGAGTTGTTGAGAGGTATGGCTAGAAAAGAAAAAAATCACATAGATGTGATATCCAAAAATATCAAGGGTGAAGAAGTCCTCTTCTTTGGTTGAGAACAAGTTCTCTTAAGAGTTCTATAAGAACCTTTAAATTTGATACATAAAGTTTTTTCAGGATGACGCTTGAGTTACATTCGAACAAGGAGCCACACGTGCTTTGCACGTACCACTAAATTAATTTATTATTTCAATAAGTGGGTTATAAAAATAATTCAAACTAGTTATACAACAAATGTTAAACATGGATAATAATAACAACAACCGATCAATTTATAAAAAGAGAAGAATAAACACTTTTGCTAGTTTAAATCGGTGTTTACAAAATTCATGACTAAACAAAGGAATCTATTGTTATTTTACAAGTACATAATCTATAATTAATCACAATAACTTCAAACACAAGTTCAACTAACTTATGAATTATCAAAATGAAGTGTCAAGAACTTCAAATACAAGTTCAACCAGTTGAACAACTATCAATATGAAGTTCAAACTATTTTCTAAAAAAAATAGTAAAACCAACTTAAAGAAAGAGAAGAAAACGAAAAGAATCAAGTCCACAGAATTCATGATATGTCCTAAAGGAATTTATTCCCCTAAAGTACCCGAGGTTATGGAATGTATCATCCCAGGATAAAATGATCCACTTCATCAAATAGCGGTACATCAAATTTGCTGAACACCGAAATCACTCAATGGTTTGTTAATCACATTAGATTTTTTAAAGAGAAATGAGATGTTTTTCACTTCAAAATTTTGTGCCTTTACCTGAGAAAAAATTCAGATATTTATAGCCAAAGAGTGGTGCTTCATAAATAAAGCAATGATTCTTGAGAAAGTGCATTGTTTTGAAACAATATCTCACTTGTGGACCTGCACAGCAGGTGGCCCACATACGGCCGCAGGTCATGTTTTGACATAAACCAGAATGTTTTGGCTTGACCTACACTCGCCACCTGCGCTTGTAGATGGACACTTGCATGCACAGGTTGTCATTTCATTTCGAAACAATGTCTGGAAGTGTCACACCCCTTTGAAGTACGTTATGACATGCATCTGCACATGCCACGTGTGTCCGTAAATGGAGAAAATATTTTCTATCGGATTTTAAAATTAAAAACTTCACTAATACTTATTTTCAAATGAACCATGCCCAAAAAATAGTTTATCGATTATTTGACAAATCCAAATTTGAAGCTGAAGTCAAAGTAGAATCAGAAGCCAAAGCTGAGCCGAGCGAGCGACAATGACAAAGACACGAGGCTTGTCTTGTTCTTGCCTCGCTATCTATATAAAAGAATGATTCTCATTATATGCATAAGAAAGTTTTTTTCTCCCACCAATGTGGGAGAACTTTATTTCCTTAAAATGAAAATACAATTCTCTTTTTCCTCCATTTTCTATTCACATCTACACTTAGAATCCAACAATCTCCCACATGAATGAAGAACGACTATTTCATCAGAAAATTTATGAACAAGTGTGTGATCTACAAGCAAAGACTAATTCCATCTGGATAAGTAAGTTTACCTTTGAACTTTTCGTGGTGAACTTGCATCAGATGTACTCGGTCAATTGGTAGATGTGATATCTTTGAACAATCGAATTTTAATGTACACAATACAACACAAGTCACAACCAGTCTTTTACCATCTATGATTCTCATGATTTTGTTTGTTTCGTTCAAGAACAACCTAGTTTCATGAGAGCTTAGATAATAAGTCTTTACTAGAATTCTCCTTGAAGCGACTTCCACTTCACCCTCACATAG
Organism: Capsicum baccatum var. pendulum; assembly: GCA_030864225.1. NCBI lineage: Eukaryota > Viridiplantae > Streptophyta > Magnoliopsida > Solanales > Solanaceae > Capsicum > Capsicum baccatum. Next base: position 34,969,862 of record CM061560.1, read on the forward strand.
GTGATTCCTAAACGTTTAGTTCGATAGATCAAATTATATGGTAAAATCTGTCAAATTTAGAGACCATTAAAAAGCTTCAAACATAAACCTTTGATAGAAGAAAGACCACGGAAGGCACAAAAACTACACAAAGCAGTCCACAAATTGAGAGCAATCCCAGGACCCCTTTGAGTGCTAGTTTCGGCCAACAACAACAACACAAGTACCTCAAGTTTACAAGATATTTTAATACCAAAACAGCAACAATACAATAAGAACAAGATTAACACAATGAAAACAAGGTTCAAATTCAATAAGAACAAACGATTACAAGATACAAACACTACCACAATTGCAAGAAAGGTAAAGATAGATAGTGAGACAAATTAAGAACTAAAGAGTATATTAAACTCAAAAAACCCTAATGAATGTAACAACAACACCATACTCTTACGATGACAGTCAAGGGAATCAACTCATCTCAAGATCCACCGTTTTCAAGCAAAGAACAATATTGGCTTCTTCAATCCCTAAACTACAATGGCTAATCCAAGTCCTAACTAAGAACTACACTAAGGTGGTCTACTCTCAAGAGAGAGGATTTTCAATGTCTCATTTTCATCTTTAAACATATAAAGAGGGAAGACCTAAAAGATACTATATATAGTCTTATTACATAATGAAAGACAAAATAACTCCAATGCCCTTAATGAGGAGGGGCGGCCATGGAGTGTCACTTGGACAAGGATAAGTGACCGAAATTCCCTTAAGGCTAAGTGACCAAAACGCCCTTAATAATGGAAACCAAAATTGTGAACCAACAAGTGTGGTCCAAATTGATATTACTCAAGTCTTCAAGGCTCTAAGCAATCTTCCACACTTGGGTTTGTTTAGTGGCATGCTCAAAATGATCCCTCCAAGTATGATCCCGTTCCCTCCATGAGACCAAAGATTGATTCTTCACATAGTGACTTTGAATGCTGGTATCGAAAGCTAAGGCGACCATTTGACTTGTATCATCCTCTCCTTCTTGGAAAGGATTTGACCTCAAATCTGTACCTTGCAAAATTAGAGAAAGGACAAATAAGCACTACATCCTCATGGAAAAAGGGTTAGGGTTAGCACAATAATAAACATCACCATACCAATGTGGCACATACTTGAAGTATAAGCAAGGATCCTTTGAAGGGAATATTAAAAACTCAATGAAAGATGTACAAAGGATTTGGTTATAGGATTCACCAAGAGAGATACTTTGCTTGTCATGGAGACCAAGCAACAATTTGGATGCACCAATATCACCATTTCCATATTTGGCACCGGGATCAAATGAGAAGAGTGTCCATAGACACGGGTCTAGAAAACACTCCTTTTTCCCGTTGTCTCCACCCAAACTAAATGAAATATTCTCTACAATAGCATATATATCATCTAAAGAAAATAGAGAGTAGAGAAAAGTATCACTCAGGTCGACTTCTACTAAGGTGACCTCATGCGTATACTCACTACTAGTTTCCCAATCATCACTATGAGTACTCTCAACAATTAAATCACATAAAGTAGAAGAAGGAGTAATTTCCAAGACTACACATTCCTTACCTTTAAGAGTACTCTCATCTTCCAAGAAGAGATTTTCATCTTTAGGAGGAATATTATCACACTATAGTGGGTTAACAGATAGGCTATAGCCTCCAAGGTAAGCTATACCATCTTTTTCACAACGAGGCTCATTAGGAGTATTTATATCATCTTCAAACAAGACATTATACCTAGAGAATGCATGATCCAACCCACGGGCAGATTTGGAAAAAGCAAGTTCCCCACTCTCTAAGAGATCAATATCAAGTTTCAAAGCGATTTCAAGCACAAGATTGTCCCAAGAATAGCTCTTGGATTCACTCCCCTTTTGTTGACCAACTTTTTCAAATACTTCACTCACTTGATTTCAATTAATAACATCACACACATACTCAAGTGGTGGACAATTTTCACAAATAGGTTGATCAACACCAATTACACAAGATGATGTACTCCCGTTCAACATATAGGCTTCAACACTAGGTGGACATAAATTGATCTTACAAGAAGAGTCAATTTGGTCATCAATAGGATCAACTAGTGTATCCACACTCATAACATGTACATCATCAACAAAAGGCAAAGAATCATTAGACTCACAAGTAAGTAAGCTACTACTCACACTCAATGGGCTACTAGCTACACAATTATCATTCACATGCACAAAAGTGTAAGAGTTAGTTATTTTACCTTGAAGTCCTTGAGTCGACTCTCCTTTGCCGTGTTGTGAAGGTCCTCCACAAGCTTGGGAGGTAACTTCACTTCGACATTGCTCTCTTTCACTTGCCATGTCGGTACCTATACAAATGTCCTTAGAAATAGAAGGACAAACAATGTTAGCTCGATTTGGTGGCAATCCCCTCACTTCGCTCCACACAACCTTTCCTTTTTCCACTCTCGGATTGCCACCTTGCACACCTTACTCCTCTCAATCTTTTGTCTCTCACTATCATTTGGATTAAAGTAGATGAATACTTCTCTTTGCGGCCCGGGCAGAATGTACATCACTAGGTGATTTTCCTATTGGTCACTTACAACATTAAGCCAATTTTGCACATTTGGAACTTTATGTTGTGCAAACCAATTAACACCTAAGCATACATGACCGTATGTCAAGGGAAGAATATCGCACCATACCTCCTCATGGTATTCAAATTGGGAGAAGACAACTTTGACCCTCTTGGTAACCTTAAACCCATCCAAGAAATATGGAACAAGTAAAGGTTTGCGAAACAACCCCAAGTAATCAACCATGGATGGAAGGATGTAGTTTCTATAGTACCTATCATTTAACACAGCGAGGCAGTCTGGTATTCCACAAATGGTCACCTTTCTGGACTGTACACTCCTTCTCAGATCAATATTGTAAAGCACATGAGTACCCCTCAGTTTTGGAGATGCATACCCTATTCTTCTCGTGAGACAACCTCCACTGGAGCTAGTATAACCATTAACACTATATCGACCTTGATAAGAAGTACTACAAGGTGGAGAATATAAATCTTCACACTCATCATGTGCACTCTCATCATAACTCTCATAAGCTTTGCAAACGAAAGGGTTATACTTAATACCAAATCTAGGTTCGGTGTGAGAAATTTAAAACTCCTCACATATCCCAACATCATCATAAGATCCATCATGAGGTCCTACATCATCTCCAAATTCACCATAAGCACTAGACACTTCATTCACCTCATTTTCTCCCTCAAAATTGTAACTCTTAAATCTGCCTAAGTTTAATCATGACTATTTTCATAGCCTCCGCAATCTCCCTCAACTTCGTAGCCATAAAACCTCTCACTAAACTTATAGTTTCCCATGTTGTAGTCACAATAATCCCCAGCTATCGAAGACATGTTCCCCTTATATCATCTTTGTACCTACAAAATGAACAAATAAGATTAGTAGTAAAGCTTCCTTACCAACACTCGTATACACTCACTTTTGTGATCCTCACAATTGGAGCGACAAATATTGAAAGTTGCTTATACTCTGGTAGTCAAAATGATGTCAATTCAACTTGGCGACTGGAATAGATTCTTGTTTGATCGACTGAAGACACAAAATAAAAACTACTTACGAACTTGAACCAAGAAATACTACGATTCAAAAAATAATAAAAGCACAAAAATAACACTAACATGAAGAAACGTATTTAAAAACTAATTTACAACTTAGTAGGTACTTACTAGTTGCCAATTAGTATAAGAATCAACAAAGTTGAAATCAATGGAGACAAAGAAGAGAAACTAGAATTCCAAGATTTTGAGCATTTATGATGTGGCACTCAACTATTAGTAGTGGGAATGTTCCAAGTTTGAAAAATTTTGGTTCTTAAACTTAGTTGTTCAATCTTCACAAGAATGATGGAATTTTTGTTTTTGGTAAGTAGACAACAAGGCTTTAGGTCTATTTTTTAAGATTCAAAAGTTTTAGCCTACTTTCACTCTTTTGGCAAGACAACCTTATTGGAAGTCTAGTCCCCTTTCCTCTTTTGGTCTACCTAGAAAAGTGGTTTTACTCTATTTTAGTTTGGGATGTCTTTTGTTCTTTTACCACTTTGGTGATGTCTTGAAAATGTTTCCAAGACAAACAAAAACCTCACTCTCCTTTCTATTGTTTTCAAGATCAAAAATCCCCTTTGAAGCTACTTCTTCAACACAGCAAGATGAACATCAAGAACAACAACAACAACAAAACCGTCCACAACCTTCAAAACCAATTTAAAAATTAGCTCAAGAACTTAGATTAAGACTCAAGGAGTGTTAGAGAGAAAGAAAACCAACACAAAAAATAACTAATACAAGCAAAACACACCTAGATATGGACAAAAATCTTGGCCAAAATAACAACAACAACACAATTTTTGCCAAGACACAAAAATGGACAGATTTGCTTCTTTTTTATTTTTCAGTTTTCTAACACCTTTTTTTTTTATTTTCAAATTTACGAGCCCAAGATTGATCTTGTGGGAACAATAACAAGCCATGCTCTGATACCAAATGATACAAGAAAGACCATGGAAGGCACAAAACTACACAAAATAGTCCACAAATTGAGAGCAACTCAAGGACCCCTTTGAGTGCTAGTTTTGGCCAACAACAACAACACAAGTACCACGAGTTTACAAGGTATTTTGACATCAAAAAAGTAATAATACAATAAGAACACAATGAACACAATGAAAACAAGATTCGGATTCAACAAGAACAAACGATTACAAGATATAAACACTAACATAATTGCAAGAAAGGTAAAGATAGATAGTGAGACATAGATTATTACAAATATTAGGAATTAAATAGTATATTAAACTAAAAAACCCCTAATGAATGTAACAACAACACCACACTCTTACAGTGACCGCTAAGGGAATCAATTCACCTCAAGATCCACCATTTCCAAGCAAAGAACAATATTGGCATATCCAAGCCCTAAACTACAATGGATAATCCAAGACCTAACTAAGAACTACACTAAGGTGGTCTACTCTCAAGAGAAAGGATTTTCAATGTCTCATATTTTCATCATTAAATAACTTAAGAGAGAAGACCAAAAAGATACTATATATAGTTTTATTATATAATAGACGACAAAATGACTCCAATGCCCTTAATGGGGAGGGGCATCCATGGAGTGTCACTTGGACAAGGATAAGTGACCAAAATGCCCTTAAGGCTAAGTGACCAAAATGCCCTTAATAAGAAAACCAAAATCGTGAACCAACAAGTATGGTCCAAACCCGAGAGTCCTCAAGTATTCAAGGCTCCAAGCAATATTCCACACTTGGATTGTATTAGTGCCATGCTAAAAATAACCCCTCCATGTATGATCCCATTCCCTCCATGCGATCAAATCTTGATTCTTAACGTGACTTTAAATGATGGCATCGAAAGCTAAGGCGACCATTTGACTTGTATCATCCTTGTTCTTGTTCATGAACATTGTCCTCACCATGAGAATGGGTTGAGTATATTGACAATATTGAACCATCTGTCACAACTTTATTTGATCTCTTTGTACCTAGCTCCTGGGATCTCCAGTCTGTTAGGTAGAGTTACCACCGTAATGACTTGTCCCAGGCCGTAAACTCATTTTCTTTGATGATATCTCAACTCCTTCTTTAGATAAGATTTTTGTAAATGGATTCGATATATTATCCTTTGACTTCACATAATCAATCATGATAATTCCACTAGAGAGAAGTTCTCTAACAATACTATGCCTCTATCTTATATGATGAGATTTATCGTGATACATCATGCTCCCTCCCCTACCTATTACCACTTTACTATCAGGGTGTATGTATACTAGTGCCAAAGGTTTGGGACAATAAGGAATATCCTTCAAGAAATTTCAAATCCATTTAACTTCTTCACTGACTTTATCTAATGCGATAAATTTAGATTCCATTATAGAGCAAACAATTATGATTTCCAAAAGATTGTTCCTCCACTAAGATTAAATACACATTCATTCGTGAATTTTACTTTATTCAATCCAATGGTTTAATTTGCATCACTATATCTTTCAATTGCTGCAGGATATTTGTTATAATGTAAAGCATCATCTTAAGTATATTTTAAATACCCAAAAACTCTTTTCATTGCCATCCAATGAGTTTGATTGGGATTACTCGTGTACTGACTCAATTTAATAATAGTGCATGCTGTGTCTGGTCGTGTACAATTTATGATATATATCAAACTTTCTAGCACTCTTGCATAGTCCAATTGTGAGTCACTTTCACCTTCATTCTTTTAAAGTACAAAACTCATGTCTAATAGAGTCTTGAAAATATTGAAATTCAAATACATGAACTTGTCAAGTACCTTTTCAGTGTATGATACTATGACAATATCAATCCTATTACAGTTCTATGAATTCTTATTCCTAAGATCACATCAGCAACTCCAAGGTCTTTCATATAAAACTTGCTCTCAAGCATTTATTTATAGTATTTATGTCATAACTTTCTCTACTAATGATCAACATGTCATCCACATACAAACAAACAATGACTTTGTGATTTGGAGTGTCTTTAATGTACGTAAACACATTTATCACATTCGTTTATTTTGAAGAAGTTTATCAAGATGGTTTGGTCAAACTTTGTATGCCACTGTTTGGATTTTTGTTTTAGTCCATAAAATGACTTAACAAGTTTGCACACTTTTCTTTTTTTATCAAGAACCACGAAATCCTTAGATTTTTTCATGTAAATTTCTTCATCCAATTCTCCATTTAAGATATTGTTCACATTCAGTTGATAGAATTTAAGAAAATTTACTATAACTAATGCAACCAACATCCGAATGGATGTTATCCTTGTTACTGGCGAGTATATGTTGAAATAATCAAAGCATTCTTTTTGTCTAGAGCCTTTCACAACAAGTCTTTCCTTGTATTTGTCAATAGTATCATTAGCTTTTATTTTTATTTTGAAGATCCATTTAGAACCTAAAGATTTATTTCCTAGAGGAAGATCAACCAATTTCCATGTATGGTTGCTCAAGATTGAATAAATCTCACTATTTACCGACTCTTTTCAAAAGGATGAGTCCAAAGATGACATCACTTGTTTAGACGTTTGGGGCTCATTTTCAAGAAGAAATGTTACAAAATTTGATCCAAAGAAAGTCGACGTTCTTTGACGCCTTGGATTTCATCATTAAGTACATTCTCGTTTAGTTTATTTAGAGGCCGTTTAGACCATACACAAGATAACTGGTGTCCAATTTTATATGGATAAATATGTTCAAAGAACTCAGTATTATCAAATTCAATTAGTGTATTTTTATGGATATCTAGATGTTCAGATTTATGAACTGAAAAATGACATGCTTTACTGCTTGTAGCATATCCGACGAATACAGAGTCTGCAATATTTGATCCTATTTTTATCCTTTTAGATATAAGAACTTGGACTTGTAATGCCCCGATTCTATACCCCAGATGCTACACAGTGCTTACGACCCCGAAGGATCACAAGCTAACCCATGACTGGTACTTGCTATGAGCACTGAATAATAATACTGTAATAATGCGAAAAATAAGTTGAAATGCCATAAGATTCAAAATATGTAATACTAATAATAATAACATCTGATAAAATATCTGAAATCTGAATACTGTCTGAACTTGTCTAGTTTGAAAAGCCTCTAACTGAATTGTCTGAATGTGGAGTTGATAGGACAAGCCCCCAACTAACTCTGACTACTAAAATACTGAAGCTACTGAAAATACAGAGATAAAAATATATCCTCGATAGATGAGGACTCACTACTGAATCTATTTCTACTAACTAAATCTGTCTAAGTTCGGTCAGGAACCTGAGTGTCTAAACCTATGATATGAGACATTATAGCGCAAAGACAAAGTATGCGTCAGTACATGGAATGTACTGGTATGCTAGATGAGGTAAGATTGAATGCAAGGGTTCATATACATGAATAGTAAATAACTAGATGATATAAAGTAACTAAATATGAGAGTACATAGACAAATGAAACTGCTATAAATACTGAGTATGCAATACTTTGCATATATGTTTATACTATATCGGAGCTTTTACTAAATCTGAGTACTGAGTGCTAATAACTGAGTAACTGATATCTGAGATTACTGATAACTGAGTTTATTATACTGATTAACTATTTCTGAAAGTCCTAATTCTGTAGAACTGAACTGAGTTCTATACTGAGACTGAAACTGAGACTATGGGAAGTAATCATCTAACCAACATGCCCCAAATAAGATAACTGAGGTCCAACCTACAACCCCAGTTGAAAGGGTGTCAGTACCATGCCATGGGTAAAGACAAGCTAAATAGTCACTCTCATATGGTAAGTACTCTAATGAGAATGGTGGTATGCTCAACTGGTAGGTTAAAATACCTCATCAACGCTCAACTGGTAGGTTGATGTTTCAACCTACACTGGCTACGTAGTTTTGGAATGCAAGGACTGCTTCTAAGGATCACACCCTCTACTGACAGGTGAGTTCCCATCCTTGGATTCACACGATGCTGAATCTTACTCCCAACTGAATGACACTGATTATTATATGAGCTAAACTCAACTGATACTAAGTTTCACTGAGTTCTATAACGGATTGAGTTCCCTGAGTTTTATTATCTGGTTGAGTACTACTATTTTGTGACGTGACTGAGAGTATTTTATGACTACTATAGCTCTAGGTAAACAGCTATATTATCGGGTATTAGATACCCAAAGGACTCGGTAGAGTGAAAGTAAAGCATAACATGATCTTGAAAAGTAAAACAATGTCCACTTGCTCATAATTCATTCGTGGAGATATTTTATCAAACACTTGTAGGTCATAAACTTGTACATATGCTAGCATGTCATGATTTCACCATTTAATTCACATGGACATTCTATCAAGCACTTAGAAGCACAATTTAATGCATATAATCATGAACAACGTATAAACATTGTAACTGCATCACCCAAATTTGCAAATTCATGGGTCATAACATGGAAATTACACAATTTAATAGACATGCTATTTCAATTTCATGGAACTTACAATTAATCATGGATTCAAAATTTAAATAATGTCACAAACATGAATACAATCCAATTTAATAAGCTTGTAGTTTCAAAAATGGATTCTTGGACTCTATGGGTGAAAGGAACCCATAGATAAACACCAAACATACCTGAGAAGATTAATTCTTGAAAGTTCTTAGAGGAATTCTTGAGCTTTGTTCTTGATTTTTAAGAGCTAGGGTTTTGTATTTTTAAAGAAAGCTCTTGATTTTGGAGAAACTTTAATAAAATAATGACTAATTAAGTTATTTAGGGGTTTAATTTCATGTTTAGACTAATTGGGGTGAGGGAAAAGGACTTAAAATCCCTTGAAATTACAAACTCAAAATTGACTGAAAAAACCTGATTTTGGCACTCGACGCGATGCAGTACAATCGGTTCGAGCACTGGAAAATGAACAACAGGGAACTGGACTGATGGCGTGACACGGCGCTATCACGGTGCCTTACTGAACGTGAATTTAGCCCTTTACGCGACGTGGTGAAATCACGGAGCTTCACTGGAAAAGGATAATTCTAAAAATAGGCCTTGGCACGACGCGCCATTATTTTGATGAAACACTGGAAACTGACAATTTCCGTTTGGACCCTCATCGCGATGCGGTGATGTGCTATTTGGCACACTGTTTTACAAAAATGACCATAACTCTTCGCCCCGATATCAGATTTGGGAGAATTTTATATCGTTGAAATGTTAACTGTATTTTTTATGCAATGGTAAGCTCTAAACTGAAAAATACTGAGCATTTTAAAGATTTTATACAATATTACTCATGTATTGAGTGTTAAATTAAGCTAGGGAAATATGGGGTATTACAAGACATTGTATAGACACCCCCACACTTCTAAAATTTTCAGGTTTGGTTTCCTTACTTTTCATTTTTCATATGGAATAGAGTGTATCTTGCTATAGGAAACTCTATTGATTATTTGATTTATTGGATTCCCCTCACAAGTTTTGCGATAAACCTGAACTTATGAGTAAGGCATTTATTATTTCTTTAACATTTGATTTTTTATTTTCATAATACCATTTTATTGAGGTGAATACAGAGCAGTAGTTTGATGGATAATTCCATTTTTTAAAGATATCTTCGAAAAAAAAGATTCAGACTCTCCATGTAATGACCCTCAAGGTTATTTCCTTGATTGCGTTCATTTCCAGCATGTATAGCCTTCTAATAGTGGCTACAGGTCATTTATAATTTTCCAAAACTGTCAGTTCGGTGACTGGATAGTTCGTTTGGATTTTAGGCACATTTTTTTATTTTAGTGTTTTCGCTGTTCAGGATTTGGTCTCAGACCAAAATCCCTAGTATATGACCTTGGATGATCATTCCAACAGCACCATCAACTTTGGAATATTGATTTTAGGCTAGGTAGACCTTTATTTTGGGTTTTGAGGCACCCAGGCTCATTTTGACCTACTAGTCAGGAAGTTGAGAAATTAGAAATTTAGGTGTGGGACCCATATTTCATTGTATTGACCTCGAATGGAAATTTTGAGTGTGCTATCGCATCAAGAACATTGAATTTAGTATGGTTACATAGTTCTTTTGTGTATACGGGGTTTCGAGTAAATCTTGAGGGCTTTGTAGGGACTTGGAAATTCCAAGTCCACTGTTGCCAACTGGTGTGGCAGCGATCGCCAGCCAAGGATTGCGATTGCGGTACCCTTGGAAGGGATATAGTGTGATCATCATATCCTTGTCACAATCAAGACTCATGTGGCAGGCGAAAGATGGTGTGAGCGCACGTCTGCAGGTCGTGATAGCGACAACCGAACACTTGGTTTAGGTATAAATAGACCTCTTATGTCGCAAATTAGCCTATTTTTCATCTATATCTTGAGATAAAAAACCCTAAAGTGTGAGATAAGGTGGAATTAAAGCTTGTAGATGATTTTAGGAGCTTAGAAAATGATTATACTGTGATTTTCCTTCAAATTCATGGTAAGATTCCTTCAATTTCTTGATAAATTCTTTAAAATTAGGGCTTTGAATTCCTAAACATCAAGGGTTGATTTGAGACCCGAATTGAGTTCTGTTTGTGCCAACTTTTAAGTAAAACTCCCTTGTCCTTCAAGGGACCTCGTAATGATTTCGATTTTGGATTCCATTAGTAGGCCACACAGGCCCGTTCTTGACTCAAAATTTAACCCGAACCGTTAGGTAGCAATATGGGTCTTGTTTTACTCCTAATAACGCTTAGATTATGATTTTGATAGCATAGCGGCATTTTGAGATAGTGAATTAAAGACAGATATTTTATAGACGATTGAATGATTTGCAGTTCGGCATCGAAGTAGGATTTTGTCTACTCTTCTTCATACTATGGTGTGTTTTATATATCACATGTGAATGTGAATGTTAATATTGATTATGGGTAGAATACCATGACTTAGTCTTGATTATTGAAGTTTGGGGATTAGATGAATGATTTGACCTGTAAGGTGAAATATTTATTATAGTTCTAAGATCCTATTTCTATCTTCATAGATTAAGCATATTCATAGAATGATTATGGATTTATACTAGATTTGAGATGTGGCCTAGGTGTTGGAAACATGATTGGTGTGACTAGCCACATGTGGACTATTTAGCTACACTGAAATCATAATATAGGTAAAGTTTGACTTGATGCTCATGTTTCTAGGTGGAATTCCTATCTTAGGATTGTTTATGGCTTATATACCTTCAAGAAGTTAAGTTAGATACCCTAGCTTAGTCTGAGGTGTAAATTTCCTAATTATGAAATTCGATAATTAGAAGTGGGCTCCTCCGTCCCACCTTATGACAAGACTTGTGTTATCCCTTGTGGACTTAGTTACAGATGTTAGGCATAGTTGAGACTATTGATCCTTTAGTATAAGATTATTTCATGACTTGATAAATGTTGATGGTTTTCCCAAATTATGACTACTGGCTCGTGGCTATGATAGAGCTTTCAAATTTGATTAGTGTTTTGGCCTCCTAGATGTGAGATGCCTTATTGATAGACTATGCCTCCTTGATGTAAGATGCCTTATTGATAGATTATGCCTCCTAGATGTGAGATGATTATAGATATTCTTTATGGCTTATAAATATTTCATGCGTCATAAATATGCTATGGCTTATAGATATGAGATAACTTATAGGTATGATTATCGATATGAATTTTGGATATGCATGTGTTCGTAAGGCCTTGTTTATGATGTTGATATTATTTTGGATACATTAGTAGGCCCAAGTCCATATTTTGATATCGGTTGGATATCCGAGAAATGTTATCCTTATAAAGGATGTGATTATAGTTTCTATATATATTGATACTTATTGTTCCATTGTTTGAATATTGATGATGACATGCATGGATTCAGTATGCTCGTCAGCATTCAATCGATAAATGAGACGGTTCCAGTTAAAATATGATTCTACCACTATTTTTCCTAAATAAGGGTTAAAGCCACTCTTCACCTTAAAACAAATTTATTCATAACAATAATTATTTTTCTTAATGAACAACTTTTGTGTATAAGATATTAATAATGATGTTTTAAAGATTTGACCGCGACATATTCCATTCTATGATTTGATACTATAAATTACTCTGATCATGAGAGATTTTAACCTTTTCTATACTTTTATAATAATTTAGTCTCGAAGTTTACTCCGAGCAATGGATTTATATTTACACTCTTTTTAGCCACTGCTTAAGTCAATGCACCTATTATATATCTATATATACATCTCTCCAGCATAGGACGAAGGAAGATGGTGAATTGATGATATAAATTCCGGATAAAACTCAATGACAGATCATAGTATTGACGATATGTATATGTGTTGATGATTATGATGATATATTTACATACCCAGCAAGGCCAAAGGATGATTGTGATACTGATTAAATACCTGATTCAAGTCCAGAGAATGATTGTAATACTGATTATACATCCGATTTGAGTTTGGAGGATAATTGTGATACTGATTATATACCAGGTTTGTGTCTAAAGGATGATTTTGATACTGATTATGTACCCTTCGAGTCTAAAGGATGATTGTGATATTGATTATATACTTCGCACTCATTTTTGCATGTGCATTACCTATCACTAGTATGCACCTAGATCTACCAACCTTATGGGGGTTACATAGGTGATTATTCCTTGTGGTGTATTGTATATTAATTGAACCTTCTAAGCCTAGGACAGTGAGGGTATGTAAAAGACTCGACTAGGTACTGGTTATCCGGACTAGCCGTTTACTCGTATTGTCATTTATATTGTTATTATTATTATTTTGATCATTGTGGTGGCTAGTTTATGATAGATTGGTTACTGATTCAGTATCAAGATTTGAGGTATGATTCTGGCTCTTCTATCTTATAATTTCATTATTATGTATGGTTAATTCATGATTAGACCTATGAGTTAGAAACCTTGAGGACACTAGAACTAGTTCCTGCTATGATTATGAGGTCTTCTAATGAGTTAGGCTATACTTTGAGTTGACCTTGTTTATGTATATACATATACATATATATATGTATATCTAGCTATATTTAGCTATGGTATTGTCGTATATCCCTTCCTTCCTTCATTATTTAGATTGCATATTCATTCCTTAGCCTTGTATATTGTTATATATCCTTCTTTCGCTCTTTATTCATATATTGGTCAATGATATACTATATAGTGTTAAAATTCCTCAGTATGGCTGGAGTAGGACAGTTCATCCTTGATACTTTCTTAGCCTTATTATAGTAGTTTCTTGGCTATCAGTAGAATAGTTGTCCTTACTATATACTAGCTTTATCATATGATTATTGGACATTTGGGTGTAGTTCCATTATCTTTGGAGTTCACTCGGCAGTTGCCTACTTGAGTACTATGTGTTTGGTACTCATACTACACTTCTACAGCCTATAGATCTTAGTACCAATTATCCCCAGTGTAGTTTTCATCGTGCGGAGCAGCCATGGTTCGAAGACATTGGGTGAGATCCTGAAGTTCTGAGTATTACCTTCCTCCCTCTTATGTACTAGACTAGTCTCTATGTTCTATTCGAAGATGAGTTGTAACAGTATAATTCCCTTGGTATTTTATTTTTGTACTTTTATTATATTAGAAGCTCTTGTACCGATACCATTAGGTTTTGGTACTATATTATATATTTAATCTTTTATTACATCTATTCTGCATACGTTCCTTTATCTCTTTGGGTAGCCCGTTACTAGCTGTTTCGAACTACGGGCTTGGCTTGCCTATTGGTGGGTTATAGTAGGTGATAACATCCAAGAAACACCTTCTTTTAGGTCATACAGTCATTGTCAAGATATAGTAACCCAACTCAGGTTGGGGTCAAATCCTACGGAAATAAGTGGAATTACAGTTATCAACAGTTGTAGTCTGCAGGAAGTACTAGAAAGTAAGCAGGGGATTTGTTTGTAGTAATCTCGATCAAGTAACAATATTAACTTTGGTTGAAATCAGTTATGGGTGAACACTAGGATTGTATCCTCCCTGGCATCTCAACTTCATAGGTTTATCGTGCATTGTTGAACCAACCTAATACCTTGCATGCAGAACCAATAAGTTATGTACCTCCTACAGTCTTTTGGATGAGTAGGAAGATTTTACCCTTTATTTATTGAGTCTCAGAGTGCCGCATTACAAACCATTACCCTGGTCCTAGTTAAATATCACCTTTTTGAGTATTAAGTTATTAGATGAAGGCTATTAATCATTCATATATACCATTGTGTTGCAACGGATCGACTATTAACTCCCCAAATTACTTTTGTCTTTATATTTTCCTAGTTACTACCCCTATATTAGAGCAAGTAGTAATATTTAGGTGGTATCCTAGCGTTTGCAACTGCTAAGACAACTATTATAATAAAGATAAAGCAATGGATGTCTTGGGTATTGGTTTCCTATCAACAATCGCACTTTTTCTACTTCGTAAATTTGTCATGGTTCCTACAACCCTAGCTATGGGTTTTAGCCGCTCATGATTGTGAAAAAATCAATAACATTTATGTTGGAAAGCAAAGATGAAATCACAATGATAAGATGAAAGAAAATCCACAACCATAAAATGAAGAATCAACCAAAGTCAATAAAATAGAATCCCAAGATCAAAGATGAATCTTGAAATCAAAAAATGTTTCTAAGTGTTAAAAGTGTCGACCCTTTTCTAAAAAGTGCATAAAGGGTATTTATAGTACAAGAGAAAACCCTAAAACCTATGCACGAATGGAATAGGAGAAAACAGGGTCAGCGGAAACTCGATTCCTGCACCTACAGTCTGGCAGCGCGTAAGTACTACCTGCAGCCCAGACATAGGGCCCAGGTAGCGGGTAGTAGGAGCAAAAATCCTGCAATGTTCAGCTCTCAAAATTTTGACTTTTTGGTGATTTCTTTGTGTACATGTTGTCCGTACATCCTACTTACAGCCACATGTTAACTTGGTAGGTGCCGAGAGTCAGTTTTTTCAGCTCTTCTTCGACTCTCGAATATGCATTAATCACGATCAAGCTGAAAAACATACCACTCTTTCATAATCGCTCCAAAAGTAACCAAAAACACCTTTTTCACCATTTTCATGAACTTATCATCCAAATCATAGTTTTCTGCAAAACATACCCAAAATGAATCATAGCTAACAAAAAGACCTCAGAAATTTACATATTTTCCTCATTTTAAGCGTCGAAAGTGCTATATTTCTATAGAACATCAGTAGGCGCCATCATGACTTGAGATATTGGGTCGTGACACTCTACCCCTATCACTTCTTATCATTTTGATCTTTTTATCAAACTAATTTTAAACTTCAATTTTATATTGCCTAAATGCGTCTATTGTTTCATCCTTATCATTTAACAAATAAAGATAATAATATCTAGTGCAATCATCAAGAAAAGTTATGAAATACCTTTTCCCACCACGAGATGGTGTTGACTCATATCGCAAATGTATGTGTGAATTAAGACTAAGATGGAATTCTTTTCAATGGACTTATACGGATGTTTAGCATACTTAGATTCCACACATGTTTGACACTTTGATTTATTGCACTCAAAGTTACGCAAAACTTTTAAATTAATCAGTTTTAGCAAGGTTTTGTAATTGACATATCCTAAATGTTCATGCCACAATTCATTTGACTTAAGTAAGTAAGAAGAAAGAGAAATTTTATTCATTTCAACATTCATTACATTGATCTTAAAAAGACCCTCGGTGGGGTAACCTTTACTTACATACACTTCTCCCTTACTAATTACAACTTTATTAGAAATAAATATATATAGTTGAATCCATTCTTAGTCAGAAGTGAAGTAGAAACTAAGTTCTTTCACAACTTAGGAACATGAAGGATATTGTTTAGTATCACCACCTTGCCTAATGTCAATCTTCAAGCAAATTTTGTTTGCCGAATCATATAATGCAAATAGATCTTTGTTGGCACACATGCGGTAGGTTGCACCTGAATTAATGCACCGCTCTCTAGGATTTCCAATAAGATTGCACTATTAAAGCATACACACACAGATCGTCCATGTCATCTTCGAATTCAGTCATGTTTGCTCGTTTTTTTTCTTTCCCTTCTTTGAAACCCGACAATATACAAACTTGTGGCCAACTTTGCCACAGTTAATGCAACTTTCTTTGAATATCTTCTTATGAATATTGCCTTGTTGTCCTAAAAATTTCTTTCTCTTCTTTGAATTATTAGGACCATCTTCCACAACGTTCACTTCATTTATTGCAGAATTTTCTTGTGACCTTTTTTCAGCTGTCTTCTTATCCTCTTCAATCCTTAACCTCACAATGAAGTCTTCAAAAGATATCTCCTTGCGCTAATGTTTTATGTAGTTTTAAAAGTCTTTCCACAAATGTGGTAACTTCTCATGATAGCAGTTACTTGAAAAGTCTCATTCACAATCAAACCTACATCAAAGGTTATGTGAGCATTAAGAAGAAACTTAATTTATTTAATAAAGGTATTAAATTATTTTATACCTTCAACTAGGAGATCATGGATTATGACTTGCAATTCTTGGACTTGGGTAACTACAGTTTTATTTTCTAACATTTTAAAGTCCAGAAATTTTGCAATAATTAATTTCTTCATTCTGACATCCTCTATTTTGTACTTCTTTTTGAAAGCATCCCAGAGTTCCTTTGAGGTCATCTTGTAAGTCACTCAATATGTAATTCTCACACAAGAAATCTGAGTGCTTCTAAGCTTCCTTTACCATAGAACTTTCTTTTTTCAACAACTCAGAGACACTTTCCGTAATAAATCTTTGTAGACTCAGTGTACTAAAAAAAAGAACATCTTCTGTTGTCATCTTTTAAAATCCAAACCAGAATTTTTTTTTAATTTTTTCGTCGGTGCCATGGAAGGAGAAGCATTCATGCGACTTGAAGTAGCAATATTAGTTGCTGCAACATTCGTCGTTCCATCACTAACATGATTATCTATAGTCATTTTTTATGTCATAATAAGACAAACAACTTTAGTATTTCAGAATACTAACAATACGGTTTTTTAATTTTAAACCATTTGTTTCTAATTTACGATGAAGTTTGTATGTCTTCTAATCACAAATTGAATGAACTTTAACTTCATGATGAAGTTTTTATATCTTCAAACCACTATTAAGTCAAACAGATTAGAAAGCCAAAAAATTTTATCAAATAATACAAATTATAATAAATTCCTTAAGATTGTTATTTTTTGGGTATAAAATTTATATTTACTACACAAGAACTTCAAACACAAGTTCAAACAGTTGAAGAACAATTAATATGAAGTTCAAACTATTTTATGAAAAAATAGTAAAACCAACTTTAAAAAAGTAATGAAAACAGAAAGAATCACAAAAAGAATCAAATCCACCGAATTCATGATGTGTCCTTAAGGAATTTATTCCCCTCAAGTACCCTAGGTTATGGAATATATCCTTTCGGGATAAAATGATTCAATTCAGCAAGCAACGGTACCTCAAATTTGCTAAACACTGAACTCACTCAGCGGTTTGTTAAACACACTAGAGTTTTTAAAGAAGAAAAAGAAGATGTTTTTCACTTCAAAATTTTGTGCCTTTACCAAAGAAAAGATGGTGCTACAGAAAGGAAGTAATAATTCACGAAAAAGTGCACTGTTCTCAAATGACACTTCACCTTCGAACCCATCTGCGCGCACAGGTGGCCTCCATGCAACCGCAGGTTGCATTTTGGCACAAATCCAGAATGTTCTGGCTTGACCTGGCCACCTATGCCCGTAGATAGCCACCTGTGTGGGCAGGTCGTTATTTCATTTTTAAACAGTGCTTCGAAGGGTCACATTCCTTCGAGGTACGTTGTGACATGCGTCCGCACATGCTACGTGTGTCCACAAATGGAAAAATATTTTCATATTAAAAACTTCACCAAGAATCATGTGTTGATCAATCATTATCTAAATTCAAAGTCGAGGAATCGATGACAACAACAACACAAGGCTTGTCTTGTTCTTGCCTCACTATCAACATGAAGAAATACTTCTCAGTATATGTATAAGAAAGTTTCTTTCCCCCATCAATGTGGGAGAACTTTACTTCCTTAAAGTGAAAACAAAAATTCTCTTTTCCCTTCAGTTGTTCCCTCCATTTATCATTCACATTTACATTTAGAGCCCAACATATATTAGTAAGGATATAAGAGTCAAATCATATTTTATACGTCAATGATAATGAATTAAATGTTATTTGGTAAGAGACTTTATCAATATAAATGGACCTCTCAAAGGTACAAATAGACATTAGTCTTGCTAGTTCGAACGTAAGGCCCTAAGTAAGCTTGGATTAGCCTGATAGAGTGAATGCGGTAATAAGTGTAACTTTTTTTCTGAAGCGTCTTAATCTGCAGTTGTCGAAGTGTAGCATTGAACTGTGGAGCATAGAATATTGCCTTTGTGCATAACTATTGTTGGCTTGAGAACTTACAATATACTTCATCCGTTTAAAAAAGAATGGCCTACTTTTCTTTTTAGTCCGTTTCAAACACAAAAAGAATGACCTCTTTTCATTTTTTTGGCAATACTTTGATTACAACTTTCCACATGACATGTTTAGGACCACAAGATTAAAGGGCATTTTGATACACTTGACACAACTTTAATTTAAGATCACAAGATTCAAAGGTCTTTTTTATTTTCTTAAACTTTGTGTCAAGTCAAAATAGATTATTCTTTTTTAAACGGAGGGAGCATTATTTTTGCAGCATAGTATCAATGCCCCAAGCATTTATTTTTCATAGTGGAAGCATCATTGCCACAAGCATTTAACTTTGAAATATTCTCAGAATTTGCAGTCGAATGATTAATGTTTTTTTTAGTGCCTTTCAAATTCTTTTGCTCGCTAATCATTAGAATCTTTGCACTCTTAGCTTGCACCCTACATTTCAGAGTGATCATAAATACACTTGCAATCGCACTATGCTTGTTTGAGCTATATAATCATATCCCCCTTAGTTTCGTTTTATATTATTTGACGACTCACTTAACACAATTTTTAAGTAAGACTTTTATTAAAGATGTATTTTATGAAATTAATTTTATCAATGATAAGTTGGAATTCTAAAACTGACTACTACTGTTTATGTAAATATTTAATATTAAAGGCAGAAAAGAAAAAATATATAATAAAATTCTACTTCTATTATTTTTTAAATTAGACAAGTAAAATAAAACATACTATATGATTTATGAAAGTGGGAGAATACTTTCTCTAGTTCATTTTATTTTTCATTTTGCATGCTCCTTAAAAAATATTAACTAAAAGGAGAAATTAGCTTTTGATCTCAATTTAATACTACTCTCTTTTTTATTAAGTTAATCTCTTTCCACATTTGTTAAGTAAGGTAAAGCATAGGCGATATTCGTGCTTAAAAATTAAATTACACAACCTGATAATTACAAAGTAATTTTTAAATAGACTCTAAAAAATATAATAACAAAAATCACGCAGAAAAAATTAATATACATACTTGCCATATCGGATTCAACCATGGGTTCGTATATTCAACACGAACCTATTAATTCAAAGGTTGAACATTTTTAAATGTCCCAAAAAACAAGTATATACTAAAAAATCACAAGTAAAATTCGAACTCCAAAGTGATTAAATTTTGAATCCGTCACTGCATAATGGAGCAGTGCTAGATAGAATCACTTATCCAAAGCATTGGATGCACGATGATGAACCACTTTGTTCCCAATTTTTCTCTTGTAAAACCAAACACATAGTAAATAATACCCAAAATTCAACACTCCAATAATCGCGAACACCCAATAGAAATTGTCGATTCGCCCCTGATTTATGTCACTAGGCAACCAACTAGTCGTCCTGCGAACAAGATCAATCAACGCAGTGCTCAAGTAAAACGAAATGGCGATGACTAGCCATGTCAGGGAAGTTGAAACACTCTTTAACAATGTCGGAAATTCTTGATAGTACAATGATACTTGTCCTGGAAAATGAAAAGCCTCTCCTATCCCAATTAAAACTAGATGTGGCACGAGCCACAAGACAGAAATTCTGGATCCGACTCTAGCTTGATTTAGTCTTTTAGACTCAACCAAAGCTGCCACTCCCAAGCCAATAAAGGTGAGCACATGTCCAACTCCAATCCGTTTGAAAGGCGTAACAGATTGGCTAGTCAATTTTTCCCAGGCGGGAAAGAGAAATCTGTCGAATATAAGTAGAAAAATTGCTGTGGTGACTAATATAATGACCGGGATTGAACCTGCTGGGATTTGAAAATGAGGTCCTAAGTGTCTGTCCATAGCTAATGCTTGAAGTACAGACAAGCTAATTAGGACTGCAATCGGAGTTGAAAGAAATATACTGGATGACCACAATGGCAGAGTTCTCATTAGGCTTTTAAAGTCTTCTACTTCACTTACTGTACAGAGTTTCCATGGTCTCGCGATTGAGTTATCCTGTTTAACGTCTCCTTCACATTTTAGCGCTGCGTGGTTCAAGAATCTGCATCACAAGTGTAGAGATCAATATATATTTTCATGGTGGACATACTATGTTATGACCTAAGTTGGGCAGACTCTTCACTTTCGATGCTGCACCCGTATCGGATTCTTCAAAAATACACTAGTTTTAGCGAATCCAACACGCACTCATTGATATTTTTGAAGAGTCCGAGCAACATAAGTTATGACTCCTTACTTGACTCCTTGAACCAAATTTTAATCAAACCAAATTTTATTAATTTGACAAGTTCAGGTTTAACTTAGGTCGTCCATTTGTCACCTCTGAAATGATAAATAAGAAAAAAGATCAGAGATAATGGTCAAAATACACTTGAACTAATATTTTTTCGCAAGTTTCACATCTCAACTATAAGTTGTTTCATTTTTCTATCTGAACTATCACCATCTATGTATTGAAGCGCAACTCTAGGTCCTCAACTATAAGTAGTTCTCTTTTCCTCCTAAACGATGGTTATAGTTCAGGTAGGAAAAAGGAACAATTGATAGTTGATGTGTAAATCTAGCAAAAAAACAATGGTTCAGATATGTTTTTGACCATTAACGCAAAAGATGAAAAAGATAGTGTGAATTTCAAGATTAACAAAGTGAACTCACCCAAAGCTTCTTGAAGGTGAATTTTGCATTGTTTCATCATCATTAGCATGTGGTCCATAATACCAATTCTCAGCTGAAATTGGAAGTTTCCTTTTCCTAATAGTTGCCACAATCACCCGAGCCAAACTTGTAAAAGGGCTACCTTCAAGTTTACCATAATGGTAAAATCTACTTCCAACCAAGAAAACAACTAAACCAATTAAATTAGCAGCCACACATACAAAATACCCAAATTTCCAGCTAACATTGTCTTCTATGTACACAATAACTGTTGCTCCAATTACTGTCCCAGTGTACATGGTAAAGAAGAACCAATTGAAGTACATGTTTTGGTACTTTGAGTCCAGAAATTGGTTCGCGCCAATTGTTGCTATGTTAGTTCTCATACCACCTAGCCCGATAGATGCCAACGCGACACCTCCATATAACACCGCAAATTGAAGTTTTGTGGGTGATGTACAAATGTCTGAACCATCGTTGCATATTTGTTGAGGCCTCAGTGTGTCAATTGTTGATGTCAAAGCTAATAAAATTATGCCCTGTAATTTTTAAAATTAGATGATCACATAGAATTTAAGTTAAGCCATTATAATTTATAAAATTATCATTTTCGTAAAATTAAAGTTGATTTCGCTCATACTCATTCAACTTTCAGTTTATTGTACCAAAACTGTGAAGCTATACTTTTGGTAGAAGAATAATTAAACTATGTCTATACATCATGGGAGAAAAACACAAATGCTGAAAATTGATTAATTCGATATCCTCGAAACACACAATTAGAGACTGGAACTTCATCAACTCCCCTTCCATAATATCCACGTGTCCACCGATGGGGAAAACAAGAATCTTTTTTAACGCTTACCTACTACCTAAAGTCCTTAAATTACAAAAATTACTTTTATGACTTTGATACAATAAATGTGTAAGTTACACGATCATTCACAAAAACTAAGCCCCCTCCCTACCCCCCACCCCCTACCACCTGGCCCCCCAAAAAAACAACTCTTAACATTTTCTATATCCCTCCCTACCCCCCTACGCGCTCTCAAAAAAACAACTCTGAATATTTTCTATATTGAAAAACTGATAAATCAATTAAGGATAGTCTGGTGCACAAAACATTGTACTTTAGTAGAATTTGAAAAAAAATGACATTCTAATAAGCGTAAATAGACAACTTATTCAGATGCAATCATTATCATGAGATTAAAAATATAAAAAAACAAAAGGTGGGGGGGGGGGAGGGGGGTTACCTACCAGTAGAGAGATTAAAGAAGAACTCCAGACAATGGAGAAACAACCAAAGAAGGAATCAGCAAGAATAGCAGCAACAACAGGAACGAAATTGACAGAGCCATTCATAACATTGGAAACTTGAGCAGCATCAATACTATTCATCCCAAACTCCTCTATTAAGTACACTGTCAGGTTATTCATCCATCCTGCTGCTGCTATATTCAACCCCGCCACCGTTGCTACAAATTATCCAAAAACATAATTAAGCAGATAATACTATGCTCTCTCTAACAACTTAAGCTTTTAAATAATCGACACGATTGATTACACAATTCAATTATCCTTCGTCTCAAATTATGTATCATTTTTTTACTTTATTACTACTACCTCTTAAGAAATATTATGATCTTTCTTCGTTACATGTATCGTTTACATTAATGTGTATACAATTATCTAATTCACCTTGCCAACGTATCAACTAAAATGAATAGAAAATCTAAATAAACACCTATTAATAGACTAAATTAACAATTTCAAGAAGTAATAACAAATAATTCGAAATAATTATTTTTGCAAAAAACTAACAAATAATTTGAGACAGCGAAAATATTTATATACCTATTGTAAAAGGGAAAGTAATCCAGCCTCCTGCTTTTCCATGTCCATCTGAGCTCCTCAATGTCTGTGATTCTCCATCCATATTAGTCATAATGTGAAATGTGAGTTCTAATAAATGTTCTGTTACACTTTATTTAAAGGAAAGCTAGAAAGGCTTGGTTTGTTTTGTCTTTTTCCTTTTTTCACTTTCCTTTCAAGCAATAAGCAAAAATGAGTTCATAAATAAAAAACACACCCAAAAAAAAATATCATAAAGCATACTTCCTTATTTCCTTTCAATATTTCGTTTACTTGATTTTTATTGACTTGTCACACTTTTTAAAAAAGAATTATTTAAAAATATATATTAAAGAGGTGTTTGAATTGACTTTTTTTATATAACTTATAAGCTAAAAATCATAAGTTGAGAATGCCCGTTAAAGTTTTGACTTTTAACTTATTTTTATACTTTTTCTGTCTAAAAGAAGATGCTTAATTGTATTTTTTATTTTTTTCAAACACCTTAAAAATAAAAAATAAAAAGAGCTTAAAAGTCAAAAAACTAAGCTATAATCCAAATATCTTCTAAATTCTATTATCTTTATTAATGATACTTTGAAATTTTAAATTCAAATATTATTAGTTTATGTAAGTTATTTAATAGTAAAAGTAATAAATATAATAATTTTTTCAATATTTATAAATAAATTGAGGAAACTATTTATAGTATAGAAATCGAATAGAATGAAGAGTGCGTAACGTAGAGGTAGATAAGCTGAGAGAAAATATCTTAACAAACCTGATTTTAAACATTTTTATTTGCCCAAGATAATCATGATTCTTGTTGCAGGTATTTGTTCCTTATTAAGTATTTGCTTTCTCTAACTTGGTCCACTGCTTTAAAATTTGGAAGACAGAATTAGTATTTTCATTAATCAAAGACAATATAATAGTATTAGTGTAATTGGTGTACTTTATTGACACACCTTAAATATCTGTGGCTGCACCATTATTGGGAGGGTGCTTGCGGTATAAGTACATTTATGTTATCAGTTAAAACTTGAGTTAATTCATATCATCATCGTTATAAAACCAACTCATCCATGTCATTACTTTTTAACAGTGATTTTCGAAAATAACTTTATCACGTGATCTTTTATTAGAGGTCCATGTCATTAATTAAAATAAGCAAAAAGACTCAAATATGCCATTAGACTATCAGAAATGGCTCATTTATGTCATCAGTTAAAAGTTTGACTCATTCATGTCATCACCGTTATAAAATCAACTCAGTCATGCCATTACTTTTTAATGATGGATTTTTAAAAATAGCTTTATCACGTGGTCTTTTATTAAAAGTCCACGTCATTAATTAAAAAAAATCAATATTAATTTCAAAATATCTAAAATTAGTTAGTAACAGGATTATTTATTCCAGCATTTATATCATAATGATGGGAGAAGTTATCCCATATACATAGCGGGATAATTGGAATAGCAGACTTCTTTTAAGCCGTTATTTGAAAATGATTTTTCAACAATGTATGCTCCACTAATTCATGATGTGAGAAGTTATTCCATATGCATGGCGGGATAATTGGGATAACAGACTTTTTTTAAGTCGTTATTTGGAAATGATTTTTTCAATAATGTATACTCCCCTAATTCGTGATGGGAGAATGGAGAAGTTCTATTAGTACGTCTCTTTCTTTTTCTTGTTTGCCTTAATCGTTCATTGATTTATTTTCTTACAACTTCGGAGTATATATTGGAGTCACTGGAATTAAAACTAATCAGTTACTGTAGGATAGAATTTTTGAGGTTTCTGTTAAGCATAACATTTATAATGATTTAGAATCAACTAGAAATAGCCAAAGGATATACATTAATCACTATTTTTCCTTATTAGAAAAATAGTTGTTGTTGTAGGAAAAAAAAATATTTTAATGGGTGTGGGTCAGGTTATGTTAAGTGAATCGGTTGTTTTTAATGGGTCTAACATATTTTGAAATTCATATTGATTTATTTTAATTAATGACGCGGACCTCTAATAAAAGGCCACATGACAAAACTGTTTTTGAAAATCCACCATTAAAAAGTAATGACATGGGTGAGTTGATTTTATAACGACGATGGCATGAATGGGCTGAATTTTTAACTGATGACATAAATGAGTCATTTATGATAGTTTAATGGCATATTTGAGCCTTTTTCCTTGTTTTAATTAATGACGTGGACCTTCAATAAAATGCAACGAGGCAAAGCTGTTTTTAAAAATCACCGTTAAAAATTAATGGCATGGATGAGACAATTTTATAACGGCGATGGCATGAATGAGTCAATTTTTTAACTGATGGCATAAATGAACCATTTCTAATAGTTCAATAGCATATTTGAGTCTTTTCCATTAAATTAATGATGTGTTTGTTGGGTTCAAGGTGTATGTGTGAATGAAAAATGGAGGAAAAAATAGCAGAGGAAATAGAGTCACTAAAATAGAAAATGTACTTTATTATGAAAAGCTTACTAAATTCTCCCACATTGGTGGGAGAAAGAAGATTTTATGTATTTATATTTAGAAACACATCTCCACATGGATAGTGAGGAAAGAATAAGATGGTACCTTGCGCCGTTGTTGTTGTCGCTCGCTCGGCTTCGGATTTGAAAAAATAATTGATGATCGATTGATGAGATCTATCTTTTTAGACGAATTTTATTTGAAACTTGTTTTACAAGTGAAAAATTAATCCAAAGAATCTAATAGAAATATTTTACTCCATGTGCGGGCGCATTTCGGACGCCATCACATACGCAACGCATCTCGAAGGGATGCGACCCTTCGAGGCAAAAGGCACATTATTTCATGCAATTAAGTGATCTGCGCGCGCATCTCGTGACCTGCGGGCACAGATGCAACACAGATGTAGCGCAGAAGCTACTGGAATTTGCATAGAGTCACCTGCGGCCACAGATCAGGCGCAGGTCCAGCATAGACTCGGCGCAGGTAACGTGATTGTACTGAAAAGTTTCCAGAACCAATGCTACCTTTCCAAAGGGGCACATTAAAGGCTATAAATACCTGATATATTCCTCGGGTATCAACATGATTTTTGACAGGAAAAACACTTTTTTTCTATACAAAAACTCAATGTGATCATTAGCCGTTGAGTGAGTTTGACGAATTCAATAATTTGAGGTACCGCTATTGTTGGATTGAAAGCTATTTTATCCTGGGAGGAAAATTTCATAGCCTCCGGTACAGTGAGGGAAATTATTCCTTAAGGACACTCCGTGAAGTCGGGGGGACTTGGCTTTAAATTTCTGTTTCATCTTATTTTTGAAACTATAACACACTTCTTGGATAGCTTATTTTTAATCTTGTGTTGAAGGTGTTGTGTAACTTCAAGGTGTTCTTATTTTATACTTGAACTTGTGTTGAAATTGTTGTGTACCTAAATACAGATTTGTGTACCTGAAAACATTGAAAACAACAACCTTAAGGAATAACAATGGAATCTGTATTGCTTGGTTTCTGGAGATTAAAGCTTTAAGTTTTCTACTCCGTTTGAACTTAACTAGTGATTTGAAGACATAAAATCTTCATCACAAGTTAAAGATCACTCGGTTGACAATTGAAAATCATAAAAACTTCATCATTAAACTAGAAATAAGAGGTGTTTAAAGTTGCTGCAACTTTATTAATAGTATTTTGATATACTAAATTTATTGTCTTGTTGTGACAGAAAAATTACTAATGATAGTCAAATGCATGATACTGCAACGATTGTGGCAGAAACTAGTATTGCCACAACGAGCCGTAATAATGCTCCGCAAGCAATGGCACCAGCAGAAAAACCCAGAAAATTCACGAGTATTGACTTCAAGAGGTGGCAGCTGAAAATATTTTTCTACCTGACAACTCTATCTTCAAAGGTTCAAATTTAAGGAAGCTCCAGAGGTTCCCGAGGGAACCTCTGACCAAGAGCGATTTGTTATTGTGGAGGCTTGAAAACACTCCAATTTCCTTTGCAGGAACTACATTTTGAGTGGTCTCCAAGATGACCTTTACAATGTGTATAGTGGAACAAAGATAGCAAAAGAGTTATGGGAAGCGTTAGAACGGAAGTACAAGACTGAGGATGCCGGAACGAAAAATTTCTTCGTTGCAAGATTCCTGGAATATAAAATGATAGACAACAAGTCTGTTGCTTCCCAAGTGCAGGAACTGCAAGTGATCATCCATGATTTTCTGACAGACGGTATGATTTTGACAAAAGTGAAGTTGAAAATCAGTTAGAGAAAAAGATCAAAACTATAAGAAGTGATAGGGGCGGAGAATATGAATCTCCCTTTGCCGAAATATGTGTTGAGAATGAAATTGTCCATCAAACTACGGCCCTGTATTCATCTCAATCTAATGGAAAATCAAACTTTGAAGGGAATGATGAATTCCTTACTTATAAGTTCAGGTTTACCGCAAAACTTATGGGGGGAGGCTATCCTTACAGCCAACCGAATACTCAATAGAGTTCACCATAGTAAGACACAATCAATTCCATGTGAAAAATGAAAAGGAAGGAAACCCAACTTGAAATATTTTAAAGTGTGGGGGTGTTTAGCGAAGGTCCAAGTACCTATGACAAAGAGGGTAAAGATAGGACCTAAGACGGTGGACTGCATGTTCATAGGATATGCTAAAACTAGTAAAGCATGTCAATTTTTGGTTCATAATTTTGAACATCTGGATATTAATGAAAATACGAAAATTGAATCAGATAATGTTGAATTCTTTGAAAATATTTATCCGTATAAAACTTGACATGAACAGTCTAGTGGGGAGTCTAAATGACTTCGAGATGAACCAGGTGAGAATATTGATACAAGAATAACAAGGAAAGGCACAAAACATATACCAAAACAGTCCATAAGTTCTA
Organism: Capsicum baccatum var. pendulum; assembly: GCA_030864225.1. Classification (NCBI taxonomy): domain Eukaryota; kingdom Viridiplantae; phylum Streptophyta; class Magnoliopsida; order Solanales; family Solanaceae; genus Capsicum; species Capsicum baccatum. The sequence goes on from CM061560.1 coordinate 34,998,400, forward strand.
GGAACCGAGGACTCATTTGATGACCACTCCCAGATTCAATAAATAAGAGCAAGAATAAAGAGATTACAAGGTGTTTAACACACCAAGGAAGCCAACAACCAAACTAAGTTACAAAACAAGAAGAACACAACAATATTGTAACAACAACTCGTGGTTTTCCTTGAAATGAGAACAAAGTAGTACAAATGATTACAAGAATAAAATGAACAAAGGATAAATAGTTAGACCTTGGTTGGTATAATCTTAAGAACCCAAGAACATGTGATACTCTTGGACCCTTAACACTACACACAACGGTTAACCTAACTCCTACGTTGACACAAGAGGGACTTTACCTCCTCTAAACACCAACATCCCAAGCCATGAATGCAACACTAGTGATTCCATACTAGTACCACCCTAGTTTTGGGTTGCCTCCTAAAGAGAAAAGAGGACTTGTCTTTCAAAGTGTTATACAACTTACAAATATCATCAAATTCTAAGACAAAATGACCTACAATGTTCTATTTATACTAGGTTACAACTAGAATACAAAATGATTAAAAGGCCCTTTAATGAAAAGCCTCAAAATGTCGCCCATGGAGTGTAGTGTAGGTTCGGTTTTGGTGTGTGATTTAGGCCCTCTTTTGCATTTTTCTTGCACACTCCAAGCCTCGGGTTCATACACTTTCACACGTCTATTCTCGTGGTCATACTTGTATCATCCTCCCCTCCTTGAAAAAGATTCGACCTCGAATCTATACCTTATAAAATCAAGAGAAGACAAATAAGCACACATCCTCATGACATGAGGGATTAGGGTTAGCAAAAAAATAACACATCAACATGCCATGTCGACGTGAAACAAACTTAAAGTATAGCCACGGGTCCTTTGTTTTAATCATGAAAAGATTAGTTTAAATGCTACAAAGGAGGTGGCTCGAGCAAGCATCAAGACAAAAGGAAAATAGGCCAAGAGTAATCCTTTCCCACCCTAAGATGGTACCAGGATCAAATAGGTGGATTAACCAAGGACTTAGGCCTCAGCCATTCTCACTTTCCCCTAAGGTGTTGTCTTCAAAATAAGGCATACCCTCTATATCCCTATGGAAAATATCATGAGCACAAAGAGGATAAAGAAAGGTGTCACACGATTCAACTCTAACTATGGTCTCCTTATGCGTGTAGTCACTAGTTTCAAGTCCAACAACACTAGTAGACTTAACATAGGAAACACATAAAGAAGAAGTAGATGGAATTTTTAAGAATGTAACACCTTATCTTTCAAGAGAGTAGTCCCTGCATAGACATAAACTATCATGGGCAGCAAAGGGATCACAAGAAAAATCATCTTTATCAATACAATCATAATTCGGGTTTCCTAAACAATCAAGCACGTCAAGGTCATTTCCACCCGATTGATCATTGTCCATAACCTCACTAGTTATTGGCAACTCATATACCAATATAGACCCACCTTGGTTTTCACAAGGGTCAACTAGTGTGTGAATAATCTCGTCACTTGGTAATGAAACCTTAGTCAAGTTATAAGTGCTAGCACTAGATGGACACAAATCATTCTCATAAGGAGAATCAATTTCGTCATCTAAAGGACCAAGTAGTTCTTTCGTACCTACAACAAGAGTTTGGTCCTCATGCGACCTAACAATACCGAGAGTATCACAAAAAGGAGACTCGAACACCTCTACCTAGGCAAAACCGCAACTATACCTACTTGGCTCTTACTAGCCAAAACACAACATTCTAAGTTCATAGGAGTATAGGGAATAGCGATTTTACCTCATAGCTCACATGAGCTACAGCGTTCCCCTTGAAGTCTGTCCGGGCATCCCACTTGCTCGCTTTGACCTACCATATGATCCAACCTTTTATTTGCCATAGCTAGGTCTCGGGACATAGTGTCAAGGTAAGCCAAAATGACATTGGTGGCATTGTTGTCCATTAGTTGAGAGGTTGAAGCCACGGATTCCATTGTAATTATACCTAAAAAAAAGAACAAGCCTATAAAGCAAAACACAAGTTAGTTCGAAACAATCTCACCACACTCTCACACATTTGATCGTCTTACACTTGGATTCACAAGTATTGCAAGTCGGCTTGTAGTTCGTGATGAGTCGAGGGGTGAGTCTACTCCTTGGTCGGAATGGATTCTTTATTTGAAGACTCAAGGAAAGTAATGTCCTAACTTGAACCAAGAAGTACTATGATTTTAAAAAAGAAAATATCACAAAAGAAACGTATACACGAACAATGAATTCAAAGGACTAATTGACAATCCAGTAAAAGTTTACTAGTTTGTTAATTAGTTCTAGGTTCTACTAATGAAACCAAGAATCAACAATTCAAGACTAGAAAATTCAAATTTGATCTTAATATTGATGGTGAATAGTAATTAGGGTGACGTGGCAACATGCAATTGGTCTTGATCCCACACAACTTTAGTCACAAATTTGAAATTTCAATCTTCACACAACTTGGAATGGATGACAATTGGTTTTGAAGGGAAAGTAAAAGTCTTGTAGTCTTTTTCAACTTTTCAAACTCAAAAAGGTTAGATTTGACTTTTCTAGTACCAGAAGACAAGGTCCCTTGATTTAAGAAAAAGTGGTTGTCAAGTCTAGGAAGTGATGTGTGCAAGTCTTCTCACAACAACTTTACAACTTTTGTCTTACAACTTTTTGGATCTATTTTACACTTTTTGTTGTCTTAAGTTGTAAGAATAGATGAAGAACAAGATGAAAAACACAACAACCTTCAAGAACACAACATAACAACACCAATTGTCAACAACAAGGTACAACATATGGCCATCTTCAAGTCACCACAATAATGGTTAATATTATAAGCTCAACTTTAGATCTAGACACTTTTAGTGTTGGTGATAAAGGATCTAACACTAGAAACACACTAAACAAGTAAAAGATTACTAGATCTAGTCATAAAACTCTTGGCCAAGTCAACACAACAATACTTTAAATTTCTGCCAAGGTCCAACACAACACAATGTCTCTAACTTTGGTAAGATCTTCCCAAGATTGGTTTTGTAAGAACAAAAACAAGCCTTGAGCTTTGATACCAAATGATACAAGAATAACAATGAAAGGCACAAAACATATACCAAGACAGTCCACAAGTTCTAAGAATCGAGGACCCCTTTGATGACCACTCTCGGATTCAAGAAATAAGAGCAAGAATGAAGAGATTACAAGGTGTTTAACACACCAAGACAGCCAACAACCAAACTAAGTTACAAAACAAGAAGAACACAACAATATTGTAACAAAAACTCATGGCTTCCCTAGAAACGAGAACAAAGTAGTACAAATGATTACAAGAATAAAATGAACAAAGGATAAATAGTTAGACCTTGGTTGGTATAATCTTAAGAACCTAAGAACATGTGATACTCTTGGACCCTTAACACTACACACAACGGTTAACCTAACTCCTACGTTGACACAGGAGGGACTTTACCTCCTCTAAACACCAGTATTTCAAGCCATGAATGCAACACTAGTGATTCCATACTAGTATCACCCTAGTTTCAGGTTGCCTCCTAAAGAGAAGAGAGGACTTGTCTTTCAAAGTGTTATACAACTTACAAATATCATCAAAGTCTAAGACAAAATGACCTACAATATTCTATTTATACTAGGTTACAACTAGAATACAAAATGACCAAAAGGCCCTTTAATGAAAAGCCTCAAAATATCGCCCCCAGAGTGTATTATAGGTTTTGTTTTGGTGTGTGTTTTAGGCTCTCTTTTACATTTTTCTTGCACACTCCAAACCTCGAGTTCATTACACTTTCACATGTCTATCCTCGTGGTCATACTTGTATCAAATATACATAATGATGAGAATTCAAGACGTAGTACACGTCAAAGAACGCCAACTTCGTTTGGATCGGATTTTGTAACATTTCTCTTAGAAAATGAGCCTTAAGCATTTAAAGAAGCGATGGTATCTTCAGATCTATCTTTTTGGAAAGAGGCAGTCAGTAGTGATATTGATTCAATCTTAAGCAACCATATGTGGGAATTGGTTGATCTTCCTCCAAGAAATAAACCTTTAGGTTCTAAATGATCTTAAAAAAAAAATAAAAGCGGATGGTACTATTGACAAATACAAAGCAAGACTTGTAGTAAAAGGCTTTAAATAAAAGAAAGTCTTTGATTACTTTGATACATACTCACCTATAATGAGAATAATGTCAATTCAAATATTAATTTCCTTGACGGTGGTATATGGTCTTGAAATCTATCAAATGGGTGTGAAAACAGCATTCCTAAATGGAGAATTAAAGGAAGAAATTTACATAAAATAGCTTGAGGGTTTTGTGGTTCTAGGAAAAGAAAATAAGGTGTGTAAACTTATTAAGTCACTGTATGGACTAAAACAAGCACCTAAATAATGGCATGCAAAGTTTGGCTAAACCATGTTGGCAAACGGGTTCAAGATAAATAAATATGATAAGTGTGTCTACATTAAAGACACTCCAAATTATCAATTCATTATTTGTTTATATGTGGATGATATGTTGATCATCAATAGAGATATTTCTGACATAAATGCAATGAAACGAATGCTCGAGAGCAAGTTCGATATAAAAGACCTTGGAGTTGCAGATGTGATCTTAGGAATAAAAATCCATAGAACTCCACAAGGATTGACATTGTCACAGTATCATTATATCGAAAAGGTACTTGACGAATTCAAGTATATGAAATTTGGTATTGCCAAGACTCCAATGGATGTGAGCTTCGCACTTCAAAAGAATGAAGGTGAAAGTGACTCACAATTGGAGTACGCAAGAATATTAGGATGTTTAATGTATATAATAAATTGTATACGACCAGACATAGCATGCGTTATTAGTAAGCTGAGTCGGTACACGAGTAATCCCAATGAAACTCATTGGATGACAATGAAAAAAGTTTTGGGGTATCTTAAATACACCCAAGACTATGCTTTGCATTATAATAAATATCATGCGGTACTTGAAGGCTATAGTGATGCAAATTGGATCACCAGATAGAACGAAGTAAAATCTATAAGTGGATATGTATTTACTATCAGTGGAGAAGCGGTCTCTTGAAAATCATCCAAACTGACATGTATTGCTCGCTCTACAATGGAATCTAAATTTATCACATTAGATAAAGATGGTGAAGAAGCAGAATGACTCTAGAATTTCTTGAAAGATATTCCTTATTGTCCCAAACCAGTGGCACCAGTATGTATACACTGTGATAGACAAGCAGCAATAGATAGGGCAGGGAGCATGATGTACAACGATAAATCTTGTCACATAAGATAGAGACATAATACCGTTAGAAAAATTCACTCTAATGGAATTATCACTGTTGACTATGTAAAGTCAAAGGATAATGTGTCAGATCCACTTACAAAAGGCCTGTCTAGAGAAGGAGTTGAAAGGACATTCAAGGAAATGGTTTTAAGGCCTAGGACAAGTCAGTATGACGGTAACTCTACCTAACAGACTAGAGATTCCAAGAGCTAGGTTCAAGGAGATCAAACAAAGTTGTGTCTGACAGGTTCAGCATTGTCAATATACCAACACATTCTCATGATGTAGACAATGTTTAGTAAACAAGGATAAGACTTAAGGTGAAAAGTCTTATAATTATTATCTAAATTTGGCAGATTTGACCAAATAGTTCAATCTATAGGATTGAACATTTAGAAATCACCTATGTGAGGGCAAAGTGGAAGCCGCTTCAAGGAGAATATTAGTAAAGGCCTATTCTCTAAGCTTTCATGAAATCGGGACGTCTTTATGACTGAAAAGAATAAAATCGTGAGAACCATAAACGATAAAATGCTGGTTGTGTGACATGTATTTTCTAGGTGTACATTAAATATCGATGGTTCAAATATATCAAATCTACCGATTGATCGAGTGGATCCGATGCATGTTCACTATGGAAAGTTCAAAGAGAAACTCACTTATCCAGATGTAATCAGTATTTGTTAAATGATCACATGCTTGTCCATAAATTCTTCAAAAGACAGTCATTTCCTATTCATGTGGGGGATTTTTGGGTTCAAAGAATATGTATGAATGAAAAATGGAGGAAAAAATAGAGTCATTAAAATGAAAAGTGTATTCTTTTATAGAAAGCTTACTAAATTCTCCCACGTTGGGGGGAGAGAGAAGTTTTTATGTGTTTATATTAAGAAACACATCTCCACATGGATAGTGAGGCAAGAATAAGGTGGTGTCTCGCGTCGTCGTCGATCGCTCGACTTCAGCTTCGGCTTCGGCTTCAGATTTGAAAATCGATCGATGAGATCTATCTTTTTAGATAAATTTTATTTGAAACTTGTTTTACAAGTGAAAAATTAATCCAAAGAATCTGATAGAAATATTTTACTCCATGCGGGCGCATTTCGGATGCCATCGCATAAGCAATGCATCTCGAAGGGATGCGACCCTTCGAGGCAAAAGGCACACTATTTCGCACAATTAAGTGATATGTGTGCGCATCTCTTGACCTGCGGGCACAGATGCAACACAGATGTTGCCCAGAAGCTACTGGAATCTGCATAGAGTCACCTGCGGTCGCAGATCAGGCACAGGTCCAGCACAGACTCGGCGCAAGTGACGTGACTGTGCTGAAAAAATGCCTTTTTCAGAACCAATGCTACCTTTTCAAAGGGGCACATTAAAGGTTATAAATACCTGATATATTCCTCAGGTATTAACATGATTTTTGACAACAAAGAAACTCTTCTTCTGTACAAAAAATTTGTGTGATCATTAGCCGTTGAGTGAGTTCGACGAATCCAATAATTTGAGGTACCACTATTGTTGGATTGAAAACCATTTTATTCTGGGAGAAAAAATCCATAACCTCGGGTACAATGAGGGGAATTTTTCCTTAAGGACGCTCTGTGAAGTTGGGGGACTTGACTTTAAATTTCCGTTTCATCTTATTTCTGAAACTATAACACACTTCTTGGATAGATTATTTTTAATCTTGTGTTGAAGGTGTTGTGTAACTTCATAGGTGTTCATGTTTTAGACTTGAACTTGTGTTGAAGTTGTTGTGTACCTAAATATAAATTTGTGTACCCGAAAATATTGAAAACAACAGTGTTCACTACGAAGAAAAATGCGTGTATTTTTTTTTTTGTATTTGATACATAAAAAGAAATATTATCCTAAAAATATTTGTATATAATTAATCTAGACAAATATTATAGAAGATAGAGGTATGGTGGATACGGAAGTGGGGATGATCATGAGGTGTGTCACAGGGTGGGGAGGACAAAAATATTGAATATCATTTGACATAATTTGTTTTCCCTACTTGCATATTACAAAGGTCATTTTTCTCATTTTTAAAGAAATGTATTTTCTTAAAAAACTATTTGTCAAAACTTTTGACCAATCTGAAAAAATTAAAGCATTTTTCACAGCATATTTTCATTCATACCGAACCCACTCTAAATCTAGCAAATCTCTCCTCTTATTAAAAGTGCTGATTCAATAACTGTTGAAGATCACAAGTTCGAAATATTTGAATCATTTTATAATAAGTTTTGGCTAGATAATTGACTCCTTATAGTGGTTCGTTCAATAACAATTATTTTTAAGAACCTTAAAAAAATAAAAATAAAAGTTTTGGCTCGATAAAATGTTTGAGATCACAACTTATTTGTTCTCCTATAAAAAATAAAAATAGTGGTTGAATGACTTCTTTAATTTATAAGTAGGTCTGTTCAAACTTCATATCCTACTTGTTTCAATAACAATTAGTATTTTTATGTTTAAAAGCCTTGTCTGTCAATATTTTCTGTTTAAATTAAAGAAACAGTGTCATGCAGTAGGTTGAAAAAAATCTAAATATTTTTGTGTAGTTTTTAAATATTTAAATTTTAATTTAAAAATATTAAATTAATCTAATTTAATTTAACTTTGAGAGGGAATCAAAATAATTCTTGAGAAGCTGTAAACTTAAAAGTAATGGACGGGTAGCAATTTTGGACACGATTCACGTGGCAATAGGATAATATAATATACATTACTATAAATGTATAATATAATATACATTACTATAAATATAAGTTGTCTATAAATGTATAATATAATATCTTAAGTAGGATAATATAATGTGCATTACCATAAATGGACTCAATAGAAGAAAGGGTGTACTCAACTAATAGAGGAAAAAGTAGAGCGGTCAAAACGAGTCGATTCAGCCTATTTGGGTTAGTTCATACGGACTTTAAGTTTAATGGGTCAGGTTGGATTGGCCCATCAAAATGATGAGCCAAAAAATATCAAGCCCACATCATTACTCTGTGGGCTGCGAACCTCACGGGTCAATCCACTTTTTTAAAAATAATACCTTATAATTTAATTTTAGAATGTTAATAAATATAAGTATTATCAAACAATATTACATAGTATTAACATTTGTTAATCAAGTCTCCAACACCCCCAAAAAATATTCCTAATAGTGAAATTAAATAACTTTTGACATGATATCCTTCGAACCAAATAAAAATACTAACAAGCAATCTAAATAGTTGCATGTATTTGACTTACGGGTCGACCCATAAGCTAGCGCAGCCCACATTACTCAAGCCCCACGGACCACGAACTTATCTGGGCCGGGCTAAAAAGTCTTGTTCTTAAATGGACTGCAAAAACTGAAGTCCAACTACATCAAATTACAGGTCGAGTCGGGATGCCCCAACGAGCTTAGCCCATATTGACGGCTCTAGGAAAAAGTTAGGTGGAACTAGAGGCGGAGCTAAAAATTTGAATATGGATTTTATTAAATTCGGTAATATTTATTAAAATAATGTTTTATGTTATGAAATTTGTTAAGTCTATACAAATATTAAATATAAATATTACTACTAATTATTATTACTTGAATTCGTTATTCTGACATTCATAAAGCTTAAATTTTAATTCCACCGCTAAGTAGCACAAGCCAAGAAACACGAGAAAATTGAAGGAAAGGTGTCTTTTAAGTCTTGAATGAAGGATTGGTGACATTGATCAACAGATAGGGTCAAACATCATTAGAAAACTTGATTAAGTTAATTGTGGACTTGATTAATATTTATAAAACTTTTTAATCTTTTTAAAAATACAAATCAACCCAACCCACATCCCTCTTCAATCCAAATCAACCACTCTCTCCTCTCTCTCGACAGTCTCTCTCAACTCTCTCCCAACCAACAGTTCTGCAAAATTTCTTCCTTCAACCACCGGCAACTTCTACCTCCGGCGATAAATAGTTGAGCTTCGAGTTCCCCTCTTCAATTCAAATCAACATGTCTCTGATCCCTCTCTCAACAGTTTCTCTTAACTCTCTCCCAACCAACTGTTCTGCAAATTTCTCATTTCAATCATCGGCGACTTCAACATCCGACTACAAATAGTTGGGCTTCGAGTTTCTTTTCGACTTCAACCTTCAATCGACGTGACAGTCTTGCTCTCCGGCCACAACAACTTTGAATTCTTCATCGTTCCTTTTCTTCTTTCACAGGTAAAAATTTATGGCCTTTTTAGTTTTGAAGAAAATGAGGAACTTGAGCTAACTTCTCTTATAGTATTGGTTAACAATTTCAATATTTGTTGCATTAATTTGAAATGTGGTCTGAATAAAATCCTAATTTCTGGTATTTCTTCTCTTCTCTTTTCGAAGTGAATTATGATATTTTGTTGTTTGTTGCATTTTTTTGAAGTTTGATTTTTATTGTTTGTGTTTATAAAAACAAAACGATAATTTGGGTTGATTTGTTCTGTTCTTGTTCTTGGTAAAATGGTGAAATTGTTGTTTTTTTGTTAAACAAAATCGTGCTACTGTTTTTTATTTCCTCCGACAGATTACCCATTTGGTGCAACATATTAACCATCTGATGCAACAGATTTATCATATGATGCAACAGATCAACCATCTATGCAACAAATTAATCATCTGATGCAATAGATTAACTATCTGATGCAACAGATTTACCATATGTTGCAACAGATTAAGCATCGGATAAAAAATCTAATGCAACTAATTAACCATCTGGTGCAACGGAAGAACCATTAAATTAATGATCTAATGCAACATATGAACCTCATGTTGGATAAAATCCTATCAACTCTTCCAACAGGAAATGTCCAAGACTTAATTTTTTCAACTGATTATTCATCTGCCGCGATAGGCGACCCTATGTTGGAAGAAATCTAAACAATATTGACCGTTGATAACTGTTCCAATAGATCACTCATGTGTTGCAACATATGTGTGACCTGTTGCACAGACCATTCATCTTTCTCAACAGATGAGTGATATATTTTGTATTGTCGCAACAGATTACTCAGCCGTTGCTACGGATTATTTAACTGTTCCAACAAATCACTTATATATTGCAACAGATGATGTCACAATAGATGTGTGATCTATTGCACAGACCATTCATCTTTCTCAACAGATAAGTGATATGCTTTGTATGTTCGCAACAGATTACTCAGCCATGGCTATAGGTTATTTAACTGTTCCAACAGATCACTCACATATTGCAATTGATGATGTTGTGACAGATGTGTGATCTGCTACACAGACCATTCATTTTTCTCAACAATGAGTGATTTGTTTTGTATTATCGCAATAGATTACTCATCTATTGCAACAGGTTATATAACTGTCCCAACGGATCACTCATATGTCGCAATAATATGTGATCTATTGTATAGACCATTCATCTGTCTTAAAAGATGAGTGATATGTTTTGTATTATTGCAACAAATTACTCATCCGCTGTAACCGTTTTGTTATATGACACAATAGATATACTATCTGGTGCAATATATCGGTGATCTGTTGCAACTATTATTTTACTGTTTTGCTTGTTTGATTTACTGTTATCTTTTTTTAATGATGCATTAATCAACTATAATATATTTTTTATGTTTCTGTTAATTTTAAATAATATGATTCTAAAAAAAATAGAAATCGAATCAAGTCCAAGTAATGGAACAAGTGAAGTAGCTAGGCTACATCCACCACTCTATGAGCTTGCTTTACAAGCGTTATCTCGATTGGGAGCAGAATATGATGAACACGGGGAGGAGGAATGTTTCAAAAGAGATGATGCAAATGTTAATAGCCCTTCCACCGAAGAGTTGGTCAAAGCCTTTAGCATTGATCGTTATCCTATGAGAATGAAGTACGATGGTGCCGCAGATTTAATGAGTGATTTCGTGGTTAAGTCATCCATGGAAAAATCTTTCGACGCCTTCAGAAAAATACTTTGAGAATAAAAATTAGATGCTTATTTTAGGGATAGATGCTTTGGAAAATATCTTGATTTGCCGGAGGACAACAATGCTCGTTTTCAAATAAAAATGGTATATGAACTTCTCAAGCATAGGTTTATGTATGAAAATAAAGATAAGATGGATAAGGTGTGGACAAATTACTGTGGCATGCCTATTTGTTTTAGTTGGAAGGAGTTTGCCATAGTTACTGGACTAAAATGTTATCCTCCTTCTCAAGTTATACCTATTCTAACCCAAAAAATCACCTCCCACACCCAAAAAAGGCAAAGGCAAGTCGTGTGATCGTGATGACCTGGTGTCCATTGTTGGTCCAAGCTTCAAAAACAAAAATTTGATAAAAGCGTTGAAAGGTAAAGGACTTTCAAAGAAGCACAAGCAGTCATTGTGCTTGGTTTGGTTTGTACATAATATTCTTTGGGCAAGAGACGTTAACAACAACATAAGACTCGGTTTAATAAAACTCTCCGAGGATCTTGAGGCATTTAACAACTATCCTTGGGGGTATGAAAGCTTCAAAATGACTGTCAAATATTTGTTGACACCGTTAGCGCCAAAGACAGTCAACTTATATGGCTTCCCATGGGCTTTTATGGTAAATGTTTCTTTCTTCTATAATGATATCATTCATTTTTTTCACTCAATAATGGTTTTAATTTATTGGTGTTATTTATAGGCTTGGCGTTTGAAGTCATTCCTTATTTGAGACAACAAGTGAACTACCAGGAAGGAGTTTCCTGTCCAAGAATCTTAAGATGGTTGTCGGCCAAAACTGATAAAAATGCAAAATTTCTTGATCTCATCAACCCCCAAAGGATGCAGTAAGTATAATTATAATTAATTTTTTCTTTGAATTAATGATTTTTTTAAATGATCTAATCATCATTCTAATATATGTAATGATTTTGTTAAATTGTGCATCCGTCGCTAGTTCCGACCAATCAAGAGTTGAAGATGTCATTTTTTCTTACTTTACGGTCTGTGCAAACTTTATCGGACCCTAAGGTCATCGACAGAATAAAAATAGAATTGTTTGAAGCAACAACCATTATAAGAAAAATAATTTTAGAGGGTGGGCTTGTTCTTGTTGATGGTCTTAGTGGTGATGGAGCTGTTGGTGGTGGTAGTGGTGTTTCTGTTGGTGCTGGTGATGCTCCTCTTACAGTATTTAAAGCAAACCATTATGAGTATGATCATACTGGTTATATAGATTTTTCCTCTCCCAGCGAATGTTCTACATGCAAATATCAAGACTGCAGGGCGAAACATGATGTAGTAATTAATGCTATTAATGTATTAACTGCTTCTGTAAAGAAATTGACATCTAAGAGGGGTCTCATTCCATCAAAGAGGATTTTATTTTTATCTGCTCCATTAGAGATTGGGGCTAAGAGGAGAAGGAGAGTGATTTTCAGGTCATTATCAAGCATCCAAAAAAGCAAAATTGCAACTCCCCTGTCTGTGTATTGCACTGAGCAACGTACAATGTCCAAAGGAGAGCAGCACGAGATGAAGAAGGTGAATATATATGTCTTCCAACTAACAAAACAAATCGACACATATCTATTTCAACAGATGACACATCTGCTGAAAATTATCAAACAGATATATACATCTGTTGCAATAGTTGACTAACTTGTTGTACCAAAAAAATTATCTGGTTCAACATATGTCTCATCTATTTTAGCAAATCAAATAGCTCTTCGTATCGCTTTTATTTGTACCAACAGAAGACCTATCTGCTGCAACAGATGATTCATATGTTGCAACAGATGGTTCAGTCGTTGGAAATTATCATACAGGGTCTTCCTGATGTAGAAATTTATCCCAACAGTTGATTTATTGTTGCAACAGAAATATAATCTATTTGGGATAATTTAAAATGGAATGAAGACCTGTTTGATTTTCTCGAAGAGATGAGTTATCTTTTTTTATTTTATTATATCTCTGCGATTAGCATTGACCAATTATGGCTTTCCAGGTGGATGTAGAAGAAGATACTGCTGAACAACATTGACAATATGCTACTCTTTTTATGGAAATATAGAGAAATCGTACGTAAGAGACAATAAAGATCCACGACGAGCAAAGCCAAATTCCATAGTACCGGATGAAGAACAATTTGTCCATACTGATTAGATCTTTATAGCTTGAGCCTGTCAAAGTAATCCTTGGTAGTATACTTAAATTGTTGTTGATGTATTTGTTGTGTACCCATAATAATTGTTTTACATTTCATTTATTCGTTGACTTATTTCAGCTAATTTATGAAGGCTTCAATTTATTTTATTTTGTCTATGAATTTTATTTATTCCTTAGATTTGAACTTATTAATTGAAAAGGAATACTAGATTCAAGTATTACAACAGATAATGTATATGTTGCAACAGACCACACATCCATTGGAAAAATCGAACAGATTTAGACATATGTTGCAACAGGTAGGTAATCAGTTGGAATTTATCAAACAGGTCTTCCCACTGCTGCAACAAATGGACTTGACAGAAATATCAAGATAATGAAACAGATGACCAACCTATTGCAACAGATAAACTATATATTAGAACAGGTAGAATAACTGTTACAACGCATGGAGAATCTGTTGCATTATAAAAATTCAACTTTCATTGGACATAAAAAATTGCCACTACGTATAAAAAGGTTAAAGTGAATTGATTTAAAATAAAAAAGGCGGAAACCATCGACGATGTTTAGTTCAAACACCTAAAATAAAATAGGCATCAAGTAGACAGTATTCATTTTAAACATGTAAAATAAAATAGGCATCAAATGTGTCAGTCTGGCACATTTTTCTGGCTTGCCGTCACTTGGCCCCCAATGGTCATTTATCCCCCCCTCCATTGTCTTGCCTTATATTTTCATCTTCCTCCTAAAATTTAACCCTAAATTCACAAATCTTCTTCTTCATCGCCATCTTCTTTTATCCATCCAAATTCTTCAAATTATTTCTTTCATTTTTTCCAACTGAGCTTGACAATGTCGAGCGCATCTTCCATTGTTTTTTGTGATAAAAATTTTTTATATTGTAAGTGCGGTCATGAAGCTCTGATAAAGACTTCTTGGACTCAACAAAATCTGAGTCGTAGGTTTTTTACTTGTAAGATTTCAAAGGTAATATTTTTTTTATTTAATTAGTTGATTAATTATTGACTTGTAATTATTTTGTAATGTGTTCTCTTTTTTTATATAGAAATTGGGTGGATGCGATTACTTTGATTGGTATAAAGAATGACACCCTTCAAAAGCAAATCATGTAATCTGGGTTTTGTTGAACAAAGTCAAGGCTTCTGAAGAGAAACAAAATTGAGCAAAAAGATGCTACATTATTGCCGTTATTGCTATTGGTTTAGTGTTGTTGGGCATATGGATATTCAAGCCTAATTGCTGAAATTTTCATGGTGGTATGTGTATTTGCTACTGGTTTGGTGTTGTCGATAACATGGATATTCAAGCGTAATTGTTGGAAAATATCAAAAAGATTTAGGCATATGTTGTAAAATTTAGGTCATCTATTGAAAATTATCAAACAGGTCTTTCCACTATTACAACAGATTAGACTTAGATTATTAGATTATTCATAGAAATAATATTGGCGTAATGCAACAGATGACCAACCTATTGCAACAGATAAACTATCTGCCAAAATAAATTAAATATATTTTACAACAGATTGACAATCTATTGCATTATAAAAAACTCAACTTTCATCAAAAAAAATTATTTTCACTATATGTACATGTAATAAAGTGAAGGGTGACTTGAAATTAAAATTGCTATTTCACAGGCTCTTCTATATACACAGGCTTCAAGCGTCCAGTTAGTACCCCATAAGCCCACACCTCCTACAGGTTTGCCACAGCGTGTCGCACAAAAAATTCGTTGGCTCGGCCATTTTTATGCCGGTCAGCAAACATTCGATGTGTGTAAGAGCGTGTGAGCCGCTCTCTTTAGCGGCATCATCTTTTTGAAGGATCATTCCCTTGTTTAGACCTTCAAAATCAAATGATTTCTCCATCAACACTTCCTTTGGCAAATGATTCTTCAGTTTACTCTCCCTCAACAAGATGAGCAACAGCACCATCAGTGGCTCCACGAGGAGAAAAAGATCAAAATCGTCGATGAGAGGTATGTTGGAGTCATAAACATTGATCTTTCCCTCCTCGAGTAGTATCTCAATAGCCCTATAATTCATACCGTTCACACTAATGATTATAAGAATCCTTTTTGACTCGGTCCAGCTCTTGCCGTGTGGATTTGGCCTCTTTCCTCTAACATATTTTATCATTTCTTCTTCATCCAAAATCAACGTAGGAACTAGGAAATCAAGACCCACGCCAAGGGATAACGCCTCACCATTGAGTTGATCGTACCTATCCTTGAGCTTCTTGCAGAAGTCAAGGTCCATTATCCTATCCGCAACGTCATAAGCTTCCCGGTACGTTAATTGTCTTTTCCTCATGAGGCAGAGAATTATGTCAACATTCTGTGATATAAGAAGTTAATTTTTAAATAGGTTAGTAATTGTAAAGATGCAACGGATGGTCCATCTGTTGCATAGGGTTATCTAAATCAATAATCCAACGCAACTTATGCAACAGATGGATAATAAGTTGCAACAGAACCACTACCAGTTGCACCAGTATACCCAGTTATTGCAATAGATGTGAAATATGTTGTGTCTCTTCTTCTTCATGGGATAGATTAGAAGAGCTAGGTTAGGAAAATTAAACTTGTCTTGTCCTCGTACGGCATACGCATATCAGTCATAGTCTGGAAGTCTTGGGGGGGGAAGGGAGGCCTGGGGTAATCTGGTGCGCTTGGCTTGGCATTCTTGGCTTGTCGCAGATCCCTATTCTCTTCTACACCAAGTTCCGCGTATATTTCCACCTTCTTGACTGGCCCCTAAACTTCAACAGCTTTTGGAGAAGGAGGAATTGCAATTTCTTTTGATTCCGACCAGAGAGTACGTCTCTAATTGCTCTTTTCTTTCTCCTAACCAACACTGTAGGAGTGTGTGGCTCTCTCACCTTCTTGGATGGTATGACACACCTCTTGATTTGAATTTCTCAATAGCTTTAGAGATAGCCTTTACTTTTTCAAAGAGTTTATTCTGTCTGTCCTTGCACTCTTCGTATTCGCAATGACAATACGAGGGTGAAGAGAGGTAAGAGGACCTGTGTAAGGGAGAAAAGGGGTGTTTTCAAACATATTTATTATTTCTTGAGAATTAACATGCTCATCATCATGAGTGGTAGCAGCATCAGCATGGCTGTCACCAACACTAATACTCCACCAGAAGAAGCACCCAGATTTGCCTTAGTAAAAAGTTGGTCATGAAGAGCCTCAATATTAGGCTGACGTTGTCTAACTGCTCTTCTTATGGTTGTTGCTCCAGCCAATTCCTTCTTTATTAGCTCTACCATTGGGTCTACTATAGTATCAACATAACCTAGAGTAATATAAGAAGTCATCACCGACTCCTCCTTAGTAGGCACGATCCATGGATGCACAACCTATAAAAAAGAAAAAAAAAGACAGATGCATTTAAATCATATAATATAATAATTTTCACAGTTGGGCTACATTTTTAAAAAAAAACATTTGTTGCATAGTTTGCAGTATATGTTTAAAATCCATTTGAGTCTAGTTTAGAGAAACAGAGCAACACATGAATAATATGATGCAAAATATCAATCATCTGTTGCAATAGTTGCACAAGACGGGTAATCTGTTATGCAACAAATAATTTGTATGTTGCAACAGATGAACAATATGTTATCAGATTACACATCTGTTGCATAATTTGTAGTAGATGGTTAATCTGTTAGGAGTTGTGTTCAGAGAACCAAAGCAACAGATGGGTAATCTAATTCAAGATATCAATCATACCCTGTCACAACAGATGTCCCATCTGGTGTATCAGATATAACATTTGTTGCACCAGATATAACATTTGTTCAATATTTTTCTTTGAGTAAAATTATTGTACTTGAAGAAGACGTACTGCATCATCTGAAGGGTTAAAGAGATCATCCTCCTTAATATTGGTGTTGCTCTTTACAGCCAACCACCTAAACATCCTTAGATGAGAAACCTCATTCAGGCAATCCATTAATTGCTTTCGGAGGGGAGGACTGGCTTCAAATGCCCAATCCTAAAAATGTAAACATGAAGCAAGCAAAAAAAAGTCATAATATTTATATTCAATATAAATTAATGGATGATTAAAATTAGTGATTAATTTTACCATGAAAGCCTAAGGAAATCCGTATAATGTGGTCGTCCCTGAGGATAGCTTTGTCAGTAAATATTTGACAGTTAAGTAGAAGCTGTCATATCCCCAGGGATAATTGTTGAATTTATCAAAATCCTCAGCATATGCCAACAAATCATCTTTTATGACCTTGTTGACATCTCTTGCCAATATAACCGAATGGGCAAATCAAACTAAGCATAATTTCTCCCTGTACTGCTCTGGTATGGTTTTATCCTCGAAATCTATCAACAAATCCGATGCTTTATAGCCACTTCGAGCAATGTTAAACAACCCATCTATTTTTTCTTGTATTTTCTTGCCTTGGATCTTTTGCGGGGTGGTTATCCTTCTGGACGATGGCATCTCAAGCCCGTCACTATGGCAAACTCATGCAAGCTAAAACAAACAGGCATGCCATAGTAGTTGATTCAGATTTCATCTATCTTCTTTTTGCCCCTCCTCCGGATCTTTATTATTCCCCACGTACTTGATCCTGTGCTTGAAAAGATCATATACCATCATCATAGGGAAACGGATACGGGCAGAGGGGTCTTCAAGTAGCTCAAGAAAGCGTCCAAAGAAGCTCTTCTTAAAAAGTCCACCTATGTTTTCGTTCTTCATAATTTTCATAAAATGTTCAAAAAATTTTCCCATTTGACATTTAAGTACAATTTGACCAGTTAGTTATTTTGCTTCTGGGTCATTTATCGGCATCGCAGCTTGAAACCTGTCAATACTAAAAGTTTTGACAGAATCATGTTGGGATGTCGATATTAATTCATGCCCCATTGGTGATCCATTATCATCATGTTGATGATCATCATCTTTCTCTTTCTCACTCTCCAATTCCTCTTTTTTCTCACTTTTATTTTCTTTATCACCATCTATAGACCCTTTTCCACCTTCCTTAATATTGTTTTCATATCTCTCCTCAGCTTCACTTTTTTCTGACTGATATTGTTCAAGAAGCTCCTCCGAATCCCTCTGTACTGTAGCCTTTTTTTTGGGTGGTCAGACGTTGATCCACTTTCACTTTCTTTTCTTTTGGGACACATGTTTTACCTACAAACAAAGAAAAACAAAAATTACATTACAATTGATGTATGCATAAATTTTAAAAAATACATTACAAACACCATGAATGTCGACACACCAACAGCCACCACCACAAACACCACCAACCAATGCAAACAAACAAACACCACGAATACCGACACCACCGATAGCCACCACAAACACCACCACCACCACCACCACCACTAGTGCCGCCATGACGACCACCACCACCACCACCACCACCAAATCCACAAACACCATCCAATAATATGACGACAGTCAACGGAACACTGCGACGGAAACTAGAAATTTCTCGAGTTCTTTCTATGATTTTACCATCAAAACTCAAAATTGTAAACCCATTCTCGAAGATAATACAACTAAAAATTTTATTTTTTATCATTAACTTAAAAGCCCTTATTTTTTAGAAAAAAATAACAAATATAAAGATCTTCTCAAACTCTGTTGCCTACGAAGATAAAGAAAATGGCTGATACAAGCAAGAATGAAGTCAAAAATAACACCTATGTGGTTGAAAATGAGAAGAAAAGCGATCTGTTGTGGAGGTTTGAGCAAATTTGTTGAGTAGTTATTGTTTGTATTGTATTGTTGAGTGGTAATGAGAGAGAAAGAGTGAGACCTCGAGATTTGAAATGATGAAATGTTTTGTATGGGTTGATTTGTATTTTGGAAAAGAATGACAAGTTTTGAAAATGTTAATTTGGTCCGAATTGATCTTAATTATTTTTTAAAATCATAAAATATATGCGTAATTTTTAACCCTCTAATCATGCAATATCCAAAAGGGCAATTCAATTGAGATTGTATAAAAATAATTAAAGTTGTAGTTGACCGAGTACTCTAGTTGACCCTATGAAAACTCACCCTTGGTCCTAGATTAATCAATTTAGGTACTATTAGTCTATCATATGAACTCAATTGAAATTATAAAAAATAAATGTTCAACATGTTGCATCAGATTTCTCATCTGTTATAAATTATCAATCAAAATAGGTAACAACAGATTACGAATCTGTTGTAAATTATCAAATAAATTAAGTCATCTGTTCCGACAGATTACCCATCTATTGTAAGTTATCAAATAGATATCATATGTCGCAACAGATTACCTATATGTTGTAAATTATCAAATAGGAACTGCTATCTGTTGTGGCTGACCCTATGAGAACTCACCCCTCGTCCTAGATTAATCGATAGTTGACCATATGAGAACTCACCCTTAGTCCCAAATTATTCAATTAAGGTATTAGTGCCATTTGTTGTGGCTGAACTATAAGAACTCACCCCTAGTCCTAGATTAATCGATAGTTGACCCTATGAGAATTCACCCCTAGTCCCAGATTATTCAATGAAGGTATTAGTACCCTGTCCTAGATTAATCAATTAAGGTATTGGTTGAACATATGAGGTAGTAAGAATTGGTTCGGCTGAGAGTTATTGATCGACAACTCTGGTCGGGAGGAATGCAGTACCATCTCATCATGCAATTGCCAAAAGACTCAATTGAAGTTGTAGTTGACCCTATGAAAACCCACCCCTAGTCCTAGATTATTCAATTAAGGTATTAGTACCCTAGTCCTAAATTAATCTATTAAGGTATTAGTCTAACATATGAGGTAGTAAGAATCGATTTAACTCAGAGTGATCGATCGACGACTTTGGTCGGGAGGAACGCAATACCGCTCATAGTAGATTATTCATCATGCAATTGCCAAAATACTCAATTGAAGTTGTAGTTGACCCTATGAGAACTCACATTCAATTAAGGTATTAGTATAACATATGAACTTAATTAAAATTATATATAAATAACTGTTCAACCTGTTGCAACAGATGTCATTTTTGTTGGATCAAATCAAACAGATTAGGTAATCTGTTGCAACTTATTATGCATCTGTTGTAAACTATCAAATAGATTATGTCATTTGTTACGACAGATCACGAATGTGTTGTAAACTATCAGACAAATTAAGTCATTTGTTACGACAGATTACCCATCTGTTGTAAATTATCAAATGGATTAAGTCATATGTCGCAATAGATTACCCATCTGTTGTAAATTATCAAATAGGCTGTCATCTATTGTAGTTGACATTATGAGAACTCACCCCTAGTCCTAGATTAATCAATTAAGGTATTTGTTGAACATATAAGGTAGTAAGAATCGGTTTGACTCAGAGTGATCGATCGACGACTCTGGTCAAGAGAAATGCAGTACCGTCTCATCATGTAATTGCCAAAAGACTCAATTGAAGTTGTAGTTGATCCTATGAGAACTCACCCCTAGTCCCAGATTATTCAATTAAGGTATTAGTACCATGTCCTATATTAATCAATTACGGTATTAGTTGAACATATGAGGTAGTAAGAATCGATTCGGCTCAGAGTTATCGACGACGACTCTGGTCGGGAGGAAGCAGAACCGTCTCATCATGCAATTGCCAAAAGACTCAATTAAAGTTGTAGTTGATCCTATGAGAACTCACCCCTAGTCCTAGATTATTCAATTAATGTATTAGTACCCTAGTCCTAGATTAATCAATTAAGGTATTAGTCTAACATATGAGGTAGTAAGAATTGGTTCGTCTCAGAGTAATCAATCGATGACTTTGGTCGAGAGAAACGCAATACCTTCTCATCATACAATTGCCAAAAGACTCAATTGAAGTTGTAGTTGACCCTATGAGAACTCACATTTAATCAAGGTATTAGTCTAACATATGAACTCAATTAAAATTATATATAAACAAATGTTCAACCTGTTGCAACAGGTGTCTTTTCTGTTGGATCAAATCAAACATATTAGGTAATTGATGTCGGGCGTATTTATACGTCTAAGCACTATAACTTTCCTATGTTTTAGCTAAGTTTTGAGGTTAAAATACATAAATCTTTAACTTTGTCTATTTTTAGTTAAGTGAGCTGACCTATGTGATTAGCATGCTTTTCAGGTACTAATGAGAAAGATTACGACACTTTGGGGACCTGTGGATAGCAAAGGAAACTTCACATAAAAGAAAAGCAGCTTTTGGACTGAATGTGATATATGGGAACTTTTTCCCGGACAAACTCAATATTTTTAAATAGTTGAGGATGCAGTAGCAATTTATTAGAGAAGGATGTTATTAAAAGCCTTATGGCTGAATTTTTAGGGATTGATTATTCTGTATTATTTCAAAAAAGAGAAAAAGTGGCTTAGCTTGAGGAGAAGGAGAGAGAAACGTTTTCTCTCTTATTTTTGCTATTCATCTTCTCCACCAAGATCGTTCTATGTTTTGGTATGATGAATATTTCTATTGTGATTTCCATTTTATTCATGAGTAGCTAAGTTTAGTTGTTAGGATTATGGAAACCTTGTAGTATACTCTCTATTGCTATGGGTTTTTGAATTTATGATGTGTTAATTCACTTATATCATTACTCTCTTCGTTATGATTGAATTCTTGTGGTTGCAAACATAGGGAATGTGCCATTATAGCAATAACTTGTTCGATAGAAAAGTTACTGTTTGAAAAAGAGAGTAGTGACAAGAAAATAGGGTTCCCAACCTCTATTTTACACGTTAATGCCTTAGCAGGATTAACTACTTGGAGAGTTTGTGTGATTGGTTGTACACTTTGGATTCGAGAGGACTAAGGTGAATAAATCCTTGATGGTTGAGAAACACTTGGATTTAGAATTAGAATACATCTCTCTATAAGTGCATGCATGTATAAATCCTTATTACTCATAGTTAATAGAGAAGTAAAAGCTACAAGGTGGACATAACCCTAACTTGTTATTCTCTGTGATCAAATATTACTACACATATTGCTTCATTGTTATATTGTAACTATCATTTCAAATTTAAACCAAAACCCCCCATTCAGAAACCTCTGACCAACAGTCCAGTAACAACTACAATACTTAGTAACACAGTATTTCCTGTGGGATTCGACACCCAACCTGGTTAGGTTCTATATTTGATAGCGACCGCTTACTCTCTCGTAAGAGATGTGTAATTTGGGCGTATCAAATTTTGATGCCGTTGCCGGGGAATACGGTTGTCGACTAAGTTGTGTTTGTTAGTCGACCTTTTGGTCAAAGATTTCCAAAATTTTACTTTTTGTTTGTTGTTTTTATTTTGATCAGGTTGAGTGTATTGCATGCCAAATATGCGGAGATCGGGCCACCCATTATTACCTATAAATCCTAAACCACATCTCATTGGTAGAATGGATGCGCAATGAGACCCTGAAAGAATAGCTTCTCAACAGGAGCAGGCTAGATTAGTTGCATTGTCAGCTACGCAAGTAAATTAACAGAATGTTGATACCCAGGTCGGGTACCAAATCTTGATGATGAGGACCTGGGTGATGATGAGTTATTAAATCCAAGGTATGTAAATGATGTGGCTGCACCAGTGAACAGGAATGTCAACAGAGATTGTCAAGCTAGGATGAGACCCGAACGCCAAGCTGTTCAAGTTACTTTTGAGGATGATGATGACGACTTGGATGGGGCTGGTGCCACAGGGGCTATTATCCATCCTCCCTTGGCACCTAGAGCCAAGTTCAATATTACTAGCACTATGATCCAGCTACTGCAACTCAAAGGGTTATTTGGTGGACTTGCAGGCGATGATCCAAATATTCATCTGATTAATTTTATCTCAACATACAAATCGTTTGACAATCCAGGGGTTAGATAGAATGTGATCCGACTGCGTTTATTTCCATTGTCTTTATCTGGAGAGGCAACTCTATGGTTAAACGGGCTAACTCCCGACTCTATTACCAATTGGAGGCAACCAAAAGATGCTTTCCAAGAAAGATTCTTTCTACTATCCAAGAGAGCACAATTGAGAGATGAGATAAGTAATTTCAGACAGCTTCCAACAGAAGCTCTCCACGAGACTTGGGAGAGGTTCAAGAAGAAGCTGATGCGGTGCCTAAATCATAAGATGACCAATGTCCACTTGATGGAGATATTATATAGGGCTTTGAATTCGGTGACTAAGCCAGTGGTAGATAATATTGCGGGTGGGTCATTCATGGACCTTACTTTTCTTAAGGCATCTGACATGTTAGATCGTATGACAAAGCAGAGTAGAACTTGGCATACCAAGAATTCTGAGGTAGCAAGCTCTACTGTATCTATTGGCATGACTACAGAACAGAGGAGAAGAGAAGAAGAGCGTGACTAGGATATGGCTCACATAAAAACACAGATGGACCTTCTCACTAAGCATTTATTATCAGAAAAAATAGAAAAGGTTAAAGTTGTAGCATCATAGGGAAGGGCTGACTCCGATCCTGAGAAAGAAGCCAATTACTTGAACAATCAGATAGGTTTCTGAGGTGGTGGCCAAGGAAACCAAGGTTGGAACCATCAAGGAGATTGGAAGAATAAAAGTGACAAGAGTGGACTGTATGTACCTCTTGGAGCCGTGATAATGTTACCACCAGTTCAGGTAAAATATCTATGGAGGACATGATGAAGAAAGTACTAAAGGGAGTTGAGGCAGCAAATTCTGGGGTGACTACAATAAAGAGTGACGTATTTTCCATAAGTCAACTTGTAAATTCGCACTCAGTTGCTATTAAACAATTGGAGCAGTAGATGAGCCAATTATCCACAATATTCAACCAAAGAAAGAATGGGACTCTACCAAGTGATATATTTCAGAATCCAAGGACTGATGGATCGTGTATGGCCATTACCACTAGGAGCGGTAAGATGTTATCTAGTCCAAGTTTGGGAGCTTCCTCTTATACTGATGAGGTTGAAATAGATTGGGAGATAGTTGATGAATCTCCAGTGGTGCCTGTGGAGTTGGGAGGTTTGAAAAAGAAGAGTGCAGAAGTTGAACAACCAACTAAGCCGAAGCATGTTAGTGATGTAGAGCAAGGCATAAAAAAGAAGGTAAAAGTTGCTCCAACTGAAATTCCAAGGCTGCCACCTCCATTTCCACAACGATTAAAGAAGAAATAAGATGATGGCAAGTTTAGCTAATTCATGGCTATGTTGAAGCAGTTGACAGTGAATTTGCCCTTAGTTGAAGCACTGGAACAGATGCCCGGGTATGCTAAGTTTATGAAAGACCTGTTGACAAAGAAAAGGATTGTGAGCTATGAAACGGTAGACAATCTTCATCATTGTAGTGCTATTTCTACAAGATCTATTGTCCAGAAGAAAGCTGATTTGGGAGAATTTATTGTTCTATGTACGATTGGATTGCTAAAGTTTGAAAAGGCCCTTTGTGATCTTAGGGCAAGTATCAATCTTATCCCATTGGCGGTTTTCAAGAAATTGGGTTTGGGAGATCCTACGCCCACTAATATGCAGCTTCTAATGGCGGATAGATCAGTAAAAAGGTCGATTGGGATTCTACATGATGTACTTGTAAAAGTTGCTGATTTTATATTTCCTGCCAATTTTGTAATTCTTGATTGCGAAGTGGACTTTGAAGTACCCGTAATTTTAGGTAGGCCATTCTTAGGAACTAGAAGGGTGTTAGTTGACATGGAGCTGAATGGGCTGAAATTTAGGCTCAATGAGAAAGAAGTTAGCTTTGAAGTATGTCAGTCTATGAAACAACAAAAGGAGATGAGTGTCTTCTCGATTGTTGATGTATTCTATGAAGATAAGCGAAATGTACCAGTTAAGGATATGTCTTTTGTAAAGACCATAGCTGGTTTGGTTGAACTTGCAAGCAAGGATGTGAGTGACTTCAAAGTGGTTAGACTAAGAATAAAGCATTGTCTTGATCCAACAAATGAGGTACAAATGGTATCATCGATGTATCTTGATGAAGTCTGAGTAGTCAAGATAATTGAGTCGTGCTGCGACATTAAATCAGGTGCTACATGGGAGGCAACCCATGATTTTATTTTCACTTTATCATGTTAAACAAAAATGCGAAAAGAAGAGTCGAGCCACGAACAAAACTACCGCACTTGATGGGAGGCAATCCATCTTTCTAATCATTTTTGTTGTTTTTGATGAAGTGTAGGTGCATGAAGTACTAAGGAGGAGATTAGTACCAATTTTGATTTAGAAGTGAGCCATGTCAATGGTGGTAAGTTTAGGAGTGATGGGAACATTACAGGTAAGTTGGATTGGTCAAATGTGTAAGGCTCAAGTATGATTCGCATTAGAGTCGTGCCTCGAATTATGTTAATTCGACCCAAAAAGTTTCGCGGTGTGACTTTATTTTGTGACGTTCAATGAGGTCTGTGGTGGTAGCGTAGGGATAGGTTAGGCACTGCCTATGTCAAGAGTGTGCCGCATTTCCAATCACCTATGCTCACTGCCTCACTTAGGCGATAGTTTAGGCGCCGCCTATGTCAAGACAGGCGATAGGTTAGGCGTCGTTTGTACCATTGCCTATGCTCACTTCTTCACTTAGGCGATAGGTTAGGCGCCGCCTATGTCAACTTAGGTGATAGGTTACGCGTCGCATATGTCAACTTAGGCGATAGGTTAGGCGCCACCTATGTCAACTTAGGCGATAGGTTAGGCTCCGCCTATGTCAACATAGGCTATAGCTTAGGCGCCGCCTATGTCATTGTCTATGCCCACTGGCTAGTTAATTTGCTACTTGTTTTGTAAGAAAAATAGTACCAAATAACTTTGTTATTTTCTCCAATGATGATCTCCACGCAGGTGGCATGACTCCTAATGTGGATGAGAAGTACTACTAGCCAGGTTCTTTATCTTGTTATTTGCACTGGGGACAGTGCTGAGCATAAGTGTGGTGTGGCTAGTTACTTTTCTACTTGTTTTGTAAGAAAATAGGACCTTCTCCTTAGTATACTTCTTGATAGGATTAGTTATTTTGTTTATTTCATTTTGTTAGTTATTTAGTCATAATTAAGTGCTTTTCTCGATGATAGATGGATGACAACCGTCTTAAGAGAAAATTAATCATTTAATTGCATGTAACTATTCTTGTGGGTCACATAACATTATAACATAAGTATGTGATGGATCATTATGTTTGAAACACCTAGGCTCTAGTTGTGACTCTTGTTGTGATTATTGGTTTTAGTTTAATTCATGTAATTGTTTGGTCGAGAATCTATAATGCTCCTAATTGAGTTGACCATGTGCCATGAGTGTGTAAGACTATTGTATATTCCTTATTGCAACTGATGCTAGAACTTGCCTGGTATGTGTGCAAAGCGAAATAAAGATTGTGAGTTTAGGAGATGATTTAGGCATTTCTTTGATCGCCATTGTTCATACCTTCTTTTGACCTACCTTTGTACATTATCTTAGCTAGCCCCGTTGAGACTTTTGAATTTATGGAAACCTTGTAGTATACTCTCTATTGCTATGAGTTTTTTAACTTATGATGTGTTAATTCACTTATATCATTACTCTCTTCGTTATGATTGAATTCTCGTGGTTGCAAACATAGGGAATGTGCCAGTAATCTGCTATAACTTATTACGCATCTGTTGTAAACTATCAAACAAATTACGTCATTTATTGCGACAGATCACGAATCTATTGTAAACTATCAAACAAATTAAGTCATTTGTTACACTTAAATGTTTTAAGATCTTTTTTTTAAGCAATTTAGGTATTTCCTGTCCGAGATAAAAAAAGTTAAAATAATAAGGCGGTAAAAAATATTACTCGGTACTACTTGGATAACTCAAAAATCTCTTGAGTGAGTAGTCTTATCTGGTCTTTTCAATGTCACCGTCTCGTCGTGCGCCTCAAAAGTTATTAATGAATATTTAAAAACCCCCATATCTAGAACTCTCTCTCCTTCAGCCATAAAGTAGTTTAGACTCAACTCATCACTCTTCTTTATTCTCTATTCTCAATTATCTTTGTTTACTTTTTTTCTCTCTTTTCTCTCTTCTTTCGAATGAGGATTCTTTAGAATCTCAACCAATCAATATCTTTTCTCGCCTGAATTGGATTTTCTGATCCATTTGCTTTTTTGACATTACAGGTACGGTTCACTGTTGCTCTTTTCATCTCGTTTTCTTCTTTGTATATCATTTAAATTAGATATTTACATCTGTTGCTATTAATGATTTACCCATTACCAGATTCCTATTTATTGAGAAAATTAAAGGAAAGGTGACTTTTAAGTCTTGAATGAACGAACCGTTGTTTTTATTAAAATATGCGAAAAAAGTCATTTGTTGGGAGAACTTAAAAAACCTTGTTGGCAGTATAGTTTTTTGTTATGTCTTTTGTTTGGTACTTTGGTGGTGGTGGTGGTGGAGGGGGTGGTTATGTTAGAACATATGATGTTTATGTTATGGATAGTGTTGGAACATATGGTGTTGTTTTTTTGTTGTTGATGCTGTTGGTGGTGGTGTTGCAACAGTTTCCTCAACAGTTGCAACTGATGAATCAGTTGTTGAAACAAACGGAGCAACTTTTTGAAGAAATCAAACTAGTAGCAAAGCTGGTTTGATTTATTCCAACAGATTACCCATCTGTTGCAACATGTCATCCATCCTTTGCAATGATGCCTCATCGGTTGAACAGATGGGTAATATGTTGCATAATATTGGTCATCTATTATTTCACTCAATTTTTTGTTATCCTTTTGTAATGTTCTTTTTGTTTTCTTTTTGTTCTTCTCTTGTTTGATCTCAAATGTATTTCTCTTATTTGCAGACAAAAGGAAGTGAAATTGGATCCACTTTTGCCCGGCCAGCATTAGAGGCTAGAGTAAAGATAGGTTTGGAGGAATAAGCTGCTTGCAGATGGAACCACTTCATATGTGGGAGCTATGTATTACTAATCAACCTATCATGAAAACACATATCCAGTTCAATGATTTTGTGAATGTTTGTTCTTTAGCTATTAGTCATTAATCCTTTAAATAAGATATAGCATTTTACAGTTAAGATTGTTAGGTTTGAACCGGTAAGGCTGAGGGACCAAGACGGTGGTGTCGATACCCCGTTATAATTTAATGGGGGATTATGCTCATGTTTTTGTGTCAAGTTTGGGGAAGGTTTCAAGTTCTTGGCGGCAGTGTAAATATCCAATAGTGATTGGACCGGTTTTAATGGCACAATGGACTTGTTGAAAGGCCTCCGAAGCCTCGTACTATAACAGACAACGATGGATCTAATAGAAATTTCCCTGGTCCAAATTTATATGGATGGGTTATTGGAGGAGACGATTATACAGCAGAAGGTGTTTGGGAGAAAACCTATGCGGGAAGAGGAAGGTTGAGAAGGCCATATATCATCTTAGTCCTTGTTTAAGAGGATTCACAGGGTGGGAAGGAAAGTGTAGCAAAATTAGCTTATGAAAATGACATGAAAAATGAAAAAAATGGATGAGCTGCAAATGTGAAAGTGTATCCAAAAATTAAAATTCATCAGTCGTTGAAGAAAAAAGAAGAATGGTCAAGAGGAATTGAGTTGGTCACTTTGCTAGAGACTGCAACTAGCGAGCTCGGCCTCAACGAAGACCCATAAAATACAGGACCAGAACTCTAAGAAAGCAGCTTCACGAGCATGGAAGGTGGTAAAATTGTCGGTCTGAATTCACATGTAGGTTTCAAATTTTGACCGGCAATCTTACCACCTTCCGTGCTCGCGAAGCTTTTTCCTTAGAGTTCTGGTCCTGCATTTTGTGAGAGTCTTCATTGAGGCCGCGCTCACTAGTTGAATTCTTGAGCAAAGTGTCCAGCTCCAGTCCTATTGACCATTCTTCTTTTTTTTCATCGACTGCCAGATTTTTATATTTTGATACACTTCCATATTTGAAGCTCATCCAGTTTTTTGATTTCTTATGTCAATTTCATTGGCCAATTTCGCTACACTTTCCTTCCTACACTGTGTTTCCTCTTAAACAAGGTCTGAGATGATATATGGCCTTCTCCACCTCCCCCTTCTTGCACAGGTATTCTTCCAAGCACCTTCTGCTATAAAAAAGTCACCTCCAGCAATCCATCCATATAAATTTAGAACAGGGGATTTCTATTGGTCCATCATTTTTTGCTACATTGCGAGGCTTCGGAGGCCATTCAAGAAGTCCATTGCGCCATTAAAACCGGTCCAATCACTATTGGATATTTACACTACCGCCAAAAACTTGAACCCTTCCCCAAACTTGACACAAAACATGAGCATAATCCGTCATTAAATTGTAACGGGGTATCAACACCATCGTCTTGGAACCCTTCAGTCTTATCAGTTCGCACTTATCAAACTAAAATATACAATGCAGGATCTTGTTTGAAGGATCAGTGTCTAATCGGCAAAAAACTGCATTCACAAAATCATTGCACTTTATGTGTGCCTGTCACAGTAGCCTGATCAATAATATACATAACTCGCACGCATAAAAATAGGATCCATTACACGCACCTATTCTTCCTACCCTATCAGGACATGGCAGACAGTGTTGTTTATTCATCTGCACGCATGTGATGACTATTAAAATAGAGGTGTGAAGAGTCATGACTTTTTATCTTAACATATTCAAAACAGCTGATGAATCAAAATCTTTATCTGTTGCAACTGACGAATCAGCTGTTAGAAGAAATCAAAACATCTCCTCCAACATATGGTCCATCTGTCACAACAGATAATCCATATGTTGCAACAGATGGTAAATCTGTTGCGACAGACCAGACTATTTTTTTATTCATCTGCACGCATGTGATTACTTCTTGCTAAAAACGTTTGTTTCAATTTAGTTGTCCTATTTATAAAATCAAGAGAATTTTATTATATTCTTTCAAGATTACCCCTATTATTAAATGACTACGTAAAGTATATTATTCACATTTATACTTTCAAATCATAATTAATAAGGCCAATTTGGTAAAATAATCACCTAATTTATATTTTTATTAATTGGTGTAACAAGCCCATAGGGCCCAACTAATACAAAACGGAGGGACTATTAAAAAGAGGTTAAGAGTCGTGACTTTTAATCTAACAAATTCAAAACAGCTAATGAACCGAATACTCCATCTGTTGAAACTGATGAATCAGCTCTTAGAAGATATCAAAACATCTCCTCCAACATATTATCCATCTATCGCAACAGATAATACATAAGTTGCATCAGATGTCTTATCTGTTGCATATACAAACCATCTATTGCAACAGATGGTAAATCGGTTTTGACAGACCATCTGTTGCATAGTCAATCCATTTGTTGCAATAGATGTTAAATCTGTTGCGACAGATGGACGATCTGTTGCAACAGCTCGATAATAATAGCTTTTATCGAGTCTCAAACTGCTATGAAAAAGTGAGAAGTAGTTAATGTAAAAGAAAAAGTTGCGACTTTTCACAGAAAATAAAATGCCACTAGTTTGAATGTAATTAATACAATAGAGCTGAACAGTCCTGCCTTTTGGCCAGACAAGTCCACATTCAATTCTCTATAAATAGGTCCCTCCTTAATCTTCATTCAACTCTATTTATTTCTTACATTTTTTATTTTCGTGTGATATCTTCAACCACTTCTCTTCAAAGAGTATATTCCTTTATCGTTGAGATAAGTTTTTTTCTAGTGTAAATTTACTAGTTGGTCGTATACGTTGTATTACATTTTAGACTTTTTTCTTTACATTTGCTAATTCATGTGTGTTCTAGATATGGCTGATCCTTTTTTGGATATTTTTATTCTATGCGACACAGTGCGGGAACTTTAGAGGTAGGTTAATGACCTACAAAGCGAGTTGGTCGTTGTGAGAGCGACGATGTTCAGAGAGATGCAGAGGCTGATGAGAGCTCTAATGCTGCGAGTTGATTGGCCGGCTGTCATTAATGATGATGATGATGATAATAATAATAATTAAAATATATTTTTTCTTTTAGCGTATGTATTTTAATTTTTCTATATCGGATCTATACCTAATGTATTTTATTTTTCGTTTAATGAAAAATTTACTTCTAGTCAGACTTTGGAATTTTAATTCTTATTCAATTTTCATTCTGTCTATTTCTTCTAATCTAATACATGTTAACATATCGATGGTTGGAGGCAATGTAGAATCCAGTAGCACTAGGAATTTTGGCTTTTGAGTTCTTTCAACAGATGGACCATGTATTGGAACAGATTGGTCATCTGTTGGGTTTTAATCAACAGATTATCTATCTGTTTCGACAAATTTGTCATGTGTTGGAGGAAAACATTCCAGTTGTTTGTGCAACTATTGAGAATAATTGTAGTTTGTTGTATTATTTAGTTTATGTTTTGCCTCTTTTTGTTGATGCACAAGTTATTTAAAAAAAAGATATTTTATATATAATAAATGATAACATTAGGTTCACAACAATGAGTTAAATATATAAAAGTTCACAACAAACAAACAAACAACAACACAAGTTTCTGCAATTACAACGATCATGGTGGATTACGATTTGGGCATGTAGTTCTTTTGTGGCCAGCGCACTTACATATGGAGCACTTGTTTCTTTTTTATGAAAATGATTCTCCAACTCCACGCCTCCTCTTATATGTCTTTCTTTTCAATTTGATAGTGCTCAGATTAATATATGGAGGAGGTATTAATCTTCCCATAAGCTCGACTGGAACAACCCAAGATTCTTCGGGAGGCACCGGAGTAATATGCCCACTATATGCCATTTCATATTTTTTCACCGAATAATATTGAGAAGAGTGCTCGTAAACTTCAGGTCCATATTTATGACCGTATTGAGCTCGAAGCACTGCCATAGCATGTGGACAAGGTATTTTGTCCAAGTTAAAAACTCTACATGTACAAGATCTTGTTTGAAGATCGACCGTGGAAGCATCATCATGACTGGTGATACGGAATATGTAATCTGCTATTTTATGAGAGAATAACATGTTCCCCAAACTGATGTTCGTTGATATTTTCTTTTCGATTTTGAGAACAAATCGGGTTCTTTTTTCTGGGCACTTGAACTGCACAGGCCTTTCCTTAAAAAAATTGCTATACTTCTCGCTTATTTTTTTAAACATAGCCTTGATGGGAAATTCTCTTTCATCGCCAAACAATGAATTCACTGATTCAGCTATGTTTGATGTCATAATATTGTGCCTATAGAAAAGAATCACTTAGTACGATATCATACTAAACTTGTAAATCAAACAAGACATTAAATTCATAAGAATGTACCTATTTGCTGGACAGAATGCCCGGCTCCATCTCTCGAAATCGACACGTGCGAGAAATTCTACTACCTTGGTATTCGCATCCGCTATTTGATTGAAATGGTCTAAAAACTCCTCTCTACTATATGCTTTAGCTGCTCTATGAAAAAGGGTGACGCCTCTTTTGTTGTGATAGTTGTTTCGAATGTTCTCTCCAAGATGCCTAATGCAACAACCAAAGTAACTTGAAGCGAAGAAAAGTGAACCCATCTTTGGAATACTTGGATGCCTATTCGATACAAAATACGAATCTTCGGTATCTTTGACACAGCTTCACAGTTGTTCAAAAAAAATCCATAAAAGGCATCACATTCCTTGTCTGCTACACAAAAAGCGACAAGAAAGATATGATTCTCCGCATTCTGTGCCACCGCCGCTAGCAGAACTCCATTATACATGCTCCTCAAGAAGGTACCGTCAATGGCCATGCCTTTTCTCAAATATCAAAAACCTTGAATCCAAGCACCGTAGGATACAAAAAAGTACTTGAACCTTCCGTTTTCATCCAGATGCAATGCCTTCTTACTTTCGGGATTTGTGGACTCAATCATGTAATGGTAAGCATCCAGGACTTCATACCCATTCTCGAGTGTCCCCCTAACCAGGTCCTTGGCAATCCCCATGGCTGTATATACCTTCCAATAATTGACTAGGACACCCAAATCCGTAAGTAGTTGATTGTCCACAAACCTTGTTAAAGGGCCTTTGCCATCGGGGAAACTACTCCTAAAATATTCACCAAGGACCTTTGTCGTGGCATGAGGATTTTGGCCCGAGATGTGCTTCGAACCACATGTGTGATGTTTTTCATGTTTATGAATGATAAATCTATCAGAAATTGCGTACTTCACCACTCTCAACCACCACTTGCAGTTCAAATTAGCACATTTGAAGCAAAAGACACTGCTCGAATTAATCACCTTCTTTATTCTGAAATCTTTTCTCAAGCAAGAAATAAACAAAGTGTTAGATAGTTCATTCTTGTCCTTGAATGACATTCCAATAAAAAAGTCAGTACCGTCGTCTTGAAGATTTCCAGACTGTGTCGATTGAGAAGAACTGCACATCATATTGGTCGCATCAACGGGCGTAGGTGTTTGATCATCATTTAAAATATTCATGTATAGATCATCCAACCTAGCATCAAAGAAGTCTTCTTTTTCTTCTTCTTCTACATTTTGGTTATCATTCTCTCTCTTCTGTTCAACTATGTACACCCTTAACACCGGCCTGGTTGAATTACTTAGATAAGCACGCAACCGAACCTGATTGGTTATCTTGAAAGACAGTACCCTCTGATTTTCAAAGGAGTTGTGCATGTAGCTGATGGCGAGTTCTTTCGGTTGACAATTCAGTCCACTAAAGCTGACGATTAAGTTCACAAAATCATCATATGAAACTTCACTTTGGACTGTCATAGCTATCGTCTCTAGAATTTCACCCTTCTTCCAACGTCATACGTATCGATTGCTCTTCTCGACTCATTGACCATGACAATCCACCCCTATTGTTATTGATCCCTCCATTAGTGGCACCTAAATAAAGTCATTTGTTAAAAAAAGTTGATAGTGATTTCATAGTGCCGTGAATGAATCCCAATAGATGTGTTATCTGTTGTAACAGGTAAGTGATCAGTCGCAACAGATTCTTACCTGTTGGGATTCATATTACGCTCCTGAATATCTGTTGCAACAGATGAAGCGCCTATTGGGATTGATGTTACAGTACTAAATCACCTTTGAAGCTGATTCCAACAGATGAGTGACATGTTGCAATAGATAATTAACCTGTTACGATAGATGACTTACCTGTTGCAACAGGTTAGTAATCTGTTGCAACAGATATTTACAATACTACTGTTGGAATCATGTTTAGGTTCTGTTGCAACAGGTAACTAATCTGTTGCAATAGATGTGTCAAATGTTGCAACAGATGACCCATCTGTTTAAATATGAATCCAACATATCAGTCTTCCGTTGAAACAGATGTCTCATCTGTCTCAACAGATGATTTATCTATTTAAACAGATGGATCTTATGTTGGATTCATGATTGGGCTCTAT
Organism: Capsicum baccatum var. pendulum; assembly: GCA_030864225.1. Taxonomy (NCBI): domain Eukaryota; kingdom Viridiplantae; phylum Streptophyta; class Magnoliopsida; order Solanales; family Solanaceae; genus Capsicum; species Capsicum baccatum. Next base: position 35,033,260 of record CM061560.1, read on the forward strand.
CCATTGTTGGAAAACAACAACACAATAGCAGTTACCTAGATGACAAATTCAACTAAAAATTATAATTTGACTTACCAACGTCTCCTATGAAGTAATGTCAAAGTGGAAAGTGATGTTTGAAATAAAACTTGACCTAAGAAATTGGTCAAATAGCAACAGTAGCGGTAACAACAACAACAAATGGTCAACAAGAAGAAGATGAAGATGATAATGAAGCAGAAGATGATGAATGAAGCAACAGCAACAATGAACAACAAAAATCGCTAAGAGAGAGAAAACAACGATGAGTGAGAAGAGAGAGAAAGGCGCCTTTTTTCCTTCGTTTTCCGTTATATAGGCTAACATTTGAATCAAAGTGTAAATTTAAAAATTTGTGGGTTATTTTCAAACTTCCACAACTTTCTTAATCCATAATAAAGTAATTGTCATCTCCACCTAATAATTAAGACTTGTGTCACCTACACCTCATTTTAAAACTCTTTTGTCACCTACAACCCAAACCCCCAAGAAACACGAATGGATAACATTTTTCAAAAAAAAAAAAAAACCACTAATAGAAAAAGTCAACTTAAGATATAATTGGTGAGTGTTTTCCTAGAATCCACTAATCATCAAGATAGAATAGATAGCGGTGCAATATTATTTAATGGAGATTATAATGCTCATCAAGATAGATAGTTATCCAATATTATTTTTTATAATATTTCCTCGGTTCAATTTTTATTTGTTATATGTTTGATAGGATATATACATTTCTTAAAAAGTAATTAATAAAATAACAAATGTATATAGTATTATTAAAATATAATAAATTTAATATTTCGAGATACGAGAATGATACTATAAAATAATACAAAGGAAAATTAGAAATAAAGTGATAAATGATTTTTTAATTTTTTCAAACAGAATAATTAAAAATAAATATTTATCTATTTAGTATAATAAACAAATAAAAGTGGACAATGGAAACTTAAATTAGTTCCTAATTTGAACAACGGAACTTAATTGTAATGCCTATGTTACTTTTGTGTAATGTATTGATGAAGTATGACACGTTTTCATATAATATTTACTTTCCTACACAAATAATATTTTGTATAATATTTTATGGCTCTACTGCACTCAATAATAACTAGCGCAAACCAACATGTGTTGTGATGGCAGTGGATGGAGCTACTTCACCCTTAATTAGAGGTTGAGAGTTTAATTCTGGGCATAAAACAAAATTTATTGGGAGCGTTGACCCCTGAATGGGACCCTACCCGGCGTGATGCGGGTGTCGAATACCGGATGGGAAACAAAAAAAAAATTAGGACAAACACATAAATTTCGATAAGTTGGAGCTTAATCATAATTTTTTTTTTTTGATATTTTATATAATTATTAAAAATTTCAATTTTGAGCCTGTCGAGATATATAATTAGCTCCCGATACATCCAACAAAAAATATATTTCTTTTCTTTGTAAAGATACATAATTAACTTTTGATATATTTTTTTTTCGATTTTAGATCTATCGAGATACATAATACATCAAATGAAGATACAGTTTTTCCTTTTAAAGATACATAATTAATTTTTGATATTTTTTTTTATTTTGAGTTTGTCGAGATATATAATAAGGGTGGGCATGGTATGGTATATACCAAATTACCATACCGAACCAAAATTTTTGATACTATGATTTTGATATTATGGTATTTGGTATGGTATATGGTATACATTTTAAATTTTTTTGGTATATGGTATGGTATTCGGTAGTTACAAATGACATACCGAAATACCGAATACCATACCGAAGTATATATAGTTACATAAGTAACACTTATATATATACACACACACAATCCTTAGTATCAGTATAAAAACGTTTAGACATTGAAACTTTCGCTACTCTATCTTGATTGAAATGTCTTTTTTGTGTAATTGACTAACAAAAAGAATTGTTTGTACTTCTTTTTCAATATTTCTACATGTGTAATGTGTATTTATGATAAAATTAAGACGTGCTTTTGAAAAGTCGAAGTAATAATACTCTAGTAAACGAGTATATATTATCAAAGTTGTACAAACTATGGTTACCGATTACCATACCGCAAAATACCGAAACCAAACGTCAAAATACCGAACCATACCGAATTAATATGGTATGGTAATGGTATAATATTTTTAAAAACCGAATACCAAAATTACCGTACCGAAGTTTCAAATACCGTATCATATCATACCATGCCCACCCCTAATATATAATTAGTTCCTCAATACATCCAACAAAGACAAATAATTAGTTGAGATTTTTATAATTATTTTGTAAGAGTGAAAATTTATATAAATATGATAAATTAAAGTGTATATTTATGTTATTATTCCTAATAATTAAGATAGATAACTAACCAACAAGAGTTGTGAGAGTGATAATTACTCATTTATCTTTAATTGATCAAAAATCTCGAGTTCTAATCTCCCTCAATACCAAGTCACCTTTGTAACTAAAAATACTAAATTAACAAGAGCGAGAGACGTGATTGGCTCTTGCTTATCGCACTTATAATGATACTGCAGACCCAAAGGTAAAAAGGTGAATGTATAATCAATTTTTAAAATATTTCATGAAGTCCTCTGAAATCACAATTTGAACTAAGAATATTTTTGCATACCTAATGTGAACCAAATCTCATCTTTATGGACGAACTAGTGGGAAGATTCCATTTGAGAGTGTGGTTTATAACAAAAGTTACTAATAATTTATGCTAACTAGTAATCAAGAACCATTAATTATGAAGGGAATCAATATTACTTTGAAAAAGTTTAAGAAAATACTATGGTCGACGTTGAATAACCCTTTCATAATCTTTCATTAGTTTATCAATTAAGATTTTAATATTTTTTTTTTAGACATTTTAAGTTGTTGACTATTGTAATTTATAATAATTCTTACGTAATTTTCAAATAATATATGTTACTCTTTTTATCTAAACTTTTGTGGTCTTCATAATCAATTATATTTTTAAAATAATTTAAGTTTTTAGTTATTCTAATCTATAATACTTTTTCACTTATTCCAATTTAGGTGATACCGATATAACTTTGATAGTCAACCAAATATTTTATATCTTTTAAATTTTTTAAGTTGTTAATTTAATGCGGATTATAGTATTTTTTTACGTATTTTTTTTTTTGAAAATACATAACAAATTAATTTTTTTAAAAGATATTTAAATTGTTAACCATTGTAAATTGTAATACTTTTTATGTAATTTTCAAATAATTTATATTGCTCTCCTTGTCCAACTTTTGTAGCATTGATAGTCAAATACATTTTAAAAATAATTTAAGTTTTTAATTATTTTGATTTATAAGATTTTTTCTTCTATTCCAGTTTATGTGGCACAATGCTTAGATGACCATAATAGTTAATTAGGAGTAATATCATAAAATCACGATTGAAGCAGTGAAGCAAGCATGTCTTAAACGACTTATAATAACTAATTAGAAGTGATATAGCAAAATTACTATACAAAATACTTGTGAAAAAAATTTAAGTAGGCCTCATGTAAGATGTCAAGTTAATTTAAAATATAAAGAGTTAATTTATTATTTTATGTCTATTTTATCTTTTTTTTTAATTAAATATTATTAATTTTTTAAATTTTTAGATGACTTATAATAATTAATTAGGGGTGATATTGTAAAATTATGGTTGAAGCAGCTGAATCAAACATGTCATACATATTTTATATTTTTTTATTAAATACTATTAATTTTTAAATATGTAGATAACCTATAACAATTAATTAGGTGCGATATAGTAAAATCACGGTGGAAGAAGTTGAAGCAGACATATCATAAATGTCTATTTTATTTTTTAATCAAATATTATAAATTTTCTAAAACGTAAATGACTTATATAAATTAATTAGGAGTAATATAGAATTCACAAATAGAATTTAGATAATCAATCATATTGTTTATATGTTTTTAGATATTTTAAGTTGTTAACTATTGTAATTTATAATACTTCATATGTAATATTCAAATAATATATGTTACTCTCCTTGTTCAAACTTTTGAGGCATTAATAATTAATTATATTTTTAAAATAATTTAAATTTTTAATTATTCTGATCTATAATACTTTTCCACCTATTTCAATTTAAGTGACACGGATATAACTTCGATGGTCAGTCAAGTATTTTATATATTTTAAATTTTTTAATTTGTTAATTACTATAATTTATTGTATTTTTTACATAGTTTTTTGAAATACATAATAATTTTTTTAGATATTTAAATTGTTAACTATTGTAATTTATAATACTTTTTATGTAATTTTCAAATAATATATATTACTCTCCTTGTCCAAACTTTTGTGACATTGATAGTCAATTATATTTTAAAAATAATATAACTTTTTAATTATTCTAATTTATAGTATTTTTTTTTCTATTCCAGTTTATATGGCACAATGCTTAGATGGTAATACTAATCAATTAGGGGTAATATAGTAAAATTATGATTGAAGTGGCTATGCAGACATGTCTTAAACAACTTATAATAACTAATTAAAAGTGATATAAAAAAATACTCGTGAAATAATTTTAGGTGGGCCTCATATAAGACGTTAAGTTAATTTAAAACGTCAAGAGTTAATTTATCATTTTATGCCTAATTTACCTTTTTTGTTAAATATTTTTAATTTTTAAATTTTTAGATGACTTAAGATAATTAATTAGGGGTGATTAACAAAATTACGGTTGAAGCAACTGAAGCAAACATGTCATAAATGTCTATTTTATATTTTTTATTAAATACTTTTAATTTTTAAATACGTAGATAACTTATAATAATTAATTAGGGGTGATACAGTAAAATCACTGTTGACACCCAATTTTTACTCTCCGTGCCTAAAATTAACGTCTTCAGGCTTTTTGTTCGTTAAAGGGCACGAAGCATAATTTTCACATCTTTTTACAATTGTTTGATAAATTATTGATAATTATCCTTTCTTTAGGATTTTTATCAATTTTTTGTCATATTTTTATTTTTTATAATTTATTAATAATTTTTCTAATTTTAGGATTTTTATCAATTCATTATCGTTCTTAAGATTTTACAATTACCCGCACACGTGCACGACATGACGTTATATATATAGAATTAAAGGCATGACGACATGACATAAGTACAATCGAAGATGCACTCAATTTATTGAACCATTGACACTTTTTGAGAGACTGAGAGCTGTAAATTTATTGCGATCGGATTTGACGAAAATTCCTAATCCATTACCTAAATGGTTCGATGAAACAAAGCGATGTGCTTTCCACTCTGGAGTTTCGGGGCACGATACTGGAGATTGTAATAGGTTAAGGCATAGAATTGAGTGCTTGATCAAGGCCAGGGCAATCCAATGTGTCGAAGAGCAACCAAAAGCAAAAAATGATTCGGTGCCCAATCATGAAAATAGAGGAGTGTATATGACGTAAGAGACACCATCCTCCACGTCGAGCCAGCGGGGCCTTCATATAAGCCACTCTACAGAGAAGCGCTAACTTTAGTGGGAATACGATATAGACGAATCCAAGTTGATCGCCTCAGAGACAATAAATAGAGTCCTATATTTGAAGGCATAGGATCTCCTCTAATTATCATGTAACAGAACTACGTTCTAACCTGATTTCTCATGGTGAGATACATAGGCAATCCTCATCGGGTTTGGTCGTACTTAAGTAGAATCATTAATCCCTTTTGTAATTGGAACTACATGTGACCTGATTTCCCTCGGCGGGATACTTAGGCAGCCTATATAAGGCTCGGTCCCTTTATAATACAAAAATCTATTTTCCCTAACGACGAGCAAAACTTGAATGCGACGGTATCCAGAAAACCCGAAACGATCCATCAAGACTATCCCAAGATACACAGCGAAGAATTGTCGAGAAAATCTCTCCAAGAAACTGGGGTAAAATTTTGAAGAATGCTTCAAAAATCAACGAAGGCTAGGACGTTCAACTTGAAAATGTTACGACCAAGGTTGATTTGTACCAAACAACGCAAGTCATCACAAAAGTTGCAAGATATCAACAGGCGACAACTTACTTATAATATCGAAGAAATGTACTAAGGGCCAATACCAAAGACACTCCCACCACTTAACCACAGATCTTCTCTACAAATATTGTTAAAAGATACTATCAATTCAAATGCACTGAAATCACATCGACGATCAGCGCAGGATCGAACAGTCGTTATGTCAGTCATAAGGAGGTCAACCAAATCTTCAGGTGGCACATGCTTATGAAAGAGCCAAAAGAAAATTCTCGTGATGAGGAAAAATAATCTATACCTACAATTCCAAGAAGGATTTCCAAAATATGCTCAAAAATATTCAAGCTTGGATTATGACTAATACATCAATCGAGGATATCAGCATTCAATATCTGTTGACACGCGAGATAGCATATGCTAGCGTCGAGGATATCTCATCATCTTATGAATCAGCATCTGAATTCCTCTAACGCACATGATTCAGAGGTACATCTTTAAGTCGCTATCTGAAAGCGAATGACATATGAGATTTTCTTGAAATTGACAATTTGAGGATCATCCATAAGTCATATTATTTGAAATAAGATAGTGTGCAAGGTTATCTCTGAGTTGATAACTCATAGTTCATTCGTAAGTCTCAATAACATCCTAACCGGATAGTATGATAGGTTACCCAAAAATTGATAGTCCGAAGGTTATCCATAAGTCGCAACTAAATCCTTACCAGAGAATATGCGAGATTATCAAATTGATACGTCCAAGGGTTCTCTATAAGCCACGTCATATCCAAGATCGATTATGTGCAAGATTACCCAAGGACTAACAATTTGAGAGATATCTATAAGTCATGTTGTGTCCAAGGTCGGAAGATGTGCAGGAACACCTGAAAGCTAACGATTGGAGGGATATCTGTAAGTCGTCTCTTATCTAAAGTCGAATAATGTGCAGGATTACCTAAAGGCTAGTAATTCAAAGTATATCTATAAGTCGCCTCGTATCCAACATCAAATAATGAGCAAGATAATCCAAGGATTGACGATTCAAGAGGAATCTATAAGTCGTATTGATACAAAAGATGCGCAAGACTTATCTGAGATCGTATGCGAAGAATTATTGGCAATAACCACAGAGGTCATCATTCCACAAGCATTATAGGTGAATCAAAAGGGTTACCACATCAATACAAGATTACACGATCGCAGGAACCCTTCTGCATAAAGTGTCGTCGGTGTCCAAAAGGGGCATCCCACTTTGAAGACATATTCAACTGGCAAATGATTATGCAACAACCAAAAAGGTTGTTGTGTATGTTGTTGCAAGTTATTTCTTTTCAAACAGATACACGAAAGGACGGCTGTAGTGGACCCAAAAAGAGTTCATATACAAAGACGCCCACAAGATAAAGAGACTATCAATGAGGCGCCCAAGAAATATTTAGAGTTTACACAAAGAAGACTCGCGTATGTACCCAAGCCTCTTGCTTTAATCAAAATGCAAGTTAGCGAAACTACATATGAAGGTAGCTTATACAACGCGTTCACTACTCTTCCGCTTAAAACCATGACATGAAGGAACCGATATTGAGATGAAAATCTCAATGCTTGATCAACTCAAACAACTTACAAAAGCATTGCTCAAATTAAGAAATTCTTTGATGTTAATCGTTAGCACAAGAAAAAGTCATAAGATGTTGAAGACTCATACATAAGAGGCACCGCTTCAACAAATGGCCAAATGAGCTTTCCAAAGAAAGCTCATGATTATCAACCTTACCATTCTCCACATACCCACCCTTGTGGCCAAATTTTTCTTGATTCCCCTCACACGAAACTACATTTTAACTTGATTCCTATTCTAGAATATGTAGGCAGCTTAAGTCAGGCTCGGTCATATCAACAACATAATCTTTTACATCTTTTCAAATTTTATTTATCATCTCAAGCCACAACAACCACGTCACTTTGATGGAAGTTCGAAAGCGAAGATCAAGATGGAGAAAGTTCCCACTAAAAGACATACTAGTATAAGAACATTATGTGGAGTTAGGAAGTGTCACTACTCCAAATCCTGAATAGATTACCGATGGTCGAAAGATTGAAGGACGAGATAGCTGCTAGGCCGAGTTCTCAATCAACACAAAATCAACATCCCCTCCCCAAACTAAGAAACTTTCTTTGAGCGCAAGTACAACATCGCTACAACAAAGGTTCAACATCTTGGAAGCCTAAATACTGCCTCACCATCACAAGCTGAGTATCCAGGTATCGTCAATTTATCCATAATTATTCCAAGACACTCAAGAATCTTCTCGAATCTTCAAGGTCATAATAATGCTCAAGGAGGCACGTGTCAAGTATCTTACAACATTCCATCAGAAACTCAACATCACATCTCTATCACAAGCCAGGAAGCCAGGTTTTATCAATTCATTCGCTAATACTTTCTAACTCTAAAAGAAATTTCTTGATTTTTTGCAGGTCACATTAAAGGGATATCCCCATTAAGACTTGGTCATCAAGTACTAAAAGATGTTCACAAAACTCTAACATAACACAGGGCAGTCCGCCCCGAATAATAGGACAGGGTAGTCTGCCCCAAATAATAGGACAAGGCAGTCCGCCTCGAACAATAGGATAGGGCACGCTCGCCCTCAACAATAGGGCATATAATGCAAATTTCACTTCCTCAACAAGCATTTCAGCCGACGAAGGCTATTTATATTTCAGCCGGCGGAGGCTATTTACATTTCAACCGGCGGAGGCTATTTACATTTCAACCGGTGGAGGCTATTTACATTTCAACCGACGGAGGCTATTTACATTTCAGCAATTGCTCAGCCGACGGAGGCTATTTAAATTTCGGCCGACGGAGGCTATTTATATTTCATCAACTGCTCAGCTGACGGAGGCTATTTACATTTCAATTACTGCTCAGCCGACAGAGGCTATTTACATTTCAGTTATCACCCCGTTAGGCGGATTGCCTTAAGAAACAGAGACAATACTAGAACATGCAGTACAATGTAGAACTATCCTCTTAGGAGCAAACTGGGGCAAGCTAGCGGAATGTCAGGGATCCCTAGTTACGTCAGGAATTTCGTTGAAGAAACTCAACTCAACTCGACCCAAAACTCTCATTTTTATAATCCTTATTATCATTACTCAATGTCTTCTTAATCTGATACTGGGGCAATCATTGAAAATTCGCAATCTCTTTTTCGCTCAAAGTCCCCAGCAAATATTGCTATCCGACATCTACTCATTTTCAGCTACCCAAACAGTCAATTTTGGAACAAGCACCCGTATTCATTCCATTCATGTTAAAATCTTTAAAGGAATCCAGTGTCACCATAACTCTACACTGAGGCAAATTTTGATATTGCTATGATTCAAATTGCAGCGACTTGATTCTCGTAACACTCGAGATATTTAGGAAGCTCTGTGCAGAGTTCGATCGACATAACCGAAATCATTCTTTCTCCCCAGCAAGTACATAATCTTGCGTCTCTAGCATCTCACAGGGGCAATTTTGAAAGGGGCCTCAAAAATGGATGAACACTTTTGTTTCCAATTAGTCCTTCTCCCAATAATCATTTTGCATGATCTCTCACCCTTAACGACAGGGAGATTTGCTTAAATTTTTTGAACTACATTGAATTGATCCTCATACAACTCGAGGTATGTAGGTAACTTTAAATTGGAGTTCGATCGAATTTTCTTCAAATTATTTTTGTCGAGCAAAATTGGCTACATGTCAACATTTTCATTTGAAGACTTCTACATCGTCTTCAAATGAAAAGGGGTAACTATTGACACCCAATTTTTGCTCTCCATGCCTAAAATTAACGTCTTCAGGCTTTTTGTTTGTTAAAGGGCACGAAGCATAATTTTCACATCTTTTTACAATTGTTTGATAAATTATTGATAATTATCCTTTCTTTAGGATTTTAATTAATTTTTTGTCATATTTTTATTTTTTATAATTTATTAATAATTTTTCTAATTTTAGGATTTATATCAATTCATTATCGTTCTTAACACTTTACAATCACCCTCACATGTGCACGACATTATGTTATATATATATATATATATATATATATATATATATATATATATATTACAGTATTTTTAAATTAATTATATTTCAATAATTTTAATATTCTTTACATTTTTTCATTCAACATCTATATTTTACAGTCCGCAAACGCTGAGTCGGATCAATTATTTTTGTGCAGTATAATAATTTGATGTCTTATCACATCCGACAACGACTATACAATAATGTCTTATCACGTCCGACAATGACCACTCAGTGTTGTCTTGTCACATCTGACAATGACCACTCAATGAAACTACCCTTTGGACAATAACTCTATCCATTAGTCAAAAGAATAAACATCCCTTGATCAATATCTTAAGAACTAAAGAATGTGCTATTATAAAAAGAGGAGACACCCCTTTATCCATTGGATAATAGGAGTGCCCAATTTTATTATAAATAGGCAAGGATGGAAGACAATTTTATTCATCTTTTCTCTCTACACACACATTTTCATACACCCACACATATTTTTTCTATCTCTCAAATACATACACAAAAAGAACACAAGAAAAAATCTTTTCTTATTTTTCATTTTCTCTCCAAAAAATACACAAATGCATATGCACATTTTTTAATCACACACACATTATATTCTTCTTTCTCCCCTCTCTCAAGAATAAACAAATACATACAAATTTTTTCTTTTTTTTCTCTCTCTCAAACACCCAAAAAACACACATATACACATAAAATAAAATAAAATTTTTCTCCCTATTTTGGTGAAATTCCACCATCTTTACTACGGATTATATATATATATATATATGTATGTATATTTCTCAAGTGTTGTTGCTATTCATATTTTCTTACTGTTTATGGCCGAAACTTTGTGTCCCAGTGACTTTCTTTCCTTTATCCATTTCCATCAATCTTCGTTTTATTTTTTAAGGGTTTTGTTGATTGGTATTTTATGTGAATTTATTTTCGTATTTCTTTGTTTATGGATGCTTAATGATGGTTATTGTCACTTCTCAGTGAATGTTCACATTTTTCAATCATGTTTGAACTATTATTTCTATTTTATTACGTTACTCTGTTATACAATTAAGAATTTTACTCTATTTTTGTTATTTTCAATTACTTCGTCATGGCTACATCATTTTTATTTATTAACTTTGACCTTTTTGTTATTTTATTATTTTAATCATTGATAATTGTTTGAATTTCTATGTATGATTTTGATATGCGTTCAGTGACTTTGTTAATTTTTCATCATTTTTCATTGTTATTAAATACCATTAATTATTTGGCCGATCAAAATATCTATCCGTCGGATACTTGAGGCCACTCCATTACAAATGACGGATTTTATTTTCAAAAGATTACTATTTTATATCAAAATAAATTCTTGGCCAATGACATTATCTCTCCGTCGGATACTTGAGGCCACCCCATGACAAAAGACGGATTTTTATTTCTCAAAGTTTACTTATTTACATAAAAAATAAATGTTTGGCCAATGACATTATCTCTCTGTCGGATACTTGAGGCCACCCCATTACAAAGACGAACTTTATTTATCTCAAGTTTATTTATTCATATCAAGTATCAATACAATGGCCAATGAAAAATTATTATTTATTTGAGGCCTCCGTAAACAAAAGAAGGACTTTAAGTGTAAAATATGTAATAAAATAAATATTTTGTGTGATGATGAAACTTTATAACAATACAAGATTTTACAATTCAGATTTTGACAAGACGATTTAGGACGGCCAATTAATTGAGCAATCACTTCGTAGCAAAACGATTTAGGACTGCCAATTAATTGAGCAACCATTTGGCAGTCATGACTTTATTTGAGCCCACTTTTTAACAAAAAAATATCTTTTTAAATATTTATATACACACATACTTGTTCAATTTATTTTGATCATTATTTATTCATTACTAATATTTTTACAAGTGTTTATACAAGTTATTTGGATTACTCGTCGAGAGTTGCATTCAAAGAGGCCCTTTTAATTTTGTATTGTATTTTCATATTTGTACAAATGTTATTATAGTGAAAACTTTATTTTTGGGGTGCTGGGCAAAATTTTCTTTATACAACTTCACCTCGTGTTTATGCAAACTTAGGTCGTTAATATTTACACTAATAAATTAAATTAATCAAATTAGTTTACATACTTTGACATCTTAAACATTGTGATCTTTTTGTTAAAGTAAATCTTTACTTTTTCATAAACTTTAATCAAACAAAGAACATTATTTTTCTCTTTCTCTTCATGGCATATCAAGATATACTTTCTTTCACACAACATAAAATACTTTTCTTTTCACATGTATTTTTATACATATCTTTTACATCTTTTATAATAACATGTTTTATTTATACATTTAATATACATGCATCTTTACATAATTTTAAATATTTATATCATTTTATATTTATACATACACTTCTACATTATTTTTTATACCTCCTCCCTTTTTGAAAAATTTAGTCTAGCCGGGTACCACACTTGTGAATTCTGAAGGATGCCTAACCCCTTCCCTTCGGAATAACTTGAACCCTTACCTAGAATCTCAATTGGTTTTTCGCAGACTAAAAACATTAATCGCATGTTAATACTTCAATAGGTTTCCTTATTTTCCTTTAAAAATTAGGTGGCGACTCTGTGCAAACTTTAATTCATTTAGAGTCCATAACGTCGTGCTCGTTTTGTCCTGAGGTAAAAATAGGGCTCGACAATCACAGTTGAAGAAGTTGAAGTAGACAAGTCATGAATGTCTATTTTACTTTTTTTAATTAAATATTATTAACTTCTAATACGTAAATGACTTATAATAATTAATTATGGATAGTATAGTTTTTCGACTAGAAGCAGACACGTCGATGAAGAGGTGCTTTCTTCTTCACACTTTTTAATAGTAGTAATTTTTAATTAAATATCATTAATTTTCTAATTCATAAATTGCTTATAATAATTAATTAGGGGTAATATAGTAATTCGACCGAAAGCAGGCACATCGACGAAGAGGTGTCTGCTTCTTCACACTTCTTAATAGTAGTAATATTACATATTCTCAATTAATTCATTTTCAATCTAAATTTTATCCTCTATCACCGGGGAAGAATCTAATATATCGATATAGAGTTCATCTAAATTCAATACTTTCAACGTAAATATAAATTTTATTAGAATTATAATAAATACTACTAATTATGAACTTATAACCCTAAATATTAAAAACATAAAATTTAAGTGGGATTGCTCCATCCTTAATCATTCATTTCTGGTTCGGACCCTAGATATGAAAAAATCCTATTGGGACGGCCTCCCCCAAAATGAATCCTACAATGTGCAATTTAAGTTAATCGAGATTTTAATATGAATATCAAACACCGAGTAAAAAATTTAAATTATAAATCCATCTAAAAAAAAAATCACTACTAAAAAAAATAAAAAAATGACCATAAAAAAACGATCGCACATAATGGTCGGAAAAAACCGACCACAAATGGTCGGTTTTTTTTTTAATCTTTTTTTTTCAAAAAGCGACCACAAGTGGTCGCTTTTATATTTTTTAAAAAAAACAAAATAATTATTTCAATAATTTTTATATTAATTATAATTTATTTAACAAAAAAAATAACAAAATCGACCACAAGTGGTCGGTTTTTAAAAAAAAATAATTGAAAAATATTTTTAAAAACTGACCACTTTTGGTCGGTTTTTAAAAATTCTTTTTTAATTTATTTTTAACAAAACCGACCACTAGTGGTCGGTTTTTAATTTTTTTTAAAAAAAAGAAAATACTTTTAAAAAAACCCACCACATGTGGTTGGTTTTTAATTAAAATAAAAAAATAATTTAAAAATAATTACATTAAACATAATATTTATATGTAATCAATAATTATACATATGTAATCAAATATATATATTAGTTTCATTAAAAATAATTATATGTATAATGAAATATATATATATAATTTTTTGAAATTACACTGATTACACATAGTCGATAATCAGTATAATAATAATAAAAATCAATCATTGTTAAATTTTTTGAAAAAATTACACTTAAAAATATATCAAATAAAATAAACAAATTATGTTAAACACAGAGGTGAATCCAGGATTTGAACTTGACGGGTGAACCTTTAGATTTAACATAGTAACTAATAGTGTCAAAGTTCGACATGCAGTTCTTTGAAAACTTATTAATTATAGTATTTTATAAGCAAACTTTTAATATTATTGAATATCATTAATTAGATTTAATATGAAAAAGTGTGTTATCCATCATACTTGAATTCAATGCGTTTTTATATTTTAAATAATAATAAAAAGTTTTTAAAAAATATGAAATTCGAGAGATTTGTTTGCTAGATGGTTGTACAAAAAACGTTTGGTTTAAACCTATCTCAAACTTTAAATTACTAATTTTTAAAATAAAAAATAAGTCAATGATCAAAAGATAAAAGAAATAAACATTTACAGTACAAGATGGGGAGATTATCTACATTTTGAAGTTGGGGAGAGCTTGTATTTTGAAATAAAATAAAATAAAAAATATGTTAACAATGTCCACAATACACAAAAGCAAAAAGAAAAAGTGTAAAATAAATGATCACTAAGTAGAATTTTTTTTTAATCAATTGATATGTGTGTGTGTGTTTGCACTTAAAATTCCAAACAGAAAACCACAAACAGATAGTGTATTTGAAAAAACGAACAATAAAAAAATGTTATTGTTGGGCTTCGAACCCGGGTCATTACGCAATAAAAAAAGACTTTAATTAGCATGTTCAACCATCTTACCAATCAAGTCAATTGTTTTTGGGGGCGCACAACGTATATTTAACATAACACCCTGATATATATACAGGTATACAAACTATATATATATATATATATATATAGTTTTTCTCGAGGCTAGCGGGTGCACGTGCACCCTCTACTGCCAAGGTAGGTTCGCCTTTGGTTAACATAATCTTTATCTTTTACTTATGTTTCGATATATAAAATAAATATTTTCCTTCGTATATACGTTAAATATGCATAATCTTCGTATAATGAATATGTGTGTATATATATCATACCGTTGAGATAATGATATTATGTTACTATTTCAGTCATAATAATGTAATATATAACCGATAATTCACCAGAATATAATGAACGTGTTCTATTATAAGGTAATATACTTGTGGATGTTATATATATATATATATGTGTGTGTGTGTGAGTGTGTGTATATACACACATATACGCATTCAAGAGTTCATATATATAAATACATCGCATTATATTATTGGATAATATACCTGTGTACGTATGTGATATATATATAGTACGTATTTAATTAGAATTTGATATAGTCAATAGTGTGTATATATGTGTATGTATGTATGTATGTATATATGTGTATATATATATATATATATATATATATATATATATATATATATATATATAGTGTATACATATTATACAATGAAGGTATATTAATGACATAAGATAATGTAATCTATAATTCATCTGAGCATTTGTGAAATACGTTGTATATTATTATGGGGTAGTATAATAGTGTATGTGATGTTTATAGTAAGTATGTGAAACCGATAGGCAATTGAATATATGTATATATACGTATATCTCGTGGAGTGACATATGTAGTAATCGAAAGCTAGATAACTGAATCTATATATCAAAATAGTTTGAATGATATGTTGATATATATCATACTATTGAGGAAGTAGATATACTATTTTGGGTCAATGTAGATAGGCGTATGTTGTTGAAGTTATAATAATGTAAGAGTAGTATTACGAGGTATATATATATATATATATAATATTTTATTTAAAAGCTAATTAACCAAAAAATTATCGTAATTTGCAAATTTCATTGATATTATTATACGGTTGAGGAAATACACTACTCGTGTTAATGTGATGATAAAATAACTACTTATCTGATTTATTTATGTACAAATTGTATTAAATTAACTGGATGTTGTCCCGGTACCATACACAGTGTATGCACTATGTATTTATTTATATATAAGAATTGTATTAAATTAATTGAATGTTGTTATAAATATTATCGAATTTATTAAAATTTTAATTTATTAAATTATTTTTTAAATTTATTAATTTATTAATTATAATTTATGAAACTTTAATTTTTTAAAATTATTACGAAAACTGACCACATGTGGTCGGTTTTCAAAAATATTCTCAGAAAACGGACCACATGTGGTTGGTTTTCTGTAATTATTTTTGAAAACCGACCACATGTGGTTGGTTTTCTTAATAATTAAAAAATATATAAATCTTTAATCCGACCCGTAATACATAATAAAACACAAAATCACTCCAAAACCTCACCCATTCCTATCCAAAACAGCAACCAAACTCCCAAACTCCAAATCTCACACTTTAACAATAAACTCCAAATCTCCATTGTTTTTTCTCTTTCAAGGAAGTTTCTACTCCATCCTAACTTTCAATTTTGGCTTTAATCCATTTTCAAGAAACTATTCCATCCTAAGTTTCAATTTTGGGCAAGGTAACAATTAACTTTTATTAACTAAATTTAGCTTGTTCTTGTATCCACAAACTCATTTTTTAATATCTTGAAATGTTAAAGGTCTACATACAAATATCTTAGTGTTAATTTCATCAAATGGTTGTGGTTTGAGTTCTAGGGTTTGGATATTTGTTTGATTTAGCTAAATTTTAGAATTTGAGATAGAATTAGCTAATTCTAAGCTTGTTCCAACATTAATTTGATTTTGAATTACCTAAATTTCGGTTAGTCTTGACACTTATTTCTCTATTTTACTCATTAATTGTTTAATTTTTTTTTGGAGGAAATTTTATTCCTATTCCTTTACTAAATTGTTGTAATTATTTAAGCGAAAGAGTATTCTTTGTAATAATTTTACTATTTAATTTACGCCAAACAAAGGTAAGTTGATTTGTCTCTATTTTCTTATAATTAAGTCTTGTTATTGTTCATATTGAAGTCTAGTGAAGCCGTGTTTGGCCTTGTTCGATTTACTAGCATTGTTGATATCTTCTTGTTATTGTTCATATTGAAATCTAGTGAAGCCGTGTGTGGCCTTGTTTGATTAACTAGCATTGTTGTTGACATCTTGTTGGTCTTGTTGTTGCTTTTTTGGTGACTTAGTCACTTGAAAATGGTTAGGTGTAGGGACTTTAAAGGAGATTTTTTTTAATACGGTTTGGTTGGTGACTTAGTTACTTGAAAATGGTTAAGTGTTGGGACTTTGAAGGGTTTTATTTTTTTTTGGAATGTGGTTTGTTTGGTGACTCAGTCACTTGAAAATGGTTAAGTGTAGCGACTTTGAAGGAGATTTTTTTTAATGTGGTTTGGTTGGTGACGTAGTTACTTGAAAATGGTTAAGTGTAGGTACTTTGAAGGGGATTTTTTGTTTTCAGTGTGGTTGGGTTGGTGACTTAATCACTTGAAAATGGTTAAGTGTTAGGACTTTAAAGGAGATTCTTTTTTTGTTAATGTGGTTTGGTTGGTGACTTAGTTACTTGAAAATGGTTAAGTGCAGGAACTTTGAAGGGGATTTTTCGTTTTCAATGTGGTTTGGTTGGTGACTTAGTCACTTGAAAATGGTTACGTGTAGGGACTTTAAAGGAGATTTTTTTTAATGTGGTTTGGTTGGTGACTTAGTTACTTGAAAATGGTTAAGTGCAGGGACTTTGAAGAGGATTTTTTATTTTCAATGTGGTTTGGTTGGTGACTGAGTCACTTGAAAATGATTAAGTGTAGGGACTTTAAAGGGGATTTTTCTTTTTAATGTGGTTTGGTTGGTGACTTAGTTACTTGAAAATGGTTAAGTGTAGGGACTTTAAATGGGATTTTTTTGTTTTGAATGTGGTTTGGTAGGTGACTTAGTTGCTAGAAAATGATTAAATGTAGGGACTTTAAAGGAAATTTTTTTGTTTTGAATGTACTTTGGTAGGTGACTTAGTTGGTTGAAAATGGTTAAGTGTAGGGACTTTAAAGGGAAATTTTTGGTTTTGAATATGGTTTGGTAGGTGACTTAGTTGGTTGAAAATGATTAAGTGTAGGAACTTTTAAGAGAATTTTTTTTGTTTTGAATGTGCTTTGGTAGGTGACTTAATTGGTTGAAAATGGTTAAGTGTACGGACTTTTAAGGAAATTTTTTTTTTTGAATGTGCTTTGGTAGGTGACTTAGTTGGTTGAAAATGGTTAAGTGTAGGGACTTTTAAGGGGATTTTTTTTGTTTTGAATGTGGTTTGGTAGGTGACTTAGTTGCTAGAAAATGGTTAAGTGTAGGGACTTTTAAGGGATTTTTTTTTGTTTTGAATGTGGTTTGGTAGATGACTTAATTGGTTGAAAATGGTTAAGTGTAGGGACTTTTAAGGGAATTTTTTTTGTTTTGAATGTGCTTTGGTAGGTGACTTAGTTGCTTGAAAATGGTTAAGTGTAGGGACTTTAAAGGAGATGTTTTTTGTATTGAATGTGCTTTGGTAGGTGACTTAGTTGGTTGAAAATGGTCAAGTGTAGGGACTTTAAAAGTGATTTTTTTTGTTTTGAATGTGCTTTGGTAGGTGACTTAGTTGGTTGAAAATGGTTAAGTGTAGGGACTTTTAAGGGAATTTTTTTTGTTTTGAATGTGGTTTGGTAGGTGAATTAGTTGCTTGAAAATGGTTAAGTGTAGGGACTTTAAAGGGGATTTTTTTGTTTTGAATGTGGTCTGGTAGGTGACTTAGTTGGTTGAAAATGGTTGTGTGTTGGGACTTTAAAGGAGAATTTTTTGTTTTGAATGTGGTTTGGTAGGTGACTTAGTTGGTTTAAAATGTTTAAGTGTAGGGACTTTTAAGGGGATTTTTTATTTTGAATGTGGTTTGGTAGGTGAATTAGTTGCTTGAAAATGGTTAAGTGTAGGGACTTTAAATGAAATTTTTTTTGTTTTGAATGTGCTTTTGTAGGTGAATTAGTTGCTTGAAAATGGTTAAGGTGACTTCATTGAATTTTTGTGACTTGATCTAATTAGTTGAATCTGATTAATTGCGTAGATGGAACCTAATTATAGCTGAATATATCAACGGAACAATGATAATAGAATGGATACTAGGGAGGAACTTGTTAAAGGTGTCAAAAGATTTGTTGAACATGCTAAGACACTTGATGTTTGGACACATTTTGGGGCTATTCGTTGTCCTTGTGTAATATATGATGGTATAAATCTTGTAAGTGAAGAAGTTGTAAAGGCACATCTTTATAGAAAGGGGTTTCACGAGGACTTTTTAAGATTGTGTGGTATTCATGGTGATGTTGCGCAAAATAACTTTGTTGTTGGAGAAAGTAGTAGGTATGCAGTGCATAATGAATAACAAGATACTATAATGACAGAATGGTACACGATGCTTTTGGAATGTAATACGGGGACGACTTTAGGAAAAATGTCGAAGATGTTCCTAATAGCGAAGCGGGAAAATTCTATGAACAATTGCATGCTGCTAGTCATCCTTTGTTTGACGGGTGTTCGCACTCTCGTTTGTTTGTTGCTGTTAGATTATTAAGTATTATGTCTGACTGAAATATTGCTGAAGGAGAAATGGACTCAATGATAGACCTAATTAAAGAGTTAGTTAACTCTGGCTTGGAGGTTCCTGATTCTTTCTATAAGGCAAAAGGGTTGGTATTAAAGTTAGGTCTCTCCTCGGTTAAAATTGATTGTTGTGAAAATGGTTGCATGTTATACTTTAAGGAAGATGCTAACTTATAATCCTGTAAGTTTTTTCAGCACCTTCGATATAAGTGTGGTTCTAGTGAAAATTAAATTGCTATTAAGGCGATGCATTATTTATCTCTAATACCAAGGTTGCAGAGGTTGTATGCTTTAAACAACTCAGTTCCTTATATGAGATGGCACAGTAAAAATAGAAGGCCCACTAGTGTTATGTGCCATCCATCTGATGGAGAGGCTTGGAAGCATTTTGATGCAACTTATTCAAATTTTGCAACTGAGCCATGAAATATTCGTTTGGAATTTTGTGTGGATGGCTGCTCTTCTCTTTTCAGCTGGTGTTGCACCATATTCATGTGGGCCTGTATTTATCACCCCCTTCCTCCTGAAATGCTGATTACTAATTCCTATGTATTTCTAAATTGTGTTGTTCCTGGCCCATGAAATTCAAAAAGTGGAATAGATGTCTACTTGCAACCTTTGATTGATGAACTTCAAACTTTATGGCATGAGGGGGTTGAAACTTGGGACATCTCACTTAAACAGAATTTTAATCTGCGTGCCTATCTAATGTGGATTGTTAATGATTTTTCTGCTTATGGTATGTTGTCTGGGTGGATGACAGTTGGAAAGCTGGTTTGTCCATACTGTATGGAAAAAATAAAATCTTTCACATAGAGACATGGTAGGAAAAACTCATGGTTTGATTATCATTGTTGTTTCTTGCCACCTGATCATGAATTTAGGAGACTCAAGAATGCATTCAGAAGGAATAGAAGGAAACATGATGGTCCACCTCTAAGGCTGTTTGGTCATGACGTCTGGGAAATAGTTCAGGATTTGCCTAAAGCCAGTGAGGAACGATTGTACAGGCTTGATGTATATGGCATTTCGCATAACTGGACTAAGCAAAGTATATTCTGGGAGTTAGAATATTGGCCAGATAATTTACTTAGAAATAATGTTGATGTCATGCATACTGAGAAGAACTATTTTGACAACTTGTTCAACACAGTTATAGATGTCAACGGCAAAACATTTGGTAAATCTCTCAGACTTTTACAATTTCTGGATCTCTCATATAATTCTTTGCACTTGCTATGAGGGTGATCTGTTCGTCTTCTTTCCTGAACCTTGAAGGCAAGATTGACTTGTCTGCTTCTTCTGACCATTCTTTTATTTCACTCATGAGTTGTTCGAGAGTCATTGGTATTTTCTCTTGTTCGAGGCTAGCATCTTTTGATTAAAACACTTTGTTTTCTCATATCATCTTTTCAATCATCTCAGCAGCTATTTAAAATTCCATTGTTAGTCATTTGATCTCCTTAGCAAGGTCTCTTTTTGATATTTCCTTCTTTTCATCAACATTTGGTCGAACATAACGATCTTGGCTTTGGCTAGGGAATCTTGTTCCTCCAATTTCCTAGTCATGGTAACAGCATCATCTTCTTGTTCAAACATTAGGTTGACTTAAGTAGTATTTCATTTGGCCATAATAATCTTCTTAGCCACTTTCTCATTCTTCACCTTTAGCGCATCATCTATTTGGTCTAACTCTGCCAATTTTCTCTTGATTTGAGCAATTTCTCTATTGCTCTTTTCGGGTCTTCCTACAATGACTTCTTCTAAGTTCATAGTCAGCCTTCCTGAAAATGGTAGGAATAAATCTTTAGAAAATAATTGCAGACTTTTTTGAGAGACTTGTATAAGCACATAAATAGTTTTATCACACAAGCATATTGTAATAAATACGCATCCTAATTGAGTGACTCTTTTGACCTAAGGGTTGGCCTAACATACTTGAAGGAAGTATATGTTTTTTAAAACCAATCCATTATCCCTCAAAAACCTCCACAGGTATACATAAAGGGCATAAATTCTTACAAAAGTTACACAAAAGGGATACAATCCTTAGGGAAAGGGAAAATAACATGAGAAAAAGAATAATGTCCCACATAGAGGATCAAAAATACTAGTTCCTAGATGATCTTCTATCGGCCTTCGCCCTCTTAGCTTTGTCCACTTCTTGTCATAGGCGATATCTGTTGATGATCAAGCGATTCCCGTATAACTATGCTCTATACTCATACATATTAGTCTGAAAAATCATACAATCGTCCAAATTAATCAACATTTTGCCTGGTTTGCTTTAATTTTTTCCTCAATTGGTGGATGATTGAAGCATCCTTATACGAAAGCAAACAAAGTAAGCCTTTCCCCTACCCCAAATGATAATGGACTGAATTAAATAACATATATTTCTTCAACATATAAATATGATTCGTCTTTAATTGACTCGTGACCAATAGACGCAGGGCAGATTTTCTAATAGGCTCAATACCCCCTCAGGCATTGGGTCATCCTAGGCTCATTCCTAAAAGAGGATTTTGGTTTATCTTAATCCTGGTTGTCTAGAGTGGGTTTGGACACAGGTTCCCAAGCAAAAAACTTGAGTTTTGAAATACGAACAGTCTCGACCACCTAACATGCCGGTAAACTATTGTATTTCCAACACTTGATTTGGAGTTGATCAACAGGGGCCGGGAATCCATAAAATCTCAAAACAGTTTAATAATCATTATGCGGGATAATGCCATGAAATGTAGCAGTTAAATTTTGCAAAATTTAAACATATAAGCACATAAACAGTTTAATAATTAGTCAAAAAGCTAATTCAAATATTTGGTTAGAACATAGTTAAACTCCCAGTAGAGTCACCATATTTGTTTTATCCCTTTTTTTAACTCGAAGAGTTGAAAAACATTGGTTTTGACTTTTCAAATTATTTCAAAACTTCAAAGAAAATTTTAAAATAATTTAAGGAATTACAGAGTCACCACTTAATTTATTTGAAAAAAATTAAGAAAACTTCTTGAAATAAAATCCTAAGTCTCGAAACAGAAAAAGACTTAGGCCTTTAAGAAAATCCCAGGTAAGAGGTTCTTATTAACATCTTAGGAAGGTTTTTAAGACATCTAAAATGTCTGTTAACTTGCAGTTATTCGGACTATTTGAAAATGATTCTTTTGACTAACTTTAAAAAGAAAAATTGATCGTTGAAAGAAAATTGATTGAGAAAATATTTTTTGAGGTTTATGCAAAGTTAGTTTTTTAATGACTTAGTAGGAAATTTAACTAGGTTCGAAAAAACATATAATAGATAAACATAGAAAAAGGGAAAGGTGGAGAATTAAGTGATTTAGGCTCTTAAGCCTAAATCTATCAACCTTGTCCTAATCTAATTGGGCCTTCGACCTATCTCCTGTCCTGAACTACTCATCTGACCCATCTTCACCTGTCGTAAACTATTTTTTGAACCATTGGTCCGAGTTTCGCTTCACCTGTATTGGTTTACAACTTTGGCTTTGAGGCCTCAAATGAATGAATAAGTAATTAACTGAATGAAATAAGACAAGCAAAACAATAATAATAGTAAAAGGATAATAATAAAATGTGACGAGATTTTCAATTCTCTTAGCCACATTGTCAATGGGTTTCTACCGATTTCTGCTTCTTCCATCTTCTCGCATCCGTATGTAATATGATTGTCTTTTTGGGCCTTCAAAATTGACTTGGGAGGGATGGGCCTCAATGGTCCATATCGATAATGCAACAATGAGAAATAGTTCATTTGAACTCGAAAGCGGGTTCATGCAAAGAAAAAATACGCAAATTAATACATGTGCAAAAAAATGGATAAATAATGAGATAAAAAATAGCATTCTCAAGCATAAAGAAAACATCAAACTATGAATAAAGAAAGTAAGAGAAAAAAGTATATTACTGAAGCATTGTCTTAGCCAAGATACAATTATGAATAGCAAACAAAAGTTTGTTGATAATGATTAGGCAACGTTACTAGGAAAACTACCGTGAGGCTATTCTAGTATCATTATCCTTATTATCAGACGCAAGTGGGTCACTCATTTTATTTTCATGTTATAGGGGAGATAAAACAACTAAACCAAAGAAAGAAAAGGGAGTCACACTCAATCCCAAAAACAACAAAATGCTAAACCTTCTAACGGTAAATTTAAAATGCAGTCACATAATTTAATAAATCAGGTAATACCAAAACTATATATGAGATTCTCATGTTACCACAGATAAAAGAAATACAAGGAGCTAACGGATCAATTTAACTATCCAAAATGGAGACAAAAATCTACTCTATAAAATTTTCACCTAGTAAATTGCTAATCAAGACCAGCAGTTTGAAGCTTAACATAGCAAGACAAAGTATCATCAGACTCAAAAAGGTGTTTATAATGAAATAGTAAACCAGGAAGCAAATTGTGGGAAGGGAATAGAGTTTGACAATGAACTAATAACTTAAAATCTCAATCAAATTGCGACGAACAACATTTTCGAAACAAAACAGTGAGTCCATAGCCCAGCATGTGAACCAGAAAAATAAATTATATAAATAGGCATAGCTTGGCAATGAACTAAAACCTTAATCGAATTACAACGATCAACATTTCGAGACACAGTGAGTCCATATCCAAGCATGTGAACTAGGAAATAGATTATAAAAAAAAAAAGGCATAGCTTGACAACGAACTAAAACCTTAATCAAATTACAACGATCAATAGTTCGAGACAACACAGTGAATTCATGAAATCAAAATTTCCTAAATGAAGCCAAAAATTCAAGCTTTACGACAAAGCAAAACTTAGAGCAAGATAAAGGTATGAAATTTAGGATGGGACCAATACTTGGGCTACATGAGAACGGACAACATAATAAAGAATTTGATTAACGAAAAGGTAATACTCTAACCACTACAATATTCAAGAACGAAGATTAATGACTATTAACGGTCTTGTATCAGCTCTTGCAAAAGAAAGAATTGGGCTACGCAATAGACACAACAATAAACATTTACATGTATCATACAACCTATGACTTTCAAAGCCTATAACATCAAACAGTATTAGCATACATACTATCCAAAACACTGCTAAAGAATGACAAGATGAAGAAGAATGTAAACTCAAAACTAAACGGAATGAGGTCTTACCTATTTTGGAGCAGCAAAACAGGACTCAAGCCTGTGACGGAAGTTCAACCACCACCGAAAAGCTTTGATGCGATTCCGATGACTCCGAGTAGTCGACTACTTTTCGCAAAAAAATTTGTTTCCTAGAAAATATCTCTTTACTTGAAAGTATTTTTTCCAACCTTCAAGACTTGGTTGTTTTTTCTCCAAAATGAGCTATTTATAGGATGAATTTTGGGAACCCAATTATATTTCCACCGATGTGGGCGGAAAATGAAAAA
This sequence comes from Capsicum baccatum var. pendulum, assembly GCA_030864225.1. Lineage (NCBI taxonomy): Eukaryota > Viridiplantae > Streptophyta > Magnoliopsida > Solanales > Solanaceae > Capsicum > Capsicum baccatum. Next base: position 35,058,405 of record CM061560.1, read on the forward strand.
ACAGAGGTATTTTGGATTTTTTAAAGGAGAAATTTGAATTTGAAGTTGAGGATAGGGATGAGCTGTAGAATTGTACGAAAATCTTACAAAACAGTTTGATGCTGAGCTGTTGTGGTCGAACGATTCGTTGTCGCTGTAATCATGGGGTGACTTCGGGTTAATGGGTTCGCTGTCGTTGAATCAGTGAACAAGTCGGGTTCTGTCGATGTTGGGTGTCATTGGTTGCCGGAGTCAAGCTGGGTCAGGTTTTGCTATTTTTGGTGTTTTGTTGTTCACTGGTGGTGTGTTTGGCGTTGTTGTTTACAGTTGAAGAAGAGGGGATGGTGGTGGGTTGGACCGGGTCGAAGGCTATTGGGCTGCAAAAGAGATGGGCATGATGGGTTTTGGGTTGGCTGAAATTGTTATTGGGTTGTTAAATGTTATTGTTCCTTGTTGAAATAAGTTTTACTGAATCAAAAAGGATTGGAGGGGTTTGGGCCGGTACGGGTTGATTAGTGTTGGGTCGGGTCGGTAGAAAAAGAAATAGAGGGGATGGGTTTTGGGTTAATTTAGTTAAACAACCCCAATCAAATTGAGATTTAGTCATCCTTGTTAAATTTTGATCAAATTGAAAATAAGTTGGTCAATTTGTATTGCAATTGTGCCCAATCTAGTTTCAATCATGATAAAACTCAATAAGTTGGCCTATCTTAAATTATAATTCAACACGAATTAATACCCAATTTATTCCCAAGCTTCTTGATTTGATAAAATCAAACACATTTATCAAAATAAATTATTTTTGAGAAATTATATTTAAATCAAGATTTTAGTTATTGTAATTTATTTTCAAGATAAGTCTTCCTTGATTAAAATCTTATATTCCGTAAAATAAATATTTAAGCAATAAAATTATATAATTTTACATAACTGAATACGATAATATATAATCGCTACTTAAAATGGTAAAATTATTCAGATAAATACTTTGAAAACTTTTCAGATAAAATAAATATTTTAATTTTATTTGACCATCGAAGAAATTCAGAATTAAGCTTAGTTGTGGAGGACAAAAATTAGGTGTCAACAGTTACCACACCTGCTATCTCTATTCTTTTTAATGGGAGCGCTTTGCCTTTCTTCTACCCAACAAGGGGAATCTGACAAGGTGATCATTTATCACCGTACATTTTTATCATGTGTATGGAACGACTGTTGAGAGCAATAGACAAGCAGGTTAAAATTGGGTTGTGGACACCTATCAAAATTTCACCAAAGGGCTCCCCAATATCCCATCTCCTTTTTACGGATGACACTATTCTTTGTAGTAAAATAAAAGACCAATCCTATAGGAATATAGTGCATACCCTTGCTAGGTTTAGCACGTCGCCAAGTAAAAAAATCAATATCACTAAATGTAGCCTTTTTTCTCGGAAAATATTGTTATCGCAACTAAACATCATGTTTGTTATTTGCTGGGGATCACGGAAGGGACCAACTTGGGTAAATACTTAGGATTTCCATCATTAGTTCAAAGCCTAATATGGGAGACTATTAATTCCTGTTAGATAACTTTAAACGATGCCTATCGGGTTGGAAAAGTAAATTCCTTAGCACCGTCTGTCATCTGACCCTCATTAATTCGGTTCTTAATACCTTACCAAATCACTTAATGCAAATCAACAGGTTACTTACTCAAGTTATCAGAAGAATTGAGAAATATGAAAAATATTTCCTTTGGGGAACTATCGAATCCCATTGGAAGATTAATCTCATTAAATGGTCCACCATAACAAAGCCCAAGAAAGACGGGGGATTGGGCATCCAAAGTTTAACGACCAAGAATCATGCCCTCCTGACCTCAACTATATGGAGACTATTTCATGCTCAAAATTCAATTTGGGTGAATATTCTGAGGAACAAATCCCTCAGACTTTCCCCCACCTCAACTTCCACTTCTATAGTGTGGAAAAAATTTATGTTGGGTTGGAAATACTGTTAAAATGGGATCATTTGACAACCAACGAATGGGAGGTATATTAGTTTTTGGAATCAACCGTTGATAAATTCCGGGATCACCCTAAGATCCATGATTCACGGGCCCCTAAAACGGTCGGAAGAGCTTAAACACATTTTCGACTATAGAGCTAATGATTCTTGGAACCTGTCGGGTATCCCTTTTGTTCTCCCCTAGGCTGTTTCTAGCCAAATGTTAGCTGTGTTCTTCCCTATTTTTGCAAACACTTTTGACCGTATTAAAATGGGGTCTTACCCCTACGTGTAGGTTTATGGTCCAATCTTGTTACAACCAAATGATCCGTAAAGAAGAAGACTCCTTGTTCCCGGAAGACTATAGTTGGATATGGAAATTGAACGTTGCCCCTAAAATTAAATACTTTCTGTGGTTATTAAGATTAATAGGCTCCCAATATCTGCATACTTGCACCACATTTCTTGTCTTCAATCACCTAGTTGTAAGCTTTAGCAACTCAGTGTGCCCGAGATAATATCCCACATGTTATCCTCATGTACGGGCCTCGATCACTTCTGGAAAAAGATTATCATAAAGATAGGCACAGGGACATCACTGACTTTAACCTCGCTCATAATACAATAAAATGATTACCTCTTGATTAAGAGATAACTTCAACAAATACACTAACACCTCTCCCAACCTGCCTCTGAATATCTTACTTCCTTACTGTTTGTAGGCTATTTGGAGGGGTGTGCATTGGTCGGTTCGGTTTGATTTTACATATTATCGGTTTGGTTTATCGGTTTTCAGTTTTTTAAATATGCTAAATCAATAATCAGACCAATAAGATATTTTTTATCGGTTTTTGATTCATCAATTTTTTAGTTCTTAACGGTTTTTGATTTAACCGATAAGAAAATACTCATAAAATAAAATTAGTAGTAACTAACATGAAAAAAAAAAAGAATCTTAGTTGCAACTAAAAATCCTACATGATGTGTTTTAATTTACAAGAATCTTCAAGTTTGAACTAAATATTGTTAGAAGAAATTAAGAGTTTGTATAATTAAAATAATAGGTTTGTGGGTTATCGATTCACCAAATGACCCAATAAGAAAAAATCGAACCAAACCAATAACCCAATAATTTTTTTATAAAACTATTAAAAAATCGTTAACCCAATAATAATAATATTTTTATCGGTTCGTTTTATCAGTCGGTTTGATTTTTTCACACCTCTGATTTGGACCCACCACAACAAATGCTTATTTGAAAGGCATACTGGGGCACAATTATCAAGCATTGCCATAAACTCCACCACTAAGTACTTCTATCTAGCGGGGAGCTCAAGGATTGCGAATATTTCTATTACCCTATATGCCAAATGGAACCCTCCAAAAATGGATTGCCTAATGTTAAACACCGATGTTGCTTTGCTCTCAAGCCTAGCATTGGGGTACTTGAGGGGGGGGGGGGGAGGGGCTTTCGTAACTCCCGGGGGATTGGATAATGGATTTTACTGCTTATACAATTGTGCAGGATATTACACAACTTGAAATTCTAGCCCTTTTTGCAGGTTTGCACCTTGCTATTAAGCACAACCTCAAACCTTTGGAAATAAATGTCGATGTCAAGCAAGTCACTACTATGTTATCAGTTGTAGACAAATGCACTGAAAGCTCTACACTTTTGTCAAATTGCAGGTACCTGCTTCTACAGGTGGGTAGTTTAGTAGCCACTTATATCTACAGAGCAGAAAAGGCTAGATGATGACCTGGCAAGGAAAGTCATCTCTACTACATTACCATCCAGTTTATCTACCAGTACTTCAGTCATGGCTATTACTAGCTACTACTTTTTTGTCACCTCCTCAAGAATTGATGAACTTTTTGGAAGCTGATAAGCGAGGAGACTATGCTACTAGATGTGTCAAAACCATTAGGGTTTTACCACCTAGCATTTATGTAAATATTCCTACTAGTTTTGATTTAGACTCTAATGGATGATTTGTAAATATTGCACCAAGTGCAGATACTACGGTAGCTGTGCTACCAAATGTCTCTCTGTAATTTTTGTTATGAAGCTAATATAGTATTACTACCCTTAATACCAAAAAAAAAATAATCATATCAAAAAAAGGGCGGGTAGTACCCAAGAAATATAATTAATAAAATAATATTTTCTAATTTTCCCATCAATTTGATTTTTACTATTTGATTTACATCTACAACTACAATACATTAAAATAACAGCTATATCTACATCTACATCTTCTAAATCTATATCTACATCTACATCTACACTATATTAAAAGTGCGAAGAGTCTTAAAAAAATGATTTAAACTTTTTATTCTTCATAAAAATTTATATTTTAGATAAAATTATTTTTTTACCTTCTCTTCTTAAATTATTAGTAGGAGAAATTACTGATTAATAACTTTTTATATTTAATTAGAAAACTCAATATTTACCACTGACTTTTATAATTTTTAAAAACTTATATTGAATTGTCTGATTAGTTCAGTGCTGAAAAACTTACATATCTTTTTATTTACTTAATTAATTACATTTAACTGAAAGAGAACAATAGGTGCATTTTGTTGGGTTCGAAATTGAGAGGGCATCATGCGGAAACTTAAAATTTGCAAACCATAAATGTGATAATTCAGACAAAAAGAAAAACATACTAAAAACATCATTATTATATAGTTTGGCCAATTGGCCTACATATAACAAGCTAATATAAAACAAAGCATAAAAATTATTAGAGAGAAAATCTCTCCCTAAAGACTCTTAAAAGACTACATTGTGGATGTTATTGTGTTATGTCTTGAGAAGAGGGATCTTCTATTTATAGAGTTACAAAACCTTTCCTCTAAGAAAAAGGTTTGCCAAATATGAAAAAAATTTATATTTTCCTTTCAGGAAAGTAAAAGTAATTATGGTATTACTTTTATTTTTCTTTCAAGAAAAAGTAAAAGTTAAACTTGGTAAGAAAATCAGGGTAAAAATCCTAACAAATCTCTCCTTTTTGACTTGATTTTATGGCAAAATAATCCTGATCTTCCTTCTTCGTACAATCTTCATATATCACTGCTGCTTACCATGATTAAAAGTTGATATGGGTTAAAAATTGAAACCCTATGCATTAAAAATAAAAGCATGGGTTGGTATTATTGGAGCCCTGTGTTGTAAGTAAACAGGGCTGAAAGTGGAGCCTTGTGCATTGAAAGTGAGCATAGGTTAACAGCGGAGCTCATGCGTTAAAAGTAAATGCATAAGTAGAAAGGAGCCCAAACATAAAAATCAGCAAGGGTTGAAAGTTGGAGTCCATAAACATGGGTTGAAAATTGATTTTGGTTTTAAAGATGGATTAGCAGCAGGATCGTGTTGGGATCGAAATCGAGAGGGCGTCATGCAGAAGTTTTTAGTTTGCTAACCATGAGATGATAAATCAGACGACAAAGAACAAAATACTTAAAAGCATTAAATTATTATATGTTTTGTCCAATCGGCCTACATATTATAAAACCTAATATTGAAAAACATTAAACCTATTAGGAGAAATCTCCCCCTAAACAAACACTCTTTAAAGACTACATTGTGAATGTTATTGTGTTATTATATGAGAAGAGGGAACTTCTATTTATAAATGTCCAAAACCTTCCCTCCAAGAAAGAGGTTTGTTAAATAAGAAAAAGTTTAATATTTTTCTTTCAGGAAAAATAAAAGTATTCATGGTTACTTTTATTTTCCTTACAAGAAAAAGTAAAACTTAATTTTTGTAAGAAAATCAAGGCAAAAACCCTAACAGATTGTTGAAAATTTGTTTGAAACTTTTTATCCACATGTAGTATCTTGAATATATATCTCCATTATCATCAAATTGGTTGAAAATTGATTTTGAACCATCTTGAACTTGTCTTCAACCTCGTTTCACCAAATCATTGAATCTTGAAATCCTAGGCTCTGATACCACTTGTTGGGTCCGAAATCTTGAGGGCGTCATGCGGAAGCTTAAAATTTGAAAACCATAAATGCGATAATTCAGACAAAAAGAAAAACATACTAAAAACATGATTATTATATAGTTTGACCAATTAGCCTACATATAAAAACCTAATATAAAACAAAGCATAAAAACTATTAGAGAGAAAATCTCCCCTAAACAAGACTCTTAAAAGACTACATTGTGGATGCTACTGTGTTATGTCTTAATAAGAGAGATCTTCTATTTATAAGGTTACAAAATCTTTTCTCCAAGAAAGAGGTTTGCCAAATATGGAAAAAGTTTTATATTTTACTTTCAGGAAAATAAAAGTAATTATGGTATTACTTTTTTTTTTTCTTTCAAGAAAAGTAAAACTTAAACTTGGTAAGAAAATCAGGGCGAAAACTCTAACATATTTTTAAAATTTTTTTTTGCTAATAAACATTATAGTGTATTTATATAGATGTATTTTTATTAAGGTTAACGATATAACTCGACCTGAAGGGGATATTTTGGAAATTCGCACATTAAGAAAAAATAATTCCTTAGATCGCACCGAAATCGAATGACCTTTTTTATTTGTTATTCATTTTGGTCCTTTTTTTAAAAAAAAAAATAAAATTAATTATGCTCGTCGACTTTCAATATACTTCCATCTTCAACAACTATGGAAACGTTTACCACCTTTGTTGTGGCAGTGTTGTAAATATTCTTTTATCTTTTATTAGATGTCTCAATTTCGAGCTCTAAGTATAAAATTGCTTTTGATAGTGAGTGTTTTACCCCCAAACTCAGACTTCCCAATTTCCGACATACACAGGTTCAAATTAGTTAGGTATTAGTTAGGCTTCAAAGTGGATATTGAACATCGTGAGAGAAATCAAAAATAAAAAAACTATTTAAAGATTCGTTTTTTAATTGCTTTGATTCTCCAGCTGGAAGATAATTTAATTAGAGGAGGTTAATTAGAGGAGGTACATGATCATGCACAAGAAATGGCACGTACAAACCAAGAAATTATTCGAAAAAAAATGTTTATATATTTTCAGTTTATATGTTTTTTTGTTAGTTGAATATCTATATTTTATTTGCAAGATGAAGTAAGGGCTAATACTAAACGTTTACGTTTGTTGAAAAGATTATGTCAACAGCAATATCACAAATATGATTTTCTCATCAATTGCTTTGAATTTTGTTTAAACAACTTAATTAATTGTATACAAATTAAATCTTGAATGGTTAGAAAGAAGATGAAAGTGCAGATTAAAGTACAGACGGGTGCATAAAGTATCTCACATTAATAGGGTCAAGGGAAGGATCACACCTCGAGGATGTAATATGAACGATCTATCCTAATGAAAACATTAGCGGTTGCTTTCCAAAACTCAAACCCCTTATCTATATGTTACACGAAGACAATTTTACAGTTATTTCAAGGCTCAAAAATATTGAATCATTTCTCGATTTGTGTGTGTCATCTGTGGCCATGCTATTCATCTTCTCGGTATTGTTTCAATTTTAGAGGATGTCCCCGAAGGAACAAAAGGAAGAATAAAACACGGGACTTCCCAAAGATCACCCATCCAAATCTATATTGTATATAGAATTTTTTATTTAAAAGGTGATGGTGAGACTCGATTTAGTATTACTGTATTTGAATTATGAAACCAAAGCGTATTTATTAGGAATAACTATTAAGTACCAGTTATATTTACTTATATTTTTTATCAACAAATTGATGGACTAATTTCTCAGTTTAGTTTAAAAATAAATTAATATACACTACTCAAGCTATTAAGTGAAATAAAAATTTTAAATTGCTAGCTAGTTTAATTTCCAAATACCGCTTGAAATATTTTTCTCATTCCAACTTGTATATCACACACTCTTCTCATTTTGGTTTATTCTAAAAGCATTACCTCAATCTTGAGTAGTCTTTAAGTTTAATCTCTCTTTTTTTTTTAAACCTTTTACATTTGGTGCCCAACAGCTTGTTTGGATAGTTTTTACTTATTGTATTGTATTGTCGATCACTTTAATTACACTATTTGTTTTAATCATTATTTAAATTTATCGTTACGTATTGTTAGATTTATCACTATATAATAATTAAAACTTTCATTTTAGAAAACGATCGATTTGATGTGTTTGCGTCATTACTTTTTCAAAACATTTGTACATTCTTATTGTTACCTTTATATAATAGTATTATTCTATGCCCTACTTTTTTAGTAATAATATTATAAGTTGTTTTTTCCGATTGATGTGTGATATATACTATGTAGCAATGAAAAAATAATAATATGATACTATATCAACACTGTATTGGTGAAAACAGTGCCTAAGACTGTCAAGTGGGTCGGGTCGGGTCGGGCCAACCCAGAACTGGCCCGTGTCATTTAACCGGTTTGTGGGTCGGGCTGGGCCCAGGTTGGGTTCTAAGTGGGCTGGCCCGGGCTCAACAGTAAAAAAAAATAAAAACAACCCTAACCCAGCCCACTTAACCCAACCCGGTCAAACTCACCTAAATCCGGTCAAATCCGATCAAAAATATAAAAAAACAATTCAATATACATTATATATACCCACCTATATACATTATAAATACGTTAAATAATATATATACACTATATATATAGTATATACTACATTAGAATTTAAAAAATATATACACATACACAATTACATATAAATACGCAGCATCCAATATATATGTACTACTTTAAAGTTTAAATAAAATATACTACAATATATATACATTACAATCTATATATATATAGTTATATACTAATTTATAAAACATATACACATGTATACGTTAAACATACACATCTATACTAATTTTATAAAATATATACACATGTATACGTTAAACATACACATCTATACTAATTTATAAAATATATACACATGTATACATTAAATATACACGTCTATAGAAGATATATACACGTGTATACGCAACATTCAATGTATATATACTACTACTAATAAAATATACTACAATATATATACATTACAATATATATAGATATAGTTATATACTAATTTATAAAATATATACACATGTATACGTTAAATATACACATCTATAGAAGATATATACACATGTATACGCACCATTCAATGTATACGTACTACTTTAAATAAAATATACCACAATATATATACATTACAATATATATATATATATATATATATATATATATATATATATATATACACACACACATATATATGCTATATACACATATGTTTATAAATAAAACATATAAAACATATATATGCTATATACACATATATAAAACATATATATGCTACATACACATATATATATTTATAAAACATATACACATGTATATGTTAAATATACACGTCTATAGAAGATATATACACAAAATAACAAAACATATGCTACTTAATATAATAAACTAATAATATTTGGTAGTAAATTAATAATATATTAGAAGTAAGTTTTTAATTTAAAGTAAAAAACTAGAAATTCAATTTAAAATTTTAAATCATTAAATGAAAAAATATAAAAATTAAGGACTAAGGAGTGAATGAATTTGGGGAATTTTATTGATTGCAAAATGATCCAAAATTTATAATTTACATGAATGAAAAATCTACAAATTATGCGTCATTTTTTCCAACTCATTCATGTTAATATTAACGGGAACTTGCATAGGATAGTCGAAATCAACGGGGGCAAAACCATGCATTGGACTTGATTCTGCTGAGTTCTCCCATGAAGACATAATTTCTTCAAGCTTCAGCTCGTTGCTGGTTCCATTCCTTGGTTTCTTCTTTCCACTCTAATCCAATCTCTGAGGCAAACTAGAACATTATTGCATTGTTTCCCAATGAGTGTCGGTTGTCTCCAAGCTGTTGTCGTCCCTGACTAAAGGCGCTCTCTGATGTAACGGTTGACATTGGAACATTTAAGATATCTCTAGCTAATCTTGAAAGCACAGGATATTGTGTTTCATCACTCCTCCACCAATCCAACGTGTTGATCCGTCGTCTGCGATTCTCTGACGGAGATCGAAGATAATATTTCAGCTCTTCCCGATAAGTTGATATGTAAGATCTCTCATCAACACTGTTCCAACAAGTTAAATCATAAAAGTAATCAGGAAAACCACTATGTGCCGGCCTTTTAGAAGATGATGGCTCCTCGGGAGGATGAGGAGCGACAGTTGGAGTGATATTTGTAGGTACGGCTAAATCAAATAAATCAGCATAGTGGTTATATAATTTTTCTATGTATTCATTTGCATCACTCATAGCCGTCCACAAATCAGGTTGTACTTGTTCAGAATCATTGTTAATATTTATTTCTAAGTTAGTATAAATAATAGTACTAAAGTGGCACATATTATTATATTTCATGCATGGATTTAGCATAGCACCAACCAAGTAAATAGGGGGAATCAGAAAAAAATATTTTTTAAATTTCGTAAACATGGCACCAATAGCTTCTTTATAACTTTCTTTATTTTTATATTCTTTGAGCAAACCAGAAATATCGGCTATATATGCCAAAATATTACAAATAGTAGGATAATAAGCATCGAAAAATTCAACCGTAGCTACATAGATTTTTTCTAAAAACTTAACAAGATCATTAATTACAACTCAATCAGAATCATGTAGCATGCAATCAGCAGAATCAGCAAATAAACCACAATGTTGGTTAAAAGCTAGTCTAATAGAAATTCTATATTTATAATAAGTTTTTAAAAAATCAAACGTAGAATTCCATCTAATATCAATTTCCTCAGGCATCAATATCGGTGTAAGTCCATTTTTTTGACATTTAACTTTAAATTCTCTAATTCTCGATCTACGATTATTTCCTTGAATAAAACCAAGAGCAAGACGAATTTTTTCAATATAAAGCTCAAAAAACTCAAGACCATCTTTTACAATTAAATTATATATATGACATGCATACTTAATGTCACGCCCCAAATCCTATTAAGGCGGACTGGCACCCGTTGCCGGTAAGGCTCGGGAGAACCAACCTGTAGCAATACATTACCTACGAACATTATAAGTTACTTTTATACTAAACATGCCCTCAAAAGATAAATGGAACTAGCAAGCCAAAAGATGTTGTATGACTAGGCCGTTGGAGCCACAATGTCTACGATACGATACATGACCATACTATACTTTACATAGTCTACAAAGCCTCTAGACAAGAAACATTATCTTATAAGGGTCGGGACAGGCCCCGCCTCATGATAAGATACTATACAATGCAAAAAGATATGATAAGACTCAAAGCCCCGAAGCAACCTGGAGCTCAGTGACTGCAGTTGATATCCTGTACTCTTACTGGGGAGGTTTATTAGCTTCTGCACCTGCAGCATGGAATGCAGGTCCCCCAACAGGGACGTCAGTACGAAATAATGTATTGAATATGTAAGGCAACATGTACCATATATGAGATAAAAGCTCAAATGAAACCATACACTGCTGTAAGGTAAAAGACCACCTTTATGAATATTGTGGAGTCATGCATCTTATAACAATTATGTTACTTTACTCTTATCACTTGTATAATCTGTGCACATCATGTAATACAAATGACCAGCTGATCAGTGGTAAAACTATATCAGGATCGACCCATGCTAGGCTTTCCTTTCACCCCTGGGATACCCCCTGTAATACTGGGATTGACCCATGCTAGGTGATTCTTTCACCCCTGGGATACCACCCAACAGAAGCAACTGTATACATATATCTTCTTATTACTTTTGATATGAATCTTTGGTGGTCGTAAAATTTGAGCTATAAGACTATAAGCATGACAAGTGACAAGTATGTGACCATGTAACATCATATCACAATGAAAAGAGTGGGTTATACAATTAGTGAAACATGTAGGACATAAACAACGTATGAACTTTATTTTGCTAAAAAGAAGACTCATATGTCATGGTGTCCAATGTATGTATGCAGCAGTGACAAGGCTCGAATCTGGACACACAAATACATGTGAAAGAGTGGAGTGGTTATATCGAAGTTTGTAAAGATCTCTATGTGCCAATAAAGACTTTGGATTCCATGCCAAATAATAAGAGATCGAATAGCCTTACATACCTCGACATATCAATTTGTTTTTACCTCGAAATGACTTCTTTTCTTCCAACTATTTATCTACAATATCATGTTTTAAAGCTAGTATTAGCAGTTAATCAATGCATCTGGACAGCCCAATCTCACAAAACACAACACTTTGGCAACAAACGTATAACCATCGACTCAATGGTGTTATTCCGACTTTCTCAATTCTAACTTTCTTCAACCAGTACACATTATCCTATACATGATGTACACAGCCTATATCAGCTCTACAACATGCTGGCAACAGTCCATAACTACAACACAGAACCATTTTACAAAATGCTCAACTAAGAAGCACAACATCTCGTCGTCTCCCTACATTTCGTCGTTAACAATTCATACTTGTCCCAACTTTGAACCAGATGCTCCCAACATATATATACATCAAATAAACCTTAACACAGTCACAAAATAGCTCAAAACACAGGGGGGGAAACGTGAAACATCAGCCCCCTCATCAAAACAGTCCAATACCATTTTGGAAGCACATAAGATCATATAAGGATACTTGTTTCCAAAGAACTAGCAAAACAGTCCAGCAACCTTGGCAACCATATACACACTATAACATATTAATAACCTCAACTTTATATCATATCAAAGTCAAAAATCAGGGTAAGAATCGTTCCAAAGCCAAGAAAATCAAACAACAACTTTCAGGACACAAGCTGTCCAGAAATTCCTGCACAGTACACCAGCCAACTTATCTTGTTTTCCATGGAAAATTCATATCAAGTATATGGTTATTTTTACATACCTTAACTCCCAAGGTGTAAGTATAATTCAAGAACTCAAAAAGTAGCCTTTGGTTGCCTTCCAAGGTGAAGAAATGCCAAGAGAAACTTAGAGAGAAAAGCTGAAATTGTTTTGGTCTCCTACTAGTTAACCTAAGGAGCTCGGTTTTGGTTCCTTTTTAAAGGGGCCTTAGACCGACTTTCTCCTAATATTTGCAACTGATTAACTCAAGTTGGTCAATGACCAATTTTCCCCTTTCACTTGGGCCTTTTGGATCTCTACATCAATGGGCTTTAGTGGCCCATTTTCCTTAATCTTGCTTGCACTTTGTTTGGGCCCAATTTTCTTAGTAGTGAATGAATGTAGTTGGGCCTATTATATAAAAATCTTGGGCTGAACATCTTGGCCCAATATAATGCTAAACCATTGGCTTTAATAGCCTCCCTAACTTGGGCTTCGTTTGTCGCAAGACTTGGAAAGTTTCGGCGTTAAGCCTTGTCTTCGTTCCCCTTTCTTTTTACTAACGTCTAGACTTCAAGTGAGTTCACTTATGAATGAATTATTCTCCCTCATGTATATATACATTTTTTTAAGCCAACCACACAGGTGACTCACCTGCTAGCTTCCTAAGTTCCATAAGCACATCAATGATTTTCTCCGTTTAAGGCCACAGTCTCTAAATAGACTTCCATATAGTGCCCCAATCTAACACTTGAACACTTGAAAAAAAAAGTTTTGGTAGTAATTAAATCAAGTCGTATGTCATTTTATGTGAACATTACTAGTACATGCAAAATGTGGGGTGTTACACTTAATATGAAAAATTTCAGGCAACGGCGGAGATAACGTAGATTTTAATTTTTTTATAGCAATCTTGTTGTTAGAAGCATTATCAAAAGAAATACATAAAATTTTATTTGCGATACCATAATATCCGGCAACTTTAACAATAGAATCAGCAATAAAATGTCCAGTATGTTTACAATCTTCATCATATAAAAAGCAAGAATACGTTTTTCCATCACAAAATCACTATCCATCCAGTGACAAGTAACGGTTAAATAATCATTTTTATTTACAGCACGACCAAGATCAGAAGTTAGGGACAATATACATTGAATATTTTTTAACAATGTTGATAAATAAAAACAATATTGTGAATGAAGTCTAAAAATATCAGACCGACAAGTACTTCTAGGAATACCATTAAACATAGGATTATAAATTGCTTGTATATAATGAATAAAGGCATCAGAAGAAGGAAAACTAAAAGGCAAACAACCCACAACTACCATTTTAGCTATTTCTTCTCGGTCCCTCAATTTATTATACTTCTTCGTTACATGACCGGTTGCTGGGTCCATTATAATTTGCGTTGGCCCACCAACATCCCATCCACCTCGTGCAATATTTAACTCTCTTTCGCGAGCTTCACCTATATGTCTCATTAACGTACCCGTACCCCCTTACTTGTCTCTGCTTCTATGCTTATTGATAACGCTCAAACTACAGCTCTCGTAAGAGTGTAAGCGGCCGTTGTCAAATATAGAACCCAACTAGGTTGGGTGTCGAATCCCACAGGGAATACTTGGTCACTAAGTATGCAACTATTAGTAGACTGTTGGTCGAAAATTCTACGGAAAGGGGGGATTTAATTGTGGCGTGAATTAAGAGTATCAAAGTAACGACTGAAGCGATTAATGTAGTAGATTTAATCACAGAGAATAATAAGTTAGGGTTATGTCCACCTTATGAGTTCTACGTATCTATTAACTATGAGTTATGCGGAATTCAGACATGCATGCACTTATAGAGATTCGTATTCTAATGGTAAATCCTAGTGTCTCTCGACCATCCAGGATTATTTCACTTTAACTCTCTCAAGCTTAAAGTGTATAACTAATGGTACAAACTCTCCAAGAGGTTAATCCAGTTACGGCACTAACGTGTAAATAAGGGTTAGTAGCCCTATTTCCTTGTCACACTCTCTTTTCCAAACATGTAACTTTTCTCTCGAACAAGTTAATGCTATAATGGCGTATTCTATATGTTTGCAACCACAAGAATTTAATTAAGATGAAGAGAGTAATGATATAAGTAGCATACGTATCAAGAATTCACAAACTCATAGTAGTAGATAGTACCTCAAAAGGCTTCCATAACCCTAACAGAGAAGTTTAGCTACTCATGATTACAACGGAGATCACAATAGATATAATCATCATACCACAATCTAGAATAAATCTTGGCGATGGAGATGGTTTATGCGTCACCTAGGGTTTGACTTTTTCCCTTCTCCGTTGCTCACAAGAGTCGTGCTTTCTCTGTCAGAAAGTAACGTGAATAAATCCAAAAGTGGCGTCTAAATTATGAAAAGCAATTGATGAAAAAATAATGAAAAGCTTGCTGAAAAATTTAGCAAATAGGGTTTTTATAACATCCTTGTCCTAGTCCTACTGAAATAGGGTTTTTATCCTTGTCCTAGTCCTACTGGGTTACTGTTGCACCCCTAAGTATTAAGAAATACTGATTTTGCCCGAGACGGATTCTCCATGCATGACATTCAGTCCACAAGCTTCCAAAAGCTGCCTTCCTTCTTACGTGAAGTTTCCCTTGCTACCGAAAGGTCCACAAAGTGCTGAAATCTTCATCATAAGTACCTGAAAACATGCTAATCACGTTGGTTAGCTCACTTATAGGAAAATGGACTAAAAGTGCAGGAATTATATATTTTGTCCTCCAAACTTAGCCTAAAATATGGGTAAATCATGGTGTTTAGGCGTGTAAATACGCCCAACATCAACACCCCACACTTAAAGCTTTGTTCGTCCTCGAACAAAATATTACGTCCATGCAATCATCTACTTAGAATTTCACAGTAACAACACAAAATGTTCAACAAGACAGGAATGGGAATCATTAACAGAAAGTAGGTTCCTTGATCGCTACTAGAAACAATTCAACCTCCAACATAGACTCGTGATGATGGTTAATTCGTATCCACAAGTTAAGGCACAAAGGATCATACAACACTACCCAAAACTCATCAACCATGTGTGTCTCACATAATATATCACCCATAATCACTCACAAGTTTTGCATTTTTCGAAACATGGGTATAAAACTCTCCTTGCTCTCTCTCTCACAAAGAATTCATATGTTGCAACTGATGACCATAGGCTTGCCCTTAGTGTAATGCTCTACTAATATCAGAATGCTAAGCTTAGGATCAAATAGGTCTTTACATGGTTGTAATGTAGGCTAAGGGACGGGTAGGACTATTTTGGCCAGAAATAGTGACTATGTTCCCTAAGTGCTTTAATACACTACGTTATGTCATTAACACTCTCTTTAAAACAACCCCTCTACTTTCTTTTCATCTACCACCCCTTTTCACCTATTTTGTTATTCAATTATAAACACAACTATATTCTTTTTTTTTTTCGATTTATTTATTTATTTATATTTTTTTTTATAAGACACCTCTATGATAACCATTCTTTTTCACAACTATTTCAAGTACCAATACACTTTGAAGTATCACTCGCACCCAATTTCCTCTTATTTTATCACATGACTCTACAATTTAAAGCACTTAGAAATTTGGATCAAATTATGGTCTTGAACAAAAATGGATTAGGCTACATATGAGGCTGTCAAAGAAAATAGCTAAAGGCTCAAAAGGAGATTAACTAGGATAATGTACACAGGTAGGTAAAAAAAAAGTAAACAATTACAGGCTACCAAAGAAATGCCTAAATCATCTCCTAAACTCACACTCTTTATTTCGCTTTACACACACACCAGGAAAGTTCTAGCAACAGTCACAACACAGAATATACTATAACCTCACACACACAAGGCACATGGTCAACTTTATTGGGAGTAGTATAGACTCTTGACCCAACAAATGAAGGAATTAAACCACACAATATCACACAGTGAGTCACACTTAGAGCCTAAACGTCTCAATAATAATGATTTTAGCACAAACTCTTGTCATAATACCATGCCGCCTATCAGAACAATTTCATGCACTTCATGCAAAATCTAAAATTTTTTTTTGAAAATTTAACTACTAACTACTAACTACGACAAAATCAAACAAACAAACATAAATAAATGTAGGCAAGGAAGTACAACATACAAATACCAGCACCCCGCACTTAGACGGGACACACTGCCCTCAGTGAAAAATAAATAAGGAAAACCTGATTAGTCGGACTCCTCCTCTATGTCTGGGGTCATACCCCCTGCATCAGAATCATCATCAGAGTCGTCGTCATCAGAGTTCTCCTCCACGTCTGAATCTGGCATTCGGTGATCATCATCGGTCGACACATCATCATCGAGAGGCTCCTCAAAATGTACCCCTACTCCGCACATAGCCCGTGTATGCTCATTCATCGGGTAGTCATAGTCCAACTGCTGGAGCTCTGCATCAGTTGGAGCATGACCCCCACTCATCATGGTAAACCTCGTCATGCCATATAAATGACGGAAGAAGCTTTTGTCGCGAGCATGTCTTTCTGCAGTGGTCAGGTTGACGCCATGCATAGTTTCAGCATCTTTAACCTTCGTCAGGTCAAACTTTTTTGGGTTGTGCGGAAGCTTATGATCTGCAGGTTCCTCTTCAATGTCTTCCTTCCTTAATATCGCAGTCAACAGATTGCCAAAGCTGAAGTGGGACCTTTTGTGTAGCCTAGCCTTACGCATTGACGATCGTATAACCGCACCAATGTTGATGGGAATATTAGTCATCAATGCATACACCAACCATACTCTATCACGTGTGATCTTTGTGTACTGTGTCCCGAGAATGAGGCAAGAGTTGACTATCCTCAACCATATACGCGATTCTCTGTTTAGGGAAGCATACGGGAAGGTATTGTGTCGACCGGTATCCTTGTGACGATTCCAATGTGCCATTGATCTAGTTCCGCACAGTGTGTGTCTGATTTCCCTATATGGAGGTCTTTGTTGAAGCTCCTTGAGTGGTGATGGATCGACAGATGAAAGACCCAGAAAAGTATTGAAGAACTCCGCATTCAGTTGCAAAACTTGGCCCTGAATATTCACTTCACTTCCGGTAGTCTTTGGGGACCAATTTGCATAAAATTCTCGCGTTAGATCAAGATTGCATTCTCCCATATCTCTGAAAAGGAAATCAAGATGCAGCTCCATGATTTTAACCAAAATGCGAGGTTCTCTCTTCGCTAGACTTTCCTTCTGTATTAACTCCACATGAACATATTTCTTCACTTTGTTGTTCTTGTACCACTCCTTTATTTCCTCCTCTAGGACCCATTTTATCCCGAACATGCGGCGAGGTATTTGCAGCGAGGAGGATTCAGCTTGCTTTTTTCTTCCCCTTTTCTGTCCCTTCTGTGAGGTGGATGCTTTTTCTTTTCCTGGTTGACTTTTTGGTGCCTTTGTACCTGAGATTAAAATAAAATCATGCTAGCTTATCTCAGATGATTTGATCGATACACAACAATAGTGGCACCAATCCACACTTAATTTGTTGGTACAAACTAATTAAGTGAATGATATCGATTACTCAGACTTCATCGACATACGTATAGGTGATATGTTCCAACAATACGTTTTAGCACAGTCATACTTTCATGTTGTCTTTAACTATCCTTTTCAATTCTATTTCGTGTAATCTTGACTATGCTTTCATGTTTGGCTTAATGCATCTTTTGAACAAAACTACTACATGGATATCGTATCAAGTTATTGGCATAGAAATAATCACAACATATCATGTTTGTAGTCAACCATGATTTTCATCTCGATGAATAATGCATTCAAACATTCAAGCTTTCGAGTTACAAGGTTATGCAAGTAACTTGACCATGTCGATTCCGCAAAAGTATGACAGTGTATCAAAATCAAATACAAGTTGGAAACAAGTCAAGAACACCCACACGTATTCTTTCACTCAACTAGATGTAGCAAAACAACCCAACCATAATCAAATCACCAACATCACTTTAAGATCTAAAATACCATTATAAGCGTAGTATCGTAACACTTACGAAATATAAAAGAAGAACTTACTTGGTGATGTACTTAGAAGATGATCTTGCAAGGTTGAATGAGCAAAAAGAAAAATTTTGAAAGATGTGGAGAGTAAAGGCGGCGCCTAGGTCTAGCAAACAATGCGATTTTGTCTTAAGGTTGGAGTTTTATTTATAGGACAAGGCGTGGGTCGGGTTTGACCCATTTAAAATTGGTTTAGGAGACCAAAAAGTAAGCATTGGTGGCGCCTAATGCTTTGCCTATGCTTGGCATAGGCGGTGCCTAATGCTTTGCCTAGTTGAGCATAGACGGCGCCTATGCTATGGCATTGTTGGGCATAGGCGGCGCCTTTTGCAAAACATTGTTGGGCATTGGCGGCGCCTATGCTATGGCATTGTAGATTCAGAGAGCTTAGGCCATAGCATAGGCCTTGCCTTGTTCGTTCACTAGATTTACATAGGCCTTGCCTTGTTCGTTGCCTAGTTTTGCATAGGCATGGCCTTGTCTATTGCCTTTACTCCTTCATTCCTAACTTACCACCTTTAACATGGCACCCTTCCAAATCAAAATTTGAGACCAATCTCCTCCGTTATACGTCTTGCACCTACACTTACTCAAAAACAATAAAAACGATTAGAAAGATGGGTTGCCTTCCACCAAGCGCCTTAGTTTTGGTCGTGGCTCGACTACAAAAACAAACTCCTAGTAAAACAAAACAATTAAAGACGATGGGTTGTCTCCCATCTAGCGCTTGATTTATTGTCGCGGCACGACATAGTTATCTCGATTACTTAGACTTCATCGAGATATATGGTGCATCGTTTTTTGAATGGATTCAGACGACGCTGATTCTTACTTGTAGGCATGCAATCTTCTTCGAGATGACTCTTGTGCATACATATCCCAGGTTGGATACCAATTATATCATCAATAGTCCAACCCATAACTCTCTTGTACCTCTTCAGAGCAGAGATGAGAGCCTCTATGTGTTGTTCACCTGAATCATCCGCAACAATAACTGGAAGTGTATCACCGCTTCCCAAGAACGCATATCTTAGATGACTAGGGAGCTCTTTCGATTCTAGCACTGGTGGCTCTGCAATGGAAGTCTTCGCTGTTGGTGAAAATCGATTCTTAGGATCAAGGTCCAGCTTCTTAGGGCCATGAGAATAGGACCTTATTCCTGTTAGAGCACAAACGGTTTCTTCATATTCTTCAACCTCCTCACGCTCAAAATTCAACAGCACATCAGACAATGGCTCATTAATAAGCTGCTTCTCTCCAGATGATTCTTCCACATCTTTATAATAAACATCAGCTACAGATAACACATTCATATCTTTGGGATGCTTCATTGATTTTCATACGTCAAAACGGACCACTTCGTCATTCATTCGGAATAAAAGCTCATTGGCTCTTAAATCAATAAGCACGCTTCCTGTTGCAAGGAAGGGACACCCCAAGATTATGGGAACTTCAGAGTCTACCTCACAATCCAAAATAACAAAGTCTGCAGGAAAAATGAAGGAAGAAACCTTCACCAATACATCATATAAGATACGAACAGGTCGTTTTACCGACCTATCTGCCATCACGAGCTGCATATTGGTTGGTGTAGGATCGCCCAACCCTAACTTCCTGTAGACGGATAGCGGCATCAAATTGATGCTAGCCCCCAAATCGCACAATGCCTTAGCAAAATTCATAGATCCCACCGTGCAAGGAATAGTGAAAGCACCAGGATCTGTCTTCTTCTGTACTAAAGACCTCGTGGCAATTGCACTGCAATGATGAACATTATCTGCCAGCTCATAGCCTACTGCCCGCTTCTTTGTCAAAAGGTCCTTCATGAATTTAGCGTACCCAGGCATCTGTTCCAGCGCCTCCACCAAAGGAACATTAATAGTCAGCTGCTTCAACATAGTCATGAATTTACGGAACCTGGTGTCATCAGCTTTCTTCTTCAATCTCTGAGGAAAAGGTGGTGGTGGAAGGGGAATCGTTTTCTCCACCACTTCCTTTTTATCTTGCTTCCGATTATCAACCTTTTCAGGAGTGTCATCAACCTTCTTCTTCAGTCTCTGAGGAAAAGGTGGTGGTGGAAGGGGAATAGTTTTCTCATGAACGCTCTCATTCTGATTTTTAGCTTCTACCGAATCATCACAATCTGCTTCAATAACATTCTCTGCTATATCATCAACCACCTGCTTGCCTTTAGACGGACTTTCCAACACTTTACCACTCCTGGTAGTAATAGCCATACATGATCCATCATTCCTTGGGTTTTGCACCGTGTCGCTAGGTAAAGTGCCAGCCTTTCTTTGATTGAATGCCGCTGAGATTGACTCAGTTATTGTTCCAGCTGTTTTATTGCAGTAGAATGTGAGTCAACCAGTTGATTTATTGAGGACAAATCATTCTTTACCCCAGCTACTCCCGTGTTAGTTGCTTCCACTCTTTTCAACAGCTTAGCCATCATGTCCTCCATAGACATCTTTCCAGCACTAGATGCAGCGGCGTCACGACTTCTAGGAGGAACATACAAACCACTCCTGTCAATCTTATTCTTCCAACTACCTTGATCACGGTCCTTGTTTCCAGATTTATCATAATAGTTTTGACCTTGGTTTCCTTGGGCATTGCCTCGGAAACCCCCTGATTATTCAAGTAGTTCGCTTCTTCCTCAGATTCGGATTCATCTCGTCCCTGTGATACAACAGCTTTGACTTTTTCGATCTTTCCTGATAATAAATGCTTGGTAAGAAGATCCATCTGCGTTTTCATGTGCGCCATATCTTGATCACGTTCCTCCTCTCTTCGTCTTTGTTCTGCAGTCATGCCAATAGATATAGTAGAGCTTGCTACCTCAGAATCCCTGGTATGCCAAGCTCTACTCTGCTTTGTCATACGATCTAGCATACCACTTGCCTCATTAAAAGTTAGGTCCATGAATGACCCACCCGCAGCATTATCAACCACTGGCTTAGTCACCGAATTCAAAGCCCTGTATAATATCTCCATCAAGTGGACATTGGTCATATGATGATTTGGGCACCTTATAAGCTTCTTCTTGAACCTTTCCCATGTTTTGTGGAGAGCTTCAGTTGGAAGCTGTCGAAAATTGCTTATCTTATCTCTTAATTGGGCTCTCTTGGATGTCGGATAGAATCTTTCTAGAAAAGCGTCTTTCAATTGCCTCCAATTAGTAATAGAGTCAGGAGTTAGCCCGTTCAACCATAAAGTTGCCTCTCCAGATAGAGACAATGGAAATAATCGCAGCTGGATTGCATTCTGTCCAACCCCTGGATTGTCAAAAGCCTTGCATGTTGAGATAAAATTAATCAGATGCATATTCGGATCGTCTCCTGCAAGTCCACCAAACAACCCTTTGAGTTGCAATAGCTGAATCATGGTGCTAGTGATATTGAACTTGGCTTCAGGAGCTGAGGGCGGAGGAATAATAGCCCCTGTGGCACCAGCTCCATCCAGATCGTCATCATCATCATCAAAAGGACCCTGCACAGCTCGGCGGTCAGGTCTCATTCTAACTTGACGATCTCTCCTATGCATAGGTGCCGCCACCTCATCAGTACGCCTAGGATTCAGTAACTCATCATCACCCAGGTCCTCATCATTAGGATTTGTTGCTCGCCCTGGGTTATCAATATTCTGTTGATGCACTTGAGCAGCTGCCAATGTAGCTAATCTAGCCTGCTCCTGTTGAGCAACCCTTCTTTCAATGTCACGTTGTGCATCCATTTTGCCAATAAGTTGAGGTTCAGGATTTATAGGTAATAATGGTTGACCAGACTTCGAGTATTTGGCATGCACTGAACAGAATCTGAATAAAACAAAAACAACAAACAAAAAGTAAAATTCGAGAATCTTTGACCAAAGGGTCTAGTAACTATCACAACTTAGTAGACAACCGTATTCCCCGACAATGGCGCCAAAATTTGATAACGCTCAAACTACAGCTCTCGTAAGAGTGTAAGCGGTCGCTGTCAAATATAGAACCCAACTGGGTTGGGTGTCGAATTCCACAGGGAATACTTGGTCACTAAGTATGCAACTATTAGTAGACTGTTGGTCGAAAATTCTACGGAAAGGGGGGATTTAATTGTGGCGTGAATTAAGAGTATCAAAGTAACGACTGAAGCGATTAATGTAGTAAGATTTAATCACAGAGAATAATAAGTTAGGGTTATGTCCACCTTATGAGTTCTACGTATCTATTAACTATGAGTTGTGCGGAATTCAGACATGCATGCACTTATAGAGATTCGTATTCTAATGGTAAATCCTAGTGTCTCTCGACCATCCAGGATTATTTCACTTTAACTCTCTCAAGCTTAAAGTGTATAACTAATGGTACAAACTCTCCAAGAGGTTAATCCAGTTACGGCACTAACGTGTAAATAAGGGTTGGTAGCCCTATTTCCTTGTCACACTCTCTTTTCCAAACATGTAACTTTTCTCTCAAACAAGTTAATGCTATAATGACGTATTCTATATGTTTGCAACCACAAGAATTTAATTAAGATGAAGAGAGTAATGATATAAGTAGCATACGTATCAAGAATTCACAAACTCATAGTAGTAGATAGTACCTCAAAAGGCTTCCATAACCCTAACAGAGAAGTTTAGCTACTCATGATTACAACGGAGATCACAATAGATATAATCATCATACCACAACCTAGAATAAATCTTGGCGATGGAGATGGTTTATGCGTCACCTAGGGTTTGACGTTTTCCCTTCTCTGTTGCTCACAAGATACGTGCTTTCTCTGTCAGAAAGTAACGTGAATAAATCCAAAAGTGGCGTCTAAATTATGAAAAGCAATTGATGAAAAAATAATGAAAAGCTTGCTGAAAAATTTAGCAAATAGGGTTTTTATAACATCCTTGTCCTAGTCCTACTGAAATAGGGTTTTTATCCTTGTCCTAGTCCTACTGGGTTACAGCTGCACCCTTAAGTATTTAGAAATACTGATTTTGCCCGGGACGGATTCTCCATGCATCACATTCAGTCCACAAGCTTCCAAAAGCTGCCTTCCTTCTTACGTGAAGTTTCCCTTGCTACCGAAAGGTCCACAAAGTGCTAAAATCTTCAACATAAGTACCTGAAAACATGCTAATCACGTTGGTTAGCTCACTTATAGGAAAATGGACTAAAAGTGCAGGAATTATATATTTTGTCCTCCAAACTTAGCCTCAAATATGGGTAAATCATGGTGTTTAGGCGTGTAAATACGCCCAACATCGCTTATATATTTGTTGATAATTATTGCATTGCACCTCAGTATCTGATATATGTTCAAAAATTGTCATACAACACTAGTTGTTTTACGAGGTCTTGGGGCACGGGGAGGACGGGGAGAGAAATTAACCGATTCAGATCTAACGTTAGCATTTTCTACTGCGGGTGTCTCACCAATATTTTCATTATCTTCGTCTAAATTAACTGCATCTACTTTATTTTCTTTTTCTATACCGTAATTTTTCTAAGCTTCTACATAATCCATATCGTGAGCACCTACACCTATTTCTTCCTCAAAAGGTGTACCAAGCGGTACCGGAGGCGAAGACACACAGGTATATCTACTACTTGAACTACCTCTACCGCTAGTAATTCGCTTTTTACTACCACACCGCTTTCGGGACAAAAAATTTTAACACCTTTAGTAGCGAGGTTTCTTAATTTATCCATAGTATAAATTAAATTAAACTAAAAAAATTCAAAATACAAAAATATAATAAAATTAAATATTAAACAATTAACACAATAAATAAAAATTAAACGTAAGAGATGGAACGACAATACCAAATTTTGGAAGTATCCGAAGGTTGCGACTTTAGAAACTTCCGCTCGTACTTTGTAAACGAAAAATTAAAAAATTAAAGTGAACACTTTAAGAAATTAAATATATTGAATATTTGAGAATTGAGTATTGAGAGAGTGAAAAATTGTGTGAAAAATGATTTGAAGGTGTAGGGTATTTATAGATTTTTTGGGGGGATTAAAAAATAATTTTTAATGTAATTTTTTTTTTAAGAAATGGGCCCAAACTAGCCATTTGAACCCAAAAACGGCTATATAGCCGTTGGACCAACGACTAGTTTGGCCCAAAACTCTAAAATTGAACAAAAAGAAATATTTCGGGCCGGTTAATCGGCGGGCTTGATCCGGGCCGGGTAATCGGACCCAAATTAAAAAATAACCAATTCAAGACTCAAAACCCTAAAGCCCTAGGGCTTACCGGGTCGAATCCTTTAAATGGGCCGGGTCACTTGACAGGCTTAGCACTATGAAACAATATAATGCGATGTATAAATAAGAAAGGGTTGTTCAGGTGTAAACGCCTCCCGCCTTCAATGCTATAGTTATTAAGAAAGAGAAAAGGTGAAAGCTATTGGGAGGGATTAAAAAAATATGCCAAAATTCCTTCCAACAATTTTTAGAAATAGTGGACCAAGAAATAGAACGTCAATGAAAAAAAACAGTAACACCTACAAAATTTATGGATACTTTGGGTACAAGAAAAAGTTATTCACAACCAGCTGGCTAGTTAAGATATTCTCTCTTATCTACGTCTACATTTTTTTGGTTTTCTTTGAGCCAAAAAAAAAAAAATGTGTATCATGACATGAGTCGAGATGCTAGAAAGCACACAGCTTCAAAGCTTTTACTTGAGAGTGCTAGGGTATAAAATAAATACCATAGGTATCATCAATATATAATAATATATCTACCGTATCAGTCTATAAAAATAAAGTATATTTAAGATTAATTACTTATATTGTCTCTTCCAAGAAAGTGAACACCGGTGATAGCAAAACACAACGATTTATTTATTTAAAGCCAAGAGTATTATGCATCATTGCAAACATCAGTGGCTGCATTCCTGTTGATACAAGACTGTTTTGGTCGAAAGCGAAACAACTTCCACAACTACAATATGCATTTATAGCTACAAAGTCAAAGCGATGAATTTAAAAATCATAGTTATTACCTAGTAATAGCCATAAAATTTAAATTTTATAGCTATTTATATATTCATAAAAAATTTTAGCCACAAAAATTAAACTAATAAAGCTAATTTCTTATTTTTGCTATAATTGCTAACAATCGTAACAATAATTTTCTAAATAACTACAACTTTGTTGCCACAGTAAAATTTTGTAGCTGGTCATAATTTTTGGTGACACAAAAAAGTTATTGTAGCAACAATAACTTTTTAGCCACAATAAACTATTTGAAACAAAATATTATAGCTAAATTAAATGTTTTGCTTCAAGTTATAAAAATTTATGGCAATAGTTAAACGATATAGCCACTTTTTTTTTTGCAATGATACAATTTAGAAGCTAAGTAGTATTTTTTACTACAATTTGAATTTTTTATAATAATTAATAACCTTTTAGCCACAAAAATAATTTAAAATAAAATATTGTAGCTAAATAATTTTTTCTGATTCAAGTTATAAAAGAGCTTGTTGCAATAGCTAATATAGTCATAGATTTTTTGTTATGATAAAATAGTGGATAAAATTATTAACTTTTACCATGTGTTGAAACTTGTTGTAGCAATAATGACCTTTTAATCATGAAAAATGTTATTTATAACAAAATTAACAGTGAATAAATAATTTTATTTTGAATATTAAAAAATTATGGAAACAATTGACTTAATAATTGATAAACTTTTAGCCACTAAATATTTGAAATAAAATATTGTAACTAAATAATTTTTTTGCTTCAAGTTATAAAAGAAATTACTGCAATAATTAAGGATCAGTCTGAAAAGCTACCTGGTAATTGAAATTGGTGTAATTACCAGCATAATAATTACGCCGACATGTTTATTTGTCACAGTGTAATTACAAATATACTATTTGATTGTACAAGTGTAACAACATGATTATATTAAAATTTTCAAATAAAAGTTAACTATGAAAAATTAAAAATCACTAATATTTACAAATAAGTGAAATTTTAAAGGATATTAACTTAGGTATTTAAGAAATATATTGTCTCTTGAAAATATATTAATTAACAAACATATGTTCTTAACTAATGTTATAATAAAATATAATTAATATATATATATATTTTAAATTAATATATTTTAATAGGTTGATGATAAAAATTAAAAGTACATAATTTTTTAAGAAGATCGTGAATGCATATTTGACAAAAAAATAATATTATAAATATAATGTAATAAATTATTAAACATTTGACGAAAAGATAATCTATATAATTTTAACTACTAAAACAATGTGAAGTATCAAGTTAATAATACTAAGCAAATAAATTGAAACAAAAAATATAACATAAGTTCAATTTTCAAAACAAAAAATGTTAACATAAAACTTACGTAAAATTCCAACATAATGTACATAAATATAATTCAAGAAAATAGAGAAATATAAGTGTATAACCATATACAATGAATTTTACTTTAATCTAAAAATTAGAATAGTAACACAATTATACTAAATGAAAAAATTAAATAAACAAAAACAAATAACAAATAAACAAAAAATAAATAATACGAACACTTGCATAAACTCACAAGAAGTAAATATTGAAAAATGAGAAATAAGAAAATGAAGTATAAATACTGTAAAATAAAACGTATACTTTTTAAAAAATATTACAACAACAACAAACCTAATATATTCCCACTAAATGGGGTCTTTTAAAAAAATAATAAAAATAAAAAATTTAAAATAGTAGAAATAAAAAGTAAATTAAAATAAAAATAAATAAAAATAAAAATAAAAGAATAAAATTAAAAAGTAACCTTGTAACTACACCATGTAATTATCAGCAATTCACAACTCCTCCGTAAGAACTGCAGAGTATAATTTACCTTGTCAATTACAGCTAATTACCTGCTAATCAAGTAATTACTTGGTCAACTAATCATGTCAAGCAGTGTAATTAAACTCAATCACACCAAATTCAACTTTCAGGGAGACTTTCCAAACATGTCTTAAATGAAAAAGTTATATATCTTTGATTTGATGAAGTTCACGGCTAAAATTATTAACTTGGGAAAAGGTTCAAATATGCCACTGAACTATCAGAAATGACTCATTTATGTCATCCGTTAAAAGTTGGGCTCATTTATGTCATCGCCGTTATAAAACCGATTCATCCATGTCATTACTTTTTAACGGTGGTTTTCTAAAAAACAACTTTGCCACGTGGCCTCTTATTAGAGGTCCACGTCATTTTTTATTTTTTAATTATATTGTTTTTAGTTTTGATCCATTAAAAAGAATCCACCCATACCCAACCTATCACCTTAACCCACTTTAATATTACTCTTAATTTTGACCCTAGATTTGAACATATATATAATCATTTAGTCTTCGAACATGAAATTTACATACTTAATACTACGTTTAAAATAATATAGGTTAGAATAATTAATAATTTAAAATGACAAATGAATAAATTGTGATTAAAAAATAAACTAATTAATAATTTAAAATGACAAATGAATAAATCGTGATTAAAAAATAATTTGTTTTGACTCTTGAAATCCGAATATCATCACATAATTAAGGACGAAGAGAATATCACATACATGAAGAACCACAACTTTTAATTAGGAAGAATACCTAAAAATTCCTTCTAAATTTGGATTATAAGTTGTATAATTGAATTATTGGTAGTCTTAATTATTTCGTGGACTTGACTATTTAAAAGCCTTTATACTCTTTAACATGGACGATACGTAGAGCATAATTTATTTTTAGGCGTGCTAGAGTTTTAAAAAATATAAAATAAATAAAAGACCACCATCCAGGTACGTAGGGTGTTTCAGTCCACATATTTTTGAGTGTTGTTTGGTACCTACTCACGTAGACACTATTTATGTGTATATTAATGGATCTTTAATGTGTATATTAAAGAATCCACCAATGGTGAAAAAAGTTACGTTCTACGTCTCGTGCACGTTAAAGAGTATAAAAGCTACCAAATAACTAAATCCATGAAATAATTAAGACTACCAATAATTCAATTATACAACTTATAATCCAAATTTAGAAGGAATTTTTAGGTATTCTTCCTAATTAAAAGTTGTGGTCCTTCATGTATGTGGTATTCTCTTCGTCCTAAATTATGTGATGATGTTTGAATTTTGAGAGTCAAAATAAATTATTTTTTAATCACAATTTATTCATTTGCCATTTTAAATTATTAATTATTCTAACCTATATTATTTTAAACGTAGTATTCAAGTATGTAAATTTCATGTTCGAAGACTAAATGATTATATATATGTTCAAATCTAGGGTCAAAATTAAGAGTAATATTAAAGTGGATTAAGGTGATAGGTTGGGTGCGGGTGGGTTCTTTTTAATGGATCAAAACTAAAAAAGAAAAAAAATTAAAAATTAAAAAATGACGTGGACCTCTAATAAGAGGCCACGTGGCAAAGTTGTTTTTTAAAAACCACCGTTAAAAAATAATGGCATGAATGAACCGGTTTTATAACGTTGATGGCATGAATGGGCCCAACTTTTAACGGATGACATAAATGAGTCATTTCTGATAGTTTAGTGACATATTTGAGCCTTTTCCTATTAACTTTTGCCATATGTTGAAACTTGTTGTAGCAACAAGGACCTTTTAATAATAAAAAATGTAATTTAAAACAAAAATTGCAATGAAATAAATATTTTTGTTTGTATATTAAAAAATTTATGGCAATAACTGAATCAATAATAACAATATATATATATATATATATATATATATATATATAAAATAAGTTTCATGAAAAAATATTTTAGAATTATTATTGTAGTAAATTTTGTAGCTAATAATTATTTTTTATACCGAACTGAAATTTGTTGCAACAATAATTATCTAGTGTATTTAGAGGTATGAATAGTTTGATTCAAATCAATTTTAAATGATTACTTATCGATTTTAAATATAATTTAATTAAATAGATGATCGTATCTAATTAATGTTAATTAATTAATTATATCAAACTTAATTATAACTTCACTAAGTCTCACTGAAACTTCATCCTAATCAAGAGCTTCCAAAATGTTATTATGATTCAAACTAAACATGTTCCATCAGAACAGTATATTTGTCGATCTAATGTATTGACCGTTTAAGTTAATTCAATGTTACAACTCGTAAGTCATTAAATACAACTTAAATACATACGTGATCATGTCAAATTTAGAAAATCTTTCAATTATTCTCATCCATGTTTTACCTTGCCTAAGTGTTTTCAAAATTGTTATTTAACTTGAACATGATTTATTGAGATAATATTTTCAAAAACTTAATGTAATTAAAGATTTTATTTTCACATTGATCCAATTTTATAGAATCTTACTTGCATGTTTTAAATTAGTATGAGCTCAATATTGATTCATAAATTTATTTATTTTGAGTAGTGTAAGCTAAGTATTTTAAAAAAATTTATTTAAAGTAAGTTATATATGTATGTATGTATGTATGTATGTATGTATGTATGTATGTATGTATATTATTTCCCCTCTGAACTTGTCCTCCCAACTCACTTTAACACTTTAACTTAACTTTCGTTTATTTGCCTCCCTTAACATTTTTAAAGTGAATTATTTCAACCTCTTAACAGCCTAACTCAAGTCAAGGCTGGGTGTTGTTAAGCATGCGCCCTTTGATTGGTTGATGTTATAACCCGACCCTTTCTCATTTATAACCCGACCCACTCTAATTAAATACCTGAAAACCTAAAAAATAACCTATTTCAGTTTTTTTCTCTCTCTAAAACCTTTCTATTTCAGGCGATTTCACTCAGTTTCAGTAGATTTCACTCGATTTCAGTCGATTTCACTCGATTTCACTTCAAATTAAGTTATTTTTATGACTTATTATGAAATCCATGGTTTCTCCGTGACAAATTTGACTACTCAGGTAATTATTACGATTTTTTTACTTTGATATTTGAGTTTTTGCCGTGAATAATTCTAAACTGCTATTTTTTTTATTTTTCTTCAAATTAATCATGAATTTTATGTATGTTGAATTGAGGTTTCACCAGGCAAATTACAACAAAAACCGAGTATTAAGTATCATGGAGGTACTGTTACTGACTGTTTCAATATGGATGTAGACAGACTTTTTTACTTTGAATTTATTGATATCATGAAGAAACTTGGGTATAATTGTTCCTCATGTATTGTTTATCTCAGACCTCCCAAAGAAAAAAATTAGTAATAGTAACATGTGATAGGGATATTTTGGGTATTTTGCCTCTACTTAAAAATGGAGATGTTATTGAGTTATATTTGACACATTTAGTTGATGTGGCAGATGTGGTCTCATCTATTGAATATGACTCCCATGTGGGAGGAGAATCTTGTCCTGATTTTGATAAAGAGTTAAATGAAGACTTTGGGGACTGTGATGATTTAGGGTTTGAAGAGGACTTTGTAGAAGCTGTAATACCTCATGAATATACTTTTACTAAAAACTTAAGTTGTTGTGGTGGTGATTATGTTTCTTCTATTGGTAAGGACTTAGGTGATTGTGGTGGTGGTGTTTTTGCTATTAGTGGGGCCTTGGGTAATGGTGATGTTGTTGCTAGGGGTGAGAACTTAGGTGGGGGTGGTAGTGAGTTTTTTGCTAGTAGTGGGGACTTTGGTGATGTTGGTGTTGCTGCTAGGGGTGAGGACTTAGGTGGTAGTGGTAGGAGTGATGATTTGGGTAGTGTAAATGGTGTTTCTGCTACTGGTGAGAATTTGGGAGGTGTTTCTGCTGGTATTAATCAGAATTTAGGTGACACTGCTTTGGTTACTGCAGCAGATGTCCCAATCATTCCATCAGATTGGGAAAGTGAAAGTGATGTTAGTAAAAAATCAGATTATTGTAATTTCTTTGATGAAGGTAAAGATGATGAGTATGGTAGTGATGTTCATGAGGAGGTAAAGATTCAGAGGGAACAAAAGAGGGCTGCCAAAAAAAAAGAGATCTGATGAAACCAAAAAGAGAAAAAAACAAGAGCCTAGAGCAAGAGGTGTTAGCTTAGGCAAAAAGGGAGTGGATGTGGGATATGATGCGGTTTTATCCAAGAAGAAAAATAGTCTAGAGGAAAATAGCTGAAGATAAGCCATATATAGATTCAGATAATGAGGTAAGTTTTGAAATAGATTCTGATCAGGATATTTATGGAGATGCGGAGGTTGAACAACCTACTAGAAGAGAAGGAAAAGCAAGGACAACAAAAAGAAATTATAAGAGGATTATGTTTTATCCTACTTGTAAATTAATAGTTTGGGAGCTTGGACCTTGTTTTGCAAATGTTGGAGAGTTTAGAAAAGCTCTTACTAGATATGTTGTTCAAGAACGTGTAGAGCTAAATAAGTTTGTGAATGAATAAAAAAGGGTTAAGAGTAAAGTGTGTAGATAGTTGTCCATGGTTGTTGTTTGCAAGCATTGATTCTAGGACTACAGATTTTCTAGTTAAGAAGTACATTCCAGTCCACAAGTGTAATGCCACAACAAAGAATAAATTGGTGAATTCTAAGTACTTGGTAGAAAGGTACAGGGACAGAATAACATCAGAACTTGGAATTAGAGTTTTTTAGATTCAAAAGTTAGTAAAAAATGATTTGGAGGTATATATAGGGAGGACTGTAGTAAGAAAAGCTAGAAACATTGCATTGTAACAAATTATGGGTGATCATGTGGAGGAGTTCAAAAGAATTTTGGATTATAGGGATGAGCTTTTAAAGACCAATCCAGGTAGTACATGTGTAGTGAGGCTTAGTGAAGAAACTTTTGAAGGTGGAAGAAAACAGTTTCAATCTTTTTACATATGTTTTGATGCTTTGAAGAGAGCATTCAAAACTGGTGCCAGGAGATGTATTGGGTTTGATAGTTATTTTTTAAAAGATGTTTGTAAGGGTCAATTACTTGTGGCTGTTTGTAAGGATGGGAATAACCAAATGCTACCACTAGCTTGGGCAGTGGTTGAAGTTGAAAACAAATTCACTTGGAGATGGTTTGTTAGACTTTTGAAAAATAATCTTGAGCTGGGAGATGGGTTTGAAGTGAATACTATTATTGATATGCAGAAGGTAACCTCATATATTTTCTCTTATTCATTTTCTGAATTTTTTGTTGGGACCTGTTTTATACTTATGTCAATTGATATATTTTATTTTGTTTAAGGGTCTTGACAATGCAATTTCAGATTTACTGTCAAATGCAGAGCAAAGAATGTGAGCTAGACATGCTCTAGCCAATTGGTCTAAGGATTGGAGAGGTATTGAAAGAAGAAATTGTTTCTAGAAGTGTGCCAAATCTATATATGAGCAAGAATTGAGAAGAAATTTGAATCATATAGAGATGTTAGGAGATAAAATTTTTGGAGATCTTCTGTGGTACAACATAGAAAGGTGTCTAAGATTTACTTTAAATATCACAGTTATTGTGATAGTGTTGACAATAACATGGCTGAAAGCTTCAACTCATGGATACTACGGGCAAGATACAAGACTATCATATTAATGCTTGAGGAAATAAAGGTTAAGGTAATGAGAAGAATAGGAAAGTTAAGATAGTTTTCTGAAACATGGATTACTGATATTTCTCCTATGGTACTAAAAGTGTTGCAAGAGAACACATCAAAAGTAATGAAGTGTACTCTTGAGTGGAATGGTGAATTTGGTTTTGAAGTTAAGGATAGATGGAGAAATACTTTTATAGTGAATTTGAGGGATAATACTTGTACATATAGGTCTTGAATGTTAAAAGGTATACCTTGTTGTCATGCCATAGTTGCACTACACTTTAGAAGGCTAGAACCCATTAACTATGTTGCACATTGGTATACTAAGGAAACTTACCTCAAGATTTATAGTTACTTAATTCAGCCTGTTACTGGTATGAAAATGTGGCCCCAAGTCAACCAATCTTTCTATTATACCACCTATAATAAAAAAGCTTCCAGGAAGACCCAGTAAATCTAGAAAAAAGAGCAGAATAAAAGCATGACTGAAAAGTTATCAAAGAGGGGTGTTGAGATGACCTGCAGCACATGTCACAACAAGGGTCATAATAAAAAGAGTTGTCCATTGAATTCAAGTTCCACTAGAACTAGTGTGGCTTCTTCTTTAGCAGCACCAAGCACAAGTAAAAGAAGAGGAAGACCAAAAGGATCTACAAAGGTAACATTTGACTTGTAATTTACTAGTATTTTAATTCTCTTTTATTTGCTTTAATTTTTTTCTCTCATTATATTTTTCTTACGTATTATAGGCTGTTGCAGCAGCATCAACTACTGGTAGAGGAAAAGGATCACCTATAGCAACTGCTGCCACTGTGGGTGTTGATAGAGGAAAAGAAACTGCAACTTGTGCTATTGATAGAGCTATTGGTAGAGGTAGAGAAACTGATGTTGCAATTATTGGTGGCGCTGGTAAAGGTAGAGGAGCTGGTGCTACAGTTTTTGTGGAGCTGGTAGAGGTAGAGGAGCTAGTGCTGTAGTTGTTGGTGGAACTGGTAGAGGTACAGGAGTTGGTACTGCAGTTGTTGGTGGAGTTGGTAGAGGTAGAGAAATTGGTGTTGCAGTTGTTGGTGGAGCAGGTAGAGGTAGAGCAGCTGGTGCTGTAGTTGTGGGTGAAACTAGTAGAGGTAGAGGAGCTGGTGTTGTTGATTGTACTGGTGCATCAAGAGGAGATGGTGTCACTGGTGCTAGCAAAGGTAGAGGGATAGCTTATAAAAGACCTAGGATGATTGGAATGAGGGTGCTTCATACAGAGAGTGGTTTTAAAGTCCTCAATGTAAGTTAAAATTTCTTGATTATGTTTGTCTAATTTAAAGTAAACCCTTTTCAAGTCTTTAGTTAAATTTGTTCTCTTTTATTTTTATCAGCTTGGAATGCCTATGAACTCCACCATAGTGACTGAAAATCTTGGACATCATAAACCAACCTCAGGTGTGAAATGGAAAGGAAAGAAAGTTGTGACCCAACAAGGACTTAAAGACATAAGAGCACAGATAAGGATGAGGACAAGGTCAAATCTTGCTGAACTGAATAATCTAAGCCAAACAAGTTCAACAACCTTCCAATAGAAGCCTGGTTATGTTTTTCTCTTTCTGTATTGATGGAGTATAATGAAACAGTAGTGATTTTAACTTAGCTAGTAGTCAATTGTGGTGACTTCAACTATGCAGCTATGACTGCACTAATTTGACATGTTTTGAAAATAATGATGTAGTAGTGACTGTATTTTTGGCTAATATTTCTGTTGAAATATCAGCAGCTGTGACTGCATTTTTTTAGCTAATGTTTCTGTTGAAATATCAGTAGTCGTGATTGCATTTTTTGGCTAATGTTTTGATTGAAATATCAGCAGTTGTTACTGCATTTATAATGTGTTATACCTACAGTATTTGGACATTTTGCAACTTCAAATTGTAATTTGTTGTCTGCACTTATTTTTTGAGTACTAAATGATTCAAATGCAATCAATTTAACTATAAATACTCAAACAAACGCAAAAGAAGTAAGTTGCACCATTACAAAAGATAAACAAAAATGATTCACTTTATCTACCAACCTTTCTCTGCTTCATATATATAAGAGAATCCAAATACAAAAGAAGTTGCACTACTCTAACACAATAATTTGCAACACGTCATATAACAACAACCTAGTGCTAAGGTAACCTCATTGAACCATTTTTCATATAGAGCATCTTAACCAAATAGATTAAAGCTATTACTAATATACAACAAAAAAGCACAACAAAGAAGTGAGTATTGTTTCTAGTCCTTCCTTCAGCTATTCGTCTCCAATTCTTTTCTTTCTCCCTGATTTTTCGAATCTCTTCTTCCATCTTCTCCAATTTCATATTAATTCCATTATCATCGTGTTTTGATTTGTTAGGCTTGTCAACTTCTTCTGAATCTTCCTTGATTGATTTGCTCAATCCAATCAATTTCTCAACTTCATTGAAACGACAAGATTCAACTACATTCTCGAGCTCACCTAGTTTTTCAATTAGTTTAGGAATAACATAGTTGGACCTCAGATCAATGTTTTCTGAATCCCTCCAACGCCAAAAATCGCAAGATCTTGGACCCTTCAATGGTGACAAATAAAGAATATACTAACCTCATTTCTCTTAATCAATTCTATCAAAATAACAAGAGAAATTACAAAATTTGATACTTACCCCATAATAAGGACATGCCCAATATCTTCTACCGGGATTACTTGAAGTCCAAGATGTCTTCAAATGCAACAAAACTTCGTGATTACAACGAATAACTTGCTTCAAAGCAGAATCATTTTCCTCCATACATAGTTTACTCAAGTTAACTGACTTCATTATTGTGTGCTACAAGAAATTCATTTCAACAAATAAGATAAGAGTAATGTAGAAGAAAAAAAAAAATTAAAGGACACAAAGTAATTCAGAACTTCATTTTGATAGTAATTCCTAATAAAACATAGACAAAGTAATGAATGAGATTATACCTTAATACGGAAAGAGACGAAACTAAAATCAATTCGATTTTATGTTTTTAAATCCCAAATTTGTGCGGCTTAATACAAATCAAGAGAAAGCAATTTATTCTTTGCATCACTTTCATGATTTGAAGAAATTTTGGACTGAAGATGAAGAAGGGGAGGATAAATTAGGGTTTCTTTTATAGAAAAATAGATATAACCATTAGGGGGTTCAAACTGGTATTTAAAAGAAAGAGAAAAGAATTTAAAAAGACAACAATGAGTCTTTACGCGCTCAGCATCGCTTGTTTACACGCGGGCTGTTAAGGGGTTGAAATAATTCACTTTAAAGATGTTAAGGGGGTAAATAAACGGAAGTTAAGTTTAAGTGCTAAAGTGAGTTGGGAGGACAAGTTCAGAGGGAAAAAAATGTCTTTTCTCTAGTAAATTACTTGATATTAAGTGGTCTCATTAAGTGTCAAATAAATACTTAATATTAATATTATTTAGCGATGTTGATTAAGTAAGTTTTAATTTTATATTTAAAATAAGTTATTTAAGTATCTCTAATTGAAAATTTTTCTTCCACCAACTATCAACTTTTTTAAGGGCATGTATTTTTAACTAAAGTGCGTAATTTACATAGATCCCACAATTTCGGAGAACTTATACACATTTTTTTTTTTACTCCCTCTGTCTAAAGTTAGGTGACACCTTTACGATTAACTACTATAATTTTTTCATACGTCTTTAAACTAAAATTATTAATTCAAATTTGTATTTTTATTTAAAATCAAATTGAAATAATCGAATGTTGTGGAAGTATGACTCCGCCATAATAGAACACTTTAATACGAATTTGAATTCACGTTATTAATATAAGAAAAATTGAATTGATATATTTTATTTGAATTTTCTATCTTAAAATAATTTCAAACTTGAATTTATAGTAAATAACACTAATCACAATATTATTTTTCTTCTCAGATTCTATATAGATAGATTTTATGATATTGATAATTTTATTTTATTATATAGTTTTCTATTTTAAACTCGATACTTTATTTCATATAAATCATTCTAAATTCATATAATACAACAACATACCTAGTATAGTCTAAGAAGAGTAGAGACTTTATCCCTATATTATAAATAGAGAAAATCATTTAAATTTAAATTCATATAATTATTATTTTGAGTTATTATGTTTTAGTGTAATTTGAAAGCATAAAATTAAATTAAGAATAATCATAAATTTAACTAAACACTATAAGTTAAAAAATTATTAAAATAAGAGAAAAAATAACAAAATTAACGATATCATGAAGGACCAAAAAAGTTGAAAAGGGATATATATTTTGAAATAATATTTATTTCAAATAAAATAGTTAAATTTTTGTAAGATAACAAAATTAACGATATTACGAAAGACTAAAAAAGTTGAAAAGAAATATGTATTTTAAAATAATATTTGTTTCAAATAAAATAGTTAAATTTTTTCATTAATTTAATATAAAGTATATAGTTATTATTATTTCATCAGATTTTTTTTTTAGTATTAATAATACAACTTGTAAAAAGAAAGCAAAAATCATAATATAGTACGAAGGTAAATAAAACGAAAAAGGCTAAACAACGAAATTCTTAAACATCAACCAAACAAAATAAATAATAAAAAAATCTCAAACTTACATCTTTCTTCACTCTCCGACCGTGGCCCCCTCTCTTTTCATTTTAAACCAAACCCCAAAATCTTCCCACCCAAAAAATTAAAAATTAGAAAAGTTCAAATTTTCCTCAAAAATTTTAAAACCTAATCAAATAATCTATTCCTTCTACCACTCTAAATACCTAGATCCCTTTCTCCTCTCCCCATTTCTTTTTCTTCTTCGCCCCTCCCTCTCCCTTTCCGCCCTCCATCCTTGGTTGTCTTAGTTTTCTGTGTCTTTTGAATTTTTATGTGTAATATTTTGCTTATCAATTTTTTATTTTTTGTATGTTTTACAATATGAAATTCTTCACATAGATGAAGTAAGTTTTTATAATATAAGTATTGCATTGAATTATATATACTAGTATAGGTACCCGCGCGGTGCGCGGTGTTTTTATAAAAAATATTCATTAAGAAAATATTAGCTCATTTATTTTGAAATTATAAAATTAATCAATTTTTGTTATATCACATTAACTATTTCAGAAATCATTGAAATATTAAAATAATTATTAATAGTAAAATTACAACTAATATATAATAATTAATCACAATTTTAATTATTTTAGATATTTTGATATGAAAAGAACAATATGAATAAATTTTTGAATCATATCTCATTGACTGATTTTTAAAATTTTTAAAATATAAAATATTAAATAATTGTTATTATTTTTTTTGCTAGTCTTTTACTTTTATATTTTTAATCAATTAGGATGTATAATAATATTCTAATTTTTCATTTAGAATTTCATAGTCAATTACACTTTAACAGTTAGGATTTACCCGAAAGCAGATACGAACACTGGAAAGCCAAATTCATTGATGGGCTTCCTCCTCTCTTCGCAGAACGTGTTCGTAAAACTCAATCTTTGCCGAACTCTAACGGCAGGACGATCCGATGCCGTTTATACTTTAATGCTGACTATTATTGAACATTTTGGTGGTAGATTTACCAACCATCACGAAAATATTCGAACTCTTTTGAATGGATTAAAATGTCGCCATTTAGGCGAATTTCGATGGTATAAAGATACCTTTCTAAGTCGGGTCATGGATT
Source organism: Capsicum baccatum var. pendulum (assembly GCA_030864225.1). Lineage (NCBI taxonomy): Eukaryota > Viridiplantae > Streptophyta > Magnoliopsida > Solanales > Solanaceae > Capsicum > Capsicum baccatum. The sequence continues at coordinate 35,097,512 of CM061560.1, forward strand.
TACCCGAAAGCAGATACGAACACTGGAAAGCCAAATTCATTGATGGGCTTCCTCCTCTCTTCGCAGAACGTGTTCGTAAAACTCTTCGTGGATCGTATGGAGCGATCCCTTATTCAGAAAAAACTTATGGTCAATTGATCGTAGCTTGTACTCAAGAAGGCTTAGCCCTTTGGTATGAGTTAAAACTGGCTAGACAGATCAAGATTGATAAAATCAGAGAAAAATCTCAATTGGGTGATTTCTGTGAACAATTTGGCATGGAAAAACCCATGATTCGAAAACCCCAAAGGAATTCGAAATATCAATACAAGTCTAAACATCCGAGACGACGGAGTAAGGAACAGCGTGAAGCACGCAAATCCTTCCGAAAGTCTACAAGATTCGCTAAAAACTTTTCAAAACGACCTTTGTCAAAAATTAAATGCTATAAATATAATCAATATGGGCACATTGCTCCTAACTGCAAATTGCAAAAATTAAAATCCTTAAATCTTTCTGATGAAGTTCATGATCAAGTGTATAATTTATTATATACTTCTGATTCTGAATGTGATTCTAACTCAACATCTGAAAATGATTTTGAATTGCCTAATTCAGATAGTGATTTGAATCAAAATAATAAATGCGCTGATTGCGATAAACATGATTGTCATTGTGATGAAACAATGTATAAATTACAAGCTCAGTTCGAAGAACTTGATTTAGATGTCAAAATGCTTACTGCTGAAAATATTCTAGAATTATTAAAGGATGTCACGGATGAAAAACTTCGTGGAAAAATTTTGCATTTTGCTACTCAGAAATCCTCTACTCCATCTTCTTCTAATACTACAAAAGATGATTTTGAAAATATCATTCATAATCTTCTGAAATTCAGAAGGAGCGTTTTTCAAACCAAATGGCATTACATTCCATTCGTATTGGCCAAAAGGCACATTAAAAGCAGTTTTATAAGTATGCGTTTTATCAATCTGAATTTGCCAATATCCTGATTTTAAATCAAATTTTGAAAATATGTTAGCATCATATAATCTAGAAAGCAAATCTCTTTTATTCGGAATTGGATATCGAATCCATTTCAAGACTTTATTCAGAGGTTTGTAGTTGATAACCAATCGAGGCATGCCTCTTTCCTTTTTTGCAGCGTTATTTACATAAAAGGCAGTACAAGACCATGGAGATCTTGAAGGCTTGGTGAGACCCTTTTGCAAGAGACTATCTATCTCCTTTTTACAGAATTCGACTAATTCTGCATACATTTGGCAGGGTCGAGATTTTGTTGGTATTTTGGCTTCATCGAAGCCATCTTCGTAAGGAAGAGAAACAATATGCTTCTTCCTATTCCAAAAAGCGTTTGGGTGGTCAGCACAAATATCAGATATTAATTGCGAAGAAATAGTTTTTATTTTTTCTTGTACTTTAACAGGTTTTAAAGTATCAGAAATATTGATGCTCATTATTTCCAATTGTAAGAAATTCAACTGATTTTGCTTCATATTAATAAGGGCATTTATATCTCTTGTTACAGGTTGAGTAACAAAAGGATAAGAAATAGGCTGATTTTTATAAGTAGCCCTAAAGCCATTTGCATCAATATCCCAAATTGGTTTACCAAATGGTGGACTCATCATGGGCCATCTGTTAAAATCTTGCCATCTGAATATGCCGCCCTCTACTCAGCCTGGAAAAAATCCTCCCCTTTTCTAACAGAATTATATCTTTCTGAGCATATTTCAAAACTCGACACCATCGATCAGATGTATTTTTATATCGAATTCTCTATTCCATGGATACATCGATGGTCAGTAGAAATTGGTTATGGCTCAGATCAAATCCCTGCGATATATCACACCTTTTACTGCAATTTCTGGGATAAGTTACTCAGAATAGACCCCGCAACTAAACTGCCTTATGGACATGACCAGCGGGAAGAAATCAAACAAAAAATTGCCATCTATGAACAAAGTCCTAAGAAATCTATTCTTATTGAGGATAAATCTCTAAATTATGTCTCCCGCCGCATATCTGCTCATGACGGAAACAAATTCCAATTAATTGAAGATTATTTGGCCGAAGTACGAAGCAAATTGCTGCTTAATGTGGAACAATCCTCTGACACTTCAATGAATAGCACCGAGGCAAACACAGACGATATCACAGATTCTCAACCCCCTGAAACACTAAATGAAGAGGAAGTATTAGCAAATGCAGAAGAATTTCTGAAGTGGGGACGTACAAAAAATTAAATACTATTGTAAAACACTGCTGTAATAGTAAAAATACTATTGAAAACACTGTACACAGGACCCACATATCACTGTGCAATATTCCTTTTTCTATTATATAAGGAGCCTCATTCTGTTTAGGGAGGCATCAAAGTTTTAGTTTCTCTTCCTAAATACTCTCTCTCTGTCTTATCTTGTAATAGCCTCCGGCTTTATAAATAAAAGTTTGCTTTACTATTCCGGCCTCCCTCCGGCGAGCTAAGGTACATATTTACTTTTTAAGTTTTGTATTTTCTTTCTTTCTCTCCCAGATCTACGCCGTGACTATGTCCGGCTAGACTTCTTTTATGTTCATACTATAGTTCTAACCTCTCGACGTATGTTAACTATGAAAGATCCAGACTCTACTTAGATAAAAGAGAAACTTTTAGAATTCTCCGACTTGGTTCCGGAATGGTGGTACAGTCGGGCCGGTAAACTTTGTCTTTGTGGCTCCGTCTAGAGAGTTGTGCCTTTGAAGCCCGTGCTGATGAAAAGAAAGGGCGATTTATTTGCACAATTAGAACTTCTAGACATATGGGTTTACTGATCTCCGACAGGCCCCTTGTCTGGGTGAAAATATTTTACCATTCAGTCAGAAATTCTCTAAGTTCTTTTCTATTTCCGTTGGTGCTTCGGTTCGGTTTTCCGACTTGAGCTTATATCCGATATTATTACTTGGTCTGGCGGGCTGAGCGGCTTACCCCAGCCTGAGAGATCCTGTTAATGGTGGCATGCCTCTTTCCTTTTCTGCAGCGTTATTTACATAAAAGGATGTACAAGACCATGGAGATCTTGAAGGCTTGATGAGACATTAACAGGATCTCTCAGGCTGGGGTAAGCCGCTCAGCCCGCCAGACCAAGTAATAATATCGGATATAAGCTCAAGTCGGAAAACCGAACCGAAGCACCAACGGAAATAGAAAAGAACTTAGAGAATTTCTGACTGAATGGTAAAATATTTTCACCCAGACAAGGGGCCTGTCGGAGATCAGTAAACCCATATGTCTAGAAGTTCTAATTGTGCAAATAAATCGCCCTTTCTTTTCATCAGCACGGGCTTCAAAGGCACAACTCTCTAGACGGAGCCACAAAGACAAAGTTTACCGGCCCGACTGTACCACCATTCCGAAACCAAGTCGGAGAATTCTAAAAGTTTCTCTTTTATCTAAGTAGAGTCTGGATCTTTCATAGTTAACATACGTCGAGAGGTTAGAACTATAGTATGAACATAAAAGAAGTCTAGCCGGACATAGTCACGGCGTAGATCTGGGAGAGAAAGAAAGAAAATACAAAACTTAAAAAGTAAATATGTACCTTAGCTCGCCGGAGGGAGGCCAGAATAGTAAAGCAAACTTTTATTTATAAAGCCGGAGGCTATTACAAGATAAGAGAGAGAGAGAGAGAGTATTTAGGAAGAGAAACTAAAACTTTGATGCCTCCCTAAACAGAATGAGGCTCCTTATATAATAGAAAAAGGAATATTGCACAGTGATATGTGGGTCCTGTGTACAGTGTTTTCAATAGTATTTTTACTATTACAGCAGTGTTTTACAATAGTGTTATTACAACAGTATTTAATTTTTTGTACGTCCCCACTTCAGAAATTCTTCTGCATTTGCTAATACTTCCTCTTCATTTAGTGTTTCAGGGGGTTGAGAATCTGTGATATCGTCTGTGTTTGCCTCGGTGCTATTCATTGAAGTGTCAGAGGATTGTTCCACATTAAGCAGCAATTTGCTTCGTACTTCGGCCAAATAATCTTCAATTAATTGGAATTTGTTTCCGTCATGAGCAGATATGCGGCGGGAGACATAATTTAGAGATTTATCCTCAATAAGAATAGATTTCTTAGGACTTTGTTCATAGATGGCAATTTTTTGTTTGATTTCTTCCCGCTGGTCATGTCCATAAGGCAGTTTAGTTGCGGGGTCTATTCTGAGTAACTTATCCCAGAAATTGCAGTAAAAGGTGCGATATATCGCAGGGATTTGATCTGAGTCATAACCAATTTCTACTGACCATCGATGTATCCATGGAATAGAGAATTCGATATAAAAATACATCTGATCGATGGTGTCGAGTTTTGAAATATGCTCAGAAAGATATAATTCTGTTAGAAAAGGGGAGGATTTTTTCCAGGCTGAGTAGAGGGCGGCATATTCAGATGGCAAGATTTTAACAGATGGCCCATGATGAGTCCACCATTTGGTAAACCAATTTGGGATAGGTTTTTCAAATACCTTTGAACAAATTTTTATGAACCAGGTATGTTTATGCTTATAATTATTATAGTATAAGACAGAAGAAAAAGCCTTTATGTAGTCCCAATAAGTGAAATTGGCAATAGTTTGCCCTTGAGGCCCCATAGGGAGATTTCTTAAGGTCATTGAAGAAATTCCCCATTCTTCAATAGGGATCAGCTTTTTGATAATTATTTTGGAGTAGCCGTGTACTCCAGGAGTGGATTCGCCCAAGGGGCTATGTTCAAATGTTGCACTTGCGGTGTTAATCAGAATTTGTTCATAATACGTTCGAGTTTTGTATGATTCGCCTGCAACATATACATTAGCGGTTAAATAATCTTTCAAAATTCTCCATGCTTCGTCAGAATTTTCTTGAGGAGGAATATGCCGGTTTTCCAAATAAACTATGAGCTCTCTGGCTGTAAGTTTTTCATATGATGGCTTATCTTCAGAATTTTCAATAATAAGTGAAGCAAAAGAATCTGCAGATTTTGCGGATTTTTCTTTTTCTTCCAAATAAGCCTTTATTTGCTGGAATAAAGGATGAGTTTCAGGAATATCTTCTAAATTAATATTCGGAGTTTGCGTTTGTTGTGATGAGGATGCCTCATCTTGAGATATTCTGGAATTTATCAAAGTTCTACTTCCGTGTTGAAGCACTGGAAAATTAGAACTGGATGTGCTATATGCAGTAGTTCTGATAGTGTTCCGAGGATATGAAGGATTTGTCCTTCCCCCATACTGTAAATATGCAGAGTTTGAGTTTCGGCCACGGCCGCGTCCTCTGGCGGTTTGCCAGGGAGGATCTCCCATACTGCAATTAATGATCATAAACATCAATGTCAATATAGGAATCAATAGTAGTGTTTTCAAAATTGGTATACCACCAAAATTCTTCGTGTAGAAAATTATTCCACCAAATATCTTCTTGAATAATTTGAGCCATAAGATGATCCAGGATTTGCCTCTTATTATCCTCAGGAAGAGGAAGACATTTAAGAATGGTTACTAGAGTTTTGTCAGAGAAAAAATTTGTAAACAGATTCATGAAATATATTCTCTAGATAAAAAATCAGGTAATGAATTGTCACTACCCTTTTTATACTGAATTTCAAAATCAAATGGGGCTAGTTGAGCCTGCCATCTAGCAAAAATTAATTTAGACGCATCATGCTTAAAGTCTTTATCAAACATGAATTTAACAGATTGGGCGTCCGTCCGAATTAGGAATTTTTGATTGTATAAATCGTCTTGGAATTTTAGAACACATTTCACAATAGTAAGCATTTCATGAGCGACAGTCGCATATTTTTTCTGACTGTCAGTCCATTTACCAGAATAAAAACGAATTAAACATTCCGTTTTTGTATGGGGATTAATCTGCTTTAGAATTCCACCATATCCAATATTTGAAGCATCAGTTTCAATAATTTTTTGCCAATTGGGATTAGCAAGAGTTGTACAAGGAAGTGATTGCACACGAGTTTTGATTAATTTTACTAAATCAGTGTGGGCTTGAGTCCACGGAGTTTTTTGGTCTTTCTTTAATCTATCATACAGAGGAGCTAAATCTCTAGATAGATTTTTATAGAAAGGGGAAATATAATTAAGACTACCAAGAAATCGCTGAAGCTGTTTCTTGTCAGTAATCTCATCAGGGAATTTGGTTGCGAATTCTAGAACTCGCTGAATAGGCTCAATAGAACCTTGACAAATATTATGTCCAAGAAATCTAACATTAGTTTGAAATAAATACATTTTGGGTTTAGAAATAACTAAACCATTCTGTATGATTATCTGTTTAAAAATATGCAGATGTTTAAAATGATTTTCAAGAGTTTTGGAGAAAACAAGAATATCGTCAATATAGACAATAATGAAATCCATATAGGGGTTGAAAATATCATTCATAATCTTCTGAAATTCAGAAGGAGCGTTTTTCAAACCAAATGGCATTACATTCCATTCGTATTGGCCAAAAGGCACATTAAAAGCAGTTTTATAAGTATGCGTTTTATCAATCTAAATTTGCCAATATCCTGATTTTAAATCAAATTTTGAAAATATGTTAGCATCATATAATCTAGAAAGCAAATCTCTTTTATTCGGAATTGGATATCGAATCCATTTCAAGACTTTATTCAGAGGTTTGTAGTTGATAACCAATCGAGGCATGCCTCTTTCCTTATCTGCAGCGTTATTTACATAAAAGGCAGTACAAGACCATGGAGATCTTGAAGGCTTGATGAGACCCTTTTGCAAGAGACTATCTATCTCCTTTTTACAGAATTCGACTAATTCTGCATTCATTTGGCAGGGTCGAGATTTTGTTGGTATTTTGGCTTCATCGAAGCCATCTTCGTAAGGAAGAGAAACAATATGCTTCTTCCTATTCCAAAAAGCGTTTGGGTGGTCAGCACAAATATCAGATATTAATTGCGAAGAAATAGTTTTTATTTTTTCTTGTACTTTAACAGGTTTTAAAGTATCAGAAATATTGATGCTCATTATTTCCAATTGTAAGAAATTCAACTGATTTTGCTTCATATTAATAAGGGCATTTATATCTCTTGTTACAGGTTGAGTAACAAAAGGATAAGAAATAGGCTGATTTTTATAAGTAGCCCTAAAGCCATTTGCATCAATATGCGTATAAGGATATATAGCATTTATAAAAGGAGTTCCTAAAATAATAGGAGGATAAATCTGATTTTTAACTAAAAAGAAGAAATGCGGAATGCAAATCTTATCACGGCAAATATGCGCATTGGGCAATTTATAATTAATGTCAAGTGAATGCCCAATTGCTGATTTTACAAGATGAGTTGTTTTTTGAAAATATTTTGTGGGAATTAATCCTTCTTGTATACAACTAACGTCTGCCCCACTGTCAATCATGGCGACATTAGTGATAAAGAATTCTCTATTTATTAAAATGGTACAATTAATATACCATTTATGAGCAGTAACAATCTGCATCATTCCAAGAAAAGAATCATTTTTCAGATTTTCAATATTGAATTTTTCAAGTTGAAATGATTCAAGATTTTCAGAAGTGTCAATTTCGTTTTCCTTTTCTTTACCTTTAAAAGAAGTTGAAGAGTTTGAATTTGAAAGACTTTCCTTTTCTTCAAGTTTCGAAAGTCTATGATCGAAAATCATCTGATTTTGCTTTAAAGAAATAATTTCCTTTTTGAGTTTTTCAACTTCGATTTTTAGATCGTCAAAAGTGGTATCTCTACCAGGAGTTTTGCTTAAAGCTAATCGACGATTAACTTCAGCTAAAGAATATGCCATAGGCTGATTTTCAAAATCATCTTTTGTAGTATTAGAAGAAGATGGAGTAGAGGATTTCTGAGTAGCAAAATGCAAAATTTTTCCACGAAGTTTTTCATCCGTGACATCCTTTAATAATTCTAGAATATTTTCAGCAGTAAGCATTTTGACATCTAAATCAAGTTCTTCGAACTGAGCTTGTAATTTATACATTGTTTCATCACAATGACAATCATGTTTATCGCAATCAGCGCATTTATTATTTTGATTCAAATCACTATCTGAATTAGGCAATTCAAAATCATTTTCAGATGTTGAGTCAGAATCACATTCAGAATCAGAAGTATATAATAAATTATACACTTGATCATGAACTTCATCAGAAAGATTTAAGGATTTTAATTTTTGCAATTTGCAGTTAGGAGCAATGTGCCCATATTGATTACATTTATAGCATTTAATTTTTGACAAAGGTCGTTTTGAAAAGTTTTTAGCGAATCTTGTAGACTTTCGGAAGGATTTGTGTGCTTCACGTTGTTCCTTACTCCGTCGTCTCGGATGTTTAGACTTGTATTGATATTTCGAATTCCTTTGGGGTTTTCGAATCATGGGTTTTTCCATGCCAAATTGTTCACAGAAATCACCCAATTGAGATTTTTCTCTGATTTTATCAATCTTGATCTGTCTAGCCAGTTTTAACTCATTACAAAGGGCTAAGCCTTCTTGAGTACAAGCTACGATCAATTGACCATAAGTTTTTTCTGAATAAGGGATCGCTCCATACGATCCACGAAGAGTTTTACGAACACGTTCTGTGAAGAGAGGAGGAAGCCCATCAATGAATTTGGCTTTCCAGTGTTCGTATCTGCTTTCGGGTAAATCCATGACCCGACTTAGAAAGGTATCTTTATACCATCGAAATTCGCCTAAATGGCGACATTTTAATCCATTCAAAAGAGTTCGAATATTTTCGTGATGGTTGGTAAATCTACCACCAAAATGTTCAATAATAGTCAGCATTAAAGTATAAACGGCATCGGATCGTCCTGCCGTTAGAGTTCGGCCAAGATTGTCTTTGCCTTCATTAGGGTTTACGGCATTAAAAATTTCTTGGCGTTTAGTATCGTCTAGGAAGTTATCCCACCAACCACGAAGTTGGCCGGTAAACCCAGCAACAATCATTTTGCAGATTGTCTGGTCAGATCTATCGTTCCTAGCCGTAGCCCGTGTAGCCATACAGATAGTGGCGTACATCGACATACGATGAATTAAAATAGAGATTTGGCGGTCGGATAATCCATCAATATTCCATTCATAGATGGCATCACCATTATAAGAAGTGTTTGTAATATTCCAATCCCTTTCCTCTATCAGAACATCTTGAGGAGTAGGACGGAGATAATATGCAGTAGTCATGCGAGGAATAACGGCATATTTTTTGCCTGGTTGATTTTTCATCATTCCTCGGAGTTTATTTAGTTCTGACGAAAGAACTTCACCTGGGTCATTGGTGGAAGCAATATTGTCAGCAAAATTAGACTCAATAGTTTGAATGTTTTCAACATCCATATTAAGAGGTTGAAGGTTGAGACCCTTGAATTTTTTATCGAAAAGAGTTTCTAAGCGTTCCCAAGAGGTAGAAGAAGTCGTTGTGAATCCTTCTATCTCTAGTGGTGGCTGAATGCAAGGTGCAGTGAATATAGATTCCTCATTCTCTTTGACAGATTTTGAGGTTGAAGCAATATTAGAAGAGTTTAACTGAGTACTAAGTTTATTAACTAATAAAATAAGTTCATTGAGTTTAGTATCCAAAGAACCAATATGTTCACCAAGAACTTTAACATAAAGACTTAAATAATTATTCTGAGAAATAAGATTATTTATTTCAGAAACTGTGATTTTTCCAATATCATCATTAATGAATTTTTGAAAAGCGGTAAAAGTCATACCAGTATTATTTGGTAAAATAAAGGAAGATTGAGGAGGGTATTTAGATTGAGTAGTCGTACCGTCAGGGTGTTGGTAGGATCTCTCAATGAGTTTAATGTAAGAAGGTAAATATGCAGACATAAACCAAGATTAACAGGATCTCTCAGGCTGGGGTAAGCCGCTCAGCCCGCCAGACCAAGTAATAATATCGGATATAAGCTCAAGTCGGAAAACCGAACCGAAGCACCAACCGAAATAGAAAAGAACTTAGAGAATTTCTGACTGAATGGTAAAATATTTTCACCCAGACAAGGGGCCTGTCGGAGATCAGTAAACCCATATGTCTAGAAGTTCTAATTGTGCAAATAAATCGCCCTTTCTTTTCATCAGCACGGGCTTCAAAGGCACAACTCTCTAGACGGAGCCACAAAGACAAAGTTTACCGGCCCGACTGTACCACCATTCCGGAACCAAATTCCCTGATGAGATTACTGACAAGAAACAGCTTCAGCGATTTCTTGGTAGTCTTAATTATATTTCCCCTTTCTATAAAAATCTATCTAGAGATTTAGCTCCTCTGTATGATAGATTAAAGAAAGACCAAAAAACTCCGTGGACTCAAGCCCACACTGATTTAGTAAAATTAATCAAAACTCGTGTGCAATCACTTCCTTGTACAACTCTTGCTAATCCCAATTGGCAAAAAATTATTGAAACTGATGCTTCAAATATTGGATATGGTGGAATTCTAAAGCAAATTAATCCCCATACAAAAACGGAATGTTCAATTCGTTTTTATTCTGGTAAATGGACTGACAGTCAGAAAAAATATGCGACTGTCGCTCATGAAATGCTTACTATTGTGAAATGTGTTCTAAAATTCCAAGACGATTTATACAATCAAAAATTCCTAATTCGGACGGACGCCCAATCTGTTAAATTCATGTTTGATAAAGACTTTAAGCATGATGCGTCTAAATTAATTTTTGCTAGATGGCAGGCTCAACTAGCCCCATTTGATTTTGAAATTCAGTATAAAAAGGGTAGTGACAATTCATTACCTGATTTTTTTATCTAGAGAATATATTTCATGAATCTGTTTACAATTTTTTTCTCTGACAAAACTCTAGTAACCATTCTTAAATGTCTTCCTCTTCCTGAGGATAATAAGAGGCAAATCCTGGATCATCTTATGGCTCAAATTATTCAAGAAGATATTTGGTGGAATAATTTTCTACACGAAGAATTTTGGTGGTATACCAATTTTGAAAACACTACTATTGATTCCTATATTGACATTGATGTTTATGATCATTAATTGCAGTATGGGAGATCCTCCCTGGCAAACCGCCAGAGGACGCGGCCGTGGCTGAAACTCAAACTCTGCATATTTACAGTATGGGGGAAGGACAAATCCTTCATATCCTCGGAACACTATCAGAACTACTGCATATAGCACATCCAGTTCTAATTTTCCAGTGCTTCAACACGGAAGTAGAACTTTGATAAATTCCAGAATATCTCAAGATGAGGCATCCTCATCACAACAAACGCAAACTCCGAATATTAATTTAGAAGATATTCCTGAAACTCATCCTTTATTCCAGCAAATAAAGGCTTATTTGGAAGAAAAAGAAAAATCCGCAAAATCTGCAGATTCTTTTGCTTCACTTATTATTGAAAATTCTGAAGATAAGCCATCATATGAAAAACTTACAGCCAGAGAGCTCATAGTTTATTTGGAAAACCGGCATATTCCTCCTCAAGAAAATTCTGACGAAGCATGGAGAATTTTGAAAGATTATTTAACCGCTAATGTATATGTTGCAGGCGAATCATACAAAACTCGAACGTATTATGAACAAATTCTGATTAACACCGCAAGTGCAACATTTGAACATAGCCCCTTGGGCGAATCCACTCCTGGAGTACACGGCTACTCCAAAATTATTATCAAAAAGCTGATCCCTATTGAAGAATGGGGAATTTCTTCAATGACCTTAAGAAATCTCCCTATGGGGCCTCAAGGGCAAACTATTGCCAATTTCACTTATTGGGACTACATAAAGGCTTTTTCTTCTGTCTTATACTATAATAATTATAAGCATAAACATACCTGGTTCATAAAAATTTGTTCAAAGGTATTTGAAAAACCTATCCCAAATTGGTTTACCAAATGGTGGACTCATCATGGGCCATCTGTTAAAATCTTGCCATCTGAATATGCCGCCCTCTACTCAGCCTGGAAAAAATCCTCCCCTTTTCTAACAGAATTATATCTTTCTGAGCATATTTCAAAACTCGACACCATCGATCAGATGTATTTTTATATCGAATTCTCTATTCCATGGATACATCGATGGTCAGTAGAAATTGGTTATGACTCAGATCAAATCCCTGCGATATATCGCACCTTTTACTGCAATTTCTGGGATAAGTTACTCAGAATAGACCCCGCAACTAAACTGCCTTATGGACATGACCAGCGGGAAGAAATCAAACAAAAAATTGCCATCTATGAACAAAGTCCTAAGAAATCTATTCTTATTGAGGATAAATCTCTAAATTATGTCTCCCGCCGCATATCTGCTCATGATGGAAACAAACTCCAATTAATTGAAGATTATTTGGCCGAAGTACGAAGCAAATTGCTGCTTAATGTGGAACAATCCTCTGACACTTCAATGAATAGCACCGAGGCAAACACAGACGATATCACAAATTCTCAACCCCCTGAAACACTAAATGAAGAGGAAGTATTAGCAAATGCAGAAGAATTTCTGAAGTGGGGACGTACAAAAAATTAAATACTATTGTAAAACACTGCTGTAATAGTAAAAATACTATTGAAAACACTGTACACAGGACCCACATATCACTGTGCAATATTCCTTTTTCTATTATATAAGGAGCCTCGTTCTGTTTAGGGAGGCATCAAAGTTTTAGTTTCTCTTCCTAAATACTCTCTCTCTCTCTTATCTTGTAATAGCCTCTGGCTTTATAAATAAAAGTTTGCTTTACTATTCCGGCCTCCCTCCGGCGAGCTAAGGTACATATTTACTTTTTAAGTTTTGTATTTTCTTTCTTTCTCTCCCAGATCTACGCCGTGACTATGTCCGGCTAGACTTCTTTTATGTTCATACTATAGTTCTAACCTCTCGACGTATGTTAACTATGAAAGATCCAGACTCTACTTAGATAAAAGAGAAACTTTTAGAATTCTCCGACTTGGTTCCGGAATGGTGGTACAGTCGGGCCGGTAAACTTTGTCTTTGTGGCTCCGTCTAGAGAGTTGTGCCTTTGAAGCCCGTGCTGATGAAAAGAAAGGGTGATTTATTTGCACAAATAGAACTTCTAGACATATGGGTTTACTGATCTCCGACAGGCCCCTTGTCTGGGTGAAAATATTTTACCATTCAGTCAGAAATTCTCTAAGTTCTTTTCTATTTCGGTTGGTGCTTCGGTTCGGTTTTCCGACTTGAGCTTATATCCGATATTATTACTTGGTCTGGCGGGCTGAGCGGCTTACCCCAGCCTGAGAGATCCTGTTAATGGTATCAAAGCCTGGGAACTTTCTTAGTAAATATACTAGAGACGGTGAACAACGACTAGTATGAACATAAGTCTAAAAACTATGGATATGGGAGAAGTTAGTACTAAAAGTACTAAACTTGAAGAGGTAGATTTACCTCAAGACATAGATCTTCTGAATAAATGGACAATTCCCAAAGTCGATTTAAAGACTATATATGAATATGGATTTTTTGATAAAATCAAACACAAACAGATTATAAAAACAACTGAGCAATCACTAGCTTTAAACGCTAATGAACAGACTATTCAATTGCTGAATAAAAGAGATGTTGAGATTTTTAGACGTAATTTCAATTACATGCATATTGGCTTAGTTCAAATTGCTTTCCGGCCTTTAACTTTAAAGGGTCTTCCGGAAACATTTTTAGCAGCTCTACGAGATGCTAGAAATTTAAATTTCCGCAAATTGCTTATGGGATCTATAGAATCAACTTTGGCATATGGCCCTGTTTATTTCAATACTCAGCCAAATTTGTTATTATCTTTAACTGATGTTAATATTCTTCATGCTTTAACACTAAATATTAAAACTCATGGTTATAATTATGCTCCTGGATCTGAGCTTATTGGTTTATCTTACCGCATATATTATCGTTTGTTATCTACTCTAAACCCTCGATGTAAATTGATGGATGACAACTCTGATTGTACTATGCTTATTGAGACTAATTTTATTAAATCTAAAATAACCACTCGAAGACCAATTCGATGGGATGAAATTGATTTCCCTCAGACTTGGATCTTAAACTCTGTTACTTCCCCAAAGCAATTGGCGGATGAAGCAACAAATTCTGAGTTAACTCATGTAACTCAAAATTCTGATGGACAGATTTGTCTACAGTTTGACAATAGTCTCCCTGTCTATCGAAACTCTTTTTCTATTCCAAGAAAACTTCCTCAAATTCAGCATATTTCTCCAATAGAACCTTCTGCACCAATTTATGGTCCAGCTAGGAATCGCGCTGCATCATTGCATACACTAAACTCTGCAGATCTTCCTACTTCTTCTAGGAATGTAGAAAAAATAAAGATCAATCCTAAAACGAATATTGTTCAAGACTTCAATAATAAAAACCCTACTCCTTCGGAGTTGGATTTTGATATAAATTCTGTTTAATTATGTCTAAACAAATTATTGATTTTAGTCCTGGCTCTCCAGCCAGAAAATATATTCAAAAAGACTTCTTTGCTGAAAAATGGCAACTCTTTAGAACATGGTTCTTTGAAACCTATTCTAAAGATGAACTTCAGAATATTTCTGAAGAATTTTATGAAACTTGTGCTCTGCATAATCAGATTATATTTTTTGTTCCTTGGTTTATGTCTGCATATTTACCTTCTTACATTAAACTCATTGAGAGATCCTACCAACACCCTGAAGGTACGACTACTCAATCTAAATACCCTCCTCAATCTTCCTTTATTTTACCAAATAATACTGGTATGACTTTTACCGCTTTTCAAAAATTCATTAATGATGATATTGGAAAAATCACAGTTTCTGAAATAAATAATCTTATTTCTCAGAATAATTATTTAAGTCTTTATGTTAAAGTTCTTGGTGAACATATTGGTTCTTTGGATACTAAACTCAATGAACTTATTTTATTAGTTAATAAACTTAGTACTCAGTTAAACTCTTCTAATATTGCTTCAACCTCAAAATCTGTCAAAGAGAATGAGGAATCTATATTCACTGCACCTTGCATTCAGCCACCACTAGAGATAGAAGGATTCACAACGACTTCTTCTACCTCTTGGGAACGCTTAGAAACTCTTTTCGATAAAAAATTCAAGGGTCTCAACCTTCAACCTCTTAATATGGATGTTGAAAACATTCAAACTATTGAGTCTAATTTTGCTGACAATATTGCTTCCACCAATGACCCAGGTGAAGTTCTTTCGTCAGAACTAAATAAACTCCGAGGAATGATGAAAAATCAACCAGGCAAAAAATATGCCGATATTCCTCGCATGACTACTGCATATTATCCCCGTCCTACTCCTCAAGATGTTCTGATAGAGGAAAGGGATTGGAATATTACAAACACTTCTTATAATGGTGATGCCATCTATGAATGGAATATTGACGGATTATCATACCGCCAAATCTCTATTTTAATTCATCGTATGTCGATGTACGCCACTATCTGTATGGCTACACGGGCTACGGCTAGGAACGATAGATCTGACCAGACAATCTGCAAAATGATTGTTGCTGGGTTTACCGGCCAACTTCGTGGTTGGTGGGATAACTTCCTAGACGATACTAAACGCCAAGAAATTTTTAATGCCGTAAACCCTAATGAAGGCAAAGACAATCTTGGCCGAACTCTAACGGCAGGACGATCCGATGCCGTTTATACTTTAATGCTGACTATTATTGAACATTTTGGTGGTAGATTTACCAACCATCACGAAAATATTCGAACTCTTTTGAATGGATTAAAATGTCGCCATTTAGGCGAATTTCGATGGTATAAAGATACCTTTCTAAGTCGGGTCATGGATTTACCCGAAAGCAGATACGAACACTGGAAAGCCAAATTCATTGATGGGCTTCCTCCTCTCTTCGCAGAACGTGTTCGTAAAACTCTTTGTGGATCGTATGGAGCGATCCCTTATTCAGAAAAAACTTATGGTCAATTGATCGTAGCTTGTACTCAAGAAGGCTTAGCCCTTTGTAATGAGTTAAAACTGGCTAGACAGATCAAGATTGATAAAATCAGAGAAAAATCTCAATTGGGTGATTTCTGTGAACAATTTGGCATGGAAAAACCCATGATTCGAAAACCCCAAAGGAATTCGAAATATCAATACAAGTCTAAACATCCGAGACGACGGAGTAAGGAACAACGTGAAGCACACAAATCCTTCCGAAAGTCTACAAGATTCGCTAAAAACTTTTCAAAACGACCTTTGTCAAAAATTAAATGCTATAAATGTAATCAATATGGGCACATTGCTCCTAACTGCAAATTGCAAAAATTAAAATCCTTAAATCTTTCTGATGAAGTTCATGATCAAGTGTATAATTTATTATATACTTCTGATTCTGAATGTGATTCTGACTCAACATCTGAAAATGATTTTGAATTGCCTAATTCAGATAGTGATTTGAATCAAAATAATAAATGCGCTGATTGCGATAAACATGATTGTCATTGTGATGAAACAATGTATAAATTACAAGCTCAGTTCGAAGAACTTGATTTAGATGTCAAAATGCTTACTGCTGAAAATATTCTAGAATTATTAAAGGATGTCACGGATGAAAAACTTCGTGGAAAAATTTTGCATTTTGCTACTCAGAAATCCTCTACTCCATCTTCTTCTAATACTACAAAAGATGATTTTGAAAATCAGCCTATGGCATATTCTTTAGCTGAAGTTAATCGTCGATTAGCTTTAAGCAAAACTCCTGGTAGAGATACCACTTTTGACGATTTAAAAATCGAAGTTGAAAAACTCAAAAAGGAAATTATTTCTTTAAAGCAAAATCAGATGATTTCCGATCATAGACTTTCGAAACTTGAAGAAAAGGAAAGTCTTTCAAATTCAAACTCTTCAACTTCTTTTAAAGGTAAAGAAAAGGAAAACGAAATTGACACTTCTGAAAATCTTGAATCATTTCAACTTAAAAAATTCAATATTGAAAATCTGAAAAATGATTCTTTTCTTGGAATGATGCAGATTGTTACTGCTCATAAATGGTATATTAATTGTACCATTTTAATAAATAGAGAATTCTTTATCACTAATGTCGCCATGATTGACAGTGGGGCAGACGTTAGTTGTATACAAGAATGATTAATTCCCACAAAATATTTTCAAAAAACAACTCATCTTGTAAAATCAACAATTGGGCATTCACTTGACATTAATTATAAATTGCCCAATGCACATATTTGCCGTGATAAGATTTGCATTCCGCATTTCTTCTTTTTAGTTAAAAATCAGATTTATCCTCCTATTATTTTAGGAACTCCTTTTATAAATGCTATATATCCTTATACGCATATTGATGCAAATGGCTTTAGGGCTACTTATAAAAATCAGCCTATTTCTTATCCTTTTGTTACTCAACCTGTAACAAGAGATATAAATGCCCTTATTAATATGAAGCAAAATCAGTTGAATTTCTTACAATTGGAAATAATGAGCATCAATATTTCTGATACTTTAAAACCTGTTAAAGTACAAGAAAAAATAAAAACTATTTCTTCGCAATTAATATCTGATATTTGTGCTGACCACCCAAACGCTTTTTGGAATAGGAAGAAGCATATTGTTTCTCTTCCTTACGAAGATGGCTTCGATGAAGCCAAAATACCAACAAAATCTCGACCCTGCCAAATGAATGCAGAATTAGTCGAATTCTGTAAAAAGGAGATAGATAGTCTCTTGCAAAAGGGTCTCATCAAGCCTTCAAGATCTCCATGGTCTTGTACTGCCTTTTATGTAAATAACGCTGCAGAAAAGGAAAGAGGCATGGTATTTTGGCTTCATCGAAGCCATCTTCGTAAGGAAGAGAAACAATATGCTTCTTCCTATTCCAAAAAGCGTTTGGGTGGTCAGCACAAATATCAGATATTAATTGCGAAGAAATAGTTTTTATTTTTTCTTGTACTTTAACAGGTTTTAAAGTATCAGAAATATTGATGCTAACATATTTTCAAAATTTGATTTAAAATCAGGATATTGGCAAATTCAGATTGATAAAACGCATACTTATAAAACTGCTTTTAATGTGCCTTTTGGCCAATACGAATGGAATGTAATGCCATTTGGTTTGAAAAACGCTCCTTCTGAATTTCAGAAGATTATGAATGATATTTTCAACCCCTATATGGATTTCATTATTGTCTATATTGACGATATTCTTGTTTTCTCCAAAACTCTTGAAAATCATTTTAAACATCTGCATATTTTTAAACAGATAATCATACAGAATGGTTTAGTTATTTCTAAACCCAAAATGCATTTATTTCAAACTAATGTTAGATTTCCTGGACATAATATTTGTCAAGGTTCTATTGAGCCTATTCAGCGAGTTCTAGAATTCGCAACCAAATTCCCTGATGAGATTACTGACAAGAAATAGCTTCAGCGATTTCTTGGTAGTCTTAATTATATTTCCCCTTTCTATAAAAATCTATCTAGAGATTTAGCTCCTCTGTATGATAGATTAAAGAAAGACCAAAAAACTCCGTGGACTCAAGCCCACACTGATTTAGTAAAATTAATCAAAACTCGTGTGCAATCACTTCCTTGTACAACTCTTGCTAATCCCAATTGGCAAAAAATTATTGAAACTGATGCTTCAAATATTGGATATGGTGGAATTCTAAAGCAGATTAATCCCCATACAAAAACGGAATGTTTAATTCGTTTTTATTCTGGTAAATGGACTGACAGTCAGAAAAAATATGCGACTGTCGCTCATGAAATGCTTACTATTGTGAAATGTGTTCTAAAATTCCAAGACGATTTATACAATCAAAAATTCCTAATTCGGACGGACGCCCAATCTGTTAAATTCATGTTTGATAAAGACTTTAAGCATGATGCGTCTAAATTAATTTTTGCTAGATGGCAGGCTCAACTAGCCCCATTTGATTTTGAAATTCAGTATAAAAAGGGTAGTGACAATTCATTACCTGATTTTTTATCTAGAGAATATATTTCATGAATCTGTTTACAAATTTTTTCTCTGACAAAACTCTAGTAACCATTCTTAAATGTCTTCCTCTTCCTGAGGATAATAAGAGGCAAATCCTGGATCATCTTATGGCTCAAATTATGCAAGAAGATATTTGGTGGAATAATTTTCTACACGAAGAATTTTGGTGGTATACCAATTTTGAAAACACTACTATTGATTCCTATATTGACATTGATGTTTATGATCATTAATTGCAGTATGGGAGATCCTCCCTGGCAAACCGCCAGAGGACGCGGCCGTGGCCGAAACTCAAACTCTGCATATTTACAGTATGGGGGAAGGACAAATCCTTCATATCCTCGGAACACTATCAGAACTACTGCATATAGCACATCCAGTTCTAATTTTCCAGTGCTTCAACACGGAAGTAGAACTTTGATAAATTCCAGAATATCTCAAGATGAGGCATCCTCATCACAACAAATGCAAACTCCGAATATTAATTTAGAAGATATTCCTGAAACTCATCCTTTATTCCAGCAAATAAAGGCTTATTTGGAAGAAAAAGAAAAATCCGCAAAATCTGCAGATTCTTTTGCTTCACTTATTATTGAAAATTCTGAAGATAAGCCATCATATGAAAAACTTACAGCCAGAGAGCTCATAGTTTATTTGGAAAACCGGCATATTCCTCCTCAAGAAAATTCTGACGAAGCATGGAGAATTTTGAAAGATTATTTAACCGCTAATGTATATGTTGCAGGCGAATCATACAAAACTCGAACGTATTATGAACAAATTCTGGTTAACACCGCAAGTGCAACATTTGAACACAGCCCCTTGGGCGAATCCACTCCTGGAGTACACGGCTACTCCAAAATAATTATCAAAAAGCTGATCCCTATTGAAGAATGGGGAATTTCTTCAATGACCTTAAGAAATCTCCCTATGGGGCCTCAAGGGCAAACTATTGCCAATTTCACTTATTGGGACTACATAAAGGCTTTTTCTTCTGTCTTATACTATAATAATTATAAGCATAAACATACCTGGTTCATAAAAATTTGTTCAAAGGTATTTGAAAAACCTATCCCAAATTGGTTTACCAAATGGTGGACTCATCATGGGCCATCTGTTAAAATCTTGCCATCTGAATATGCCGCCCTCTACTCAGTCTGGAAAAAATCCTCCCCTTTTCTAACAGAATTATATCTTTCTGAGCATATTTCAAAACTCGACACCATCGATCAGATGTATTTTTATATCGAATTCTCTATTCCATGGATACATCGATGGTCAGTAGAAATTGGTTATGACTCAGATCAAATCCCTGCGATATATCGCACCTTTTACTGCAATTTCTGGGATAAGTTACTCAGAATAGACCCCGCAACTAAACTGCCTTATGGACATGACCAGCGGGAAGAAATCAAACAAAAAATTGCCATCTATGAACAAAGTCCTAAGAAATCTATTCTTATTGAGGATAAATCTCTAAATTATGTCTCCCGCTGCATATCTGCTCATGACGGAAACAAACTCCAATTAATTTAAGATTATTTGGCCGAAGTACGAAGCAAATTGCTGCTTAATGTGGAACAATGCTCTGACACTTCAATGAATAGCACCGAGGCAAACACAGACGATATCACAGATTCTCAACCCCCTGAAACACTAAATGAAGAGGAAGTATTAGCAAATGCAGAAGAATTTCTGAAGTGGGGACGTACAAAAAATTAAATACTGTTGTAATAACACTATTGTAAAACACTGCTGTAATAGTAAAAATACTATTGAAAACACTGTACACAGGACCCACATATCACTGTGCAATATTCCTTTTTCTATTATATAAGGAGCCTCATTCTGTTTAGGGAGGCATCAAAGTTTTAGTTTCTCTTCCTAAATACTCTCTCTCTCTCTTATCTTGTAATAGCCTCCGGCTTTATAAATAAAAGTTTGCTTTACTATTCCGGCCTCCCTCCGGCGAGCTAAGGTACATATTTACTTTTTAAGTTTTGTATTTTCTTTCTTTCTCTCCCAGATCTACGCCGTGACTATGTCCGGCTAGACTTCTTTTATGTTCATACTATAGTTCTAACCTCTCGACGTATGTTAACTATGAAAGATCCAGACTCTACTTAGATAAAAGAGAAACTTTTAGAATTCTCCGACTTGGTTCCGGAATGGTGGTACAGTCGGGCCGGTAAACTTTGTCTTTGTGGCTCCGTCTAGAGAGTTGTGCCTTTGAAGCCCGTGCTGATGAAAGGAAAGGGCGATTTATTTGCACAATTAGAACTTCTAGACATATGGGTTTACTGATCTCCGACAGGCCCCTTGTCTGGGTGAAAATATTTTACCATTCAGTCAGAAATTCTCTAAGTTCTTTTCTATTTCGGTTGGTGCTTCGGTTCGGTTTTCCGACTTGAGCTTATATCCGATATTATTACTTGGTCTGGCGGGCTGAGCGGCTTACCCCAATCTTAAACTCTGTTACTTCCCCAAAGCAATTGGCGGATGAAGCAACAAATTCTGAGTTAACTCATGTAACTCAAAATTCTGATGGACAGATTTGTCTACAGTTTGACAATAGTCTCCCTGTCTATCGAAACTCTTTTTCTATTCCAAGAAAACTTCCTCAAATTCAGCATATTTCTCCAATAGAACCTTCTGCACCAATTTATGGTCCAGCTAGGAATCGCGCTGCATCATTGCATACACTAAACTCTGCAGATCTTCCTACTTCTTCTAGGAATGTAGAAAAAATAAAGATCAATCCTAAAACGAATATTGTTCAAGATTTCAATAATGAAAACCCTACTCCTTCGGAGATGGATTTTGATATAAATTCTGTTTAATTATGTCTAAACAAATTATTGATTTTAGTCCTGGCTCTCCAGCCTTCATTAGGGTTTACGGCATTAAAAATTTCTTGGCGTTTAGTATCGTCTAGGAAGTTATCCCACCAACCACGAAGTTGGCCGGTAAACCCAGCAACAATCATTTTGCAGATTGTCTGGTCAGATCTATCGTTCCTAGCCGTAGCCCGTGTAGCCATACAGATAGTGGCGTACATCGACATACGATGAATTAAAATAGAGATTTGGCGGTCGGATAATCCGTCAATATTCCATTCATAGATGGCATCACCATTATAAGAAGTGTTTGTAATATTCCAATCCCTTTCCTCTATCAGAACATCTTGAGGAGTAGGACGGGGATAATATGCAGTAGTCATGCGAGGAATATCGGCATATTTTTTGCCTGGTTGATTTTTCATCATTCCTCGGAGTTTATTTAGTTCTGACGAAAGAACTTCACCTGGGTCATTGGTGGAAGCAATATTGTCAGCAAAATTAGACTCAATAGTTTGAATGTTTTCAACATCCATATTAAGAGGTTGAAGGTTGAGACCCTTGAATTTTTTATCGAAAAGAGTTTCTATAATTATTATAGTATAAGACAGAAGAAAAAGCCTTTATGTAGTCCCAATAAGTGAAATTGGCAATAGTTTGCCCTTGAGGCCCCATAGGGAGATTTCTTAAGGTCATTGAAGAAATTCCCCATTCTTCAATAGGGATCAGCTTTTTGATAATTATTTTGGAGTAGCCGTGTACTCCAGGAGTGGATTCGCCCAAGGGGCTATGTTCAAATGTTGCACTTGCGGTGTTAATCAGAATTTGTTCATAATACGTTCGAGTTTTGTATGATTCGCCTGCAACATATACATTAGCGGTTAAATAATCTTTCAAAATTCTCCATGCTTCGTCAGAATTTTCTTGAGGAGGAATATGCCGGTTTTCCAAATAAACTATGAGCTCTCTGGCTGTAAGTTTTTCATATGATGGCTTATCTTCAGAATTTTCAATAATAAGTGAAGCAAAAGAATCTGCAGATTTTGCGGATTTTTCTTTTTCTTCCAAATAAGCCTTTATTTGCTGGAATAAAGGATGAGTTTCAGGAATATCTTCTAAATTAATATTCGGAGTTTGCATTTGTTGTGATGAGGATGCCTCATCTTGAGATATTCTGGAATTTATCAAAGTTCTACTTCCGTGTTGAAGCACTGGAAAATTAGAACTGGATGTGCTATATGCAGTAGTTCTGATAGTGTTCCGAGGATATGAAGGATTTGTCCTTCCCCCATACTGTAAATATGCAGAGTTTGAGTTTCGGCCACGGCCGCGTCCTCTGGCGGTTTGCCAGGGAGGATCTCCCATACTGCAATTAATGATCATAAACATCAATGTCAATATAGGAATCAATAGTAGTGTTTTCAAAATTGGTATACCACCAAAATTCTTCGTGTAGAAAATTATTCCACCAAATATCTTCTTGAATAATTTGAGCCATAAGATGATCCAGGATTTGCCTCTTATTATCCTCAGGAAGAGGAAGACATTTAAGAATGGTTACTAGAGTTTTGTCAGAGAAAAAAATTGTAAACAGATTCATGAAATATATTCTCTAGATAAAAAATCAGGTAATGAATTGTCACTACCCTTTTTATACTGAATTTCAAAATCAAATGGGGCTAGTTGAGCCTGCCATCTAGCAAAAATTAATTTAGACGCATCATGCTTAAAGTCTTTATCAAACATGAATTTAACAGATTGGGCGTCCGTCCGAATTAGGAATTTTTGATTGTATAAATCGTCTTGGAATTTTAGAACACATTTCACAATAGTAAGCATTTCATGAGCGACAGTCGCATATTTTTTCTGACTGTCAGTCCATTTACCAGAATAAAAACGAATTAAACATTCCGTTTTTGTATGGGGATTAATCTGCTTTAGAATTCCACCATATCCAATATTTGAAGCATCAGTTTCAATAATTTTTTGCCAATTGGGATTAGCAAGAGTTGTACAAGGAAGTGATTGCACACGAGTTTTGATTAATTTTACTAAATCAGTGTGGGCTTGAGTCCACGGAGTTTTTTGGTCTTTCTTTAATCTATCATACAGAGGAGCTAAATCTCTAGATAGATTTTTATAGAAAGGGGAAATATAATTAAGACTATCAAGAAATCGCTGAAGCTGTTTCTTGTCAGTAATCTCATCAGGGAATTTGGTTGCGAATTCTAGAACTCGCTGAATAGGCTCAATAGAACCTTGACAAATATTATGTCCAAGAAATCTAACATTAGTTTGAAATAAATGCATTTTGGGTTTAGAAATAACTAAACCATTCTGTATGATTATCTGTTTAAAAATATGCAGATGTTTAAAGTGATTTTCAAGAGTTTTGGAGAAAACAAGAATATCGTCAATATAGACAATAATGAAATCCATATAGGGGTTGAAAATATCATTCATAATCTTCTGAAATTCAGAAGGAGCGTTTTTCAAACCAAATGGCATTACATTCCATTCGTATTGGCCAAAAGGCACATTAAAAGCAGTTTTATAAGTATGCGTTTTATCAATCTGAATTTGCCAATATCCTGATTTTAAATCAAATTTTGAAAATATGTTAGCATCATATAATCTAGAAAGCAAATCTCTTTTATTCGGAATTGGATATCGAATCCATTTCAAGACTTTATTCAGAGGTTTGTAGTTGATAACCAATCGAGGCATGCCTCTTTCCTTTTCTGCAGCGTTATTTACATAAAAGGCAGTACAAGACCATGGAGATCTTGAAGGCTTGATGAGACCCTTTTGCAAGAGACTATCTATCTCCTTTTTACAGAATTCGACTAATTCTGCATTCATTTGGCAGGGTCGAGATTTTGTTGGTATTTTGGCTTCATCGAAGCCATCTTCGTAAGGAAGAGAAACAATATGCTTCTTCCTATTCCAAAAAGCGTTTGGGTGGTCAGCACAAATATCAGATATTAATTGCGAAGAAATAGTTTTTATTTTTTCTTGTACTTTAACAGGTTTTAAAGTATCAGAAATATTGATGCTCATTATTTCCAATTGTAAGAAATTCAACTGATTTTGCTTCATATTAATAAGGGCATTTATATCTCTTGTTACAGGTTGAGTAACAAAAGGATAAGAAATAGGCTGATTTTTATAAGTAGCCCTAAAGCCATTTGCATCAATATGCGTATAAGGATATATAGCATTTATAAAAGGAGTTCCTAAAATTATAGGAGGATAAATCTGATTTTTAACTAAAAAGAAGAAATGCGGAATGCAAATCTTATCACGACAAATATGCGCATTGGGCAATTTATAATTAATGTCAAGTGAATGCCCAGTTGCTGATTTTACAAGATGAGATGTTTTTTGAAAATATTTTGTGGGAATTAATCCTTCTTGTATACAACTAACGTCTGCCCCACTGTCAATCATGGCGACATTAGTGATAAAGAATTCTCTATTTATTAAAATGGTACAATTAATATACCATTTATGAGCAGTAACAATCTGCATCATTCCAAGAAAAGAATCATTTTTCAGATTTTCAATATTGAATTTTTCAAGTTGAAATGATTCAAGATTTTCAGAAGTGTCAATTTCGTTTTCCTTTTCTTTACCTTTAAAAGAAGTTGAAGAGTTTGAATTTGAAAGACTTTCCTTTTCTTCAAGTTTCGAAAGTCTATGATCGGAAATCATCTGATTTTGCTTTAAAGAAATAATTTCCTTTTTGAGTTTTTCAACTTCGATTTTTACACTTTAACAGTTAATTATACTTTATTTAAAAAAAATATCTTTCAATTCATAAGTACTTAATTGTATCGATTACAAAATTTCTTATTTTAAATTTTAAATTTTACAACTCTCAATTCAAAAAGTAAGTACATATTTATTATTTTCTTTTAAATTTTATTTTTTGTTCTATTGTTTAGTTTCATCATTAATATTTTAATTATATTTATTTATATATCTATAAATTAATTCAAATAAAAGGTCTCATTCTACTATCAAAATACCCCCACCCCCACCCCCACTCCCATCTCCCAATCAAATCCCACACCCATCTCCTACATTTTATATACCACCATTACCCCCCCCCCCCCCTCCCCAGCCAAGTTTTATACTTTTTTAACTTATTTAAATTTTTGTTAAAACTTTTTCATCACCCACTCATCCCTACCCAAAACCACCTACCCCTAACCCCGATCTCCCCCCTCCCCCCCCCCCCCCAAAACCCAAGCCAAATTTTATAATTTTTTAACTTATTTAAATTTTTGTTAAAACTTTTTCCTTATCCACTCGGCCCCCCATCCCAACCCAAAACCCCTAGAGATTTTTTTTTACCCCACCTACCCCTAACCCCGATCCCCTACATAATTTATTTTAATTATTGAAACACTTTTTTTTTTTAAATTAAAATAAATCTTATTAGAAAATTTCAATTGCAACGTTCCACTAAACGTCATACTTTCACGAATTTTTATAAATATCTTAATGCCTACAAATTTAAATTCAAATTCAATAACATATTTGTTAGAAATACACTCTCTCTATATATATGATGTTCTTTTTCTTTCTTTTACATTAACAAAGAGAATTTAAAAAAAAAGGATTTATCCTAATTTAAGTTTAATTTTGAATTCAAATTCAATAACATATCTATAGAAAATATTTTGATAAAAGAAAGAAAATTTATATATTTAAAAATATAAAATTCTAGCATACTTTGTCTTTTCTTTCTTTTATCTTAACGAACGAATTATTTTTCTTTTTAAAAGAATGGAAACATATTACATTAGTTTCAATTCAAGTTTAAATTAAATTTAAAACTTAATGACATATGTGTTTGTTAAAAATATTTTTTAAAAGAAATACACTATAAAGGAAAAAATTTAGCGTGACAAACTAATAGATTCAAACGGTTGATTGTTGAAAGAAAAACAACAAAGCATCCATGCGATCTCCATAAGTAATTACCTTATGCTTCTTCTGTTATTTCTTTCCAGATTTTTGACTCTAGCCTGCCATTTTTTAAATTTTATTGATTATTCAGAAATAGGTATTTATGAAACCAACCTTTTTATTTAATAATAAAAAATATTTATTAACCCAATCAACCTATCACAATTAAAAAAAAAGAGGTCGACGTCTAATATATAAAAATATTTCATGACAATCATTGATCCAGTTCTTCACGTCCAAACAATACAAATTGTTAGTAAATTATAATCAAATAATCTAAACTTAAGTTTTGAATAATAAGCAAATTGGGTACAAATATAATAATAAAAGCATATGGCAGTCATGAATATTATATATCAATAAATGAATTTGATTGGAGAATCAAAGAATAAGCTCAAAGAAAAAAAAAAGTAGAGAATGAACTAAGAAGCAAATTTGATTGAAAAATGAGTTTATATAGGAAAAGTTAATTGAAATTATGCCTTATCTAGTATAGAGTTTGTTTTTTATTCAAATTTTAGAAAAATCTGTTACTTCCAATTCAAATTCAAAATACAAAAATTTATCACAATTTCAACTAACTAATTTTCAACACAGTCTATCTTTATCTAAAAGCATTTTGTTAAAAAAAAATTATCTTTAAAATTAAATTTTATTAAAATAAATAATATAACATACAATAATAATAAGAACATGAACTTTGCCCAAAATAATACAATACAATTATTGAAAATTTTTATTGAATTATTTGCTGTCAAAATGCATTAAAATTATTAAATTTAAATTTATAATATAAAAAGGCTATTTTTCTTTTACAAAAATAGAGCATGATAATTGCTCGAGGAAAATGGGGAAATAGGGAATGAAGAGTTTATGTGAGTAAGGGATTTAAGTTGGTTTAGGTTAATTAATAATTTTTCTTTAATTTGGCCATTTTTTTATTTTATCCTTTTCTTTTATGCTCTTTTTTTTTAGATGTATTTTTGTTCTATAAATAACTTTTTCACCCAAAATGAATGTAAAGTAGAATAGTTAAACGTAAGTTTTTAATTATTATTTTTAACTAAGTGATAAATTGATAAGTTATTAACTTAAGCATTTTTAGTTAAAAATTCAAATGAGATTCTATTTTTAAGCAAATGATTCTTTTTCCTTTTAAAAGAAAAATGTATTTTCATACTCAAATATTATACATAGAGATTATTATTATTATTATTATTATTATTATTATTATTATTATTATTATTACTACTACTACTACTATTATCATTATTTAATATTAAAATATATTTTATAATATTAAAAAGGATAAGTTATGAATAGTTAGAGTTTATTTAGAACTCTTTAACTATACTTTTTTATTTTTAGCTAATGATTTTTTCTTTTTAAAAGGATAGTACATTTTCAAATTCAAATATTTAATATCCTTTAATTCAAAAATTTTATTACAATAATATTAACCTTTGTCCTAAAAATTATCACGTGGCTTCTCAATAGCTTGCCACGTGGCTTCTTGTCTAGCTTTTATATATATATAGATTTTTGTTAATATAAAGATAACTTTTTTATATGCGTGGGTTCTAAAAATTGGTATTGAAATTTGATATTTTTTACTCGTGAGATTATATTGATTAAGTTATTATTGTTTTATTGACATTTGAGATCTATATCTACAGATTTTAAGTTGCTTTGCACTTTTTTCTTATTTTTATTTGTTAAAATTTTAGTAATAGAATTATATAATACATATATATTCTTTATCCTTAAAATTCTATCTATATACACACACACTTACTTATATAATTAATTGGTCTTGATTTTCTTGATGCTAATATATTTTTATCATTACTGATAGACATATTAACGACACAGAAGCAGATAAATTAGGACAAATGTTGATCAAGTTAAGATGCACTTGAAGACCTTGGAAGGAGAGATAGAGGAAGACTATCCTGTTTTGAACTCAAATAAGACTGTGTCTGAAAAAAATTGTCTATTGTGACTATTCTTAAAATTGTAAAGCACAATCATATGTAACTTGATAATTGTTTTTGAATCTCAAAAATGGATTCATAACTACTTTATGTAACTTCTATGATGAACAAAGCTAGTGAATTCTCTAATTTGCAATATGTAATTGTTGATTTTTTTTTTAGTCATATTAAGAAATTCTTTGATTAATAATTCTTATGGTTGAATTCTTCAATTTATAGCAATGAATGTTGTAGTTTAACCACAACCTATATATTATTTAAAAAATACGGCTATGCATTTTCACTTTTAATAAAAAAAAAAATTAGCTATAATTTATATATTCCGTAGCAATAAGAATGAATTTTTAGCCATTTATAAAAATATTTGCTGCAAATAATTTCATTTATATCTATTGATATTCTAATTCATAACTAAATAAAACTATTGTTATCAGAAAATTAAAATGTAAAATAGCCACAATTTTTTAATTTTCATAGCAAATAAATTTCGTCTTTTACCACAATAGAACATATTGTGGCTATATATAAAAAATGCTATAGATTTTATTTATCGTGGCAATAAGGTAAAACTTTTGCTACAAGTATATAATTCGTAGCAAGAACGTTTTACTATCACAGCTACAATACAATATCTTTTGTAGCTGTAAGCATTAGTCCTTAGCTACCGACCATGTAAAGTCGGTAGCTAACTTTTAGTTACCCGCTTCTTGCTACGGAAGAAAAAATTATGGCTAAAGTACTTAGCCACGAAAATTTTCATATTTAGCTACGAGCCATTCTGTAGCTATACATGCCTTATTTTATAGTGTTCCTACATTCATGTAAAATGTTCGTATGAGTGTTATTATTGTAAAAGTTGAAGTACCCTGCTCGTTGTGAATACTGTATCGAAAAGAACTGCACCTAAGAAAACTGCAGCAGGGTTTACTATAAAGAGAAAAGTAACTATTATGAGAGAAGACCCGAGCTTAAATGTGAAAGAAACCAAAAACCACCTCTATGTGTGCACTCAAGGGGCGGCCTTGAAGCTTTATTCATTAAAAGGGCACCTTTGTCATTCTAAGTCTTTTGGGAATGTAATATAAATAGAACAACTTAGGGTTTTATTCTCTTAGTTTTGATGATTGTTGAGACTTGTAATATTTTGAACATCCAAAGTTCTCTCTAGACTTGGGAGAGGAACTCCAAAACCTAAACTAGGGCTAGGCAAGTGAGTCTCACTTGTGTTTGTACTCTTGGCTTGAGACATACGTTGGTGATTAGGGGGTAAAGTCCCTCGTTTTCCAATGTAAAAGTTTGGTGTTAACATTCATTAATCTTAGGGTCCTTACATGTGGTTAGGGTTCTTAGATTCTTGAATATTATATGTCAAACTATCTATCCATCTCTTTTGTTATCATTGTATTGTTGTTGGTCTTTGAAGTCTAGTGAACCCATGTGGGGGTCTTTCGATTCACTAGCATTGTTGTTCTTGTATTCATCTCTTTTCTTGCTCAAAACTAAATTTAAAGTCTAGCGAAGCCGTGAGTGACCTATTTCGATTCACTAGCACCTTGTTGTTCATCTTGTTGCTCTTGTGTTGGCTTTAATCTCTTGATACACACTCATTCTTGTATCATTTGGTATCAAAGCCATCTTTGATTTTATTATAACAAGATCAATCTTGGGTTTGAGAGTTGAAAAATACAAAAAAAATAAAAAAATTGTTGAAATCTAAAAATTCCAAAAAAAAAAAGAGAATCTGTCCATCTTGTTCTTTGCCGAGAAAATTGTGTTGTGTTGTTGTCTTGGACGAGATTTATGTTGTGTGTTTAAATCTAGGTGTTCTTTTGTTTGTCTGGTGTGTTTCTTGTGTTGGTATCTCTTTCACTAGCACAAAGAGTGTCAAGATCTAAAGTTGAGCTTAATATATTGACAATATTAAAGTGAACTTGGAGTTGGCTGAGCCTTGAAGACTTTGTTCTTGGCCGTATAGTGTGTTGTTGATGTTGGGATGAACCTTGTTATTGTGTTGTTGTTGAGTTCTTGAAAGTTGTTGTGGTGTTCATATTGTTCTTCATCTATTCTTTCAACTTAAGACAACCAAAAGACTAAAATAGATCCAAAAGTTGTAAGAAAAATTTTGTAAAGTTGTTATAAGAAGACTTGCACACATCACTTCCTAGACTTGACAACCACTTTTTCTTAAATCAAGGGGCCTTGTTTTGTGGGACTGGTAAAGTCAAATCTCACCCTTTTGAGTTTGAAAAGTTGAAAAGGGTACTAGACTTTATTTTTCCTCCAATATTAAGTCATCCATTCCAAAAGGTATATAAGGACTAAAAGCTTTAAGTTGTTGAAAAGTTGTGAGGGTCGTGACCAATAACATGCTGCCACTTCACCCTAGTTTACTGTTTATGTCGTTATTAAGCTCAAATTTGGTCTAATTGTCTCTAATTGTTGATTCTTAGTTTCCTTTAATTGATCCGAGAACTAATTGACAAACTAGTATAATCTTACTAGGTTGTTAATTAGTCCTTTGACATCGTTTGCTTCGTGTCATCGTTTGCTTGAGTGTTTTTGTCTTTTTAATTCGTAATACTTCTTAGTTCAAGTTCGAACATTACTTCCTTGAGCCATCAAACAAAAATACATTCTGACTAAGGAGTACACTTACTCTTCAACTCACCACAAGTTACAAGCCGACTTGCAAACATTTGTGATGAGAAGTGTGAGATCACAAAGTGTGTGAGAGACTAGTGAGGATTGTTTGAACTAACATGTGTTTGTTTTGTTGGTTTTTGTTGTATTGTTATGTGTGTGGCATTGTGGATAGATTTGGTGACTTGTTGAACCTTAACTTGAAGGGATTGATTAGGTATAGATTCAATGGAACCTGAGGCATCAAATGCTTAAACAATGGACAATAATGCCATTAATACAATATTAGCTCATCTTGAGGCCATGTCCCGTGACATTGCTAGAGTAAATACGGGTATTGAAAATTTAAACTCGGACATGGCTTCGGTGAAGGGTGAGATGTCGACTATGGGTGGGAGATTAGAACGTGTGGAAAGCCAAAGAAGCCGACCTTCTACCCCTCAAAATATTTCACCAACCACTAACCCCGAGGCCTTGCACCAAATGTTCTATCCTCCGAGGCAACTATCCAATATCACAAACCAACCCATACCTTATTCCCAAAGTCGAGACCATGAGAGGCCAATCCACCCTCCACTATACCAAGTCCAACAAGAAGGACTTGGAACCCAAATTCCACCCCAAAATCCGAGCCCTCCAATCCAAACTCCACTTGACCAAAGACCTTACTATCCCCCAAACCTAGTCTCGCCACTACAAACTCTATTTAATCCAAATAAACCGGTCCATGTAGAGGGATACGGGAGGAGGGAACAACATGAGGGGTATGGTCTATATGGTGATGCTTACATGGGAGGGGAAGAGATAAGGGGTAGGCATGTCGATCCAAGAGAAGTTCATGGCCGGGAAGAAAGAGTTGGTCCTTGGAACCAACAAGGCAACCAAAACCGAGAAATTGGACTAAATACCATCAAAATGGGGCTTCCAATCTTCAAGGGTAAGAGTGACCCCGAGGAGTTTCTTGCATGGGAATCCGTATATGAGATGGCCTTCCAAGTCAATAATCTCACCGAGGAGAAAAAAAGTTTCTATGCGATTGCTCATTTTTAGGGGTATGCTACTACTTGGTGGGAGTATGTTAAGCGTTTCACCAATGTTTTAGTTGAGGGGCAGCTCCCTCCTTGGTTTCGACTAAAATATCTCATGAGGCAAAGGTACCTCCCCAAAAGGTGCCAACAAGAGCTCTTTGCCAAGTTATATAACTTAAGGCAAGGGAACAAAATCGTCGCGGCTTACTATGATGAGTTCCAACAACTTATTTTGAAACTTGATCATCGAGGGGAGCAAGTAAGTCACGACATCATTCGCTTTAAAGTGGGATTGAATTGAGATATTACATCACAGTTGACCTTACACAAGTTCGACATAATTGACGCCATCTTCCAAGCCGCCTTGGAGATTAAGAGAGAGATACGAGAAAGGGCTAGCAACAAGTTCAAGGTGCAATCACCCACTAGTTAGCACAAGGACAATATTAGCTCATCCAGTGAGGAGAAACCCGAGGCCAAGCTGATATAAGCCAAGACTAAGGCTGCCCAAAGGCATCTTCCGAGAAATAAAGGTAAACTAAATTCTACTTCTCGTCCTAAAGGATTTCAATATTTTGAATGTCAAGGGTGGGGGCACAAGGCTAATGAGTTCCCAAACCGAAGAAATGTAATCCTTATGAAAGGAAAATTGTATTACCTTGGTGAGGAGGTGGGGCTTGAATCGAATAAGGTTGATGAAAACGCTCAAGATGGAGAGCAAGAAGCCGAGGTAGAAATAGATGAAGGTGTAGAAGATATTTGGCCGGTTGATGAAGAGTGTGTAGTACCCTTGTTTATCGCAAGGAGAGTCATGCTTAATGATGGTTTAGAAGAGGAAATTGAGGGTGAGGATGATGAAGGAGAGGAGGATCCGAGAGTTCAAGAAGTGGGATTTGCCCATAAAGACCCTTTGATGCTTACTAACCGAGATGCTAGCAATTTGCCTAGCATCCATTCTTCTTATGTGTAGGTTGAAGGACATCCAAGCCCAAGGACCAATCTTGATGATCTCATGACACCCTTGGTTAAATATCCTAACCTTAGGAGGAGCCGAGAAAAGATGATTCGAAGAGGAGAGCTTGTGGGTGAAGATTGCTTGAGTTTGAGGTCAAATTCTTCTCAAGATGGAGAGGATGATACAAGTGTAATCTCGTAGATGGACACTTTTTGTGTATGTCAAAGGCAACCGAGAGAAGACCCGAGCTTAAATGTGGAAGAAACCAAAAACCACCTCTATGTGTGCACTCAAGGGGTGACCTTGAAGCTTTATTCATTAAAAGGGCACCTTTGTCATTCTAAGTCTTTTGGGAATGTAATATAAATAGAACAACTTAGGGTTTTATTCTCTTAGTTGGTGATTGTTGAGACTTGTAATATTTTGAACATCCAAAGTTCTCTCTAGACTTGGGAGAGGAACTTCAAAACCGAAACTAGGGCTAGGCAAGTGTGTCTCACTTGTGTTTACACTCTTGGCTTGAGACGTTGGTGATTAGGGGCTTAAAGTTCCTCGTTTGTCAACGTAAGAGTTTGGTGTTAACATTCATTAATCTTAGGGTCCTTACATGTGATTAGGGTTCTTAGATTCTTGAATATTGTATGTCAAACTATCTATCCATCTCTTTTGTTATCATTGTATTGTTGTTGGTCTTTGAAGTCTAGTGAACCTGTGTGGGGATCTTTCGATTCACTAGCATTGTTGTTCTTGTGTTCATCTCTTTTCTTGCTCAAAACTAAATCTAAAGTCTAGTGAAGCTGTGAGTGGCCTATTTCGATTCACTAGCACCTTGTTGTTCATCTTGTTGCTCCTATGTTGGCTTGAATCTCTTGATACACACTCATTCTTGTATCAGAGAGGGCATGCAATGAGTGATGGGTCAAAAACACACCTATAATATCCCGATGTTTCGAGTTTCATTCATGCATTGTAAGGTGTGTCAATTTCCTACCTGAACTATCACCAACTATTATCAAAACACACTTCAACTATCAATTGTTCACTTTTCCGACCTAAAATGTAACCGTTGTTCACGTAGAAAAAGTGAACAATTGATAGTTGAGGTGTGTGTTTAATAAATAAATGATGATAGTTCAGGTGGTAAAATCTCACACCTGGTGGTTTATGTATGAAACTCAAAAGATACATTAGGTGTGTTTTTGACCCTCGACTCAAATGTAATTGTTTCAAAAGGAAATAGGAGTAGGAGAATAACCTTAAACCAATGACATCCCTGCATCTTACATTATAAGCAGTACATCTTTTATACCCCGATCAGTTTCTGTTGGTTCCCCTACACAAACTCTATATGGGAATCCAACACTTGCTGCAACTCTTTTCAGAAAGTAATCAAATAGGAGCCTGTTTTTCCTCTCTACTGCTATATGTAATATATTCATTCCATCTTCATCTAAGGTTTCTGCAGCTTTGAGGGTACTTTTGTATAATTTCCACAACTAACTCATCGATGCCAAGTTTTGTTGCTTGTATTGACGGATGTGTTATACTGTGCATAGTAGCTCCAATCTTCTTAATCTATCAAACTTCGTGCTAATTTTAATGCAAGGTTATGTTTTTGATTTGTATCGTCAATCTAACCTAACACCTACATAGATAAATGTTTCACCCATCTGCATAGGAGCAAATGATGTGGTGCCTGCAGCTTGACCAAACATGTAGGAGGATCCACTCCTGAAAGAGAAGTGATTTGTAGCCATGCAGTCGTACCCATTCAATCATGCTTCTTGGGAGAGAGGTCATAAGTTTCTTGACATAACGGGTAAAGTTGTTGTCATTATCACTAAGAGGTCACGGGTTCAAGCCGTGGAAACAAGCTCTTGCAGAATTGCTTGATAAGGCTGCTTATATTACAATAGATCCTTGTGGTTCAACCTTTCCCAGAATTCGTGCATCGCGGGAGCTTTACTGCACAAGCTACCCCTTAAAGGTTATGACTTAAATGCATGCACAAGCTTAAACAGCCCTTTAGAAAAAAAAAAGTCAAAACTTAGATGCTTTTCTTTTATAAGTTAAAAGTTTTATTTACGTAACAGTACCAAGACTGTACTGCAGCAAATACAAAATGCAGGACTTGTTTTACGTTACATATTCAGGGATTTTAACAAGTCCATTCAAATTCAAAACTAACTTCCCTTTCATCCAATAGTAGAAATTCTGCATACATCGATACATGTGTAACAATAAAAAGTATCTCCCCTTACCTTCAAAACATCTCCTATTTCTTTCAATCCATATAATTCATGTAATGCACAGAGGAGTAATAGACATCTATATCATCTTGTAAAAATTTTATCAGTATAATATCTATTCCAACAT
The DNA here is from genome assembly GCA_030864225.1 of Capsicum baccatum var. pendulum. Lineage (NCBI taxonomy): Eukaryota > Viridiplantae > Streptophyta > Magnoliopsida > Solanales > Solanaceae > Capsicum > Capsicum baccatum. The sequence continues at coordinate 35,133,311 of CM061560.1, forward strand.
TATGCTAAATTTTTTATAACCAGTGAGAAATTGTGAAACAATAGTATTTCATATTATTATCCAATTTTAATACTTGTCACGGTTGACGTGAATTCTTCCTTATATTAAAATGATATAGTATACTTACAAATAGGATTTAACTTATATAGGTGTAATTGATTTTTGCATTATCATTTGCAGTTTCACTTGTTATAACAAGTTATTTACTTAATTTCTATATAACCAATTTAGGCTTACTATAGAGAGCTACTGGTTCCTATAAGCCGTCTTAACTTATTGTGTAAAAAAAAGTCAACTGTTGGCACAGAAGTTAAACTTGAAAACCTTGAACAAGTAGTCCACTGTCATTGCTCTTTCAATAGACCTTTAAATTGTATGTGGTTAATTTATGCTTAGTCAGTTGTTGCTAAAAGAGATCTTCAATGGAATGATTTGAGGAACTGTCGTGAATGCTAAAGATCCTGGAGGTGCAAGTGTTACTTCTGATGCAACAAATATAATTACGAGAAGTTCCAGGGTGAGAATGAATAATAAAAGACTTAGGGTGACTTTTTTTTAAAAAAAATATAAATTGGGGGGGAGGGGAAGGGGAAGGGGGAAGGGGAAAGGGGGAGGGGATTACAATGTGGGAAATCGAACCCTCACCAACAAGGTGGGACTTCAGTTAACTAACCAACTAAGCTACTAAGATTCCTCAAGACTTAGGGTGACTACATTGCGGATAAAGGCTAATAGCAGTTTTGGGAGTTACACGTGAGAAGTGAACACTAGTGTCACGACTCAAACCGAGGTCCTGGCCGCGACTAGCATCCCGAGCCGTGAAGGCTCGAGAACCCTTTCTAACTGGCAATCATGTGCATAATTCATATATTATAAAGATGCGGAAAACAAACGGAAAAATGGTCATTCTAACACTTCAACTAAGCAATGCGGACATAAGTTCAATAAAACTCAAAACCGTCTAATACACGTCTGCAAAATCTCTACTAGAACTGAAACAACATCTGTCAGAAACCAGGACAAAGCCCCCGGTTGGACCATGAACTAAAACCAAATGTAAATATCTCATGTTTTGTACTGGTATGTGAAACAAACCAAAATAGCATGTTTTTATTCAATGTAAGCAAGAGTATTTCACAATAACAGTAAACATAATATTGGTAAAAATACATGGGCATATTTTAGTAAACTTCGAAACAATCCTGACAACTTTGACTCACTCTTTATTATTCTTCTGATACACCCTACAAATCTGTAATTCCATGGGCTATATGGAATCCACCCTTAACTCGGCGGCCAAGCCCCCAATCCAAGTTTACCGCAAGGATTGGAGTTCATAAATAACTGGTAATAACCCCCCCCCCCCCCATGTGAGTATACAGTAGGAATCCCTGCATGTAAGATGTCCTAATTATCCTCCCATGTAGGATAGTATATCATAAGCCCCGCATCGGCAAAACACAGTTTCAGGCTAAGAGTTATCTAACTCAAGTCTTCTTCAGGTGATCAACTATCTCTCTTAAGCCCAACTTTTAGTTCTTTAAAACTATTCTTCATGCATTCAAAACATATGATACTTATTCCGTTAACAGCATATTATCACCGGGCATCGTCATACCCAGACTTGAAAGTCATTCATTTCAATCCATAACATATCTGTAACCCTTTTTCACTTATCATCATGTTAATGACCACCCAAAATTTTAAACATCACGGGAGAGAAAGAGTCATGCTATATGTTTTCATCTGAATTTACACCAAAATATTCTCCTATCAATAGTGCAATCATAAGGTGGCCACATCATGTTTGCATTACTTAAAACTATTGGAAATTGTTAATTTGACAAAATAAATGTTTACCATATGAAAATACCCTCTCAACATGTCATAAACCGTATCACTCCAGAATCATTAGTATAGAATTCACCCTCTAGATTCTTTAAGAAAATTCATGTATTTAAACAATTTTCAACACTTGAAATCAAAGATATCTTAATAAGAGAGGGAGTTTAGTCATTTATGCTCTCAATCAACTTTACAATACCAACAAAGACACACACATATATATATAGTTATAGTTATAGTTATGGTTATAGTTATAATTCAATTCCATGGAAAGTGGTCCAAGAAGACATATATTTTCATCAAAACAATTCCATGACACATACTTTTCGAAACAACATCAAAACACTTCTTTATAAACGTGATTTGGGATCTATAAACTTGATAAAATAATCAAACCTATGCCCATGGAGTTTAGGGTAAGCCCACATACCTTAAGTGCTTAGTTTGAAGCGTGAAACCTAATCTTGACATTTTGAGAATCTTGAACATAGAAGGATTAGATTCTTGATCTTTGGGGAAGAGGATAGAGTTTGTTTGCGAGTAATTTGGAAGGGAATGAGGATTTTCGTGCCCTAATTACGTTATTAATCGAGGTTATACGAATTAGATTTGATAGGAAAGGATATAATTGCCCTTTAGGAATTTAAACTCATAACTGAATCCTATTTTGGAGGCCCACCGCGATGCGCCAAGGGGCTTATCTCCATAGGCACTGCGACACGGTGCAATCGTGGTGACCCACTATTTTTTGTGATCCAAACTCAGCCCAATCCTCATCCGAAAAATCTAAAACTCCCTCGAGACATGCCCTTTACACCCCTGAACATGAATTGACTCAAAATTCTTCATCTCGAGGTCGAAAAAACCAAATTTAAAACCTGCAAAGTTAGGAGGCTCAATAAAAGCCTAAGTCTCTCAACACTTAGAAATTTTTTTATGTTTTAGATTCCCTATGCATGTAACTAAGAGTGAAATCAAGTCAAGAATGATACGAGGTGTTACATTATCCTCCCATTGGGATCATTCGTGCCCGGATAATGACTCGGACACAACAAGCACTATTTCAAGCACTACAATGAAAGAAAAAAGTAGTATAAGATTTGTACCTTTCATATCATCATCTATGGTTTCAAAGAGATTCGAGTATCTCGTATGCATGTCATCCTCCGATTCCCTAGTAGCTTCCTCAGTTTTCGGATTCCTCCATAACACCTTAATCGAAACAATCTCCTTACTCCTCAACTTCCACACTTGGTGATCTAAAATAGCTATGGGTTCTTCTTTATATGACAACGAGTCCTTTACATTAATCTCTTCCACAGGTAACATAGTAGAATGATCTCTAATGCACTTTTTCAACATTGATACATAAAATACAGAATGGCCGGAAGCTAAACTTGCTGTCAAATCCAACTCATAAAAAACTCCACCGATCCCTCTTATAATCTGATATGGTCCTATATTACAAGGACTAAGTTTCCCTTTCTTTCTGAATTACATGATTCCCTTCATAGGGGAAACTTTTAGTAAAACCCAATCACCAACCTCAAACCCCAACTCCCTTCTTCTAACATCAATTTAAGACTTTTGGCAACTCTGTGCTGTGTTAAGTTGCTCCCTAATGACTTTTACTTTCTCCATTGCCTGATGAACAAGGTCAGTCCGAAAAAATCGGGTTTCCCCCACTTCATACCACCCAATTGGGTATCTACATCTCCTCCCATAAAAGCTTCAAAAGGATCTATCTCAATACTGAAATGGTAGCTATTATTGTAGGTGAATTCTATCAACGACAAATGATCCACCCAACTGCCTTAAAGTCAATCACACAAGCCCTCAACATATCTTCTAAGGTGTGAATGGTACGTTCTGCCTGCCCATCTGTTTGAGGGTGAAAGGTAGTACTAAGGTTTACTTGTGTACCTAAAGCCTTCTAAAAAGACTGCCAAAACTGAGTAGAAAAATGTGTACCTCGATCGGATATAATAGAAACAGGAGCCTCATGCAACCGGACTATTTCTTGAATGTACAACTTAGCATAGTCATCCCCCGAATAATTTATCTGCTCTAGAAGAAAATGGGAAGACTTAGTCATCCTGTCTACAATCACCCAAATGGAGTCATATTGGTTTCAGGATCTTAGAAACCCCGTAATGAAGTTTATATTGATCATCTCCCATTTACACATAGGCAAAGCTATGTTCCGTTTTAACTTGTTGACAATTCAAACACTTAGACACAAAGTTAGTAACATCTCTTTTCATATTATTCCACCAGTAAATCGCCTTAAGATCATGACATTTTAGTAGAGCCGGGGTGAACAACATACCTGGAAGTGTGAGCTTCATTGAGAATTATGTCTTGCAGCCCATCTACATCCGACACACATAGCCTACCTTAATACCTCAAAATCCCATCACCTCCACTTTCAAATGCCATCACTTTTTATTAATCAACCTCTTTCTTGATCTGCATCAAGATGGATCTCTGATTTGTTTTATTTAACCTCAGCACATAAGGATGATTTAGCTACCTCAACAAATAAATACCCTTCTATCTTCGGAATCCAGGAGTCAAACTCTCAAATTTGCAATTCGATGAATCTTTCACCATATTCTTCTTTTTTTCCTTCACATGAGAAAGACTGCCCATTGACAGTCTGCTAAGGGCTTCGGCCACCACATTGGCCTTACTCGGATGATAATGCAGGCTCATATCATAATCCTTCAACAATTCCAACCATCCCCTCTGCCTGACATTTAGTTCTTTCTGTGTGAAAACATACTAAAATTTTTTGTGATTAGTAAATATATCAACATTCAACCCATAAAGATAATGGTGCCAAATATTTAGTGTAAATACCCCCACTGCCAACTCCAAGTCGTGGGTGGGGTAGTTCTTTTCATGCACCTTTAACTGTCTAGATGCATAGGCCACCACCTTACCATGCTGCATAATTACACACCCAAGTCCCACTCGGGACGCATCACAATACACAACAAAGCCCTCTGTACCCTCAGGAAAGGTCAAAATAGGCGTGGTAGTCAACTTGTCTTTCAGTTTCTCAAAACTATTCTCACAAGAGGACAACCACAACAATTTTACCTTTTTCTGAGTCAATCTAGTAAGTGGAGCAGCTATGGAGGAAAAACTCTCTATGAATCTCCTGTAATACCTTACCAAACCCAAGAAGCTCTGAATATCGGTTGGAGTCATGGGTTTGGGCCATCTTATCACTGCCTCAACCTTTTGGGGGTCAGCTCTAATTCCTTCACTAGAAATAATATGCCCTAAAAAAGCAATGACACTAAGCCAGAATTCACACTTGGAAAATTTTGCATACAACTCATGGTCCTTAAGGGTCTGAAGGACAGTTTGGAGGTGATTTTCATGATCCTCCTCATTCTTAGAGTAAACCAATATGTCGTCAATAAAGACTAAGATGAACAGATCTAGAAACTGATGAAACACCCTATTCATTAGGTCCATAAAAGCCCCGGGGGCATTAGTCAGTCTAAAGGATATAACCAGGAATTCATAGTGACCATATCGGGTTCAAAAAGCCATTTTGGGAATATTAGCCTCCCTAACCTTCAACTGGTGATACCCTGAATGAAGATCTATCTTAGAGAAAAATTTGGCACCCTAAAGTTGGTTAAAAAGGTCATCCATACTGGGAAGAGGGTATTTATTTTTTACTATAACTTTGTTCAGCTGACGGTAATCTATACACATATGGAGGGAGCCATCTTTCTTAAGCACGAAGAGTACCAGAGCACCCCAGAGAGAGATACTAGGATGAATAAAACTCTTGTTAAGTAGGTCTCTTAACTGTTCTTTCAATTCTGTGGGAGCAATTCTATATGATAGAATGCAAATAAGACGGGTGTTTGATAACAAATCAATGCCAAAATCTATCTTCCTATCTGTTGGTATCCTAGGAAGGTCATCAGGAAAAACTTTTAAAAATTCATTAACTACAAGAACAAACTGAAGGGAAGGACTTTCAGTACTGAAATATTTGACCCGAACAAGATGGTATAGACAACCCTTTGATATAAGCTTACGGGCCCCAATATAAGATATGAATTTCCCCATAGGTGCTAGAGAATATCCCTCTCACTCAATCGCTGGCTCATTGCAAAAAGAGAAAGTGACCCTTTTGGTCCTACAGTCTAATGTAGCATAACATGAATGGAGCTAGTACATTCTTAGTAGAGCATCAAAATCAATCATTTCTAGTTCAACAAGATCAACCACAGTATCACGATGAATAATAGACACCGCACAATCTCTATAAACTCTTCTAGCCACAATAGAATCACCAACAAGAGTAGAAATAGAGAAGGGTTCCAAAATATTTTCAAGCTCAAAATCAAAACTAACTACCACGTAAGGGGTTACGTAAGACAAGGTAAACCCCGGGTAAATTAGCATATATATATCATGGGAAAAAATTTGTAACATACCCGTAACAACATTTGGCAAAGTCTTAGCCTCCTTACGATTAGACAAGGAATATACCAGTTGCGACCACCACTGGAAGCTGAATTAGTACCCTTAGGAGAAGAGGCTGTGAAATTTGCTTGGGACTTCACAGTCCCAACATCCCCTTGGGATGAGGGGCAGTTCCTCTGAAAATGACCAGGCCGACAACACGCATAACACACCTTATCACTGAAAAACACCTCATTGGGTGATTCTTTCAATAATTACCGCAGGAAGAGTATGGCCTAAAAGGCTGAGTCATACTCCCCTGGGAATGAGTACCCTAAGCTCTAGGACTATCTCCTAACTGGAACCGCTACTCACCCAAAGGCCTGAACGCAGGTGCACTTGCTGAAGATGGAACATTACTCCAAAATTTCATCTTCAACCACCTCTGGTCCGACCAGCCACCCTACTACTGACTGGCGTTCTGATCTATGAATCTAACTCTCTTAGCCAGCCTTTGTTTCTTCGTCACCTTAGCCAATCTCTTCTTCTCCTCTTCTACCTACTGCATATGCACTGATAACCTGTAGAAATCTATGTCCCTGTTTAGCATTTCTCCTTATATTCCAACAGCAAATCATCTGAGAGACCAGATGCAAACTCCTCATGTTGCCCACTAACTCTATAGCATAACGAGACAACTGAGTTAACTTCAATACATACTCCTTAACACTCATCATGACTTGTTTCATATTCATAAATTCTTCATCCTTTTACTCTCTTAGTTCCTAAGGAAGAAATGGTCCAGGAAAGCTTCTACAAACTCACCCCACATAGAAGGTTCACCATCACCACCCTTCAAATCCTCCCACTTATTATACTACTAGTTAGCTATGCCCTTCAACTGATAGGCTGTCAACTCAACTCCTTTAACTTTATTAGCATGTATAACTTTAAAATTTTTCTCCATTTCATCAATGAAATCTTGGGGGTCTTCCTCAACCATTTTGCCAGTAATTGTGGGTAGGTTTAGCCTCATAAATTGGCCAACCCGAGTAAGTTCAGACGAACCAGACACAGAACCCACATCTTCAGACTGAAGGGTCTGAGAGACCACCAGCTGAGCAATCATATGGATGGACTGTCGAAACTCAATATTTGAAACTTCTCTCTGAGGAGGCTGGGGATGATTAACACCAGTTTGTGAAGCCCGAGGTGGGCTAGTCGAGGCTGGAGAAACTCCTTGAGTAGCAACAAACTCTGGAGTATGAGCTTTATTATGGGTCCACATTCCATGAGTAGGGTGGACATCCTCAACTTGGGTATTTTGTTCATTGGATTTACGGAGAGGCATGATCAATCTCTAAAATATAGAAAACCATTGATTAGAGGACATTCAAACTTTATAGCAAAAACTAGATCATGAAGAAAAAGAGACATTCCTAAATGCCTAGTAGTTTTCTCCTTATAAGTGTGGCATGCTACACACTCATAAATAGGATTCTACCCGATGTAATTTCACAGATATCCTGGGACCATGAACCGTGCTTTGATACCAAGTTTGTCATGACCCAAATTGAGGCCTTGCCCGTGACTAGCATCCCGAGCCGTGAAGGCTCGAGAGCCCTTTCTAAATGGCAATCATGTGCATAATCATATATTATAAAGATGCAGAAAACAAATGAAAACATGGTCATTCTAACACTTCAACTAAGCAATGCGGACATAAGTTCAATAAAACTCAAAACCATCCAATACACGTCTGCAAAATCTCTACTAGAACTAAAACAACATCTGTCTGAAATCGGGACAAGGTCCCCGGTTGGACCAGGAACCAAAACCAAATATAAATATCTCATGAAACAAGGTCTTCTGAAATAAGAAAGGCTCACCGACTTCAACGTCTGATAATAGTCTACTGCTTAGCGGGTTCTCGGGACTGAGCCTCAAATCTTGAAATATAGGGGGTTAATACAAATGTATTGGTATGGGAAACAACCCAAAATAACATGTTTTTATTCAATGTAAGTGAGAGAATTTCACAATAACAATAAACATAATATTGGTAAAAATACATGGGCATATTTTAGTAAACTTCAAAACAATCCTGACAAATTTGACTCACTCTTTATTATTCTTTTGATCTAGACAGTACACCTTACAAATTTGTAATTCCACGGGCTATATGGAATTCGCCCTTAAATCAGCGGCCAAGTCCCCAATCCAAGTTTGCTGTAAGGATTGAAGTTCATAAATAACTGGTAATAACCCACCTCCCCCATGTGAATATACCATAGGAATCCCCCCATGTGAGATGTCCTACTTATCTTCCCATGTAGGATAGCATATCATAAGCCCCGTATCGGCAAAACACGATTTCGGGATAAAAGTTATCTACTCAAGCCTTCTTCAGGTGACCGACTAGCTCTATTAAGCCCAACTTTTAGTTCTTTAAAACCATTTTTCATGCATTCAAAACATACAACACTTATTCCGTTAAGGGCATATTATCACCGGGTATCGTCATACCCTGACTTGCAAGTCATTCATATCAATCCATAACATATCTGTAGCCCTTTTTCACTTATCATCATGTTAATGACCACCTAAAGTTTTAAACATCAAGGGAGAGAAAGAGTCATGCTATATGTTTTCATCTGAATTTACACCAAAATACTCTCCTCTCAATAGTACAATCATAAGGTGGCCACATCATGTTTGCATTACTTAAAACTGATGGAAATTGTTAATTTGACAAAATAAATGTTTACCATATGAAAATACCCTCTCAACATGTCATAAGCCGTATCACTCCATGATCATTAGAAAAGAATTCACCCTCTAGATTCTTTAAGAAAATTCATGCATTAAACAATCCGTAACACTTGAAATCAAAGATATCTTAATAAGAGAGCTAGGGACTTTAGTAATTTATGCTCTCAATCAACTTTACAACACCAACAAAGACATATATATATATATATATATATATTCAATTCCATGGAAAGTGGTTCAAGAAGACATATATTATCATCAAAACAATTCCATGACACATACTTTTCGAAACAACATCAAAACACTTCTTTGTAAACGTGATTTGGGATCTTTAAACTTGATAAAATAATTAAACCTATGCCCATGGAGTTTAGGGTAGTCCCACATACCTTAAGTGCTTAGTTTGAAGAGTGAAATCCTAATCTTGACACTTTTCTTGAGAATCTTGAACTTGGAAGGATTAGATGCTTAATCTTTGGGAAGAGGGTAGGGTTTGTTTGAGAGTAATTTGGAAGGAAATAAGGATTTTCGTGCCGTAATTACATTATTAATCGAGGTTAGATGAATTAGAATTGATAGAAAAGGACATAATTACCCCTCAGGGATTTAAACTCGTAACTAAATTCCGTTTTGGAGGCCCACCACGACGATTCAAGGGGCTCATCGCCATAGGTACCGCGACGTGGTGCAATCGCGGTGACCCACTATTTTCGTGATCCAAACTCGGCCCAATCCTCGTCTGAAAAATCCGAAACTCCCCTGAGACATGCCCTTTACTCCCCTAAACATAAATTGACTCAAAATTCTACGTCTCGAGCAGGGGCGGAGCCAAGCCTTCTTTTGGGGGTTCGGACGAACCCCCTTCGATGGAAAAATATACTATTTATACATGATTAAAATTATTTTTTATGTATTTATCGTAGGTGTTGAACCCCCTTCGATTAAGTTTTCTTTGAATATTGAACCCCCTTAGTTGAAATTCTGGCTCCGCCTCTGATCTCGAGGTCGGGAAAATCAAATTTAAAACCTTCGAAGTTAGGAGGCTCAACATAAGCCTAAGTCTCTCAACACTTAGAAAATTTTTCATGTTTTAGATTCCCTATGCATGCAACTAAGAGTGAAATCAAGTCAAGAATGATACGGGGTGTTACACTGACAGTTATAATAAAGGCACTCAGGTATGCAGTTGAAGATTATGGAACTTTTGGATTCTCAGATTATTCTCATCTCCTTACTGCATTCCTCGGTCTCTCTCATCTCTTCTTCTTGTTTGTCTTTGTTAACTTTGTGGTAATTGCATTCTGTTGTTTCACTGAACAATTTTAAGTTGTAGTTTGTCTTGACCGTTTAATATACATATAATAAGTTAGTTTACACTTCGATATCTTGTATTAGAATCATCGCAACTGCTACATTGGTGCTTTCATTGTGCTTTATGTCGGATTCGACAAACAATACTCCAACTATTTCCGAAATGGTTTCTAGTAATGCTACAGTGTCAGACTTGAGTTATTCTAATTCCGAGTTACATGCCATACGTTCTACTATGGCTGATTTGGTTACACAAGTTGCTTCTATCAATGCTCGCTTGCCTCCACTAACGAGTCTCGTCCCCGTCATTTCAGTGAGCCCTTGATAACCCACCATACTGCTTCAATGATGATGCATCTTGCGCATCATAAGCCGGTTCGTGTGGAGTTTGATCGTTTTTATGGAGATGACCACAAAGTTGGATTTTTTAGGCTGAAAGTTACTTTGAATTTGATAACATTGTCGATGAGGATCATTTATATTTGGCTTCTTTTATCTGGATGGTATTGCATTAATGAGGTATCGATAATTATTTCGCAACAAACAACTCAATGATTGGACTTCCTTCAAGGATAAACTTTTGTTGCAATTTCATCATATCGTCATTTGGAGACACCAGAGGGTCGCTTGTCAAAGATGATTCTGTAGGGCTACAGAGTGTGGAAGCGTGATAAATTCAACCAAAGATTACGAGAAATTAATAAAACAATAAAATTGACACCAAGGTTTTAGGTGGAAAACGCCTCTTTAAATAGAGGTAAAAAACCACCGGCGAGAGAGCCAAAGATTCCACTAATATTGACGAGAGTACAAAATATTTTCTCAGGACTAACAAGACAAAATAGCCCCTTACAAATTCTCTACGAGTATAGAAATACTCAACTAAGAAGTAGAGAAAGAAGAAAATATAAAGGAGAGATTGGCTATTGAAATGTTGTGTGTGTCTTTGCAAATGAAGTAGCATTGGCTTTTATAGCCAAATCTGGACCTCAAAAGTCTTGCCTTCATATATGAATGCAGCCACCGATGTTGAAAACACAAAGTCACAAATGTCTTCATCATCCACAATTGTTGAAATATGAGCAACAATTGTTGACAAAAGGAGAGCAACAATTGTTGACCAACAAATCTCCACCTTGATCTCCTTTTGACCGGAAATACTCTCTCGCCATGAAAACCTGTTAACAATGAATAATACCAGCTAAGTCCAAGCAATGATCAAACTTAGCGGCTGGAAGTAGTTTGGTTAACATATCTGCAGGATTTTTAGTTGTATGGATTTTTTCCACAGTAATTTCTCCTGCATCAACAATATCTCGGATAAAGTGGCGTTTAATATCAATATGCTTGGTCTTTGAGTGATGCTTGCTATTCCTGGCTAAGTGGACAGCACTCTGACTGTCGCAGAACATAACAAGAATGTATTGTTGTAAAACAAGTTCAGCAACCAAGCCTCGGAGCCAGATAGCCTCTTTCACTCCTTCAGTAGCAGCAATATATTCTGCTTCAGTGGTGGACAAAGCCGCAATGGCTTGAAGTGATGAATACCAACTGATAGCAGAGCCGCAGAGTGTAAAGATATAGGCTGAAAGTGATCTTCTCCGATCTAAATCACCACCGTAGTCGGCGTCAACATAACCAACTATGTCTCCTGGATCAGACCTTTGTCTATCAAATACCAAACCAATATCAGGAGAACCCTTCAAGTAACGAAGGATCCATTTGACAGATTCCCAATGTTGTTTTCCTGGGTTGTGCATGAATCTGCTAACAACACTAACCGCATAAGCCAAATCAGGCCTAGTACATACCATAGCGTACATAAGGCTTCCGACTGCATTAGAATACGGGACATGTGACATGCGCCTTTGTTCCTCTTCTGATTGTGGACACTGATCTGATGACAACTTGAAGTGGGCAGCAAGTGGAGTATTAACATCTTTGCAATCTCGCATTCCAAATCTGTCAAGCATCTTCATTACATACTTTTTCTGTGATAGAAAAAGTTTTCCAGCTCGACGATCTCTGTTAATCTCCATTCCAAGAATCTTCTTGGCAGGACCTAGATCTTTCATATCAAATTCACTGTTGAGCTGCACCTTTAACTTGTCAACAAGAGTTTTATCTCTTGTGGCAATTAACATATCATCAACATATAACAGCAAGTATACTAGTGATCCATCAGATATTTTTTGAAAATAGACGCAGTTATCATAACTACTTGTAGAATAGCCATGTCCAGTCATGAAGGAATCAAACCTTTTATACCATTGTCTTGGTGATTGCTTCAAACCATAAAGAGATTTTTTCAGACGACATACATGGTTCTCCTTTCCAGGAACAACGAACCCCTCTGGCTGCTAGATATAAATTCTTCCTCAAGATTACCATGAAGAAAAACAGTTTTCACATCTAACTGTTCCAGCTCCAAATCATACAAGGCAACTAGAGCAAGTAACACACGAATTGAAGAATGACGAACAACGGGAGAAAATACTTCGTTAAAGTCAATACCTTCCTGTTGATCGAAACCTCTTACTACGAATCTTGCTTTGTACCTTGCATTTTCAACACCGGGGATGCCTTCTTTTCTCTTAAAAATCCATTTGCAACTAATGACTCGCTTGCCTTCTGGTAACATCACCAAATCCCATGTTTCATTTTTGAGAAGACTCTCGACTTCTTCTTGCATAGCAGCAGTCCACTTTGCTGATTCATCACCAGAGATAGCTTCAGAATAATTCTTGGGTTCACCATCTTCACCCATATCTTGTGCAACAGTCAATGCATAAGCAATGTTGGCAGATTCTGTGATCAGTCTTTGAGTCGGTTTTCTTGGCCTTTGTTGTGGAAGTTCTTGAGCCATAGACCATGGTTGTGGTAAACCTCGACGTTGAGGTGGATGTTGTCATGGACTCATTTGTTCAGCAGTGACTTCATCTTCTTGAGTGGTGGAAGAATTAGGGATATTTGCTTCCAAAATGGGAGTTTCAGTCTCAAACTCCACCTTCTCTCGAACATCCTCCTGATCACCTGTATCAGTGGAGGGAACAACAGTATGTTTTCCAGAAGATAGCATACCATTTTCATTAAAGGTTACATTCCGACTATGAAATATTTTGCGAGATTCAGGGTCATACAAACGATAGCCTTTAACCCCTAGGCCATAACCTAAGAAAATGCATTTCTTAGCACGAGGTTCCAATTTTCCCTCGTTCACATGAGAATAAGCAGGGCAACCAAATATTCTAAAATTAGAATAATCAACAGGGTTACCTGACCAAACTTCTTCTGGAATTTTACAGTCGAGTGATCGATTTGGTGAGCGGTTTATCAAGTAGCATGATGTTGAAGCTGCTTCTGCCAAAATTCTTTCCCCAGAGTAGAATGGGAGAGCATACAACGAACTTTCTCCAAGATAGTTCTGTTCATCCTTTCAGCAACTCCATTTTGTTGTGGAGTTCTTGGAACGGTGAAATGTCTGGCAATACCTTCTTTCTTGCAGAAATCATTAAACTCATTAGAACAAAATTCGAGCCCATTGTCTGTCCTTAGCCTCTTGATCTTCTTGCTAGTCTGGTTCTCAATTAATAATTTCCACTCTTTAAAGGTGGAAAAAGCTTCATTCTTTTGCTTAAGAAAATATACCCAGAGTTTACGTGAAAAATCGTCAATAAATGTCAACATATAATGACATTTACCTCTGGAGGGAACTCTCGATGGACCCCAAAGATCTGAATGGATGTATTCCAAAGTACCTTTGGTCCTGTGAATGGCTTTTGAAAAGCTAATCTTTCTCTGCTTACCAAAAATGCAATGCTCGCAGAAATCGACCTTACCGGTACAATGGTTGCCAAGATAGCCTTTCTTTTTGAGAATTTGGATTCCCTTCTCACTCATGTGGCCCAACCTCAAATGCCACAACTTCGTGTTGTCTTTGTTGGATGAGGCGACGGCTACAGAACCTATAACAGTTGAACCCTGAAGCAAATACAAACTACCAGATCGAATTGCCTTTAGTAACACAAGAGCTCCTTTGGACACTTTTAAAACTCCACCTTCAGCTGAGTATCTACAACCTTGAGATTCAAGAGTGCCTAGGGAAATGAGATTCCGTTTCAAATCAGGGACATGTTTGACACTGGTCAAAGTTCTAACGACTCCATCATGTGTCTTGATTTTGATTGTGCCTTTGCCGACAACTTTGCATTGAGCATCGTTGCCCATTAAGACAAGACCACCATTAAAAGATTCATAGGTGGTAAACCAGTCTCTATTAGGAGACATATGAAATGTACAACCAGAATCAAGAACCCACTCATTTTTTGACCTTTGATCAGTACCAGAAGCAATAAAACACTCTCCATCAGATTCGGTTTCTACAAAACTAGCTTCGGCAGATTTTTCGGGTTGCTTACCCTTATCTTCTCTGTTTTGCTTATTTTTCAATTTGTAGCACTCAGAGATTTCATGATTTCTTTTCTTGCAATAACGGCAATACTTAGAGTTTTTACCTTTGGATTGGTTTTTACCGCTAGCACCTACTTCGTGGTTTCTCCCTCTAACTACTAGTCCCTCACCCGAACTTTCAGAATGAATTTGGGTATCAAATTTTTCTTTGGACAGTAGGTTAGACTTGACATCATCAAAGCTCAAGGTAACATTATCACTATATAGCATAATTTCTTTGAAATGTCTATATGAGGGTGGCAAAGAAACAATAAGTAGTACGGCTTTATCCTCATCATCAATTTCGACATCCAGATTTTCCAAATCAATTATGATGGAATTAAATTCACCAAGATGAGATTGGATGGGTGTACCTTCAGACATACGGAGTGGGAAAAGTCGCTCCTTTAACCGGAGTTTATTCGCAAGACTTTTGGTCATGTACAGAGACTCCAATTTACTCCATATGCCGGCTGCAGTTTTCTCATTGATGACTTCGCGTAGCACCTCACGGGACAAGCATAATTGGATTGTGGATAACGCCTTTTCATCCGTCTCTTCCCACTGCTCCTCCGTTGTAGTGGCTGGCTTCGCCGATTTGCCGAAAAGAACTTTCTTTAGGCCATTCTGGGTAAGAACAGCCAGCATCTGGACTCGCCAGATAGCAAAACTAATTTTACCATCAAATTTCTCAATATCGAACTTCGTCGACATTTTTAATAAAAAAATCCCGGTTGAATTATCGTGGCTTTGATACCAATTTGTAGGGCTACAGAGTGTGGAAGCGTGATAAATTCAACCAAAGATTACGAGAAATTAATAAAACAGTAAAATTGACACCAAGGTTTTAGGTGGAAAACGCCTCTTTAAATAGAGGTAAAAAACCACCGGCGAGAGAGCCAAAGATTCCACTAATATTGACGAGAGTACAAAATATTTTCTCGGGACTAACAAGACAAAATAGCCCCTTACAAATTCTCTACGAGTATAGAAATACTCAACCAAGAAGTAGAGAAAGAAGAAAATATAAAGGAGAGATTGACTATTGAAATGTTATGTGTGTCTTTGCAAATGAAGTAGCATTGGCTTTTATAGCCAAATCTGGACCTCAAAAGTCTTGCCTTCATATATGAATGCAGCCACCGATGTTGAAAACACAAAGTCACAAATGTCTTCATCATCCACAATTGTTGAAATATGAGCAACAATTGTTGACAAAAGGAGAGCAACAATTGTTGACCAACAGATTCAAACGTCAACTGTTGCAGAGTTTCAACTCCGATTTGAAGAAGTGGCAAAGGAGTCTATGGATTTCCCTAAGCATTTTTTTGGTTCATTGTTTTACTGCTAGGCTACAGGAGGACATAAACTCATCTGTTTTAATTTATGAGCTTAAAACACTGGATGACGCTATTAAAGTATCCCTATTACATGAAAAATAGATAGCAGCTGAGAAAAAGCCTTTTCAGCCAGCTTTTCACGTACCCAACCCCTATTACCTACACTAACTACTTATTCTCCGTCACATAACCCAAATTCCAAACTCACCAGTACACCTCCTTCTGTGCAGGGCCTTTAAATAAATCCTATCGTCCACCCATTAAACGTCTTTCTTCCATTGAGATCCAGCAACGCCATGAGAAAGGTCTTTGCTTCAATTGTGTTGAAAAACACTCTTCTACCCATAAGTGCAAAACTAACCCACATCTACTACTAATTTTTGATGAATCTATTTCCAAGCCAACTCTTCCAGACTCATTTGTTCCAGATGATGTTTTGGCAGAGAAACTACAACTATTGGAAGTGCAAGAACATTCTGCTATTTCTTATTAGGTTTGGTGGGTGGGCATTCTACATCGACCTTGCACTTCAAAGGGCACATCAATGGATCTCGTGTGCATGTTCTTGTTGATGGAGCAAGTACCCATAATTCTACAGCCTCGTGTTGCGAGCTTCCTTAATCTTCCAATTCAGCAGACCCTAAATTTCTTTCTCTGGGCAGTAACCAACGATTGCGATGTGAAGGAAATTGCTCTAACTATTCAAGGATGTGAGCTGCCTCTAGACTTGTATGCGCTCTTTCTACATGTTTCGAACGTGGTCCTCGATCGGAGTTTCATGGTTATCTACTTTGGATCCTATTGTCACGGATCATCCTCAATGTAAAATGAAGTGGCAAATTAATCATTTTGTATGGATCATTGATATGCTTCATGATGGACTGATTCATCCCAGTAGCATCCCATTCTCGTCTCCTATTTTATTGGTTCGTAAGAAAGATGGGACGTGGCAATTTTGTATGGATCATCGAGCATCAAATGAGATCACTGTCCGAGATCATTTTTCCATCCCTACTATTGATGAGTTGTTTGACCAGTTGCATGGCGCTTAGAATTTTTCCAATCTTGATCTTCTTTTGGGCTACCATCAAATTTGTGTTGGACCAAAGATGTCAATAAGATAGCATTCTGGACATAAAAGGGTCGAAGGGTCGGCCCGGTTCATACCCACTCTGTGGGTGTCGGGGAAGGAATGTCTAGGCTGCCTCACCCCAGCTTCGCTGAAGGGCTGATTCGAACCCAGGACCTGGCACACCACGGTAAGCAAGCTTACCGTTGAGCCAAGCCGGCCCTTCCAATATATTGATATACAGTCCAATATGGGACTTGCATTTACAACATCTTCAGCAGGTCCTTGAATTGTTAAGGCAACAATTTTTGGTAGCAAAATGAGTAAAATGCTTACTTAGACAAGTAATTAGCCTATCTGGGACATGTTATTTCACACGAGGGCCTTAAGGTTGGTCCCACCAAGATATTCGCAATCTTGAATTAATCGACGCCTAAGAATATTAAGGATGTTAGAAGTTTCCTTGGGTCAGCTGGTTATTATAGTAAATTTATTCATAAATATGCCATGGTGGTTGCTCCTCTAACTGATCTTCTGCGACCGGATACCTTTATTTGGAATGATCCAACTCAATTGGCCTTTTATTCCCTTAAACAACAGCTGGGTTCTACTCTTGTCTTAGCACTGCCTAACTTTGCTGAACCATTTCAGATTGAGAAGGATGCATCAGGGGTTAGAATTGGTGTTGTACTTTCTTGAAAGGTCATTCGATAGCTTAGTTTAGTCAAAAGTTATGTCCCCCAATGCAACAAGGTTCTGCTAATCATCATGAAATGTTTGCAATCACACAAGTGGTTAAATGGAGGCAATATTTGTTGGGACGACGATTCACCATTTACATTGATCATCAAGCCCTGAAAAACCTCACTAGCTTGGTGGTTCAAACTCCAAAACAACAAAAGTGGCTCACTAAATAAGTTGGTGTTGGTAGAAATATGAAATAAAGAACACAAGATTTAATGTTGTTTGAATTAGAATGATCCTACATCCACCGCCGAACAATTGCTTTTATATTATTAACAAAGAAAAAGGAGAGATCTCAAATACACATAAATGAATTGATCTCTCAACTCTCGACCCTTACAACGTATTGACTATGAATTTTTAGGATGATTTCAATAATGAAGAATGGTTATCCTCTTATAGATGGCGAAACTTGGACTCCAAGCACAAAATAGAAAAAGAAAAAATAAATATAAAATTTATCCTCCACAAATTTTTGCTTGCTCTCCAAATTTAGCCAAGTAATTGGCACTTGAAATTTTCTTCCGCATGGGTTTGACCCCACAAAATAAACCAAACTATCTCTTTCAATATCCACCTTGGTTCTCATTTTGAGCATGCACATGAACAACTCCGATTAAGACTTCTAAGCATACTCGGCAATCCCGTTGTAAGAAACAAAGAAGAATCAAACCTTTGTTGAAAATAGTAGCTCCACCTAGCAGTTTTTCTCTCATAGTTGCATTAGTTGATGCAAACTACTGTCAAGTCCTTGTAATGTGCAAACTTAGTGTGCGGGACTATTTTGATAACATGTCTGCAGCATTACCATCTATGATAACCTTTAAGACCTTGATAGTTCCCTATTCAACAACATCACAAATGAAATAAAATATGACATTAATGTGTTTGGTGCACTCATAAATTCGTTGATTTTTAACCAAATGAATAACATTTTGACTCTTACATCTTTGAGTTGATTCCAGTTGGACCAAACTCAATTATGCCACAAAAGCTTTCAACTAGGTAGCTTTTTTCACTACCTTCACTGCTGCCATATATTCTGCCTCTATCGCGGACAAAGTGACAATCGACTGTAAAATCAATTTCCAACAATCGACACTGCTAATGAGAGTAAAGATATATCCAGTTGTGGAGCTTATTCTATCAAGATCCCTTGTATAGTCAGACTCCACATAACTAAGAACTGAAATGCCTTCTCCATTTGAAAAGTTAGGCCAATATTAGAAGCTCATTTGAGATACTCAATATCCACTTGACATCTTCCTAATGCCTCTTTCCTGTGTTGGCCATGCACCTGCTTACCATACTTATGGATTGAGCAATATCTGTACGTGTACATACCATAGCATACACAATGCTACCAAATATGCTAGCATAAGAAACCTTTGACATATGCTCTACCTTATCCTCAGATAAGGCATTTGTAACTTTAAAAGTCTGAAATAATGAGCTAACAGTGTACTTATAGGCTTTCTCATATGCATATTGTATCTGCCAAGAACATTTTTTATGTACCTCTTCTAAGAGAGATATACAATATCTTCTTCTCTTGAAATCTCCATTCCAAGGATTTTCTTTGTATCTCCCAAAACCTTTATGTCAAATTCCTTGCTTAACAGTTTTCTCAAAGTAGTTATCTTTGTGATATTGTTAGCAACAATAAGCATATCATCAACATACAATAGTAAGTAAATCACAGAGTTTCCATACATCTTTTTGTGATACACACAACTACCAAATTCACTTCTTGAGAATCCATATGTAGTCATGAATACATTAAAATTTTGTTCCACTATCTAGAGGACTGCTTCAAACTATACAAAGACTTCTTCAGTTGGCATACATGTTCTTCTTTTCCCTCAGCTAGGAAACCTTTAGGCTGATGCATATAGATTGTCTCTTATAGATCACCATGTGAGAAAGTAGTTTTGACATCAGGTTATTGAAGCTTCACATCAAATTTTTCAATCAATGCAAGTTCACATGAGAATTAAGCTATGTTTCACTATTAGAGAGAAGATCTTATTATACTCAACTCCCTCCTTCTAACTAAAACCTTTTGCAACCAATCTTGCCTTAAACCTAGCATCTTCCACTTTTGGAATTTCTTTTTTCCTTTATGTAGACCCATTTGCATCAAATTATCCTCTTTTCCTTTGGCCTTTCAACAAAGACCCATGTCTGATTCTTATGAAGAGACTTCTTCTTTTCTGTTATGGGTAACCACCATTCTGCAGCATCCTTGTAAGAAGTTGTTTCAACATACTAATGAGTTGTGATTTTACCACTCAATTACACTCAACTATCTTGCACACTACTATGATTTGAAGATATCAGTGAGACAAATTGATGATTAAATGCACTAATATCTATATTTTACAGGCATAGAGGTTAGGAGAATGAAAGATATGGATTTGAGCTAAAATAGACCAAAAAAGGGAAAGAAGTGCAGCTGGAAGACCTGTAGCAGAAACAAGCCTCAGTTACCGCGATCGCGGTCTGAGGACCGTGATTGCAGCCAGTCAAGATAGGTCAATATACTGTGATCACAAGTTTTGACCACGGTCGTGGTAGCCGTAATCGCGAACAAGAGTCAGTGATCGTGACAAAGCGGGATTATGCCCAGGGGCAGATTCGTAAATTCACACAGTCGTCCCCAATTCCCTTAAGAAGTTCAAAACCTATCTCATTAGAGGATATCTCCAATTTTTGGGACTTTCTTCCACCATCTTGTTTCCATTTTGAAGGGAACATCATTGTAGTAATTTTGGGGTGAAGAATACATTAGAGTAACCCCCAAGTGGAGGATTAGCAATCTTCATTGAAGATTTATTGAGATTTAGCTTGAATTTGCATTCTCTTTATCTTTCATGAATCAATTTGAAGGAGGTTTTGGTATATCTTTGTTCATTATTCTTATGAGTTGCTAATTTTCCCTCTTGGGGTTATGTTTGAATGGGGTGCAAGAGTGTGTGGGTTGTGAATTTTAGCTTCAATTATTAGTTTATGTTATTGGGTTTTAAAAATTCTCGATTGTGAAATGGAATTTGTTGGTGAAAACCTCAAAATTCCTAGATCCCCACATCATCTTTGAAAGAGAGATGTGGGTAATCTAGATCCTACATTATCCTCGAAAGAGGAATGTAGGTTAAATAAGCATTTGTGAACAATAAGATCGATAATAGTTATTCCCTTTTTATTGTCTTAGAAATAAGGATAAATTGTGGAATTACTATGTCTTAGGCATTATCCTAGAAATAGGGATGTCTAATTGAGGTTTGGTTGCAAATAGTTGACCACACCCACTTGGAATTTGAAAGAATCAGTGGGTGATAGTTTGGTCCTTTGTCGAAAGGCTACTATCAAAACCCCTAACCTAGCCTTACCACACATGCTTTAACTAAGATTTGAAGTTGATCATCTTGCACCTATATACTAGTTGCCCCTAGTAAAACATAGCCCCAAGATCCGTTTCTAACTGATTATACTCTAATTATTTGTAGCCCCAAGCTAGTCCACTAGAATTCAAAAAGTAATCATATCCCTGACATGTTTAAAATCCCCCAAATATTTGTATCTTAGTTTGAACTTAGCGAGAAACTTCCATTTTGAATCGACTCAATCGCTACTCACATTGTTCCTTGTGGATTTGACCCCAACTCTAAGTTGGGTAATTATATTAACGACGACCGTCTTGCACTTAAATTAACGTGTGCGTTGAGCGTTACCGCCTTGCATATGCTATCATATTTGCTTGCTCTATAAGGCATTTTGGTTTTTAGGTTTTTCTTTTGTCTCTTCCTTTCACAGTTGTAAATGGTTCATTAACAGTAAGTTCTTCAATACCCTCATCTTTTGACTCATCAACTTGAGTCTCTTGATCTTTCTCTTTGGTAAGCTTTAACAGAAGCTCCACTAGTTTGTTGTTCTTATTTCCATATAACTCCACAAAAACTTTACGAGGATCAAGTATAGAGAATTCATCAAAGATAATATCTCTACTAACTATAAATTTGAGTAAAGGAAAACACCAAAGATTGTACCCTTTTACTCTATATATACCCTATTAATATGGACTTCTTAGCCCTTGGTTCAAGCTTACCTTCATTAACATGACAATAAGATGGATACCCAAATACTCATAAGTATGAATAATTAGAGGGTTCACCTGATCATACCTCATTCAGAGTCTTAAAGTCAATCATTGATGTTGGAGATCGATTGACAATATGTGAAGCAGTGTAAAAACTACTTCAGCCTAAAACACTTTGGATATTTTGGCTTGTAAGAGCATACAATGAGCCTTTTCAAGAAGAGCTATGTTCATATTCTCGGCAACTTCATTCTGTTGTGGTATGTTCTTGACCGACTTATGTCTTGAGATCCCATAAACCTTACAAAATTCATTAAACTATTCACTACTAAACTCCAAGTCATTGTCTGTACGAAGATACTTCATTTTTCGCTCCATTTGATTTTCAACCAAAATCTTCCACTCTTTAAATACTTCAAAAGCATCATTTTTTGCCTTCAATAAACACACTCAAACCTTTTATGAAAATTATCAATGAATGTGAAAAGATACATTTTTCCACCATTAGATGGAACTTTAGAGAGACCCATAAATCTGAATAGATGTAATCTAGCATTGATCCCATCTTGTACTTATCGGTGCTGAAGTTGACCTTCTTATACTTCCTTAGGATGCAGTGCTTACAAAATTCAAGTGTATTAATCTTCTCACCATTCAAAAGGTTACATTTTCTCAGCTTCTTCAATCCTCGTACGCTTATATGATCCAGTCTCATATATCATAATCTTGCATTGTCATATTAGATAACTAAATTGTAGATGCACTAACAGAACCTACAATGGTGCTTTTTGCAAATGTGTAAAGGCCATCCTCTAACTTGTCTTTCAACAAGACTAAAGAACCTTTAGTCACCTTTATAATTTCTCTTTTGCTCACGTACTTATAGCCTTATTTATCTAGAGTACCCAGGGTGATAAAATTCTTCTTTAGATCAGGAACATGATGGACTTCTGTAATAGTCCTCATAATTCCATCATGGTAATAAACTCGAACTGAGCTAAAAGGAATATGATGGACTTCCCTAACAGTCCTTATAATTCCATCATGGTAATAAACCCGGACTGAGCCAATACCAACTATTTTACAAATTGCATTATTGCCTATTACTACAGTTTCTCCATTTTTCTCATAGTTGATGAACCAATCTTTTCAGAATATTATACGCAGAGTTAAGAGTACAACCAGAATCTAGCAATCATTTATTGTCATAGAATCCACTATTGTTGATATTGTAAGTACATATTCTTCATCAGAATCATTCACCTGTTTAACAATAGATTCACTCACCTTTTCTTTTGTATTTGACATTAGAAAAGCTCATTCAAAGTGCCCCTTCTTATGGAAGCCCAAATACTCTGCGTTTTTCTTGTTCATATGAGACTTCGATCTATGTTTTGATTTGCTCCTTCCTTGTTATATAATACGACCTCTCATAAGGAGCCCACTAGCTTCATCATCTTTGTCTCCTTCAAATTGCCTCCACGCATCACAAGAGTTAAGTGCTTGCCATACTTCCTAAGAGTGATAGGCTCCTTGCTATACAAAAGTGAATTTTCAATATCACATACTTTGAATTAAGTCAATGAAAATAGCAAAGCACATGCTAGCATCTCCTCATTCTCTAAAATTCTGGCAGTCTATAAGTTTTTGAAAAGTTTATTGAAAGCATCTACATGCTCTTGCAACAAAGTAACTGACTCCATCTTAAATGTATGAAGACACCTTTATAACAACATTTTTGTTACCACCTACCGATCCTGGTAAAGCTCTTATAGCTTGTTCCATAGATGTTTGCTTGTCTTGTCAGTACCTGTGCTCACTTTACAAAACACATTAGGTGCCATAGACAGTTGGATGACACTTAATGGATCACATTTAATCTTCTTCTTGTTGTAATTTGATGTACCATCGAGGTACTTTCCTCTAATAACATAGATTGAACCTTCCCTCCATAGTAAGCTATCATCTTGACCTTTCAAATATTAAAGTTGTTGTGCCCAATAAATATATCAATTTCAAAATTCATAAAACTCATCGCTTTCTCTTCTACTATGGATATTAATTGGAAATATATAAAACCAAAGTAATTCTTTTCTGATATGGAAGTTTAGACTGTGCTTCACACCACAAGCATAATCAGACACAATCTTAGCTTTAATACCAGTTGTTAGTGAAAACATAAAATAAATAACCAAATAAAGAACACAATATTTAACATGGTTCAGATCAAAATGATCCTACATCTGTCAGTGAATAACCATATTTATATTGTCAGCAAAGACAAAGGAGAGATCCCAAATACACCTAAAAGAATTGTTATCAGCTCTCTACTCTTCCAATATATTAATTATGTGTAAGTAAGAAGATCTTATATGGGGAAAAACTTAAGGACAAGCACCCGCCGAATAGATGATGCTTGGTGCAAAATCTTGAGGCACCGAGAGTGCCCTCTCGAGTATAGGAATATCCAATAAAATTTCCCCTAATTGACATGACAAAAAAAACACTATTCTTATTTTTAACCCTTCGTGATTTTCATATGTTTTTTCATCTATTATGAATTCTTCTTTATTCATTTTATCTATTTGATTGTATATAAGTCATGTTGATGTATGTATTCTAGGTTATCTATTAGAGCTTCTAAATATGATATTTCTTCTTTTTGTACTTTTATTGATTTTTGACATACTCCAACAATTATATTATATTGTAGTCTTTCTTTCTTTATTTTAAATTCTCTTCATTTATCAGATAATATTTGTTTTAGTTCCTTATATTTTTGGGATTGGTCTATTTTATTCATTAGTATTTATAATATTTTGGTAGATTTCTAAATTTAGTTCTATCATAATATGCATTCCCTAAATAAATGCATACAACTCCTCTATTTTTAAATAACATAGCTCTGATACCAAAGTTGAGATACCTAATACTAGATTTATCATATTTGTTGAAATGTTATATCATAGCATTCCTTAGTTATTTATTTTAACCTTATTAATTCTTCTATATTATTTTTAAGGTATACTATATGCTCCATATTTCTAGTTTTTATGTAGTTGAGTAGATTCTTTTTCATAAGTATTTCTATTAATCTTATTTGCTCCATATATTTCCTCCAATATTCTAAGTATTCGTAATTTATCATTTTAGTCTGAGTAATACCAAACTGAATAATAATATCTACCATCAAAATCTATATTTTCTAACTCTTGTTCTATCCATTCAGAATTTAGTAACTCGTCTTCAAAATCAAATATCTTTTCCCATATGAGTTTTCTTATATCTATTATTTCTATATCCTTAAGTATATACAAAATAAGTATCTTGACCCTATCTATCATTTCATCAGATAAGTAGTTAGCCATTTTATTTCATATGATGCTTATTTCAAAATATTCCCTTCAATCATATACATAAAAAAAATATGGTCATCTTAGATCACTATGTACTAGATTATCCTTAGATAATTTTGCTCCTCTTTCACTATTAGCATGGTACGTTTGGATACTTCTACCCTAAACAACGCCTCAACTCTGGTTACTACCCTATCACGACTTCTCTGCCTTACTAGTTTCACCTTTAGGATGGCATAGTTCTAGGAATTTTTCTCCTTTTCCTCTTTGCTAATAAACTTCAGAACATATTATCCTTCGAATAATTCTACTATATAGTAACTAACATGAACTTATTTTATTATATCATG
The DNA here is from genome assembly GCA_030864225.1 of Capsicum baccatum var. pendulum. NCBI lineage: Eukaryota > Viridiplantae > Streptophyta > Magnoliopsida > Solanales > Solanaceae > Capsicum > Capsicum baccatum. Next base: position 35,159,080 of record CM061560.1, read on the forward strand.
ATTGTCAGGAATTTATGAATTTAGCTATTCATAATTATAAATGAAAATACCTGTTCTTGTAGGTTTGATGATTCTAAGCTTTGATTTTTCATAGTTGAGTATAAAATTGAATATCTTATTAAATATTTTGAGAGATTTTTGGTTGTGCACAAGGAGGCTTGCTTTTCGTGTAGAAATTCTTGCCTTAGATCTGCCTACGGCTCTTCTATATATAATCTCTAAAAGATAAAAACGTGTAAACTACAATTTCTAACTTTACACCTGTCTACTTTTTACAAAAGTAATAAAAATCCTAAAGCTTATTCCTATTCTACATTTGTCAAAAAGACAAAACTAATAATGACACTTGTCAAAAAAATTAAAACTAATAAAGGCTTATACAATAATTTACGTTTTTAGTCAAAAAGGCTATTCATATGTCACTTTCATATCTTTTAATATCTTTTCTCCTTGTTTATCTCTTCATTGCTCCGTTTTTTTAATCTTTTGTCTGTCTTTCAGCTAACGTCCTTATCTTCTTTTATTTAGTTGAACTTCCGGGATCACATTATTTTCTCCATTGCATTTTGAGCATAGGTGGTCTGGATGTTTATGTCCTATTAATTTACAATATCTTGTCAGTAACTCTTCTGAAATAAATTCCTTCTTAATTGCTCTTGTGGTTGGTTGTTTTTCTGGATTGAGTAATGTCAAAATCCATCTTTGGAATTCTTTCATATCTGACTATCGTAGCTCCCTTGAATTTTAATAGATCATTAGTTGGTCTAGCGAATAGTAACTCCAAATCGGGTTTTCATTAAGATAGTTATTTGCTAGCTCTTGGATAATTGTAGATATTCCAATGATTCGTTTATTTGCGTAAAAATTAGGTATCTCAACTTTTGGTATCTTTGGTTGTTTCCCAATGTTTTCTGATATAATCATATCTCTGCTTAATTCAATTTTCACAACTTGTATAACTGATTTTATTTCATAATATAATATCTCAGCTGGTGTGGTATAACACTTTATAAAAAATAAGTTTCCTTTGGTTATTTTTTTTGTAAGTAGTGAATGTTTTGTATATTTCTGGTATAGTTGTTAGTTCGTTTCCGTCATGAGTATATACAGTATTCAGTAGTCCATAACTGAAACAAGTTCTAACTAGGTTTGGATTGGTTTTTGGTAGTGTGATTAACTTGTTGTATTTTTGTAGTTTTTGAGTTATATAGTTTGTGTTTGGTTGTGGATATTTGTAGCTCTGGGTTTAAGATTCAAGTAAGTTTGTATTTTGTGGATGTTTTCTATGTATAATCTAGTGATATGGTTATATATTTTTTTGTCTTGGTTCAAATTTTCTAGATATGTGGTAGTTTGTGGGGGTATAAATAGAGGATCTTTTGGTATTTTTGGTATAAATAGTTTTTCAAATATCTTATTCAGATTTAATCCTTGTCTATTAACTCATTTACTTATACCTGCAGACATAGATTGTTAAAGATTATGGGTTTTATGGAGTATCCCAACGTCTCCTTTTAGCTCTGGAATTTCGATGTCTTCCAATCGACATAACTCTGCATTTTTACAATCATGCGGATGACTTGTAGTTTTAGACTTCAGTTTACCTTCATTAGTCTTTAGCTTTTCTACCTCATTGTCCATACTGTCCACTTTCAGTGAAAGCGTAGTTAGGGTTTTGAGTATCTCTTCTAATGTATCATTTTCCAGTTATATCAGTCTGTGTAGCTTTGTCTTGATATGTAATCGGCAATAACATTCTTGTTAGTACTGATTATTTCAACTGTAAATGTAAAATTCAATATATTTAATACCAATCACCGTATTTCTTTTGTTGTTACTGAATTTTGTATTTTCTTAGTTAGCCACCATCGTACCTGTGTATAATCTGTTCGTACAATAAATTTGTTAGTTACAATATATGGTTCAAATGCTAATAAACAATTATATAATGAACATAATTCTTTAAAAATTATTTTTCATTTTATTTCTGTTTCGTTAAACGTTCCTGAGTAACATCTACAATGATGTTCAAATTTTTCATTTTCATACCTGTATTTGAGTACTCCTCCGTAGCTGTGCTCACTCGCATTTGCTTCTACTATGTATGTAATATATTTATTTTTTGCACTTGTTTTTTATCTTCTTCACTATAATTATATTCTACATCCTTTTTCAATTTTTCTGTAATGGTTTTAAATTTTCTGCTAATTTTTGTATTTATTCCCTTACTTGATTTACTAATCCTAAAAATGATTGTAATTTTTTTTTTGTATCTAATTCTTCTTTTGAATTTATTATTTTTTGTACTATATGCTGTTGCATTTTTACTCCATTTTTATCTATTTGTATTCCTAAAAATTCTATCTGATTTTTCATTATTTCTGTCTTCTTTTCATTAAGCTTATTCCTGAATTTTCTATTATATTTATAAATTGTTCTAATAATTTTGGGTGTTCTTCTTTAGTTTTTGAATATAGCAATATATCGTCTACGTATACTATACAATTAGGTAATTGTTTCAAATAATTATCCATAAAATGTTGATATCTACCTGGTGCATTTTTATTTCCAAATGGTAGTACATTCCATTCATAAAATCCTTGTGGTATTTAGATTCTTTTTCTAATTTTAAATGGATAAATCCTGATTTACAATCAAATTTTCTGAAATAATTATATCCTTGTATTTGTCTTATTTTTAATATTTTTCTTGGTATTGGGTAATTATATATCATAGTTTTTGCATTTAGGTTTCTATAGTCAATAACCATTCTACTTTTTCCTCTTTTTTGTTCACTATGTTTATTTACTATAAATGCTGGGCTAGTGTGTTTACTATTACTTTTTGTATATATTGTTTTTCTAATAGTTCATCTATATGCATTTCAAATTCTTTTAGATCATCAAAATTGTATGTTAGTGGTTTTTGAGTTATTAGACTATCTTTATTTATTAGTTCAATTTTTATAGTAGTTTTATCTTTTTCCCATCCTTTTAATGAATCTTCACTATATAGTTGTTTTAATTTGTTTTTATTGTTTCTACTTTATCTATTGAAGATATGGTCATTTCTTCCCTATTTATAGAAAATATAATTAATTCTATCGTGTCTTCAGTAGTTTTATATTTTCTAATTTTTGTGTAATTTTTTCACTTCTTTTTATCCAATTTGTTTTCTTTCTTATTTTATTAGTAACTCTTTTTGCTCTTACCTTTTGTTTGCACGGTGTTGTAAACCACCAGTGTATTTTAGTTATTATGTGTGGATATAGTTTATCTAAAAATGACACTACTAAAAGCATATCTTTTGATGTTAGTTCATAATTATAAATTTCTTCTATTATTAATAATTTATCCCATATTTGTATTTTTACATTTCTAACTTTATATGTAATTAGACTCCCTTCATTATTAAATCCTTTAACTACTATTGATGTTCTTAACTTATCACATTTACTTTCTCGTAAACAGTTATATCTACATAAATTGGCTTCTGCTCCTGTATCTATCATTGGCGTATAATATCTATTATAATATCCTTCTACTATTGTCTTCATGAGTACGTATATTTTCATATTAAAGCTCTTTTTATTAACAATTTTTCTTTATTATACGTTACGGTTGATTGGGTATGTTCTATATTGTATAGTTTTACTTGTTCCAACCATTTTATTCCTAATATTATATCTGCTTTTTATGTTTCTTCTTTTACTTCAAATTCAATTTTTTATCTTTCTGACTTCTATCATAATTTCTTTTTCAGTAGTATTTTTAATATTTATTAGGTTTCTTGGCAAATCTGGACATTTATCATTATTTGTTTTAATTTCTTCAGTTTTTACTAAGTATTTCATTACATAATTATCTTCCTGTCCTATGTTTATTAGTATTAAATTTTTTTTTTTCATCTATTGTTCCTATTATATAATATTGAGTTAGGTTAGGTTTTGGAGTTATCTCATATGTTATTCTTTTTTATGTTTCTGTTTTTTCACAAGATATTCTTCTTGGTGTTCCTATTCTTTCATTTACTATTTCCAAATCTTCTTCTATATCTATATTTTGGTAGCTATAATCATTATTGATTTTTACAAATTGCTCAAAAGGGCTTTCTATTTGTATTTTGTTTATTTTATTTTTTCCAGTTATTTTATGCTTTGTTATTAATACGTATAAATTTTTACATCTTGCTGTAAATATTTTACTTCCTGGGGTTAATTCTATTCCTGATATTTTCCAATATAGTACTAATGACTTATCTATATTTTTATCTGTTATTGGTACTGAATAATTTGCACTTATTATAAATTTAAATTTTTGGTATATTAGATTCCCTCTTATATCACTTCTTATGCTTTTTTCTATAGGTTTTACGATCCTATCATCTGCTAAATATAGTTCTATTGGTGTATCTATTCCTTCTCTAAAACATGCTTTTACTAATATTTTTGTTCCTCCAAGGTGTACATATTTTATTGGGTCTTTACTTTTTATATTTTGTATTTATTTATTAACTATTCTTTTTGTTACTAGTCGTATACTAGTTTTTCCTTTCGCATATCTACAATCTATTATATCTTCTTTTTGGCTTACTACGTAGTATTTTTCTTTCCGTCTATTAAATATATTCCTTATTGTTGGTATTTTAAATATTTTTTCTACACTTAAGTCTAATTCTTTTCCTTTTATTTTTTCAAATATATTACTATCACATATATTTTTTTGGTCTATTTCTTCTTCATTTAAATATTCTTCCTTTTTTATTATTTGTATACTTTCTTCAGTCATTTAATTCATCTAATTCGCTATCTATTTCGTTATCTGTTTCATTTTTTGATATTTCATATATACTATCTTCACTTTCTAATTCATAATTTATATAATCTATTTGCATATATTCTGTATTTTCTATCTTTATTTCTGATATTTGTTTCTTTTTTGGATCTTTGGGTAATTTACAATCTTCAGCTAGGTGTCCTAATTTTCCATAATTATAACATTTACATTCTTTTATAGATTTCTTCTTTCTATATGGTCTTTTATGTTTATAGTCTTTTACGTAATATCTTTTTCTTGGTTTTTTATATTTATATTGCAATTTCTTATATTTCTTATGTCTTTTTCTTTTCTTGTATTATTTTTCTTCACATCCAAATTGGGGTGCTATTTTATATTTGCAACATGCTAAATTCTTTATTAATGTTTTTGCCATTTTTAATTCTTCCCTATATTTTTCACATATATTCCTATACCATTGTTGTAAAAATTTTATCCTTGCTCCAAGAGTATCTACTATATTTGCTTCATCCCAACTTTTTATTATTTTTGAACTAAATGGTTCAGTTAGTTTGCTAAAATATAATCTCCTTATTTCCTTACTTTCTTCTACATTATATTTTCCCTTATAATAATATTCTTTGAATGCACATGTATATTCATCTATGTAGCACATATTACATATTGCTAATTTCAACATTAAATTCCTATTTGTATCCTTTTCTTTATTTTGTCCTTCTTCTTCTTCTTCTTCTTCTTCTTCTTCTTCTTCTTTTCTTCTTCTTCTTCTTCTTCTTCTTCTTCTTCTTCTTCTTCTTCTTCTTCTTCTTCTTCTTCTTCTTCTTCTTCTTCTTCTTTTGTTTCTATACTACTAAATTCATTTCTTATAGCCGTTTCATATTTTTTTAATATTTCTATGGGTGATGCTTTAGTTGTTACTTTGGTATTTTTGTCAGATCTTAGAACCTTTTTACTTTCTTCAGTTAAATTTGATAGCCATAATTTTACTATTCCTATTAGTGTTCTTTCTATATATTCTGGTGTTTTTTCAGTGTCTATGCTATTATCTAGTAATTATTTTGATATATATCCTACCCGTAATTGTATCGTATTATTTGTATCTATTACATAGTCTAAATCTAAGAAGTTGTAATTTTTATTAACTATTTATTTTGGTGTCCATCTATATTCATTTTTTGGGTTGCACTTATTTTTGTAATTATATTTAGGCTTTCTTATTTCTGATGTACTAGGTATTATGTTTTCGTCATCTTTTTTATCAAGAGTATTTATGTCTTCTATATTTTCTTTATTAACTGCTTCTTCTTTTTCCTTAATTTCTAGATCTTCTATTCTTTCTAAATTTCTGTATATGTTTCACTATCTTCTGAATCATAATCCTTTGTTTTTTCAGTATCTATTATATTTATTTCTAATACGTTGGTCTTTAATTCTTCATCTTTTATTTGTAATTTTTCTTTAAATTGATTTATTTCATCTAGTAGTTTCTATTCTTTATCCTTTTCGTCTTTTTGTCTTTTTTCATATAGATCTTTTAGTATTTGTAATTCTTTTTTAACTCAGTAATCCAATTATTTTTTATTTCTTCTATTTTCTGTATTTCATTCGTAGTTTGTTTTTTTATTTTTTCTATTTTTTTCCAGTCTATTTCTTCATTTTCTTTTGCTATTCTTACCATAGCTGTTAGTTTATCTTCTAATTTTAATTCTTTTTTCTAACATTAAATATAAATGTTCACCTATTTTCTTATATCATCTTCCTAAATTAGAAAATACTATTCTTATTTTTAACCCTTCGTGATTTTCATTTTATTTTTCAGCTATTATGAATTCTTCTTTATTCATTATCTATTTGATAGTATATAAGTCATGTTGATGTATGTATTCTAGGTTATCTATTAGAGCTTCTAAATATGATATTTCTTCTTTTTGTGCTTTTATTGATTTTTGATATACTCCAACAATTAAATTATATTGTAGCCTTTCTTTTCTTATTTTTAGTTCTCTTCGTTTCTCAGATAATATTTGTTTTAGTTCCTTATATTTTTGGGATTGGTCTATTTTATTCATTAGTATTTATAATATTTTGGAACAAATATTATCTGAGAAATGAAGAGAATTAAAAATAAGAAAAGAAAGACTACAGTATAATTTGATTATTGGAGTGTGTCAAAAATCAATAAAAGCACAAAAAGAAGAAATATATTTAGAAGCTCTAATAGATAACCTAGAATACATACATCAACATGACTTATATACAATCAAATAGATAAAATGAATAATAAAGAATTCATAATAGATGAAAAAACATATGAAAATCAGGAAGGGTTAAAAATAAGAATAGTATTTTCCAATTTAGGAAAAAGATATAAGAAAATAGGTGAACATTTATATTTAATGTTAGAAAAAGAATAATTAAAATTAGAAGATAAACTAACAGCTATGGTAAGAATAGCAAAAGAAAATAAAAAAATAGACAGGAAAAAAAATAGAAAAAATAAAATAACAAACTACGGATGAAATACGGAAAATAGAAGAACTAAAAAATAATAGAATTACTGAGTTAGAAAATGAATTACAAATACAAAAAGATCTATATGAAAAAAGACAAAGAGAAAAAGACGAAAAGGATAAAGAACAAAAACTACTAGATGAAATAAACCAATTTAAAGAAAAATTACAAACACAAAATGAAGAATTAAAGACCAATGAATTAGAAATAAATACAATAGATACTGAAAAAACAAATGATTATGATTCAGAAGATAGTGAAACATATACAGAAATTTAGAAAAAATAGAAGATCTAGAAATTAAGGAAAAAAAAAGAAGCAGTTAAATACAGAAAATATAGAAGACATAAATACTCTTGATAAAAAAGATGACGAAAACATAATACCTAGTACATCAGAAATAAGAAAGCCTAAATATAATTACAAAAATAAGTACAACCCAAAAAATAAATATAGATGGACACCAAAACAAATAGTTAATAAAAATTACAACTTCTTAGATTTAGACTGTGTAATAGACACAAATAAGACGATACAATTATGGGTAGGATATATATCAAAACAATTACTAGATAATAGTATAGACACAACAAATACACCAGAATATATAGAAAGAACACTAATAGGAACAGTAAAATTATGGCTATAAAATTTAATTGAAGAAAGTAAAAAGGTGCTAAGATCTGACAACAATACAGAAGGAACAACTAAAGCATCACCCATAGAAATATTAAAAAATATGAAATGGCTATAAGAAATGAATTTAGTAGTATAGAAACAGAAGAAGAACAAAATATAGAAAAGGATACAAATAGGAATTTACTGTTGAAATTAGCAATATGTAATATGTACTACATAGATGAATATACATGTGCATTCAAAGAATATTATTATTAAGTAAAATATAATGTAGAAGAAAGTAAGGAAATAAGGAGATTATATTTTAGCAAACTACCTGAACCATTTAGTTCAAAAATGATAAAAGTTGGGATGAAATAAAAATAGTAGATACTCTAGGAGCAAGGATAAAATTTTTACAACAATGGTATAGGAATATATGTGAAAAATATAGGGAAGAATTAAAAATGGAAAAAACATTAATAAAGAATTTAGTATGTTGCAAAGATAAAATAACACCCTAATTTGGATGTGAAGAAAAATACTACAAGAAAAGAAAAAGACATAAGAAATATAAAAAATATAAAAAATCCCAATATAAATATAAAAAATCAAGAAAAAGATATTACGTAAAAGAATATAAACATAAAAGACCATATAGAAAGAAGAAGTCTATAAAAGAACATAAATGTTATAATTGTGAAAAATTAGGACACCTAGCTAAAGATTGTAAATTACCCAAAGATCCAAAAAAGAAATAAATATCAGAAATAAAGATAGAAAATATAAAATATATGCAAATAGATTATATAGATTATGAATTAGAAAGTGAAGATCGTATATATGGAATCTCGAAAAATGAAACAGATAACGAAATAAATAGCGAATTAGATGAATTAAATGACTGAAGAAAGTATACAAATAATAAAAAAGGAAAAATATTTAAATGAAGAAGAAATAGACCAAAAAATTATATTTGATAGTAATATATTTGAAGAAATAAAAGGAAAAGAATTAGACTTAAGTGTAGAAAAGATATTTAAAATACCAACAATAAGAAATATATTTAATAGACGGAAAGAAAAATACTACGTAGTAAGCCAAAAAGAAGATATAATAGATTGAAGATACGCGAAAGGAAAAACTAGTATACGACTAGTAACAAAAAGAATAGTTAATAAATAAATACAAGATATAAAAAGTAAAGACCCAATAAAATATGTACACCTTGGAGGAACAGAAATATTAATAAAAACATATTTTAGAGAAGGAATAGATACACCAATAAAACTATATTTAGCAGATGATAGGATCGTAAAACCTATAGAAAAAAGCATAAGAAGTGATATAAGAGGGAATCAAATATACCAAAAATTTAAATTTATAATAAGTGCAAATTATTCAGTACCAATAACAGATAAAAATATAGATAAGTCATTAGTACTATATTGGAAAATATCAGGAATAGAATTAACCCCAGGAAGTAAAATATTTACAGCAAGATGTAAAAATTTATACGTATTAATAACAAAGCATAAAATAACTGGAAAAAATAAAATAAACAAAATACAAATAGAAAGCCCTTTTGAGCAATTTGTAAAAAGCATAGATAATAATGATTATAGCTACCAAAATATAGATATAGAAGAAGATTTGGAAATAGTAAATGAAAGAATAGGAACACCAAGAAGAATATCTTCTGAAAAATCAGAACCATAAAAATGAATAACATATGAGATAACTCCAAGACCTAACCTACCTCAATATTATATAATAGGAACAATAGATGAAAACGAATATTTAATACTAATAAACACAGGACAGGAAGATAATTGTATAATGAAATACTTAGTAAAAACTGAAGAAATTAAAACAAATAATGATAAATGTCCAAATTTACCAAGAAACCTAATAATTATTAAAAATACGACTGAAAAAGAAATTATAATAAGAGTCAGAAAGATAAAAATTGAATTTGAAGTAAAAGAAGAAACACAAAAAGGAGATATAATATTAGGAATAAAATGGTTGGAACAAGTAAAACCATACAATATAGAACATACCCAATTAACCATAATGTATAATAAAGAAAAATTGTTAATAAAAAGAGCTTTAATATGAAAATATACGTACTTATGAAGATAATAGTAGAAGGATATTATAATAGATATTATACGCTAATGATAGATACAAGAGCAGAAACCAATTTATGTAGATATAACTGTTTACCAGAAAGTAAATGGGATAAGTTAAGAACACCAATAGTAGTTAAAGGATTTAATAATGAAGGGAGTCTAATTACATATAAAGGTAGAAATGTAAAAATACAAATATAGGATAAAATATTAATAATAAAAGAAATTTATAATTACGAACTAACATCAAAAGATATGCTTTTAGGAATACCATTTTTAGATAAACTATATCCACACATAATAACTAAAATACACTGGTGGTTTACAACACCATGCAAACAAAAGGTAAGAGCAAAAAGAGTTACTAATAAAATAAGAAAGAAAACAGATTGGATAAAAGAAATTGAACAAATTACACAAAATTCGAAAATATAAAAACTACTGAAGACACGATAGAATTAATTATATTCTCTATAAATAAGGAAGAAATGACCATATTTTCAATACATAAAGTAGAAATAATCAAAAATAAATTAAAATAACTATATAGTGAAGATCCATTAAAAGGATGAGAAAAACATAAAACTACTGTAAAAATTGAACTAATAAATAAAGATAGTATAATAACTCAAAAATCACTAACATACAATTTTGACGATCTAAAAGAATTTGAAATACATATAAATGAACTATTAGAAAAACAATATATACAAAAAAAAGTAATAGTAAACACACTAAACCAGCATTTATAGTAAATAAACATAGTGAACGAAAAAAGAAAAAAGTAGAATAGTTATTGACTATAGAAACCTAAAAGCAAAAATTATGACATATAATTACCCAATACCAAACAAAATATTAAAAATAAGACAAATATAAGGATATAATTATTTCAGCAAATTTGATTGTAAATCGGGATTTTACCATTTAAAACTAGAAGAAGAATCTAAAAAATTAACTGCATTCACAGTACCACAAGGATTTCATGAATGAAATGTACTACCATTTGAATATAAAATGCACTAGGTAGATATCAACATTTTATGGATAATTATTTCGAACAATTACCTAATTGTATATTATACATAGACGATACATTGCTATATTCAAAAACTAAAGAAGAACACCAAAAATTATTAGAACAATTTATAAATATAACAGAAAATTCAGGAATAAGCTTAAGTGAAAAGAAGGCAGAAATAATGAAAAACCAGATAGAATTTTTAGGAATACAAATAGATAAAAATGAAGTAAAAATGCAACAACATATAGTACAAAAAATAATAAATTCAAAAAAAGAATTAGATACAAAAAAGAAATTACAATCATTTTTAGGATTAGTAAATCAAGTAAGAGAATACATACCAAAATTAGCAGAAAATTTAAAACCATCACAAAAAAAATTAAAAAGGATGTAGTATATAATTATTTTGATGAAGATAAAAAACAAGTGCAAAAAATAAAGATACTTTGTAAAAACCTGTCAAAATTATAATTTTCAGATGAAAATAAAATTTTTACATACATAGTAGAAGCAAATGCGAGTAAGCACAGCTATGGAGGAGTACTCAAATACAAATATGAAAATGAAAAATTAGAACATCATTGTAGATATTACTCAGGAACGTTTAACGAAATAGAAATAAAATGGGAAATAAATATAAAAGAATTATGTTCATTATATAATTGTTTATTAGCATTTGAACCATATATTGTAACTAACAAATTTATTGTACGAACAGATTATATACAGGTACGATGGTGGCTAACTAAAAAAATACAAAATTCAGTAACAACAAAAGAAATACGGTGATTGGTATTAAATATATTGAATTTTATATTTACAGTTGAAATAATTAGTACTAACAAGAATGTTATTGCCGATTACATATCAAGACAAAGCTACACAGACTGATATAACTGGAAAATGATACATTAGAAGAGATACTCAAAACCCTAACTACGCTTTCACTGAAAGTGGACAGTATGGACAATGAGGTAGAAAAGCTAAAGAATAATGAAGGTAAACTGAAGTCTAAAACTACAAGTCATCCGCATGACTGTAAAAATGCAGAGTTATGTCGATTGGAAGACATCGAAATTCCAGAGCTAAAAGGAGACGTTGGGATACTCCATAAAACCCATAATCTTTAACAATCTATGTCTGCAGGTATAAGTAAATGAGTTAATAGACAAGGATTAAATCTGAATAAGATATTTGAAAAACTATTTATACCAAAAATACCAAAAGATCCTCTATTTATACCCCCACAAACTACCACATATCTAGAAAATTTGAACCAAGACAAAAAAATATATAACCATATCACTAGATTATACATAGAAAACATCCACAAAATACAAACTTACTTGAATCTTAAACCCAGAGCTACAAATATCCACGAACCAAACACAAACTATATAACTCAAAAACTACAAAAATACAACAAGTTAATCACACTACCAAAAACCAATCCAAACCTAGTTAGAACTTGTTTCAGTTATGGACTACTGAATACTGTATATACTCATGACGGAAACGAACTAACAACTATACCAGAAATATACAAAACATTCACTACTTACAAAAAAAATAACCAAAGGAAACTTATTTTTTATAAAGTGTTATACCATACCAGCTGAGATATTATATTATGAAATAAAATCAGTTATACAAGTTGTGAAAATTGAATTAACCAGAGATATGATTATATCAGAAAACATTGGGAAACAACCAAAGATACCAAAAGTTGAGATACCTAATTTTTACGCAAATAAACGAATCATTGGAATATCTACAATTATCCAAGAGCTAGCAAATAACTATCTTAATGAAAACCCGATTTGGAGTTACTATTTGCAAGACCAACTAATGATCTATTCAAATTCAAGGGAGCTATGACAGTCAGATATGGAAGAAGTCCAAAGATGGATTTTGACATTACTCAATCCAGAAAAACAACCAACCACCAGAGCAATTAAGAAGGAATTTATTTCAGAAGAGTTATTGACAAGATATTGTAAATTAATAAGACATAAATATCCAGACCACCTATGCTCAAAATGCAATGGAGAAAATAATGTGATCCCGAAAGTTCAACTAGAATAAAAGAAAATAAGGACGCTAGCTGGAAGAGAGACAAAAGATAGAAAACAACGGAGCAATGAAGAGATAAATAAGGAGGCAAGTTATTAAAAGTTATGAAAGTGACATGTGAATAGCCTTTTTGACTAAAAACGTAAATTATTGTATAAGCCTTTATTAGTTTTGACTTTTTTGGCAAGTGTCATTATTAGTTTTGTCTTTTTGACAAATGTAGAATAGGAATAAACTTTAAGATTTTCATTACTTTTGTAAAAAGTAGACAGATGTAAATTTAGAAATAGTAGTTAATGCATTTTTTATCTTTTAGAGATTATAAATAGAAGAGCCGTTGGCAGATTTAAGGCAAGATTTTCTACACGGAAAGCAAGTCTCCTTGTACACAACCAAAAATCTCTCAAAATATTTTATAAGATATTCAGTTTTATACTCAACTATGGAAAATCAAAGCTCAGAATCATCAAACCTACAAGAACAAGTATTTTCATTTATAATTATGAATAGCTAAATTCATAAATTTCTGACAATCATGATATAATAAAGTAAGTTCATGTTAGTTACTATATAGTAGAATTATTCGAAGGATAATAAGTTCTAAAGTTTATTATAATAAGTTCTAAAGTTTATTAGCAAAGAGAAAAAAGAGAAAAATTCTCAAAACTATGTCATCCTAAAGGTGAAACCAGTAAGGCAGAGAAGTCGTGACAAGATAGTAACCAGAGTTGAGGCGCTGTTTAGGGAAGAAGTATCCAAACGTACCATGCTAATAGTGAAAGGGGAGCATAATTATCTAAGGATAATCTAGTACATAGTGATCTAAGATGGCCATATTTTGTAATGTATATGATTGAAAGAAATATTTTGAAATAAGCATCATATGAAATAAAATGACTAACTATTTATCTGATGAAATGATAGATAGGGTCAAGATACTTATTTTGTATATTTAAGAATATAGAAATAATAGATATAAGAAAACTTATATGAGTAAAGATATTTGATTTTGAAGATGAGTTACTAAATACTGAATAGATAGAATAAGAGTTAGAAAATATAGATTTTGATGATAGATATTATTAATCAGATTGGTATTACTCAGACTAAAATGATAAATTACGAATACTTAGAATATTGGAGGAAAGATATGGAACAAATAAGATTAATAAAGATATTTATGAAAAAGAATCTGCTCGATTACATAAAAACTAAAAATATGAAGCATATAATATACCTTAAAAATAATATAAAAAATTAAAATAAATAATTAAGAAAAATAAATATGATAAATCTAGTAGTATAAGTATCCAACTTTGGTATGGAGCAAACTTTGTCAGGGACACAGGCGAGCCTGCACCAGACTGAGCGGCGTAGGACTACTAGCTGGCGTCACCTCTAAATGGATGAGATGTGTGGACAAACATCATAGGTTTTATTCCTTTTAGTTCTTAAGGTCGAAATTCGATTGGCTTAGGCCTGTCACTGTAAGCTATAAATACATATATTTTCTCACTTGTAAGTGCATCTCTTTCGAATGGAATATATGTAAATTCTAGATTTATTATATTTGTTAGTGTGAACCCTTTTTTATCACTGTTGTAATTTGTTTAGAGCATGGGTGGTTTGTATAATAAATTAAATTACAGGGTAGATATGTCTTACATTTCAAAATACCAAGCACTGATGGTTAATTTCCCCTTGTTTGATTTTTTCAACTTTTACAATTTTAGTAAGCTATATAAAGTTACAAAAATTGGGCATTGGCAAAGGAACAACTTCTGCTAACCTACTGCTACAGTTCATAAATGATTTTCCCTATGAATAAGAAAACCAGTGAGAGTACTTCAACAAAATCATCAATACCTAAGGAGCCTATATATGATATATTTTCTTGGCTTCTCATTAAATATTTAACACATTTTAAATGTGTTTCCAAATTTTATAATTCTCTTTTATCCGATCCATTTTTTTTGTAGATATCCATCATACCTACTCTATATCTCGTCCTTATAAGTCAACATTTCTTGCAAGTTTAAAAAATCATGAAAGGTTTTACATCATAGACCAAGAAACGATGGGACATAGAAAAGCTTCTGTGGTTGTATTGAGGAGTTAGATGACATTAAGAGTCCTAGATTTGATTATGTTAATGGCTTGTTCTGCTTTTGGATTACAAGTGTAATACCACATGTTTTCAAGCTCTAGACCCCTCAAATAATAGGCCACCAAGTCAGCTTTCCAACGCTTCAAGTCTCACCTCAATCCAAAGTTGTGGTGAAAAGAAATGGAAAAATTCCCCTAAGGGCCTGACTCACTGCCATGACGATGACTCAGGTAACTAGTCATTACACGAGTGAGTCGTAGTCACTCCAGTGAAGGCCCCAATTATGAGCCCAGTGACTACAAAATACAAATTGACCCTATGACTCGTAATCAGTGACTACGAGTTATTAGGAGGGACTCGTAGTCATAACAGTGTTCACCCAAGAACCTATTCCCTTGGTTACAAGTCCTGTGTATGACTCGTAGCCAGACCTCATGAGTCGTTATATGGACGCATAGCTTGACTAGTGAATGACCCAAGACTCAAGCTTCAGACTAGACTTCACCTTATAACTCATCGTCAGTCGTAACGGGTCGTAAAGAGGAAGTTGTGGTCAGACCAGAAAGGACCCAAACCTCAGGGTTCCATGTTACGACTCAGCTCATGACT
The DNA here is from genome assembly GCA_030864225.1 of Capsicum baccatum var. pendulum. Lineage (NCBI taxonomy): Eukaryota > Viridiplantae > Streptophyta > Magnoliopsida > Solanales > Solanaceae > Capsicum > Capsicum baccatum. Next base: position 35,174,953 of record CM061560.1, read on the forward strand.
CGTGACCAATTGTAACGAGTAATGAGGTGAGTCATAAAGACTGAACACGAGTTTTCTGCACAGTTTTTCAAGGGCTTTTAAGTTTTTTCCCACTCATTTAAAGGCCTAACCCACGTCATTTAGGCTTCTTAAAGGGTAGAATATAGCCCCAAAATCCCCAATTGCATGATTAATTATAATTTCACTTAGAGAAACCAAAAAAATTTGTTTTCTCTTCTCCCAAGAAGCAACTAGGGTTCATCAAGCAAATCTAATTCTCAAGAAGATTCCTTCAAGATTTTACATTCAGGTATGTGGGATATTTATCAATAGGCTCCTTTTACTCATTGTGTCCCAAAGTTTTCCCAATTTTCAAGTCTGATTTTCTCTTTTGTTTTAGGGTTACATGAAAATCATGAATTCCATAATTCTTCCCTTTAATTCTTGAATTCAACCATGAGCAATTGTTTCCTCATATCTCAAGCACTCCTCAGTACTCTAACCATGTAATTCAAGCACTCCTCAGTACTCTAATCATGATAACTCATTACATTGATGAAGTTTTTGAATTCGTAAGTTTAAGCCATGAAATTTTCTATCATGACATTATCTTGATATTATCATATATTAATTATATTTTTTAGTGTTGGTGGGTTATGAACACCCGCTATCTAGATAATCATGCATGCTACAACTTTCAAGATTTTAAGTTATTTATACCATATTTGTACTATGAAATTTATAACATTATCATGTTGTGCAATTGTCAATTTTGAATTATGTTAATCATGTCATCAACATTAGTGTCAATTCGTTGGGAGTAGAACTTAGCACCGAGTAAACATAGGGATGAAGTCTTACCTGGCAGCTTAGGGTGAGACCTTTAGTAGCAGTCCCTAAGTTCTAGAACTACGTAGCCTACGTAGGATATGAGAGGTCTTCTTGCCAATATAGGGTTGATACTCTCTTAGGGAACCTGTCATCATAGGGTGACGCCCTATTCCTTCGGGACATTAGTTTAGTGGACCACATAGCCAGTGTTAGTACCCTTGGGCCGGTACTGACACCCTTCCAACTGGGGTTACAGGTTGGACCCCGATTATCTCAGATTGAGGCATGTTGACTAAATGCTAGGTCCCATAATTTCATTTCAGTACTCAAATTATATCAGTTCAGGTTTTCATGACCAAGTATCCATACATTAATTATTCAGATTATTTCAGTACATGTTTGTTCTTGGTCTTGCATTCTTTTTATATGTTCATTCATTCATGCTCAGTACATATATGTAAATCAGTTAGTTCTTATCCCGCATACTAGTAAATTCGATGTAATGACCTTATACTCTCTTTTGTGCTATATTTATTTCTCAATATAGGTTCGGAGCTCAATTCCCAAATCACATGTTGTCTATTCCTGTATCACTCAACAACAGCATTGGTGAGTCCTCATCAGTCAAAGACTAGTCATATTATTTATTATGTTTTTCAATACTTTATTTTAGGTTATTTTAGTAGTCAGAGTTAGTTGGGGACCTGTCCCAAAAATTCATCATGTTTAGAGGTTTTCAAATAGTCAAACAGTTAGTATGGTTTTTCAGTGATGATTTTCAGTACACTTAATATTTTTTTTTATTATTCAAATATTTGCTTTTTAAAAGACTTCAGCACGGTATTTTGTTACCTTCCATCAGTATTTACAACTTGTGTCAGTTTGTGGGTTATCTTGGGGTCACATGCGGCCTTAATCACCGTATTACAACTCGGGAGTAGTCTTGGGTTGTGTCAAACTTGGTATCAAAAGTCAAGGTTTAATGTGTCCTCGGGTATCTGAAAGTTATGTTAAGTAGAGTCTTGTTCATGGGTGTGAAACACTCCATACTTATGGGAGGGAGGCTACAAAATATTTTAGGAAAGTTTCCCTTATTTTAGTATTCATGTCGTACGATGGAGCGTAAGCTTTGTTAAAATTCTCCTCCTAACTTATTCTCTACTGTTTACAGAAAATGCCTCCTCAAAGTGCAAATAAAAGGAGAAATGGGGACCAGCCCGCACCACATATTCCCGAAGACCCTCTAATGAGTAGGTCTCTCATGCCGAATTTAAGGTTGCTTTTACAGTGCTAGCCTAATCTATGTATACTCAAAATAATCAACAGGATATTGCTCCAGCTAACCCCGTAGTTAATACGACCGCAACCAAAATTCGGTACTTCACTCAGATTAATCCTCCAACATTCTCTGGATCTAAGTCTAAGTAGGATCTATAAGAGTTTCTGGATTGTGTTCAGAAGGTGACAAATATCATAGGTCTTACCCCTAGTAAAAGTGCTGACTTAGCTTCTTACCTATTACAAGGGGTGGCTTACACCTGTGTTAAGAAATAAAAAGAGGATAGAGGCATCGATGTAGGGCCTGTAGAGTGGGATGAGTTTGCTACTGCTTTTCTAGATAGGTTCTTCCAACTCGAGTTGAGAGAGGCTAAGGTACAGGAATTCATTAATCTGAAGTAAGGTAACATGAGTGTGAAGGAGTATTCACTCAAATTCACCCTATTAACGAGGTATGCTCTGACTATGGTGGCAGATGCTAGGGCCAGAATGAGTAAGTTTATGTCTGGAGTTTTTGAAGATGTTGTCAAGAGTGTAGGATAACTATGTTGATTAAGGAGATGGACCTTTCTAGACTAATAGTTCATGCTCAACAGATTAAGAAGGAGAAGCTTAAAGAAAAGAAAAGGGAGAATAAAAGGGCCAAAATAGTAGTTTTAACTTCTCTCGGCAGAGGTCAGATGGTGGTAATCGCTCTCAATTTTGCCATAGATCTTCAGCTCCATCTCGATCCTCTACTAGTGCTCAAGTGCCTAAGTTCAGACAAGATAATAGGGATAGAGTACCAGTCTCCAATTCTTAGGGTCGCGTGAATAGTGGTTGCACCAACCCAGTTTGCAGAAAATATGGTAGGAACCACAAAGGTATGTGCATTACAGGCATTGATGGATATTTTGGGTATGGAAAGTCAGGACATTGAATCAGGGAGTGTCTAGTAGTTGTCTAGAAGGGAAAATATTTTCATCAAGTAGGTTAGTCTAACTTATCATTTGCTCCAACAGGTTGCCCGACTCAGCAGGGCTCCACTTCCAGTGCAACCAGTAGGCAGGGTCAGAAATGACTATATGTCCTTCAGACTCGATAGGATCAGGAAGGTTCTCTTAATATGGTTACGTGTATATTATGAGTCTCTTACCTTCATGTTTATGCATTATTAGACCCCGGAGCTACACTTTCCTTCATGACTCCTTATATAGGCGTAGACTTTGGCTTCAGTACCAAAGTCTTAGCATAATCCTTCTCAGTGTCTACTCCAGTAGGTAGTTCCATTAGAGCCAGACGGGTATACGAAAAATTACCCAGTCACAGTGTCCTAAAAAGATACCTCAGTAAACCTTATAGAGTTAAAGATGACTAATTTTAATGTCATTCTCTACGTGGATTGGCTCTACTCTTGGTATGCCTCAATTGATTATAGAAACAAAATGGTCAAGTTTCTGTTCCCTAATGAGCCAATCATAGAATGGGGGTAGTACCTTAGTGCCTATAGTTCAATTCGTCTCTTACCTTAAGGCAAGAAAGATGATCTCTAAGGGTTGTATTTATCTGCTTGTCTAAGTCAAAGACTCAAGTTCCAAAACCCTGAGTCTTGAATCAGTTTTAGTAGTAAATGAGTTTCTAGAAGTATTTCCTAACGATTTGCCAGAGTTCCTCCTGAGAGGGGAATCGACTTCAGAATAGATCTGTTCCCAGATACCCATCCTAATTCAATTTTAGCTTCCAGAATGGCTCTAGTCGAGCTTAAGTAATTGAAATAACAATTTAAAGATCTCTTATATAAGAGCTTTATCAGGCCTAGTATTTCCCCGTGGGGTGTACTAGTTCTCTTTGTGTGCCAGAAAGAGGCTTCTCTCAGAATGTGCATCAACTACCATCAATTAAACAAAGTCACAATCAAGAATAAATATTCTCTCCCCAGGATTGAAGACTTGTTCGACCAACTTCAGGGTGCAAGCTATTTTTCTAAGATAGACCTCAGATTCGAAAATCATCAGCTCAGAGTCTGAGAATATGACATTCTGAAGACAACCTTCAGAACTCGGTATGGTCACTTCAAATTTATAGATAAGTCTTTTGGACTAAAGAATGCTCCTACAACTTTTATAGACTTGATGAACAGAGTGTTCAAGCAGTACCAGGACATGTTTGTCATGGTCTTCATAGATGACATCCTCGTCTATTATCATAGTGAAGGTGAATATGCAGACCATTTGAGGATTGTTTTGCAGACCCTTAAGGATCACCAATTATTTTCTAAGTTCGGCAAGTGTGAATTTTGATTGAAATCAATAGCATTCATTGGTCACATCATTTTTGGTGATGGCATTCGAGTTGATCCTTAAAATACCAAAGTAGTAAAGAACTGGGCTAGAACCATCTCTCCATCAGATATCAAGAGTTTCTTGGATTTGGCCAACTACTACAGATGGTTTGTTGAAGGATTTTATTTTATTACTTCTTCTATGTCCAAACTCAGTCAGAAGAAAGTTAAGTTTCAGTGGTCAGATTCTTGAGAGAAGATTTTTCAGGAGTTCAAGATTCAACTCACTTTCGCCATAGTTTTGAATCTGTCAGAGGGTCCAGATGGTTTTGTGGTTTATTGCGATGCTTCCAGAGTTGGTCTTGGGTGTCTGTTGATGCAGCGGGGCAAGTTTATAACCTATTTCTCTAGACACCTCAAACCTCATGAAAATAACTACCTGACTTATGACCTTGAGTTGGCAGCAGTTGTTTTTGCCTTAAAGATATGGACGCATTACCTTTATGGGGTTTATGTTTATATGTTTACTGACCATAAGAGTTTACAGTACGTTTTTAGTCAGAAAGACCTAAATCTTTGTCAGAGAAGGTGGATTGAATTAGTAAAAGACTATGATATGAGTGTGATGTATCACTCGGGTAAGGACAATATTGTGGCCGATGCCCTTAGTAGGTTGTCTATGGGAAGTTTTGTCCATATTGAGGATGAAAAGAATGAGTTAGTCTGTAAGGTTCATCAGTTTTCTAGATTGGGTGTTCAGTTGGTTGATTCGACCGAAGGCAGTATATGGGTTTAGAATGGTTCAGAATTTTTTTTGGTTTCTGAGGTAAAGGAAAAACAAGGTAGAGATCTTATTCTAGTTAAGTTGTAAGAGTCAGTTTAAGATCAGAAGGTTGAGGTTTTCTCCCAAGGGGGAGATGGTGTAATTCGTTATCAAGCTAGGTTAGGTATTTCAAATGTGGATGGTCTAAGGTATCTAATGTTAGCAGAAGCACATAGTTTACGGTATTTTGTTCACCTAGGAATCTATGAGATGTATAGTGATTTGAGGGATGTCTATAGGTGGAATAGTACGAAGAAAGATATTTTAAAATTCGTGGCTAAGTATCTGAATTTTTAGCAGGTTAAGGTTGATCATCAGAGACCTAGTGGTATGATTCAGGAGTTCAATCCTCACTTGGAAGTGGGAAGTGATGAATATAGATTTTATTATAAGGCTACCTCGTATGCATTGGCAACATGATTCGATTTGGGTCATTGTGGATAGAATGACCAAGTTAGCTCATTTCTTGTCAGTCCATACTTTATATTCAGTCGAGGATTATGCTAGACTCTATCTCAGGGAGCTGATAAAATTACATAGAGTCTCATTGACCATCGTATCAAACAGGGGTGCCCATTTTACCTCTCATTTTTGGAAGCCTTTTCTAAAGAGTCTTGGTACCCAAGTTTATCTCAGTACAGTCTTTCATCCTTAGAAGAGGACCATTCAGACCCTAGAGGACATATTGAGGGCTTGTGTTATTGATTTCAAGGGTAGTTGGTATGATCACTTGCCTTTGATTGAGTTTGCCTACAATAACAGCTACCACTCCAATATTTATATGGATCCGTTTGAGGCTCTCAATGGTAGGAGATGTAGATCTCATATTAGTTGGTTTGATGTTGCTGAGGCTACTTTGAGAGGGAAAGATTTAGTATATGAGGCGATGGAGAAAGTTTAGTTGATTTGAGAAAGACTGAAGACAACCCAAAGTAGGCAGAAATCCTATGCAGAGTGAGGAGAAGAGATCTTGAATTGATGTTGGTAATTTTGTGTATTTGAAAATTTCACCAATGAAAGGGGTGAAGAGATTTGGTATGAAAGGAAAGCTCAGTCCCCGCTATATTGGTCTATATATGATTTTGAGCCATTTTGGGAAGGTAGATTATGAATTAGGGTTTCCTGCAGAGCTAGCATCAATGCATCCCGTGTTTCGTATCTCTTTGCTAAAGAAATGCATTGGTGATCCAACTGTTGTCGTTCCTTTAAAATATGTGGGCATGGAAGATAGCCTCTCCTACGAAGAAGTCCTAGTTGAAATCCTTGACCGTTAGATTCGTAGGTTGAGGAATAAAGAAGTTCCCTTAATAAAGGTTTTTTGGAGAAATCAGTTTGTTGAGAGAGCTACTTATGAAGCTGAAGTTGATATGCGAACCAAGTATCCCTATCTCTTCTTTATGAGTTCAAATTTATCTTAAGGTAAGGATTTCCTTAAATTAAGTCTCTCATTTTCTATCACAGCTATCCTACCATTCTCATGTCATAGCATGCATTCATGAAATTTAATCCAGTTCATGCATCATGTATCAAATTAAGATATTAAATCGTAATTCAGCTCATAAGTATTCAGTGCATGATTTTAGTCTTCCTAGTATTCCAGTTTAGACAGTTTCATTTGAGGACGAATGATACCAAGGGGGATATATTGTAATACCCCATGTTTTTAAACTCCAGACCCTCAAAAGATAGGCCACCAACTCAACTTTCCAACACTTCAAGTCTCACCTCAATCAGTTTTCATGGCAAAAAGATATGGAAAATTTCCCCTAAGGGCCTGACACATTGTCGTGATGACAACTTAGGTAACGAGTCATTACCACTTGTGATGAGTCATCACGACTGAGTTGTATTCACTTTAGTGAAGGCCCTGAGTTATGATCCCAGTAACTACGACTCGACCCTATAACTCATAATCAGTGACTATGAGTTATTAGGAGGGACTCGTAGTCATAACAGTGTTCACCTAAGAACCTATTCCCTTGGTCATGTGTCTAACATATGACTCGTAGTCAGACTTTACGAGTCGTTATGTGGACTTGTAGCTTGACCAATGAATGACCCAAGACTCAAGCATCAGATTAGGACTCCATCTTATGACTCGTAGTTAGATGTAATAGGTCATAAGGAGAAAGTCTTGGTCAGACCATAAAGGATCCAAACCTTAGGGTTCTAGGTTATGACTCAGGTCATGACTCGTGACTAGTCATAACGAGTCGTGAGGTGAGTCGTAATGATCGGATGTGGGTTTTCTGTATAGTTTCCCAAGGGCTTTTATGTTTTTTTCCACTCTTTTAAAAGCCTAACCCATGTTATTTAGGCTTCCTAAAGGGTAGAATAAAAGCCCCGAAATCCCTAATTGCATGATTAATTATAATTTCAGATAGAGAAACCAAAAAAAATAGTTTTCTCTTCTACCAAGAAGCAACTAGGGTTCATCAAGCAAGACCAATTCTCAAGAAGATTTCTTCAAGCTTCTACATTTAGGTATGTGGGATATTTATCAATAGGCCCCTTTCACCTATTAAGTCCTAAAGTTTCTCCAATTTTTAAGTATAATTTCCCCTTTTGTTTTAGGGTTCCACAAAAAGTATGAATTCGATAATTTTTTCATTTAATTCTTAAATTCAACCATGAACAAGTGTTTTCTCATAAGTTCAAGCACTCCCCAATACTCTAATCATGATAACTCGTTACATTGATGAAGTTGTTAAATTCTTGAGTTTATGTCATGAAATTTACTATCATTTCATTGTCTTGATATTATCTTATTCAATCATATTTTTTAGTGATGGTGGGTTATGAACACCCACTACCTAGATAATCATGCATGCTACAACTTTCAAGATTTCAAGTTATTTATACCATGTTTGTACCAGGAAATTCATAACATTATCATGTTGAGCAATTGTCAATATGAATCATGTTATCAACATCAGTGTCAGTTTAGTTAGGAGTAAAACTTTGCACCGAGTGAACCTAGAGATGAAGGCTTGCCTGCCAACTTAGGAAGAGACCTTTAGTAGCAGTCCCTAAGTTCCAGAACTACATAGCCAGCATAGCAAATGAGAGTTTTTCTGCTAGTATAGGGATGATACTCTCTTAAGGGAACCTGCTAGCATAGGGTGACACCCTAGTCCTTCAGGACAACAGTTTAGTGGATCCACACAGCCAGTGTTAGTATCCTTGGCAAGGTACTGACACCCTTTCCACTGGGGTTACAGGTTGGAACCTGATTAGTTCAAATTGGGGCATAATTATCTCCCATAGTTTCAATTTAATATTTAGATTATATCAGTTCAGGTTTGCATGAACAAGTGTCCATATATTAGTCATTCAGTTATTTAGATAATTTCAATACATGTTATGCTTGGTCTTGTATACGTTCTACATGTTCATGCATTCATGCTCAGTACATATATGTAAATTATTTAGTTCCTATATCGCATATTAGTATATTTAAAGTAATGACTGCATACTCTTTTTTTTGCTATATTGATTTTATAATATAGGTTCAGATGCTCAGTTCTCAAATCGCTCGTCCGTTCCTGTATCACTCAGCAGCAGCATTGGTGAGTCCTCATTAGTCAAGGACTAGTCATATTATTTATCATGCTTTTCGGTACTTTATTTTAGGTTATTTCATTAGTCAGAGTTAGTTGGGGACCTGTCCCAATAACTCATCATCTTTAGAGGCTTTCAGACAGTTAGTATGGCCTTTCAGTGTGGGTTTCAATGGATCTTCATGCATGGTTTTATAACTTACTAGAATTAAAGGTAAAATTAGTCGTTGTTGATTGTTCGAAAGCATATATAGGAGAGATGGATTTGTGGATTCTGCAAAGTTTTGAGATTGAACAATAGGTGAAGCATTCAATTAACGTTCCCCAAATGAACTTGATGAGGACATATTTTATGTTTTTCTTTTCTAGTAGTACTGATGATGGTGAGATCATGTTCATTACTAGCTCTGTTTGATACAAATAATTTTTTTATGATTTAAAGAAGAAGAGTAAGAAAGAAATTGAAAATTATATAGCTCGAATAAAAATTTGAGGTTATAATTAGCGGTATGCATTGTCATGTAGATAGCCGCGTATGTTCATCTATTGCTAGTTTTGAAATTGATTAGAATGAAATAAATTTGTTAAGTAAATTACGATCGAAATTGTACTTATTGATTGTATAGCTATAATTATTATATTTGAACAAATTAACGCACTTGCACACAAATGGAAATACATCAAGAATTTTCTGAATCTGTTAGGTACCCCTCTTACATTCGATGTTGTTGTTACTAGAACCAAAACCCAACCTAGTATGGAAAAAGCTAGAGTTAGATGGTTATGATGGATTTGCTTTAGCTAAATGCTTATTTTGCTTTTGGAATGGATTGTTGTAGACCTCGTTATTTATAGTCCCATTAGAAAAAAAATGAGATTTTTACCTTACCTAGATTCCATTGACAAAGGAACTAGTTGATGTTATTCAATATATTTTTTAACTAGATAAAAGTATTGTTTTTTGGGTACAAAATCTGTATTTACAATAATAAACTTCAATACAAGTTCAATATAAACTTCAACAACAAAGAAGTTCAAACTGTATTTTGAAAAATAGTAAAGCCAAAGTTTAGAAAGAGATAAAGGCAGAATTAATCAAGTACACCAAATTCACAATGTGTCCTTAAGGAATTTATTTAACTTAAGTATTTGAGTTTAATGAAATATATCCTTCTGGGATAAAATGATTCACTTCAGGAAATAGTGGAATCTTAAATTTGTCGAACGACAAACTCACTTAATGATTGTAAATCACGCTTGAGTTTTTCAAGAAGAATAAAGTGTTCTTACTTCAATTTTTTGTGTCTTTACCTTAGAAAAAAATTAGATATTTATAGCCAGAAGGTGGCGCTTCAGAAAGGAAGCAATGGTGCATGAAAAATTCTACTATTTCAGACTATTGGATCCCTGTGCCCGCAGATGCCTTTTGGCATAAATTAGAAAGTTATGGCTCACCCGCGGACATCATTTGTATCCACAGATGGGGACCTGCATCTGTAAGTCACCTTTCTAATCTCAAAAAGTTCCTTGAAGGATCATGTCCCTTAGAGATGCATTGTAACATGTGTCCGCATATGCTCGTGTGTGTCCGCAAATAGAGAAAATTTTCCTATTGAGTTTTTGGATTAAAATATTACTAATTCTTAAGTTTCAAATGAATTTTATCCAAAAAAATAATCTTTCGACTTATCATTTGACAAATCCAAACTCAAATAAAAAGTCAAAGTCGAAGTCGAAGCCAAAGTCGAGCCAAGTGAGTGACGACGATGATGGCTCGAGGCATATTTTCTTCTTTCCTTATGTAATACCTCATACTTTTCTTAGTCCCATTTAGCTCCTAGTATGTCAAGGGTCAATATTAAAAGTGAATAACTCTTGATATGTGTAGAATTTTTCAGCTCTACACCCACCAAATTATAGATAATTGAATCAGCTTTCCAACCATACCAATTTCGCCTTAATCCAATACTCAGGTGGGAAGTTATGGCATTTTTCATGTAAGGCAGTAGGACAATGCGATAGCACCGGATCGCAGTGGAGGGAAGATTTGCAATCGTCCTCTTTCCAGTGAAACACCGCGATTACACTATATCGCGGTAAACCCCAAAATCCCACTCGTCCTTTTTCAGTAGGTCATCGCAATTGGCCAGTGTCGCTCCAGGAATCGCGGTAGAGCATAGCACCGCATCATAGTACAGTGCAAAATGACACTCGTTCTTTTCCAGTGATGCAACGCAATTATGCCGCATCGCGCCATGGTGCAAAATGGAACTCGTCCCTTTTCTAGTAAGCCACCGTGATGACGTCGCATCGTACCAATGTGCAAACTCGGGATTTCAGTTCCAAACTTAATTTTCCAAAGGGAAATTTAGCCTTTTTCCAAACCCCTAATTCGTGAAAAATACTAGATTAAACCTATTCTAAGCCTAATACGCTCATTATTTATCAATTTTCTCTCAAAGAAACCCTAGAATTTCAAATTTCAAACCTCAAGAAATCCAAATTCCTCCATTCTTTTTTCAGGATAACCAAAAATTCAAGATCTTCAAGAAACAATCTTCAAGAGCACAAATAGGAACTCAAAGTTCAAGATTCTTCATCTATTCATTAATTAAGGTATGTGGGGTTTTCAACAAGGATAATCTTTCATCCTTGTGTACAAAATTAGTTTTTGAAATTAATTTCACATGAATTTACATGAGTTTCAAATTAGGGTTCATACCAAAATTAGATGTTGAATTGAATGTCTACTTTCGTAATTTTATGCGTGTGGCATTATTTTCTAGATTTAGAATTGAATTTTCAAGACTTTCATTACCAAGCATGAACTTTATGATGCTTTGACATGAATTTGATGCATGAGTTATTAAGCCTAGTTTGAATATTGATATTTCAAGAATGACTATGCTTTAAGCATCCTACGATTAATTTATATTTAGATTTTTATCAAGATTTGATCTTTTGATCTCAACTAAGATATGAAATCCACTTTACAGTTTTAATTACAGTTTACAGTATACAGATACACAAGTGATTTTCATTATAAAACCTTATATTAGTTTTAAAAGTGGATTTCCTACAGAATGAGCATACAAATTAAAGGGAGTAGTATTTAGCACCGAGTTGGGTATGTTCACATGCCCTAGAACTACAAGCCACCATAGCTTCAGATTATCAGATTATTCCTATTTATATGGATGACAGATACAGATTATGATCACTTAGCTTAGGTTATACTCCGTGGCAAAATTATGATACCTCTCCCCAATCTGAGGTTTTCCCATAAGGGAACTAGATGTTGGACGCTATGATAGCTCACATAGTGTGTGTTAGGTAGAAGAACCTCCCCACAGAAAAGAGTAAAGAATAACAGAACAATTTTTAGAAACTAAGTCTAAGGCTCATAATTTATTTCAAATATTATTTCACATAAGATATTGGTCATGAGATTTTAGCTTTCAGTTTACAGATATAAAAGTGAGTCCTCTCTACACTTAGAAAGCATGATTTAATGATATAATACAAGTACAAGTTTAGAAACTAAGTGTTATGACTCACAAGATTTATACAGCATGCCTTATTATTCATGATTATGATTCTCAGTTTTTAGTTATTCAAGCTAATGTGAGTCGTCTATATTTAGCATGCATTCTTTACAAGTATATTACCGTTGAGGTATTGTTTTACTTATGCACTCACCCCCACGTGCTCAGTACATTTCAGAAGTACTGATCCATATATATATGTCTATGTGCTACATTGTTTAATAATATAGGTTCAGGTGCTCAGTTTCAGCAGTGTGAGTGATTTCGAGCATCTCCATATACATCCCAACAGTTGGTGAGTCCTCATAGTTTGGGGACCTAGTTATTCAGTTTTTCTGCTTATTAAAGTAGTTAATTTAGCATTTTCAGTTAGTTTGAGTTAGCTGGGGGTTTGTCCCAGTGGCTCTCTAGTTGTTAGTAGTAAGGCTTGTCAGACTGCTAGTTATGATTCAGATTTTCGGTGTTGATTGTCTAGACTTTTGAGTCAAATATTTTTAGATATTATGTTCAGATGATTTCAGATTAGATCAGATAGACTTTCATATGGATTTTACATTTATATTTATCTATTTTGAGTTTTAGATTTAGTATAAGGCTTACAGGGTTAGCTTGAGGCTACTCGTAGTCTTGAGCACCTTGTGACATCTTGAGACCCATTTTCGGGGAGTTAAACCTTACTATCCACATGAAGAAATATTTCTTAAGTTGATCATAAAGAAGTTCCTTTCTCCCACCAATGTGGGAGAACACTTCTTCCATAAAGTGAATACATATTTTTTCTTTTCCTCCATTTTTCATTCACTTTTATCACAAACCTAACAATCCCCCACATGAATGAAAAATGGCTATTGTGTAAAAAAAAATATATAAAAAAAAGTGTGTGATCTACAAGTAAAGACATATTGCATCTGGATAAGTAGGTTTTTCCTTAACTTTCTATAGTGAACTTGCATCGGATGCACTCGGTCAATTGGTAGATATGATTGATATCTTTGAATTGTCAAACTTTAATGTATGCCTAATAATAAAAGTCACATAACCAGCCTTTTACCATTTATGGTTGTCACAATTTTGTTCATTTTACGCATGAAAACTTCCTGGTTCATGATAGCTTGGAGAATAGGCCTTTTCTACCGTCCTCCTTGAAGCAGCTTCCACTTCACCCTCACACAGGTGATTTTAAAATATTTAATCTTATAGATCAAACTATTTGGTCAAATCTTCCAAACATAAAACCCATTAAAAAGCATTAAACCATAAGCCTTATCCTTATTTCCTGAACATTTTCTTCATCGTGAAAATGGGTTGAGTTAATTGACAATGTTGAACGATCAGTGTAAGACCCCGTACAAAAAATTCTAGTTCAATTCTATCCCATATAGCTTGTAATAAGGGGTCACATACTTTGAAAAATCCAGCTAAGTGTTGAGACTTAGATTCATTTTTAGCCTTCAAAATTGGACGATCTTATTTCCGATCCTTACGATCTTAGAATGTTAATTTTTAAGTTGATTCATGATCAGGAATGTCAATAGGTCGTCTTGGGAGAGTTTCAGAATTTTTAAACATCGTTTGAGTCACGTTTGGATGTCTAAAACAGCAAACCAATGCAATCTTGATGCGTTGCATTGACTATCACGTCGAAACCATCAACGTGATGCGTTGGTGATCGCATTGATCCCATCAACACAGTGCATATCCAATCGCATCACTGGGCAAAATTTGTGTGTTAAGTTACAGGTTTATGAGGGAAAATGGGTCATTTTCCACCCATCTTGACCCACCTTTATCACAAAATTAAGGATCCAAAGGGGCAAATATACTCATCTTTTTAGAAAATACTCTCAAGAATAAGCTCTAGTTTCTTCAAATTCAAGTTCAAGTTTCAATAACTCACCAACAACTACCACAAAATCAATAATCAAGGTATGTTAGGTGTTCGTCCTTAGGTCTCCTTCCACCCTTGGAGTTCAAGAACTCTTTTTAAAACTACAAGTTTTCAGATTCATGATTTACATGTGCAAATTGGGTTGTATTCATGTTTGCGTTGTTGTATGGGTTTCAATTCAAGATTTAATTATAAGTTTCATAAACATAAGATAGCATGTATGTTTATTGATGTAATTCCTACGTTAAAACCCTTGAAATTGCAAGTTTAAGCTGTAGTCGTGATGCTTATATGTTGTTCATTATCATGTGCATTAATCATGTTCCTCAAGTGTTTGATAAAATGTCCATATGAGTAAATTATACATGGTAACCTATTGTTGGGTTGCTAAAGTTGTGATATGAGTTTATCTATTATGATATCGAGTCTTGGGGGTATTTATTATCAAAAATATAGCATTTTACTTAGTTGCAGTAGTATAGAATAGTCCCAGTAAAGGTCAAGAACAATAGTACTCAGTCAGTAGAACTTAGTGAACTCAGTCCAGTTTAGTCAGTCAACATGATTAGTGTTAGTTTAGTCAAGCCTAGTATAGTCTAGTGATCAGTTCAATGTCTATTTAGTTGGGAGTAGGATTCAGCATCGAGAGAACCCAGGGATGGGGGAATTCCTTCCAGCAGAGGGTTTGACCCTTAGTAGCAGTCCCTGTATTATAGAACTATGTATCCGACGTAGGGTAAGTTGTCCTCCTACCAGACTAGGGTTGATGCACTCATATATATATTTCATGAGTCTTTCTGCCACTAGGGTTGACACAACCTTGTTAGTATCTCGTGGCAAGGTGCTAATACCCTTCCAACTAGGGTCACAGGTTGGACCCTAAATCATTCTATACCAGGGTATGTCGGTTAGATAAACACTCCCACAGTTATAGTTTTAGTCTCAGTATTCAGTAAAGAACTCAGTAAGTTCTATAGAACTATGGCTATAAGTTATCAGTTACTCAGCCATAAGAATTCAGTACTCAGTTTCAGTATAACCTCAGATACATAATATATACCTATATGCGCAGTATTGCATGTTCAATATATTTAGTAGTTACAATTTTGCATGTACTCCTATCCAGTTACTTCACGATGTTCGTTCAGTCAGTTATCATCTCATGCATATGAATCCATGTATATCAGTCTTACCTCACTTAGCATACCAATACATTCCACGTGCTGATGTATACTCTCTTTTTTGCATTATGATATCTTATATCATAGGTTTAAACGCTCAGGTTCCTGACCGTACTTAGCAGCTCGGGCTATTAGTAGCAGATATAGTGGTTAGTCTTTAGATTTTAAGGATAGAGTTTATCTATTTCGGTATATTAGCGGTTCAGTAGTTATTTTAGTCGGAGTTAGTTGGGGATTTGTCCTATCAACTCCATATTCACATAGTTAGAGGCTTTCAGACTAGTATAGCCAGTTATTCAGTTTTTAGATGTTATTTTCAATTATACTCAGTTATTATTTTAGTATTTTGAGAACCTTATGGCATTTTTAGATTTCTTCTGCATATATATTTCAGTACTATGTTTAGTGCTCACAATAGGTACCACTCATGGGTTGGATTGTGTTTCTTTGGGATTGTAAGTATCATGTGATGCCTAGGGTGTAGTCTCGTGGCATTACAGTCAGTCACAACTTTATTTGATCTCCTTGAAATTAGATCTTGGTATCTCTAGACGACTAGATAGAGTTACCACCATAATGACTTATCCTAGGCCATAAACCTATTCCCCACAACGATCTCTCAACACCCTATCAAGATTGTCCTTTTGTAAGTGAATCCAACATATTGTTCTTTGACTTCACATAGTCAATCGTGATAATTTCACTAGAGAGTAGTTCTCTTGGTATTATATGTTCATTTTCTATGATGAGATTTACCATTATAGATCTTGCTCCCCCTCTTACCTATTGTTGTTTGAATATCATAGTGTATACATACTGATGCCAAGGGTTTCAGCCAATAAGGGATATCGTCCATGAAATTTCAGAGTAATTCATCTTCTTCACCAGCTTTATCTAACACGATAAATTTAGATTTCATTGTAAAACGGGCAATACATGTTTGTTTGGATGATTTCTAATAGACTTCTCCTCCATAATGATTAAATACATATCCACTCATGGATTTTACTTTATTTAAATCAGTGATCCAATTAGCATCACTATATCCTTCAATTACTGTTGGATATTTGTTATAACACAAAGCATAGTCTTGAGTATATTTTAGAAGTCCCAAAACCCTTTTTATTGTCATCCAAGGAGTTTGATTGGGATTAACCATGTACCAACTCAATTTACTAATAGTGCATGCAATATCTGGTCTCGTACAATTCATGATTTACATCAAAATACCTAACACTCTTTCGTAGTCCAACTGTGAGTCACTTTCATCTTCATTCTTTTGAAGTGCAAAGCTCACACCTAATAGATTCTTGACAATATTGAAGTCCAAATACTTGAAATTTTCAATTACCTTTTCAATATAATGAGATTGTGACAATGCTAACCCTTGTGGAATTCTATGAATTCTTATCCGTAAGATTACATCATCAACTCCAAGGTCTTTCATATCAAATTTTCTCTCAAACATTCATTTAGTAGCATTTATGTCAGAAATTTTCCAACTGATGATCAACATGTCATCCACATACAAACAAATAATGACTTTGTGATTTGAAGTATCTTTAATGTAAACACATTTATCACATTCATTTATCTTGAATCTGTTTGCCAACATAGTTTGGTCAAACTTTGCATGCCACTGTTTGGGTGCTTGTTTTAGTTTATAAAGTGACTTAACAAGTTTGCACACTTCACATTATTCACCAGGAATCACAAAATCCTTGAGTTATTCTATGTAAATTTCTTCCTTCAATTCTCCATTTAAGAAAGATGTTTTTACATCCATTTAATGGATTTCAAGACCATAGATCGCCGCTAATGCAACCAACATCCAAATGGACATTATGTTACTGGTGAGTATGTGTTGAAATAATCAAAGCCTTCTTTTTATCTAAAGCCTTTCATAATAAGTCTTGCCTTGTATTTTTCCACTTTTATTTTCCTTTTGAAGATCCATTTAGAATCTAAAGGTATATTTTCTAGAGGAATATCAACTGACTCCTAAGTATGGTTACTCATAATTAAATCAGTATCACTATTGACAGCTACTTTCCAAAAGGATGAGTCCGTAAAAGACATTGCTTCCTTGAATATTTTTGGCTCATTTTCAAGAAGAAATGTTACAAAATCTTATCCAAAGGAAGTCGACATTCTTTGTCGCTTACTACACCTTGAATTCCCTTCATTATGTACATTCTTTATTGCTTCATTCTTGGGTTATTTAGACCATTCACTAGACAGTTCATGTCTACTTTTCATACAATGTGTTTAAAAAGCTCGATATTATCTAATTCAATTATTGTATTATCATGGATATCCGTATGTTTGGATTTATGAACTAAAAATCAACATGTTTTACTATTTGTAGCATATCCAATGAAAACATGTTCCGCAGTCTTTGGTTCTAGTTTAACCTATTAGGTATAGGAACTTGGACTTTAGATAGACACCACTAAAGGAATATTTCAAGTTGGACTTTCTTCCTTTTTATTTCTAATATAGAATAGATCTTATCTTGTTATAAGGAACTCTATTAAGTATTCGTTTTGCTATAAGGTTAGCTTCCCCCATAAGTTTTGCGGTAAACCTGAACTTATAAGTAAGACATTTATTATTTTCTTCAATGTTCAGCTTATTCTTTCCACAATTTCATTCGATTGAGGTAAATAAGAGGCAGTAGTTTGATGGACAATATCATTTTTCAACCATATCTCCACAAAAGAAGATTCATACTCTCCACCCCTATCACTTCATTATTTTAGTCTTTTTATTCAACTAATTTTCAACTTTACTTTTAGATTGCCTAAATATTTCTATTGCTTCATCCTTACTATACAGAAAGTAAACATAACAATATCTCGTACAATCGTCAATAAAAGTAATGATATATTTTTTTTCAACTACGAGATGGTATTGACTTCATATCACAAGTGCATGTGTAAATTAAGGCTAAAGGATTGGAATTCCTTTCAACATATGTATATGGATGCTTAACATACTTATATTCAACATACATTTGACACTTTGATTTACTGCACTCAAAGTTACGCAAAACTATAAAATTAATTAATTTTTGCAAGATTTTATAATTGACATGTCCTAAAAATTCATGCCATAAATCATTTAATTGAAGTAAACAAGAAGAACTAGAAATTTTATTCATATCAATTGTCATTATATTTATCTTAAAAAGGCCCTCGGTGAGGTAACCTTTACTTACATACACTTCACCCTTGCTTATTACAACTTTGTCAGAAATAAGTACATATTTGAATTTATTTTTAGTCAGAAGTGAAATAGAAACGAAGTTTTTTCGCAACTCCAGAAGATGAAGGACATTATTTTATGTCACCACCTTGCCTGATGTTCTTCAAGAAAATCTTTCTTGTTCCTCCAAACTTTGCCATAGCAGAGTTCGCCATGAATATCTTCTCATCAACTTGAGTTGGAGCATATGCTGCAAATAGTTCTTTGTTGGCACACACGTGGTGGGTGACACCTAAATCAGTCCACCACTCCTTAGGATTTTAAACTAGATTGCATTGCAAAATCATAGCAAAAAAGATCATCCATATCTTCTTTGGATTCAACCATGTTTGCTTGATCTTTTTTTGCCCTTCTCCGAAGTCTGACAATCTGCAGACTTGTGGCCAACTTTGCCACATAGTGATTTTCTTTGAATTTTTTCTTAGGAGGATTGCCTTGTTGTCTAAATGCTTTCTTTCTCTTTTTTTAATTTAGTGGGATCATATTCCATAATATTTGTTCCCTTTATGAAGAATTTTTGCTAGACCTCTTTTCTGTTGCTTTTTTAGTCTCCTTAATCTTTAACCTCACAATGAGATCTTCAACATACATCTCTTTGTGTTTATGCTTTAGGTAGTTCTTGAAGTCCTTCCACAGAGGTGGTAACTTCTCAATTATTATAGCGACTTGAAAAACATCGTTCACAATCAAAACTTTTGCAAGGAGATTGTGGATTATGACTAATAACGCTTGGACTTGGGTAACTACAATTTTATTGTTTACCATCTTGAAGTCCAAATATTTTACAATAGTGAATTTCTTTATTCCGACATCCTCTGCGTTGTACTTCTTTTCTAAAGCATCCTAAAGTTTCTTTGAGGACTTCATATTGTTGTACATATTGTACAAATTATTTTGTAGGCTACTCAAAATATAATTCTTACCTAAGAAATTTGAGTGCTTCCAAGCTTCAGTTACTAAGAAACATTCTTTTTCTGGAGTTTCTTCTGACAACTCTTGAATATTTTTCATGATGAACCTTTGCATACTCAAGATAGTCAAGTAAAAGAACATCTTCTTCTACCATCTTAAGAAATCAACACCAAAAAATTTTCCTAGTTTTTTCGCTGGTTCCATGAAAGGAGCAACATTTGTACGACTCGAAGTAGCAATATTTATTGTTGTAATATTTGTCATTCCATCATTGACTTGATTTTCTGTAGTCATTTTACTATCACAAGGAAAACCAATTTAGTATCACAAACACTAACTACAAAGTTTTAAACTTTAAACAACTTGTTTCTAGTTTAGTGAAGAAATTTTTATATTCTTCAAATTGTCAATCGAATGACTTTGACTTGTGATGAAGTTTTTATATCTTCAAGTCACTATTAAGTTCAAATATAGTAGAAAATCAACAGTTTTTAATCTCCAAAAATTAAAAATACAGATTATCAAATTCCTTAAGAATGTTGTCTTTGGGATACAAAATCTATATTTACAACAATGAAACTCAACACCAAGTTCAAGAAAAACTTCAAGAACAACAAAGCAGTTCAAACTATTTTTTGAAAAATAGTAAAACAACATTAAGAAAGAGATGAAGACAAAAAGAATACAGTCTACCGAATACATGATGTGTCCTTATAGAATTTATTCCACTCAAGTACCCGAGGTTAATGGAATATAATCTTTCAAGATGAAATAACTCACTTCAGCAAATAGTGGTACATCAAATTTGTTGAACTACGAACTCACTTAACGATGTAAATCACACTTGAGTTTTTTGAGAAAAAATAGTGTTTTTACTTCAAATTTTTGTGTCTTTACCTGAGAAGAAAATCAGGTATTTATAACCAAAAGGTGGTGCTTTATAAAGAAAATAATGGTTCATGAAAAATCACACTAATTTTTAGACCGTTGGGTTTATCTGCGCAAGCAGATATCCCACCAGCGCCCGCAGGTTGCCTTTTGGCACAAACTAAAAACTTCTGGCTCATATGTGGACCTCATCCACATATGCAGATGAGGACCTGCATCCGCAGGTGGATTTTCCAATTTTAAATAGTGCCTGGAAGGATCGTCCCTTCGAGGTATGTTGTGACATGCATCTGCATATGCTCGGGTGCATTCACAAATGGAGAAAATTTTCTTATCATATTTTTGGATTAAAATATCACTAATTCTTAAATTGTAAATGAATTTTATCCAAAAAATAATCCCTCAATCCAAATCTGAAGTCAAATCCAAATCAAGCGAGCGAGCAACCACGATGACAATGTAAGACTTGTTTTTTTCTTGCTTCACTATCCACATGAAGAAATTCTTCTTAATTTAAGCATAAAGAAGTTCATTTCTCCCACATTGGTGGGAGTACACTTCTTCCATAAAGTGAATACATATTTTCACTTTTTCTCTATTTTTCTTTCCTCCATTTTTCATTCACTTTTATCACAAATCCAACAAAAAGTACATAATTTTGATGATTATATTTATACCTGGGGTATACTTTGGGATGATTACACTTGTACCCATGATATATTAGATTTTTACTCTAGGCTCGAGTAAATCATTGAGAGACATCAAAAGTGCAACATTTAGTATCATGATATGTTAGTAGTACAAGTACTACTCCTGATGATGAGATAGTATTGACTTTTCACTCCTCATTCTCGCCAAATCGAATCTTCTTTTATGATTTGAAGAAGAAGAGTTTAGAGATCAGAAATTAAAGTCATGGAGCTTGAAGAAAAAATTGAGATCATTGGTATCTATAGTCATGTAGATAGCCTTTTATCATGTATTTATTCTTAGTTTTAAAATTATCTATTGTAAAGTACGCACCACTGTCCTCTTTGCTCCAAATCTTCCTGAATGTCATATTTCCTTTTTGTGATGTTTAATATTTTGGCAGCAATATATTTCTAACATGGTTCTTAACACAGAGGTGTGCTTGTTAGTGGATATCAGGGATTGGGAATAAATAGCACATTTATTAGGAAGATATTAAGTTTTTTTGCTCCGACAAATCAACTGAGCCATTGCTGATAAAGTTGTCCAACAAGGACGCCTACTTTTTAGAAAGCTAAGAGGATATGAGTCTAACAAAAAATAATCCTCATTTTGGATCCCAAAAGGTTTACAAGAAAAAATCTCAATGATTAAGATCCTCAACTAGAATATTAGAGGAATGAGCTCTCAAGCAACTTCTATATGTTTGTTTCTGGTTAGCTGATAGATTTTGGATAGTCCTATTTAATAAGAAAATTTTGGCAAAATATTCGGCAAGTGCAAGAGTTAGAATTATCTTAAGCTATGACTCGTAATAGAGGTTGAATGATCTAATGGGGGTAATGTAATTCCTTTATTTTTCAACATGTATGCGACTAAATTGATGTTGGCAAAATTATCTCTTGATAAGTAATAGAATTATTTTTCTTGATAAGTAAAAAAAGACAAGTAAAATGAGAAATCAAATTAGAAAATTTGGAACGGGTATGTAGACATTAAAATTTTGTGGACTCTACGAAAAGAGTTTAAATTTGGTTAGAGTTCTTGAGGCTACTTTACCCTAAATCTAGCTTGATGGCTACTCAACCTAAACCTTAAATTATGCCTATATAAAGGGGGCAAATATCCTTTAAAGAGGCATCTCCAGTATATATCCCACAAATTCATTGGATATTCACAAAGAGATCAACGATCTTCAAAGTCCCAATAAATTCATGGGATATTTATAGATCAAAACCCTTTCTTCTTGATAATCAAATACATTAAGAAGATCCACAAAACCTCCTTTCATGGAGATCAAATCCAATTACTCCTATGCTCGAGAAATATGACACTAACGGCCCTCGAATTATGGAGAAATTCATATCAAATTCTATGTTCGAGAATAAGCCACTAACGGCCCTCGAATTACAGAGAAAATCAAGACAGAAGAATTAAGGGAGGAACAGATTTGAACCACAATCGTTTATCAATAAAAAATTCTTGTTTCTTCATATTTTTGTTTGTGGCTAAAATTTATTTTCCGTGAACAAAAATTTGTTGCGAACATAATTTAAATTCATGGAAAATAAACTTCAACTACAAATAAAAATATGAAGAAATAATAATTTTATTGATAAACTATTGTGGGTACAAATCTGTTCATCCCTTGATTCTTTTCTCAATTTTCTCCGTAATTCTAGGGTCGTTAGTGGCGTATTTCTCAAACATAGGATAATCTCTTTATGAATATCCCATGATTTTGTGGGATATTACTGATCTTTTACGAATACCCATCAGTTTATGGAATATTCCACATGCATCATCTATCAACATTCTATTGATCTTCTTTCCTAGAATTTGACCCACCATGTATAAGGGACGGTTATGTAGGGCCTCACCAAGCAGAAGATCTTTATTTGTGAATGTGATTTTTGTATCACACATATGTGCCTCTTCGCCAAGAGTTTCAACAAGCTTTTTGGAAGGTGAAGGAACCTCTATGGGTAGATTCTCACCCTTTACCCCCTCTTTAGCGGTATTAAAACAAGATGCCTCAAGGTTGACTTGGGCAGTCTGAAACCAACTCAGTAAGAATTCCTCTAAAGTCACCGGACGTCGAGGTTTTTGGTGGTGAAGCTCTGTCACCCTCGTCTTCTTTGGGAATTCAACCAACTTTTATTTCCTTGGTTTCTTTACCATTCTTCTTATGGTTGGCTGCTTGGATGACTCCTTTCGTAGACTCATTCTCCTGCATCTGCGCCTCGTTACCAGAGTCCAAACTTACTGAAGACTTGTAAGGCTCTAATATTTTCTCATTATGCTCTTCAATACATATTTGGACTGGGTCGAGCGAGCCAAAAGCAATAGAGATTCGATGAGAACTGGCCGTCTCATCGTCAAAAAAGATCTTTTTTTCTTTTGCTAGTTGCATGACTTTATCTTTAAAGATAGAACACTTTTCCAGAGGATGACTTACGAGCCTATGATATTTGCAATAATTAGGGTCATTGGTCCTTCCAGCTTCATTGGGATGCTTTATCTTTGGGATTTCAATGAGCTTATGCTCAAGGAGTTCATAAAAAATCTCAGCAACATCAGAATCAAGGAAGGGATATTCCTTTTCTTCCATCTCCTTTAAATTTTCTGATTTGGACGTGCTCCAGAAGTTGTCTTCACACTTTGCTTCTTGCTTACCTTTGTGGTGACCTTCACAGGAGACACATCAACATTCATGGACTCCTTATTTTCATTTTTGGGAACAAACTTGCCCCATCTTTTGGGTTCCTGCTTATCCTTTCCTCTTCGAAGGTCATGAATAGGCATTGCCCCCTTTCCAGTAGAAGACATGCTCAACTTCATATCATGAGCACAATTAGCTAACTCTTCAAAGGATTTAGGCTTAATGCCTTGCAAGATGTAAAGAAGCTCCCAGTGCATTCCATGGATGAACATCTCTATTGCAGAAGCTTCGCTGAGCCTATCTTTGCAGTTTAGGCTAGCATTTCTCCATCGATTGATAAAGTCAATGACTGATTCATCCTTTCTTTGTCGAGTATTTATGAGATCTATTCCAATTGTTCCCAACTATCGATAGAGTTAGGCTCGAGGTCCATATACCAATCAAAGGCATTTCATTTTAGAGAATAAACAAACTGTTTGAAAACATAGTCACCGTAAGTTCCAGCATTATTACATGTCTCGACAAAGTGTGCGACATGTTGTTTCGGGTTACCTTTTCCCTTAAATTTTTAAAATTTGGGGGGTTGATAGCCGGCAGGCATTTTGAGGCTATCTATTCTCGCAGTGTAGGGCTTGGCATATGCAAGGGAAGACTTAGTGACAACATCATACTTGTCTATGAGGGTCACTTCAATAAATTCCCTTAATTGCCCAATCGTGATCATTCCTTCAGCAGAAACTTGCACCTCTTTAGTTGGTGGTGTTTGTTTCACTGGATTTTCTATCTCATGAACCTCTGGATCTTTTCTTGGTACATGGCTAGACTCTTTATCTATCAAGCCTTCCACCCTGTCTACTATCTTGTCAATCCTAGCCTCTTGATTCTGAACATAGTTGGTCAGGCCTTCAATTGCCTTTGTCAGATTCGCAAGATGCTCCTCCATAGACAAGGCATCAGTCACCATTACTTGCATAATCACCGGAGATGTTAGAGAGTAATATGGATTATCAAGTAGGTTGATCTTCGAAGTACTTAACTTATGTAGTGTAAGTGGAAATAACGCGTTTGTTGAATGACCATCGCTCTTTGTGCTAGATTATTTGGAACCAGAATGCTTAAGTAGAGCAAGAGTCTTCTTAAGCAATTCTGCAACACTGCTTCCTCCTTTCAAAGTACTTGTATTGGACTTCATTTTCTTTGGGATTGAAGATCCAAAAACTGGAGTTGGCGTGGATGACACTAGATGTGTTTGTTATCCTAGCAAACCTGCCCTGCTCCTCATGACAACTCCTAAACTTTCGAAAGTAACACCAAGGATGCTTTCCACTTCAGCAGAGAACCTTGAATCAGCAGCCTTGGAAGCAATTGATTGAGATTTGATCTTCTTGGAAGTTATTTCGGCATTCTTAATCTTCAAAGTCTGAAAAGTTGAGATGAGAGGTAGAGATCGTCCCACTGGGCGTGCCAATTTGTTTGCAACATAATTTAAATTCATGAAAAATAAATTTTAACCACAAATAAAAATATGAAGAAACAAGAATTTTTTATTGATAAACGAAATTTGTTCGCAAACAATTTTCGTTCATGGAAAATAAATTTTAACCACAAACAAAAATATGAAGAAACAAGAATTTTTTATTGATAAACGATTGTGGTTACAAATCTATTCCTCTCTTGATTCTTCTCTCTTGATTTTCTCCATAATTCGAGGGCCGTTAGTGGCTTTTTCTCGAACATAGAATTTGATATGAATTTCTCCATAATTTGAGGGCCGTTAGTGTTGTATTTCTCGAACGTAGGAGTATTTGGATTTGATCTCCATGAAAGGAGGTCTTGTGGATCTTCTTGATGTATTTGATTATCAAGAAGAAAGGGTTTTGATCTATAAATATCCCATGAATTTATTGGGACTTTGAAGATCATTGATCTCTTTGTGAATATCCCGTGAATTTGTGGGATACTAGAGATGCCTCTTTAAAGAATATTTTCCGCCTTTACATAAGCATAATTTAGGGTTTAGGTTGAGTAGCCATCAAGCTAGATTTAGGGTAAAGTAGCTCCCAAGAACTCTAACCAAATTTGAACTCTTTTTGTAGAGTCCACAAAATTTCAATGTCTACATACCCATTCCAAATTTTCTAATTTGATTTCTCATTTTACTTGTCTTTTTTTCACTTATCAAGAAAAGACGAAAAAAATTCCATGTTTTACCCTTTGAATTAATTACTTTTTCTTCAAATTAAAATGTAAACATCATTTAATAAGGGTACTATGGTGAACTAGTCATGTTATTAATTATTTTTGTTAATCAATGTGTCATCTTAATTTGGAACGGAGGAAGTAATTGGCTAGTGTCTCCAACAATTAGGGTTGTTGCACAATGTCCCAGAATCAATGAATAATAATATTATAAAAATAATAATATTAAAATTCAAAAACAACATCAATCCTCCACTCATTTTAATATTAATAAGGGAGTCTACTAATTGAATTCAACTACTATGCATAATGAAGGTGTGCTCTGCATTGAACCTCCACTTAGTAAAATAATAATTTTTACTCTAGAGTCATAGTGGTCTCAAACTTGAACTATGAATGTTTGAGGGAAATAAAAATTCACTGCTTACACATAACAATCAAGGCGTTGACATGAGCTATAGTCTGCACATTACGTCCTTGTTCCATCCCGATTTCATGAGTGTTTTTGAAAATGAGCCTACCTCCACACTAACATAAGTGAAATCTGCCAAGAGTGCTCCTATGATTTTAGCACTATTCCACTTACACGAGCTACAAATTTTTATTAAGATTTTTTTAAACTCAACTTCACAAATCATTACAGAAAAATGCATGCACATCATAGAGAGGGATAAAAGAAAGTGCATTTCACAACAAGTCATCATGTAATTCATTTTTTCTATTAAACCTAGTTATAGGATCTCTAGGTTGGATTTCATCATATATGACTTGGGAATTTATAGACTTCAATCTCATCCTTCTCGACGTGCTCCAGTGTAAGCCTTAGTCAATGGATCTATAAGATTATCACAAGATTTGACATAATCAACATTAATGATATCATTTATCAAATATGATCTCACGTTACTTTAGTTTCTCCTTATTCGTCTGGATTTACCATTGTAATAACGATTTTGAACTCTATCAATTGCAACGATGCTATAACAATAAATTAAAATAAAAGTAATTAATTTTTTAAAATAAGATATTTGAAATAATAAATCTCTTAACCAGTTTAGTTCCTCATTAGCTGAAGCTAAAACAATTAGTTCAACATCCATGGAAGAGTTAGTAATAATCATTTGCTTATTTGATTTTCAATAAGTAGCGTCATCACTCAAAATAAATACATAATCAGTAGTAGATAAAGAATTACCTGATAAAGTGTTTCAATCCGCACCGCAAAAGTCTTCAAGTACAAGAGGATATTTTTTATAGAATAAACCACAAGTTTTTGTCCCAATTAAATATCTCATAACTTTCATTACAACATATCAATGTTCATTACCTGGCTTGCTACTAAACCTGCTAAATACTCCTATAAATAGTCATATATCTCAAACTTTCAGTTATGCTAGCATATTCCTTTTGATTTATGACATTATTTTCACTTTCAATAGAAAATAAGTTAATACTAGAATCAAAGGGGTTACAACATGCTTACAATCAAGGAAATTATATTTTTTTAAAATTTGCTCAATGTAATGTGATTGGTCAAGAAAGATTTCATCACATGTTCTAATAATTTTTATTCCTACAATAAAATTTGTCTCATCAAGATCTTTCATATCAAAATGACTTCTTAGAATATTTTTAGTCTCATCAATAAAATTCATTTAGAGCCAAAGATCAATAAATCATCAACATATAGGAAATAATAAAATGTGAATTATTTCAAGACTTATGATATATGCACTTACCACACTCATTTGCTTTAAAGACAAATCATCCAGGAATCAACCTTTTCATGTCATTGCTTTGGTGCATGTTTCAAGCCATATAGGGATTTTGTAAGTTTACACACTGCTTTCTTGGCAACTTCAACAAAACACTCAAGTTATTCTATATAAATTTTCTAATTTAGGTCTCCATTTAAAAAAATAGTGTTTACATCTATTTGATAAATTTGTAAATTAAAAATTACAGCAATAGCAATTAAAAGTCTAATGGATGTAATTCTTGTTATCGAAGAAAAAGTATGAAAAAAATTTAGGCTTTTTAGTTGTCTAAAATCTTTTGCCACTAGTCTAGCCTTATATTTATCAATGGATCTATTCGATTTGAACTTTTTTTGTAAGACCCATTTGCATCCAATAGTTTTACAACCCATTGTAAATCAACTAATTTTTAAATTTTATTAGAAATTAGTGATTTCATTTAATCATTTACAATGTCTTTTCAAAAAATAGCATCATATGAAGATAAAGCTTTCTTTAAATTGAGAGGGTCATCTCCAACATTAAAAACATAATAATCATGACTAAAATTTTTTCTACTCTAGCTCTTTCACTTCTTCTTAACTCAAAATCATCATTTTATTTATTTTTCAAAATAGAAGTAGAAGAACTAGGTAGTGACAAAATATTTTCTTCAGTCCTTTGACCCCCACAATTTTTAAAATTAGAAAAAAAATTATTTTCATGAAAAACTGCATCACTTGATTTTATTATAATACTATCTTCAAGGTTAAAAATTTATAGGTTGTACTATTTGAAGTATAAACAAGAAAAGTACAAGTAGCAAATTTTTTACCCAACTTAGAGATTTTAGAATCCACTAACCTTACATAGTCTAACCAACCTCAAACTCTTAAATATCTCAAATTTGACTTATGTTCTTTCAAAACTCAAAAGGTGTTAATTTTTTGTGTGTGAGAGACACGTGATTCAACACAAAACAAAGTCAAAAGAGCTTTACCACAAAAATTTAGAGGTGCACTTGACTCAATTAACATAGCATTAGTTAACTCAATCAAAGTTTTATTCTTCCTTTCCTCTACACCAGTAGATGTAAGAGAATAAGGAGGAGGAGCTTCATGAACTATTCCTAATGATCTAACAAAAGAATTGAACTCATTTGACTCATATTTACGGCCTCTGCCACTTCTAGTTCTTTTTATTTTTCTACCAAACTGATTTTCATCTTCATGGAGAAACACTTTAAAATTCTTAAAAGTATCACTTTTATTTTTCGCCAAGTAAACATATGTAAATTTAGAAAAATTATCAATAAAAGTGATAAAATATACTTCATCTACGAGTTAAAATTTTTCCATGTTCATAAATATCAGTATGAACTAATTGTAAAAATATAATTTTTCTTTCAACTTGAAAATGAATCATTTTAGTGATTTTGACTTTACTACAAGCCTCACATTTTTCAAAATTCTTTTTGATCATTGAAATCAATTATAAATCACTCATGATTTTCACATAACAATCATTAATATGACACAAATAAGCATGCCAAAAATTACTAGAAGAAAGAATATAAATAGAAATAGAAGTTTTATTCATTTCATAAAATTGAACATAAGATCACAAGCATACCCCTTTCCCATTAAAGTACTATTTTTCACAATCACATATTGATCAGATTCAATAATCTGTTTGAAGTCTGCTTTATTAAGAGGCAGTTTGGCCATAAAAAATATTCACTTTTTTTCAAAAAAAAAATCACTCTATAAAATTTGTGGTGTTTGACCATGAAAATTTCAAAAACAATTCCAAATTTGTTTATTGAACAGTGAGAACAAGTTTTTGTTGTTTTCACTTTTCTCCAATTTCAATTCCAACTTTTATTATTATCACATATAACTCCAATTTTTTAAATTATACACAAAACACTTCTTAAATTATTTCATCCGCCAACTACAAACAAATGCATAACTACTCTTCGTACTTTTTTCCCCATAGAAGTCTTCAAATTGAAGACGACCTGAACTTCAATTTACTATTATCCGTACTTCTTTCACTGTAAATGTCTTCAAAATTTAAGACGACCTGAGCTTCAATTTAGTTCTTCAACTACTTCTTTCGACTTTCGGTTATCAAATCTCCAAAATTGAAGGCTAACCTCAACTTCAATTTTTTCTTCTTTCCTCAAAATTGGACAGGACTTTCAATCGGCCATTCTTGCGGCTCAACACCAATAACTTGCGGCAACATTATTTGACGGTACTCCTTTTTTCTTGATTTGTCATCGTGATTTACTAATTTTATATTGAGATTTTTCTGTGTTTGGCTATGTATTGATAATTTTCAGTTTTTTGTTCAATTGTGAAATTATCTTGTATGTCTTTTTTAAAAGAAAAATATTGGGTCAACTTCTATTTACTTGTTACAACTGATGATGTTAGGATTATTTTTTAAAAGTTATATAATGCAAATAAAACTTGAAGCTGATTTTAAAATATCAGACGAAAACTCTGTGGTAGCACCTCCGTTGGTTAACAGGGTAACATATAATCCTAACTTGTTCAATGATCTTCAACTTATATAAGCCATGTTTTTATTTATATGTTGTTCGAAAATGAATATTTTTATGCGTTCTATTATTTTGTTGTTGTTATACAATAGAAATGTAAAAGGATAAGCATAACACGTGGTTCAAACACCAACAAATGAACAAATAATGATACATATATTTTGATTCATATCTTACATGATGTTGCAAGGAATTACGAATTTAATGGTTCTACCATTAATGCTCCACATTGGAGGGAATTGTAGATAAGTTTTGGAGCAAATTCCGAAAGAAAGATGTTTATGACGAACAACAAATCAAATCCAAACACAATAGATTAAGGACAGTCATGGAGAATTTTAAAGAGTTACTTCTAAATTGCTCTGGATATGGTTGCGATCCTGTCAGTAACACAGTTACTTGTCCATCTGATATTTGGGTGGCACATGTATCGGTAAATTAGCTAGATGAGTTAAATTATGTATGTTTTGTTTATGTACATTGAACTAATATTTTCTTTTCAATATTTTACAACAAAAAAAAGAAAAAAATATTAAGTTAAGCAAGTTCAGATACAAGGGGATTGAACACTTTGAGTTATGGCAAGAGATATTTGGAAAATCAGTTGCCATAGGAAAACATGTAGTTTGTAGTATTGCGCCTGATTTCACACAACGATCAAATGAACCTACAAGAGTGGATAAAGTGCTTTTTTCTCGTGATGACAAACCTAACAGAATTGGGTCTATGCATGTCACAAGTAGTGGTACTGGGACTGGAAAACGTACTATGACTGATTCATCTATGACAACTGATTGTGGCACATCTATACGTCGTAAAAAGGGTCATTCTACAACTATGGACAATATACATGAATTTCTTGAGGAACACTTGAAGTGAAAAAAAAAGAGTGAGCTGAAGCAAAAGAAAAAAAGAAGGAACAGGCGCAAGGGGCAAAAATTTTCGAGATAGATATCTACTCAGAGCAAATTGTCATTTCTCAATTTCAATATATCATAGATAAATTTGACATCGGAGAAAAGAAATTTTCTTTAGCTGTGTCTCACTTGTGTGACCCTAGCTTTTGAAAGATGTTTGTCCATATGGCTTAAAAATCTCAAATTTAGTGGATTAAGGGCTTGGGAAAAATTTGAAAAACTAGTGGCTGTAATTATTTGTGTTGTAGTCTATTGCGATGAAATGTTAATTTTTTATATGTGTAATGCTTATCTATGTGTATCGATTCTCTATATAAAATTCACTTAAGTGTTCAATTTGTAGTAATGTATCCATCTGATATTGAGTTTTATTTGATATTATGTGCCTATAAACTATTTGTTAGGTTGTCTGATCCAATACTATTGCATTAATATTGTGTTCTTTCACTATTTGTAGTTTGTTTGTAAGTGTTCATTGAAAGATATGAGAATATCCAATGACATCACTGATCTGACAGTGATTTGAAGATTACATCTTATGCATTGCAATTTGTGATCAGTGTGAACAGATTTTTCAAGAACATAGATTATTATATCGCACACCGCAACATATATCAAGGCCCGGTATGACATGGGTTGCTAATCTTCCTCATGGGCATCACATGTGTATGTATGAAACTACATGTTTCTATCCTAAAACGTTTTGTTGGACAATCAACATGATAAAACAAAACAACTTGGTACCAACCAACCAACGAATGTCACATGTTTCAGTTGAGGAGTCTGTAGCTATTTTTCTTACTATTATTGCATGTAACAATAGCCAACGATCGTCAAGTGAATGTTTTCAATGTTCCCTCGAGACAATTAACTTGAACGTTAGAAGAGTCACTAAAGCATTTAGCTAATGGCACCAATAATTATATGTCAAAAAAATATGTCGAGCATACATCCAAAAATTCGACATAATAGTCATTTTTGGCCTTACTTTAAGGTAAAATTTAAAGCTCTTTTTTTAAGGCGTTATTATGTTTGTTTAGCTTTAACGGTTTTATAATCATATTTGATAGGATTGTGTTGGTGCAATTGATGGTACAAGTGGAGGTGCAAAAGGATAAACAACAAGCATATCGTAACCGTAAGGGGTTCACTTCACAAAATGTCTTATGTTCATGTGATTTTGATAGGCAGTTCACCTTTATTGCAGCTGGTTGGAAAGGTACTACATATGATAGTAGAGTACCTTAGAATGTAATTGTTGACCCCGAGGAAAAATTTTCTTTTCCACCACACTGTATATATTATGATAGATTTGTTATGATAGGTAAATATTATCTTCAACGTAACTTGAAGTACATTAATTTTATTTAATTTATTATGATAGATAAATATTACTTTATTGATGCTGGTTTGCGAAACACAAAAAGGTTTTTAGCTCTATATAAAGGAATATGGTATCATTTGCAGGGCTACAGGGGAAGTGAAAGAGAGCCTAAAAATGGCAAAGAGTTGTTCAGTTATAGAGATTCATCTCTACGCAATGTGATTGAGAGAACATTTGGAGCATGGAAAAGTAGATTTAGAATATTATGATAAGAAATGAAAAATTATGATATAGAAAAGTAAGATAGGATTATAATTGTTTGTGCCGTCTTGCATAACTTTTTGCAGGAACATAAAAGCGGTGATGGAATATTTATAGATTATGAAGATGACGATATAGTTGTTGACGAACCCAGTGAAACTAATGTTTCTTCGTCTTCTCACGCAGCTTATCGATAAATGCACTCCCAGCGAAAAAAAATTGTTGACACAATGTGGGAGGATTATATTAAAGAGTAACTTAAAGGGTGTTGGATGAATTTTTGCATGAAGTTCCTTAACGGTTATCTCCTAATGTGTTATCTACTATTTTTTCTAGTTTATCTAAGACTTGTGCATCACCTTGAAGATATGCTATTCAAGTAGGACATTTAGGCAGTTGTAATCCTGCGTACTCCCATTTTGCAGGAATAACACAGTAGTTTTTGACTTTCTAACATTTGCAAATTTGGAGTAGTGGATCGTGTGAAAATTTTATATTTAATTTGCCAATGAAATTTGTGATACTTATTTGAGTTGATCTTATTTTAAAGTTGAATTCATCAATAGGATTTGGAAAAAAGATAAATATTGCCTTTTGATGCTTTCTTTCTCTGTTGTTGATCCTTTTCCTAAAAGTGATTGAAAGAATCAGATATTTTTCTTGTGGAAAGATAATAAGACACATTTTTCTTTTAGTTTATTCTTGTACTTCCGTTGTATCTTTTAGGTAGCTGAGATCTACCAATAAGTTAAAAGTGAAGAAGGACATACCTATTCCGAGGACTTTGGGTTTGTTGAGTGAAGCATATGATAGGTGTAGTGAAGTATGTGCAGAGTATGCAAAGACGTTTTACTTAGGTTAGCTTCTTTAATCTATTTGAGTTTAAGGGTCACCTGTAATAGGTAAAATCTGAGTTTCACTAGCTTGAAGTTTAATAATTTTTCATTATGTTCTGTTTACACGGTATGGTGCAGGAGAACAGATGAATTTTTTGATGGTCTAAATGCATCACACATTACTCTAAGTCTCCGACAGCCTTAGATAGGTGGGAAGACAGGCTAGAAGATGTTTTCAGTGGACAACCATTTGACATACTCAATGGTGCTTTGGTTGATATAGTTTCCAAATTTCTAGTTGATATTTGTGCTAGCTTCTGTTTTCAATATTTTCTGGCTTCCAAAAGATACTTTGGCCTATAGCACAGAGAAATCTGGATGCAAAAACTGTCGGGAAAATGAACTATTTTTCCCGCCTTTTCTAGACCGCTTTCAAGCAGAAAATAACAGAGAAATTAAAGAGAATAACAACACAAAGATTTAACGTGGAGAATAACAACACAAAGATTTAACGTGGAAAACTCCCCAATTGGAGAAAAACCATGGGCATCCCAGAAAAAATATTCACTATATGGAAATTATTACACCATACAATACACAATATTTTTCTCACACACCCTCACTTCCTAAAATACTATTCTAAAAGAGATCTCCAAGAGAATTATCTCTAAACCTCTTTAATAGCAAGCAAGGAAAAGAATATTTTTGTGTGTGTTAAACAATGAAGGAGGTGGAGTTTATTTATAACTCCCAACCTCCTCCCAACCAAAGTAAATTTCCGATGTGAGTTTTTCTTTCTTCAAAACAAACTTCAACAAAAACTATTGGCAAAATACAAGTGGAGAAATGCAAGAGCTTCTTTCTTTTCTCATTTGGTCCGACTTTAACTGACTAAATATTTGTGTTCTCATCTGCACTTTGCAGGTTCTGGAACCTAAATCTCTAAGTAAACTGCTAGAAGCAATTGATCTTAGGTTTTTTTATCTCTATGTTGTTCATGTACACCTACCTGTTTGAAGAAAAACATTAATTTTTGTATCTGATTTTTTGTGTCCAGACAGTTACTTGAATTTCTGGGTGGTTCTTGTACCTGTTCTGTCGAGGCTCTCTACCTCAGGTCTATTAAAGGTCCGTGGAGTGATTCTGAAATAATAAAGGTAGATTTGTTGTAGTTTTTACTATTAGACTTAATGAAGATTGTTTTAATTTACAACTAAACAACATATGATGAAGTAGAGATAAGATCCACGTATAATCTACTCCATCACATAAGATAAGGATAAGACACACACACTCTTCTCTTTCAAAACTCCACTTATATAATTACACTAATTATGTCATAATTACATCTAAAATTACTATCTTCAATGATATCACATAAAATTAAGATGGACCAAATATGATTAAGATAAAATGAAGGTGGTGAAGAAACGTGCCAAACATACCAAACGTGAGGGGGCGATAGAGTAGATAATGAAGACGATTCGATACAAACAAATGAATAGTAGGTGTAGACCGTGTGGTTTGCATCATCGCTTACCATATTAAATACATCAATTTCTATTTTTTGTGTTATGGTTTTTTAAGCTTATGCACAACTAATCCGTACACATTTTGCTCTTAATTTGAGACAATATATATGACGGTAATAACGATGAGTTGAGAAAATAAAGGAGACACAAATTTAATATGATTCACTATTCTCATCCTTTCATGTCCTTTCTCATTATAGTTTAAGAAACGTTTTCTTAATGTGAGGTGACCAATAGTTTTCTGCTCTACTTTTAGCTTTTGCGTAACTTAGAGGCAAAATCTGCGAAGCGAGTGACCATTTGAGTTATTAACTCTACTGGAATATTCAAAGATCTAAGGAGAATTTATTCGTATAAACAAATATGCCCACTAAAGGTGAATTTTTACTTTGGCATTCTTAATGTTGTTTTCTTGTGTTTATACCTCTTCCTATATGCACTTCTTCTAAATATACGATACAATTATTTGACTTAGATCTTGCACGTACAGGTTAGCGCATCAAATTCTACCCCCTACTGTAGTTGTGATGATTAATTCAGCCCAGGTGAACACGTTGATGTCAATGAGCATGTCTCATTGTGTTTCCTAGAGACAGCAGAATATAATCTGATGAATTTGTCCACTAATGGAAGACAAAATTCTGAAGGTATTTGTCTTTATTGTTTATCCATATCACCAGAAGAATGTATTCTGCAATGGTTGCCACCTGAACTTGTTTTTAATGATGTGATATTACTTAGGGAATGCTGAAGACATACTCAACTGTAACTTCATTATGATTTGAGCTCCATTTGAATTGTTTGAAATTTCTCATAGATTATCAACTGATTTTCATCTCCTTTTCTTCCTTTTTGGTGACATCACTAATGATTGTCGTACTAATTTTTTTGTTTATAACCTATGATTCTTAGATGATATCTTCATCTTACTTACCTTTATTTTTCTCCATTGAAGGGTATGACCTGTAAAAGTTGTTGGGTTCATAGTGTGTTGAATGGAAAATGGAGAAACCAAGTGAAGGGAAGGAGACACCCAAATTGGAAAGTGTACTCTTTAAGTTGGAAAGTTTATACTTCTCCCACATTGGTGGAAGAAGAAAACTTTAAAGTGTTTATAAAGTTAAACACTTACTTCACATGGTAAGTGAGGCAAGGAAATAGAGATGCCTCGCGCCATCGTCGTCGCTCGCTCGGCTCGGATTTGGATTTGGATTTGGATTTGGTCAAATGATCAATCGAAACTGTTGCACTGTTTTAGATTGTTGCTTCTGTTACAGAAGATTGCACAGCTTCAGAGAGTTGCAACTCTTCAACGGAAAAAACACACTATTTCAGTGAACCAGTGCACTGTTTCAAAAAAAACATGCATGTTCAGGAAGAGTCACACACCTCTATTATGAACCAATGCCACCTTTTCAAAAAGGCATCTAGTGGCTATATAAACCTGGTTTCATCCACAGGTTTATGAGATATAGAAAAACAGAAATTTTCAGATTACAAACTTCTTCTTCTTGTCTTAAAAATACTCTTAAGTGTGATCATTCAAACCGTGAGTGTGTTCGAAGAATCTGCCTATTTGAGGTACCGCTATAGTCAGATTGAAGGCTATTTTATCCTGGGAGGAAAATTCCACAACCTCGGGTACAGTGAGGGGAATTATTTCCTTAAGGAAAGTCCGTGAATTCGGACGACTTGGTCTTAACTACTTTTCTGTTTCATCTAATTTTTCTGGAAAAAAAAACACACTTCTTTGAAAGATCTTTTTTTTTTATCTTGTGTTGAGGGTGTTACATAACTTCATAAGAGTTCTTGTTTTGTACTTCAACTAGTGTTGAGGTTCTTCTCTATTATACAGATTCTACGTACCCGCACTGCCGGGAATAACAATCTTAAGGAAATAATCTACAGAATCTGTATAACTTGTTTTTGGAGATTAAAGCTTATGCTTTCTACTCCGTCTGAATTTAACTTGTGATTAGAAGACATAAAATCTTCGTCAAAAGTTGAAATTCACTCGATTGACGATTTGAAGTTATAAAAACTTCATCGTTAATTAGAAACAAGAAGGAAAAGTTGTAAAGTTATTTAACTTTATTAATAGTATTCTGAAAAATACTAATTTTCTGTCTTGTGGTGACAGGAAAAATGAAAACTGAAAGTCAAATTATGAGTGCGACAACGTCGGTGGGGGCAACTAATATTGTCACATCAAATCGCACAAATGCTCCTCCAACGATGGCCCCGGCGGAGAAGCTCGGAAAATTTTCTGGCATCGACTTCAAGAGGTGGCAACAAAAGATGTTCTTTTACCTCACCACGTTATGTCTACAAAGGTTCACTAGCGAAGACGCTCCCGAGGTGCCCGAAGGAACCTCAGACAAGGATCGATTCGTGATTGTAGAAGCTTGGAAACATTCAGATTTCCTTTGCAGGAACTATATTCTGAGTGGTCTCCAAGATGACCTCTATAATGTCTATAGTGGAACCAAGACATCAAAAGAATTGTGGGAGGCACTTGAACGGAAATATAAAATGGAAGATGCGGGAATTAAGAAATTCCTTGTTGCACGATTCCTGGACTTCAAAATGATTGATAGCAAATCTGTTGTCTCTCAAGTACAGAAGTTGCAAGTCATCATACATGATCTCCTAGCAGAAGGTATAATTTTGAAAAATACCTTAGTTGAACAAATTAAAAATGTTCATAATACTCATATAAACTGTTTTGTAGGTTTAATTGTGAATGATGCTTTCCAAGTAGCAGCAATAGTTGAGAAACTACCACCTTTGTGGAATGACTTCAAAAACTACTTAAAGCATAAGCGCAAGGAGATGACCGTTGAAGATCTTATTGTCCGACTTCGTATTGAAGAAGACAATAAAGCTGCCGAAAGAAGGTCAAAGGGAAATTCTACAATGAGTGGAGCACATATTGTAGAAGATGGTCAAAACAACTCGAAGAAAAGAAAGAATGTTGAACATGGAAGCAATCATCCCAAGAAAAAGTTTAAGGGAAAGTGCTTCAATTGTGGCAAAGTTGGCCACAAATCAACAGATTGTCGAGCCCCGAAAAAAGGGAAGAAAAAGGACCAAGCGAATCTGATTGAGTCCAACAAGGATTATGACAACCTGTGTGCTATGTTCACGGAATGCAACATGGTCGGCAATCCACGCGCTTGGTGGATGGATTCAGGGGCCACACGTCATGTCTGCGCAAGCAAAGAGTTGTTCTCGACATATGCTCCGGCTCAAGCGGAAGAAACAATTTACATGGCCAACTCCGCGACTGCTAAGGTGGAGGGAATAGGAAAAGTTTGCCTAAAGATGACATCCGGAAAGGTTTTGACACAGAATAATGTGTTATATGTTCCGGAGTTACGTAGGAACTTAATTTTTGTTTCACTCCTAGATAAAAACGGTTTCAAATGTGTAACCGTTTCTGGAAAAATAGTAGTTAGCAAAGGAGAAATGTATGTAGGAAAAGGCTATCTCGAGGAAGGCCTTTATAAGATGAATGTAATGACTATTGAAATAAATAAACATTCAAATTCTTATTACTTGATTGAGTCTTATAATTTATGGCATGAACGTTTAGGCCATGTTAATTACAAAACGTTACGAAAACTGATTAACTTAGAAGTTTTGCCAAATTTTGAGTGCAATAAATCTAAGTGTCAAACATGTGTAGAATCAAAGTATGCTAAGCATCCTTATAAGTCTGTTGAAAGGAATTCCAATCCCTTAGACTTAATACACACTGACATTTGTGATATGAAGTCAACACCATCACGTGGTGGAAAAAAGTATTTCATAACTTTTATTGACGATTGCACTAGATATTGTTATGTCTACTTGCTAAATAGTAAGGATGAAGCAATAGATGCGTTTAGGCAATATAAGACTGAAGTTGAAAATCAATTAGACAAAAGGATCAAAATGATAAGAAGTGACAGAGACGGAGAATATGAATCTCCCTTCGCGTAAATATGTGTAGAGAATGGAATAATCCATCAAACTACGGCCCCGTATTCACCTCAATCTAATGGAATTGCGGAAAGGAAAAACCAAACTTTGAAGGAAATGATGAATGCCTTACTAATAAGTTCTGGTTTACCGCAAAACTTGTGGGGGGAGTCTATCCTTACGGCCAATCGTATACTCAATAGAGTTCCCCATAGTAAGACACAATCAATTCCTTACGAAAAATGGAAAGGAAGGAAACCCAACTTAAAATATTTCAAAGTGTGGGGGTGTCTAGCGAAGGTTCAAGTTCCTATACCTAAAAGGGTTAAGATAGGACCTAAAACGGTGGACTGCGTGTTCATAGGATATGCTAAAAGCAGTAAAGCATGTCGATTTTTGGTTCATAAATCCGAACATTCGGATATAAATGAAAATACGGTAATTGAATCAGATAATGCTGAATTCTTTGAAAACATTTATCCGTATAAAACTAGACATGAACAGTCTAGTGGAGGATCTAAACGACCCCGAGATGAACCAAGTGAGAATGTACATAATGAAGAAAATCCAAGACGTAGTACACGTCAAAGAACGTCAACTTCATTTGGATCGGATTTTGTAACATTTCTCTTAGAAAATGAGCCTCGAACGTTTAAAGAAGCGATGTCGTCATCAGACTCATCCTTTTGGAAAGAGGCAGTCAATAGTGAGATTGATTCAATCTTAAGTAACCATACGTGGGAATTGGTTGATCTTCCTCCAGGAAATAAACCTTTAGGTTCTAAATGGATCTTCAAAAGGAAAATGAAAACGGATGGTACTATTGACAAATACAAGGCAAGACTTGTAGTAAAAGGCTTCAACCAAAAAGAAGGTCTTGATTACTTTGATACATACTCGCCAGTGACAAGGATAACCTCAATTCGAATGTTAATTGCCTTGGCGGCAGTATATGATCTTCAAATCCATCAAATGGATGTGAAAACAGCATTCCTAAACGGAGAATTGGAGGAAGAAATCTACATGGAACAACCTGAGGGTTTTGTGGTTCCAGGAAAAGAAAATAAGGTGTGTAAACTTGTTAAGTCACTTTATGGACTAAAACAAGCACCTAAGCAATGGCATGCAAAGTTTGACCAAACCATGTTGGCAAACGGATTCAAGATAAATGAATGTGATAAATGTGTATATATTAAGGACACACCAAATCACCAAGTCATTGTATGTTTATATGTGGATGATATGTTGATCATCAGTAGAGACATTTGTGACATAAATGCAACCAAACGAATGCTCGAGAGCAAGTTTGATATGAAAGACCTCGGAGTTGCAGATGTGATCTTAGGTATAAGAATCCATCGAACTCCACAAGGGTTAGCACTGTCACAGTCTCATTATATTGAAAAAATACTTGACAAGTTCAAGTATATGGAATTCGATATTGCCAAGACTCCATTGGATGCGAACTTTGCACTTCGGAAAAATGATGGTGAAAGTGATTCTCAGTTGGAGTACGCAAGAGTATTGGGATGTTTAATGTATATAATGAACTGTACACGACCAGACATAGCATGCACTATCAGTAAATTGAGTCGGTACACGAGTAATCCCAACAAAACTCACTGGATGGCAATGAAAAGAGTTTTGGGTTATCTTAAATACACTCAAGACTATGCTTTGCATTATAATAAATATCCCGCGGTACTTGAAGGATATAGTAATGCAAATTGGATCACCGGATCGAACGAAGTAAAATCCACAAGTGGATATGTATTTACTATCGGTGGAGGAGCAGTTTCTTGGAAATCATCGAAACAGACTTGTATCGCTCGCTCTACAATGGAATCTGAATTTATCGCATTAGATAAAGCCGATGAAGAAGCAGAATGGCTCCGGAATTTCTTAGAAGATATTCCTTATTGGCCCAAGCCAATGGCACCAGTATGTATAAACTGTGATAGCCAAGCGGCAATAGGTAGGGCAGGGAGCATGATGTACAACGGTAAGTCTCGTTACATACGTCGAAGACATAATACCATTAGAGAACTTCTCTCTAGTGGAATTATCACTATAGACTATGTAAAGTCAAAGGATAATGTGTCGGATCCACTTACAAAAGGCCTATCTAGAGAAGGAGTAGAAAGGACATCCAAGGGAATGGGTTTAAGGCCTAGGACAAGTCAGCTTGGTGGTAACTCTACCTAGCAGACTGGAGATCCCAAGAGCTAGGTTCAAGGAGATCAAACAAAGTTATGTCTGACAGGTTCAACATTGTCATTTACCCAACCCATTCTCATGATGTAGACAATGTATAGTAAACAAGGACAAGACTCAAGGTGAAAAGTCTTTTAATGATTATCTAAATTTGGCAGATTTGACCAAATAGTTCAATCTAAAGGATTGAAACGTTTAGAAATCACCTAAGTGAGGGCGAAGTGGAAGCCGCTTCAAAGAGAATGTTAGTAAAGGCCTATTCTCTAAGCTCTCATGAAAACCGGGACGTGTTCATGGCTGAAAAGAACAAAACCATAAGAACCATAAAAGGTAAAAGGCTGGTTGTGTGACATGTGTTGTCTAGGTGTACATTAAAGCTCGACGGTTCAAAGATATCAAATCTACCGATTGACCGAGTGCATCCGATACATGTTCACTACGGAAAGTTCAAAAGGAAACCCACTTATCCAGATGCAATCAATCTTTGCTTGATGATCACATACTGTCCGTAAACGTTTTTCGAAAAAATAGCCATTCCCCATTCATGTGGGGGATTGTTGGGTTCATAGTGTGTTGAATGGAAAATAGAGAAACCAAGTGAAGGGAAGGAGACACCCAAATTGGAAAGTGTACTCTTTAAGTTGGAAAGTTTATACTTCTCCCACATTGGTGGAAGAAGAGAACTTTAAAGTGTTTATAAAGTGAAACACTTACTTCATATGGTAAGTGAGGCAAGGAAATAGAGATGCCTCGCGCCGTCGTCGTCGTCGCTCGGCTCGGATTCGAATTCGGATTCGGATTCGGTCAAATGATCGATCGATGAGATCTTTTTAGGACAAATTTTGTTTGAATTACGAAAAATGCCAGAACTCCATATATACGCAGTAATGGTGTTTCTGAAATAATGCGTCTGTTTGAAACTGTTGCACTGTTTCAGATTGTTGCTTCTGTTACAGGAGGTTGCACTATTTCAGATTGTTGCTTCTGTTACAGGAGGTTGCACTGTTTCAGATTGTTGCTTCTGTTACAGAAGATTGCACAGCTTCAGAGAGTTGCAACTCTTCAACGGAAAAAACACACTATTTCAGTGAACCAGTGCACTGTTTCAGAAAAATACTGCATTGTTTTAACTGAATAGACATGCATGTTCAGGAAGAGTCACACACCTCTATTATGAACCAATGCCACCTTTTCAAAAAGGCATCTAGTGGCTATATAAACCTGGTTTCATCCACAGGTTTATGATATATAGAAAAACAGAAATTTTCAGATTACAAACTTCTTCTTCTTGTCTTAAAAATACTCTTAAGTGTGATCATTCAAACCGTGAGTGTGTTCGAAGAATCTGCCTATTTGAGGTACCGCTATAGTCAGATTGAAGGTCATTTTATCCTGGGAGGAAAATTCCACAACCTCGGGTACAGTGAGGGGAATTATTTCCTTAAGGAAAGTCCGTGAATTCGGACGACTTGGTCTTAACTACTTTTCTGTTTCATCTAATTTTTCTGGAAAAAAAAAACACACTTCTTTGAAAGATCTTTTTTTTTTTATCTTGTGTAGGGTGTTACATAACTTCATAAGAGTTCTTGTTTTGTACTTGAACTAGTGTTGAGGTTCTTCTCTATTATACAGATTCTACGTACCCGCACTGTCGGGAATAACAAAAGTTTCGGAGTTAAAACCCTAGAAGCCCTTAAGTTTCATTGAATTTGTCATCTAACATTTGTAATCAAGTATAACTTGAAAGTTTGTTGAATCTGTCATCCAATGTGTGAAATATGAAATATTTTGACTAAATTGATTATCAAAATAACATTTTGACTGAATACTGATCTTTTGTCAGACGATTTTCATGAAAAATTGCCATAATTAATGGTCATATTCATTCATAAGTCAATTTACTATCCATCTTTTCTTTCTTTTAATTCATTTCTCCGTGCTTACTAGATTGATGTGCATTGCTAAATATGTATACGTTAAGCAAGTAAACCAGTTGTATGAGGTTACCGCTAGTGGAATACTATTCGACTATCACCGTATTTATGTCTTTTTGTTTATGTGCTCTTTAGGTATGTTGGTGATTCAAACATTTGAAACGATCCAGGAAAAGGTTATGAGCAGAT
Organism: Capsicum baccatum var. pendulum; assembly: GCA_030864225.1. Taxonomy (NCBI): domain Eukaryota; kingdom Viridiplantae; phylum Streptophyta; class Magnoliopsida; order Solanales; family Solanaceae; genus Capsicum; species Capsicum baccatum. Next base: position 35,218,391 of record CM061560.1, read on the forward strand.
GTATCCAGTGCTTAGAAAGGAAATTGATTCCTTTCAAACTCAAACTCTCTGCATTGATTCGTAGTTTGTTCATTGAGTATTGGAGGAAACAAGAAAATGTTTCCGGTACTAGTGCATCAGAAGAAAGGAAAGAAAGTAGTTCGTTCACCTGTTAACGGTGAAGTTGGTCATAAAGAAGACGAGGCCCTTCCATGCGTGGACCGTCTAGGAAACGTTGTTGGAAGAAATAAAGAGAAAGCCTTCTGAGATCCATGCAGAGAAGGACCAAATGATCCAGTAAGCGATGGAAAGGATCAAGTCTGTGGAGATAGATCTCGACATGACAAAAAGGGTATGTCATATTATTGACAGCCATGGAACTTTGAATTTGGACTATTAAATTGTCATGTTTTATAATTTTCAACAGAAATTGCATGCTGCAGTGGTGAAGCAACTCCAAATTGCCGAATTGTTGGAGAAGCTACAACAATCGAGATTTGATGTAAGATTACAATACAAGGCGAACTCTTTTTGCTCATCATTTTGTCAGATAGATGATCAATAACAATATATTTTCTAAGGCGGTTACTTAGAATAGCATTTGGTAGTTTTCTCGTGTTCCTGGATCCACACGCCTCTGAGTGTTCTTTATTAAGAGATTCAAATGATCTTTCTATTGAAGCGGTGGAGGTTGTCATGTTGAATATGAGATGGTTGAGATTCCTAATCAAATAAATACGTGTGTTTTGACTGCTAACCGTGTTGTGCCAGCGCAGTACATGTCAGAGCTTCAGCAATTTTTACATAGAATTTGCAGAATGGTTTGAACCTCTTGCTATTAAAGATTTCACACCACTATGAAGGCCTCTCTCACTGGTTAGGGGTAGCAGGTACCTTATGAAATTAGTCAAGGTGTGCACGAGTTGACCGATATTACGAAGCTTATCGAGCCAAAGTGCCTATTAATGATAGAATTGTTTTTCTTTTTAAAGTGAAAGTGATGCTACAAAATGTGAAGTCACCAACTTTTTATTTGGTAATTTGGTTAGCTAGTGTTACAAAAGGGGTAACACCATAACAAAAATTATTTGAATTGATCTTCTCATTATTTGTCACGACCCGAGTCGGGACCCTAGCCGTGACGGACATCCCGAATCATGAAGGTCCGAGCGCCCTTCTCTATCTGGCAATCATACACACTTTCATATAATATGAAGGAAAATACGGAAATATAAAACAATACGGAATCATGGTCAATATCATAATTCAATTGAACAATCTGGAACGAAAACCACAAACCTCTAACATCAGTCTGCGAAATCTCTAACAACTGAAATAACATTTGTCTGAAATCTGGGACAAGGCCCCCAGTGGACCTAAACCAAAGTAAATAACAAGTGACCGAAAAGAAATAGGCCTTCCGAAATAAAGAAGGCTCACTCAACCGCACACTTCACTTCTGTCTGAATAACTCTACGGCTTAGCAGGGCCTCTAAACTGACCCTCAGACCCTGAAATATAGGGGGTCAATACAAATGTACTGGTATGTGAAACAAATCAAAATAGCAATATTTAATACAAAATAGATGAGAGTATTTCATAAAAACAATGATCATAATACGTAAGTAAAAATACATGGGCATACTTTAGTGATATCCAAGACACTTCTTTGAAACCATGACTCACTCTTTGTTATTCTTCTGATCTAGTCGATACACCCTACAAATTTGAAATTTCACGGCTATGTGAAACCCGCCCTTGACTCGGCAGCCAAGCCTCCAATCCAAGTAGCCGCCAGGATTTGGAGCTGGTGATAACCCCTATGTGAGCACACCATAGGAATCACCCCATATGAGATGTCCTAATTATTTTGTTATCCTCCCATGTAAGATACAATATCATAAGACCCGCATCGGCAACTACGGATTTCAGCGATGAGCCCTTACACTCAAACGCCTTCTTCGAGTAACCTACTAGCTCTCTTAAGCCCAATTTTTAGTTCTTTAAAACAAACATGATTCATACTTTCAAAACATTCAATACTCATCTTGGTAAGGGCACATAATCACCGGATATCATCATACCCTAACTTGCAAGTCAATATCATATCCATTCCAGAGCCCATCACATTCAAAACATACACATGACCACCCAAGGTTCATAACATCACAATAAAATCACCACTTTGAAATCTCAAGAACACTTAGGTATTCGTACCTCTCTTTGCAAGATTCAAAACATGTAGTGGTCATGTCAATTTGTTTAATCACATGCAATTCTTTCTCATTAAATCAAGTATATATTTATAATAAGAAACTCTCTCTCATCATCTATAAACCATGTCAAACACTATGATATTGAGAAGATCACTTTCAAACTCTAAAACCATGCATTTCAAATTATTCATAATGATTATATAAACTTTACTTCGCAACAAGAGAGGAAATTCATACACATTCTATTAATAAATCTTACAATTTGCATGAAATCACATAAATATATAGTTGTAATTCAATTTCCATGAAAAGTAATTCAAGACAACATATATTTCCATCAAAACAGTTCCATGATGCATAATCTTCAAAAATCAAATCATATACTTCATTATAAATCATAAATGGGGATCTTTACTCTTGATAAAATATTTAAACTTATGCCCAAGATTTTTTTAGAGTAGTCCCACACCTTAGAGTATAAGATTTGAAAAATGGAACCCAAATCTTGATCCGTTGAAATCTTGAACTTAAGGATTGATTCTTGATTTCTTGTTCTTGGAGGAAACCCTAGTTTGATCTTATTTTTGTGAGTGAAAAGAGGGTATTGATGTTATAAAACTGATAATAGTTAATTAAATAACGTTTAGAATGTTATTTAATTCGTGTGAGAGGTTTCTGAGAAGGGAAAGTAACAAAATACCCTACTAAAAACATACTTTTTGCGCGATTCGGCCTTGACTGACACCTCTCTAGAAAATGAGTATAACTTTTTACCCTGATATTAGCTTAAGGCAAAATTAGTTGTGTTGGAAAAAGGACTCAAGGACCTTTCATTTGATATATAGTAGGCCCCCTAATTCTTTATATACAAAATGTTATGGTCGATGGAAGTTGACCCAAGTTTAGACGTTCACTAAAACTTAATCGATAGAAAAGTTTTCAAATCGTCTTTGAGTTAGGGATTTTTTTGAGCTCAATTCATATTCAAAGGCATTCAAACACTATGGATTGACCATCACACATATATTAACAAAGAATCATTCGGTTCGGATCTATACGTATAGAAAAGACGGTTCAAACTTTAGCTCGAAATGGCGGGGTATTACATTATTGAAATTTGGTTAGCTGTTCTTTTTATAGAGAATAACTATTATACATGGACTTTTCATATCTTAATTGAGTATTATAGTTCTAGTGCCATATATCACGTACATCTCGCTATAATAACTTTAAAGACTTTAACCTAACTTTAAGAATCACATTTGGTTGTATGTTAGTAGGTAAATTAGCTAGTAGAGTGATTTTGATAGTTTTTAAAAGTTGGGAGCATAAAATTGTATTTTGAAAAGACTTTCCAAAAGTCTAAAAATACTTTCAAAAAGACATGGTCAAACACAACTCCAACTCCAACATCAACTTCAACTTCAAAAATATTAATTTCATTGCCAAACGCCTACTAAGAAAAAACTAGATATCAAGATTTTTCTCATGGAAAGAGTATAAAGTACATCTTTAAAGTTAACCCCTTCAAAAGTAAAACTCAACTAAACAACTCCCGTTCCAAGCACTTGGGTGGTATGAGAACCACCAAGCATGATGGTTTTGGACTCCTCAAAAGAAATATATTTTTAAAACTAATCTTTATCATAACAGACATGTCGGTTTGCACCAGAGTTAACCCACCATACATCAAAATTCTCCATAATTTTTATATTTTTTATCACCACCACAAATGATTCCTCGAAAACATTTGCCTGAGGTGTAGGCCCATATTTTTAAAATTTCTAAAATCGAGCAATATATCCACTCTTGTCACAGACAAAGCACGTTTTCTTTTTTTGAACTTGTTGATTTTGGGCTTGATTATTTCCGTCATTATTTTTCTTGGGAGGTCTACCATTATTTTTCTTGATTTTCTTCTTTTTAGTTTTCAAAGAAATATTTTTGTTAGTATCAGGGACAACATTATTTGAAGTAGTTAAATTTATCTTCGGTGTAATGTTATTCTCTTCTATTTGCAAAAGTGCATCTTGACCCCGTGCCTCTTCTTTCATGCGGACTCATATTATCAAAGTCTCAAGAGAAATTTCTTTTTGTTTGTGGCACATAATTTTTGAAATTCCTTCAAAAGAGGAGGAAGTTAATCTATTATGGCACAAACAATAACGTTATCCACAATTTTAACTTCCTCGGATCTGAGTTCGCCAATAATTATTATAAAGTCCTAAGCTTGGTCTATCACTTATTTGTTGTCCATCATTTGAAAAAAAAAATATGTTATTAGCATATTTTTTGCTCCCCCTCCTCGGTATCATACTTACTCTGCGATGCTTTTCAAATTTTCTTTACACTAGAGTAAGTTCTATCATGATAATCATAAAAATTATCAGATAGATAATTAAGTAAAAAATAGCGACATTTGTAGGAGTCACTATTGTACTTTTCAATTTTCTCTTGAAGAGAAATAAGTTCATCATCATTCATAGAAGAGTTATCTACTTTATTTGGATTCTTCTCAGGTAACACATGAGAAATATTGAAAAGATTTAAGTAGAAAAGCACTTTATGTAACGACCCTTCTGGTCATTTTTTATATTTTTGCTTATTTTTGCTATTAGAAACTTTTCATAAACGCCCCAAGTTATTTATGACTTACTGGAACTGACAGTTCAGTTACTAGGCAGTTCATTTGGTTTTAGAGCCAATTCCCTATTTTGAAGTATTCATTAGTTTCAAAAGACCATGGGGCAAACACTTAATAAAAAAAATTTGGATGCAAATTTCAACTGCGCCACCAACTCCAAAATATCAATTTTAAGCTAGGTGGACCTTTAGTTCAGGTCCCGAGGCATCTGAGCTTATTTTGACCTATTGGTCGGAAGTTGGAGAAATTAGAAATATGGGTGTGAGACCCATATTTGGTCGAAACAACCTCGGATGAAAAATTTAACTTTGTCATTGTATTCATAACGTCTAATTTAGTGTGGTTAAATAGTTCATTTGCGTGTATCGGATTCCAAGTTTCACTGATAGTTGGTGCCTCTATGATCCCACCTCTTGAATGACACCTCAGTGTGCAGAGGAGATAGTATGATTACTCTAAAGGTTGTTGTGATTGCAACACCTGCTCCTGATTCCAGGTTGTGTGATTGCACACCTGCATGTGCGATTGCAACATCTGAGTACCTGAAAGGGGTATAAATAGACCCCTTAGTTCGTGAATTTGCTCATTTCACACCCATCCCTTGGGAGAAAAAATCCTAAAGAGTGAGATATCTTAAAATTGAGACTTTTGGTGACTTAGGAGCTTGATTAACATCTATTTTTGCAATTATCTTCCCATGTGAGGTAAGATTTCAATATTTTCTTGGTGAATTTTATTGATTCTTAAACAAAACCCCAATTAGCTCAAGGGCTTGATTTTAGCCCCAAATTATATTGGTTTCATCCATTATTGAGGATTATGATTCCTTGATCGTGTTTGGATGTTGGGTTGACCTCAAAAATGTGATTTCCGCAAATGAGACCCACTTGGAGTTTTTGATGTCGTTTTTAAATTCAAAGCACAATGGTGCAATATGAGTATTTTACTTCTCATATTTATGTGTAGAATGTGATTTTGATGGCTTGACATCTTTAGGAGGCTTCTCGAAAGGAAAAGCGAAGGTTTAGCGGTTCGTTGATTTTTTTTGGGCGACGAGGTAGGCTAGATTTACCCATTGTTAGATTGAGCTATGTCATAGTGTATTTGTGATATCATGTTAGATTGGTATTTGTTTTAGGTGTTGAATTGATGAAATGCAAGATTTGGAGTTAGTTGGATCATTTAAGTCATTTGAGACCGCAGAATTAGAATGCTTAGCTTGTTGCCTTGAACCTTAGTGAATAAGACTTAGTGGCTCATGTTTAGCATGCGAATATTTTAGATTACTCAAATTAGATAGAATGACTTTGTCACTCTTTCTTAGGATGAGATTGACCTTAATTGTTTATACTCATGAAGTTTGTTTTAGTTCCATTGGACTTAATTATAGTGCTTGAGTAGAATCTCTACTCTAGGGCTAAATGTGTCTTGCTTTACATGTAAGGGTTGATTTAGATACCTTATCCTAGTTCAGAATATAGTATGACTTAGAATATACTTCGGGGATTTTGAAATGGGCTCTTTGACCCACCTTAGGTCAAAACTTGATATAGTTCCCTTAAAACCCTTGTACGTTGCCAAATGCTTAGAGAATGCCCTTTTTAGGCAACTGTTGAGGAACCTTGGTACTTTTTAGTTATGATGAATGACGTTAGAAGTAATGCTTAAATGATTGTGCTATATATATGAGTTATTGGTTAATCTCATGATGAGTCATTGATTGTGCTATTGTTTTGGCTATAAATTGGGCTTCTGAATATATTATTCAATGAGTTCTTGACTAGGATATTGCCTAAGCCATAAATTATGTTATTGACTATGCTATGAATAAGCTATGGATTATACCATGGATTAGCTATTGCTCAAGTTATTGATAAACTATCTTTTTACTAATGATGGATCATTGCTCATGATATTGCTTATAATTATGATCATGCTAAGAGGTTATGCTAGAAATCATGCTTGAAAACATTCCTTATGATGATATTAGCAATGGTATCATGAATTATGTTAGAAGTCATGCTTATTGATTTTATGAGAAGCTATGTTACTAATTATGCTTGAAATCATGACACTTCATTATAACATTGCTTATGTTATTGATTTTACCACCGATTATATATATATATATATATATATATATATATATATATATATAGAGAGAGAGAGAGAGAGAGAAAGAAAATACATAAATACCCTTCTGATGTTGTCTGAGTTTTTCAAAAAGACACAAAAACCTTAGATACCACCTATTACCCCATGATTCTTATTTAATCCCTTGTAAATACATCATTTTGACTTAATTTTTGCCTCTGTGTGTAGTCACGCATGCCAGATACGTGAACCATTAAATGTGATTTAGTTCACCAATTAAAATCCGCCATGTGTCAATTAATTGTCAAAAAAATTAAATTCCCTTCTTCTTCTCCACTTTAAAACCACGAACCTCTTTGCCATTAACATAGTTGTTGGTTATTTTGAAGAAAATTTTTGTCTCTCTTTCTAATCTTTTCACTACAAAATCAACCTTAAAAGGTAAGATGTTTCTATTTATGTTGTAATTTCTAAAGAAAATCAGTCCTAAAAGCTTTAATTTCATCTTAATTTTTTTTAATTTTTTTAAAATCGTGTTAAATTTTATAACTAGGTGTTTGTCGAAAATAGTTTTATAATGTCAATTGCAATCTTGAATCTAATTTGTAATAACGAGAACGATCCCATGTTACGTGTAAAAATGCGATGCAATCATGGAGATTTACTATCAATGCAAACGTCATGGTTGGAGGACAACCCAGCTAGAAGATTTTGGTCTTGTCCATGTTATCGTGTATGTCCTATACATATTTTCTTATTTTTCCTCTTATTTATGGCCCTTTTTAGGAGGAATCATGCAACTTCTTTAGATGGAGAGACTCAGAAAAGACTGATTTATGATCGAAGACAGTTATTTCAAGATTGGCAAAGAGAATCAAGGAGTTGGAAGAAGTATTAGCATTTTATAAAAGTAATGGCAAATGGGTGATGAAGAAGGAGAAGAAGATCAAATGTTGTAATTGGAAGCTCATCGTCATGACTGTCGTAGTATTGTTTCTATTTTGGCCTAGCATTACCAAGAGAACAAATGATAAATGTAGTTGTGTGGAATTGAAATTGTTATAGTTATTCTCTTGTTCTACAAAATAGTGTTCGTCTTTTCTCTTGTCGGAATAGTAGTTGCTTAACAAGATGAAATTTTGATTGGTTCTGTAACACTAAGTGTTCGTCTTTTCTCTTGTCAGAATAGTAGTTGTTCAACAAGATGTAATCTATTTTGTATCAATATATTATGTAACACCTTTGCAATCTATTTTGTATCAATATATTTTGATATTGACGATATTTGTGAGCATTCAAAACATAATGTGCAGTGAATAGACTAACAAGGCAACCATAATGAGAGAAAATGAGGACTTTATTTCAACACATTAATTGTTTCAATTTGAACAACAAATCTTATTTTGTTTGGTACCTAACAAAACATACCTTAATACCTAAAGGTACCTAACAAAACAAACTGCCCAAAGCATTGTTTGATTGCTACAAAATAAGATCAAAATGTTATCACCATCAACAAAACATACAAAAACTAATTGTTTGTGACAATATCAACAATCTCCATCAAAATATACACATCATATCAGCAATATGTCCTACTTCCATGGCACATGATTCTTCCTAGTTGAAATGATTTTGCCTTGAGTTTTCGCAGCAGTTGCAGTCCTCGTTTGAATAAGCTTTTCAGCTCTCATTTTTTCAAGTTTGCTATTGGTAATGGCCGACTTCTCTTTCTATTTGAATCATTGTCTTAGTGTGTAGCCAATATATCTAGTCACAACATTAGACCTCTTTGTGACCTTTCCACCAGTGCTAATGACTCTTCTACTTGGCATTCCAAGCTTCACAAATAAATTACAGAAATTATAAGGAAACTTCAGAAATTCCAGGCTACACAAACAAAAATTCTACAAACTACTTACATTAAGAGTGGTAAATCCATCTTTATCTTGGTATATTCCAATCCCCACTATCCTTGGCCTTTTAAAAGGTCTTGTATGTCCTCCACTGTTGTCCTCATGGTCTTGCCTTTGAGGAGGCACACCTCTTCCTATGCTCCTTCCACTAGAAGAACTGGTTTGGCTCTCTTGAGTCATTCCTCTTTCTCTCCTACTACTACTTTATCGGCCACTGAAGATATTTGGAACACTTGAACCACCTGAAATACTGCATTTTCCTCTACCTTCTCCTCTACCTCTTCCTCTAGTAACACTTGCAATAATTGTGGTGGCCTGATTATTGAGATATTCGTACATATACTTAAAAAAAATTGATACTAATAAATAAATAAATATATCTCTTGCTGGTAAGATATTCCAGCTGCATGACTTGGACCACTGCCCCTTGCTCTCCCTCTTCCTCTACCAGTAGAAGCTTCAGCCTATGTTTTAAGAGATTAGTCCTTGTACTTAATAGAATGTATATTAGATAATGATTATAAAAATACCAGTGCCTGAGAAAATGTTCCAGCTAATTGACTTGTACCAGGTTGATCTCTTGTAGGACATATTCTTTTATTATGTCCCTGAGTACCACATTTGCTACAAGTAATTACAGTACCACATTTGCTAAGTTTTTTAGTTTTTCTACTTTTATCAGCCTCTTTTCTTCTAATTTTATGTGGTCTTCCAGGCAGCTTCTTGATCTTTGGTGGCTTCACAGTAAGATTATTTGATGTTGGTTACATTTTAATGTTATTCATTGGCTGAATAAAATGAGCATATATACTGAGGTAGGTATCCTTGTGATAGCAGGTGTCCACAAAATTAATGGGCTCATATTCCTTGTGGTGAAGGGAAGCAACACCATGAGGATAAGGAATGTCCCTAAGCTACCAAGCTCTGCAACTGCAGCTCCTACTAACAATGTCAACAGTATGAGTACAACCCCTGTCAACAATCTCAAAAACCCTTTCCCCATTCCATGACAAATTACGCTGCATTGACTTATTAATATTTTCTTGTAAAATCTTCAAAGCCATGGGAGAAATATCAGTGATCCAAGTATTTAAAAACTGTCTCAACTCACCAATTCTTTTCATCATTTTCATCCTAATCTCTGCACGCATTGTGATGATTGTTTTGAACCTTGCAGGAAGTACCCATGCATTAAAACTTTCTGCCATATTGTTGTCCACAACATCACATTTGCAATGCTCTTCAAATTATCTTTTGCACTATGTCTCCAAATTATACCACAAAAAATTATCCAAACAAGCCCTCCCCAACATCTTCATTACTTCTATATTCTCATTCAATTCTACTTCAAATGTGGATTTTACAATCTTCCAAAACACTTTTCTTCTTTCTATACCTTTACAAAGTTTAGACCAATTAGCAAGAACATGTCTTGCACATTTTCTGTGTTCAACCAGTGACAGCAGCTCTTTTACAGCTATTTTCAATTCCTAACAAAACAAAATAAGTATATTAATCTACCAGGAGTCATTAAAAAAAATCAAATAGTTGTTAAGAATAAAGTCATACATTTTGCATATCAGATATGATGCTCAATTGATGACCTTCTCCAAGCTCAAGATCATTCTTAAGCAATCCAACAAACCAACCTCATGTAAATTGATTCTTAACCTCAACAACTTCCCAGGCAATGGGCAACATTTGATTGTTTCCATCTCTGCAAACAGCCAACAACATTTGACCTTTGCACACACCTTTGAGGAAACAACCATCCAAACCAATCAACCTTCTAGAACCTCTAAAGAATGATTTCTTTAAAGCATGAAAGCACACATAAAAACTTTGAAAAATTAACTTTCCAGTCTCATCAGCATCTCCAACTTTTACTACACAAGTGCTGCCTGGATTAGTCCTCAAAATCTCATCCCTATAATAAAAAATCCTACCATACTCTACAATGTGATCACCCATAATCTCTTGTAGCACTCTAGACCTAGCTCTTCTCACAGTTGTTGCACCAACATGGATATCCAACTCCTTTCTAATAATCTCATGTAGCTGAACAACTCTAATGTTTAGTTGTTGACCAATTCTGTCTTTATACTTACTTGCCAGAAACTTTGAGTTGCAAAGATAGTTAAAAGTTGATCTCAAACAAATATGAATGGGGTTGTATCTTTTAATAATAAAATTCCCACTACTCTTATCCTTGCTAGCATACAACAACCAAGGACAAGTATCTTTGCAGTACCTCACTCTAACTCTAGAAGGCTCATTCACGTACTTTTTTATTTGAATTTTTTCTTGAATTGCATATCTGATTACTACCAGCCTAAACTCCTTTACACTTGAAAAAATCAATCCTAATTCTCAAATAATTTTTTCACAAGTTTCATAAAAAATAACTCTATTTTTTTTGTTCTTTCTTCTTACAGCTTATTGCACTACTTCATCACCATCTCCCTATCCTACTTCATCATCTAATTCAAAGCTAGGAGCTTCATCACTTAGGTAGTAAGGTTCATCACCTCCTATTTTACCAACTAGGCTATCCCTAGTGTCAATATTTGACTCATCATACCCTATATCTGGACCCTTTTCACCAATATTAACCTGTTTAACTATTGTGCCTCTACTTCTTCTTTGTAACCTATTGAAATATCTTTTACTATCCCGAATATCAATATATTCTTGATGGACATCCCTGTCAACATCACTGTCTAGACTAGTTTTCTCTTCTAAATCTGAATCATCCTCTAAATCATCATCACTTGAATCCTCATCTATTGTAAAGTCAAAAGACTTGGAAGGTATATTAGAAGAAGGAGCTCATCAGGAGGGTTGGAAGGAGAATTAGGAGTAGAAAGCTGAAAATTAGGGCTAGAAGCATCACCCTCATTAATAGGGTTCAAATGTTCCCCACCTACCCCATTTTTACTTGTATTGGGAAAATACTCTAATTCAAGTGGGGCCTGAACAGGTTCACTCACCCCATGTGATACACACACCTCAAGTTCATCCCTATTTTTTAACTTGCTGATAATGTGATAAATAACCTTATCACATTTAATTTCTACCAAAAAATCATCCCATTTAACAAAGAAATCATATTCGATTGAATATCCTAGATATTTAATGTGGTCTCTTAACTCAAAGTAAGACATCATATCAACATCAACATCTTAAGTGGAAAACTCAGTCACAGACCCACCAATATATTTAGGTGGGGGACTAAAGTCTATTTCACCCCATAATACCATCTTAAAGTTAAAAGCACAAAAGACATTGAAAGATACCTGCAAAAGCAATAATTCAACCACACAAACACATTAAAATCAGTAAACAAAGAGATAAAAAACCCTAACTCAACCCCACTTGACACACACCCAAAAAAAATTCTGACTTGTACATGTTACTATAACACCGTACCAGTAACAACAACATATGTAAAAAATCGACAAACATCCAACAAATACATAAGTCAATATATTCATATTTGCATCAATTTCAATAAATTGTGTTTTTTCCCCCAAAAAAAAAAACACAACTTCAAAGAATCCGTCAAATCGATAAAAAATATACAAAGACGTTATACATGCATAAGTCAATATGTTCATATTTGCATCAATTTCACTAAATTATGACCTAAAAAAATATTTTCCCCAAAAAACACACAACTTCTAAAAAGCCATGATTAGAGACATTAAAACTACAATGCACAAAACCCTAACCTGTAAAATATCCTAGATTAATACATATTTCCCCCAACAAATTTATCTCCCAAAGACCTTCATTCTCCTTCAAATGTGAGCTTAGAGTGTAAGTCGCGAAAGAAAGGAAAGAAAAATCGAAGAAGAGAGAGAGAAATGGGAAATGAATCGTTGGAAATGATTGGGGATATTTTATTACAATCGAATTGAGTTATTAGGTTAAACCAACTTTTTAATAATTAAATTATTATTTAAATAGAGAGTGTCAATCACGTGCCTAAGGGTTTCTGCAGAATATGATCAAAATGGTGTATTTACAAAGGATTAAATAAGAATCGTGGGGGTGGTATCTAAAGTTTAAGTGTCTTTTTAAAAAACTCGAACAACAATAGGAGGTATTTATGTATTTTTTAATATATATATATATATATATATATATATATATTGATATCTGACAAGCCCAGAGGATATTGTGATATATTGATACCCGGCACGGCCGGAGTATACTATAATGATATATTGATATCCGTGAAGCCGGAGGATATTGTGATGATGGTATTGGTATCCGTAACACCAGATAATGGTTATGATTCTATACCTAGCAAGGCCGGAGGATGATCATGCTGATGTGCCTATGTGTATATCTACCGGTTCGAGTCCGGGTAGCCCTATGTATGACAATTATATGCTTATATATAACTATATGAATTTTAGTTTGTTGTTGATAATAGGGATGTCGATTATAGCCAAGTAGTGATAAATGCATATAAAGTGGTATAGTTGATGATTGATGTTAAATGAGAATTAGCGGTGGATATTGTTTAAGTGGATAGTAATGACTAGTTGGTAAACGAAAATTAGTTGTATAATGATGTTTAGCTAATAAAGGATGTTAGTTGATAAATAATGACTAGTTGATGAATGTTGTCTATTTAATGAACATGTGGTTAATAGTTGCCTAAGTGATGACTAGAGGTTATATGATGGCTAGTAACCTAATGAATTAGTTAAGGAAAGATGGTTATCTATTAAGTGGTGACTAATGAGTAGTGGTGATAATAAAATGGTTAATGATAGTAATATTATGAAGTGTCGACACTTGTCTAAAGTTGGTAAATTGTGAAATGGCAGTAATGACCTATTGGTGATATTGTGGAATAATGATTAAATGATAATGACAATTGGTTATAATATCGGTTAATTCCTTTATTCTTATCTTGGGTGTACTATCCAGTAGTATGGAAGGCTGTGACGAGTTTTTTACTTTTCTGCACCAGTTGGTGTATGGGAGTCAACTTTGTAGTTATGTTTGCTTGTGTTCTATGATGCGTTATTACTATTTTGAATCGTGTATTTGTTATGCACGATGATATTGGCATGTGTTGATGCCTTAAGTTATACTATTATTCTGGATTAATTAATTATTATGTATAGTGATATTGGAGGTGATCCAGGTTCATTTCTGTACCTTGTCTTAGTTTATGTTATCTCGTATTTTATCATTCTTATATCATGATTTAGCTCAATTGGCCAATGATGTCTACTGAGTACCTGTTATTTTGGTACTCGTACTATACTTATGTACCTTTTGGTGTAGATGCGAGTACTAGCTGTCGTCGTTGATTGTTGTTCGTGCAGAGTTAATCTTGCTCTAGGAGTCGGACTCAACTATTTCCTTCTTTATTTATGATTCAGTTTTTGTACCAAGACAGATATCTGATTATTCTAAGATATTTGAGTTATATTACTATATAGATAGTCTTGTATCGGCTCTACCAAGTCATGGGATTGGTATTCATGTGTTGACTCTTTTATCTATTAGAATACTGTTTATTTATAACTTGTGTTCATTGAATTTAGCCTATGTTGGGTATTTCCTCCCAAATTGAATCCATTGCATTAGCTCCAGATTAGGGTTTGGCTTACCTATTGGAGGTATTTAGTAGGTGTCATTATGACTCGTAAATTGGGTCGTGACACTTTACCCTTTCACCTTTGGAAATGGGTATTGTTGAACCGAAATAACTTATTGAGATCTCCCATCTTGACAGCCGCGTATTTTCAATTGTTGTTATTTAAATCTCCTTAAAATTATTGGTGAAATTACAAAATAAATTCAATTGAAGAAAATAAATATCTTCTTCTTGACTGAGGCGCGGATATCTCACTCTCTTTAAGGAGATTCATGCCCGTTGCAGTAATATTTTTACTGGTTTAGCAATAATCCTCTTGACTTGTCCCCTCCAAAATACAACAGTCTTCATAAAGTACAACTCAACAAGCTCTGGACAAGAATTGAGTCCAAAGTTCCACCAAAAAGAACACTGTCCTTCAACTAATAAACTCTCATTTTTACTAACTTTTATGCACTCTGTATTTTCTTGTACTTTAAAAAATATGTAAGACTATCACTATTATAGGCAAGAAAATATCTCATACAATGAAAATGATGAATAAATGAGAAGATAAATATGGTAGATGAATGACCTAGGGCTAGAAGTTACAAGAATTATAAGAAATAATGAATGAATAAAGAATGAAAATTTTTATGAATTTCAAGAAAAATAGTGGACAAATTCAGCCATTGTTTTTCAAGAATCAAAGACACTTAAGCTGCAACATGAACGCTCCGTTTGTGCCTTAAAAGTGTCAGTAAGACAAATTGTAGTAATGGGCATTATGTGCCATTAGTACCAAAAGGAATGTCCTAGTAATTGGCATTATGTGTCATTATTACCAAAAGGAATACTCCCTCCGTTCCAAATTACTCGTCTCAAATTTTCTAATTTGATGTCTTATTTTACTTGTCTTTTTTCATTAATCAAGAAGAGACAAAAAGAAAATTCATGTTTTACCTTACTTTTTCTTTAAATTAAAATGTAAACATCATTTAAAGGGGTACTATGGTAAACTAGCCATGTTATTTATTATTTTTCTTAATCAATGTGTCACCTCAATTTGGAATGGGTAATTTGAAACGGAGGGAGTACATTCAACATGTATTATTAGTACCAAAAGAAATACATGCAGCATAATGAAGCCGCGTCCCTATGCCTTAAAAGACAGTAACTCCAGAAATTAAGAGGCATTATATGTCACTCAAGAATATGGCAAATTAAGTGCATATTAATGCATTGAACAAATGCATGCAACGTAGTAACACGTTAATGCCTCCAACAATTAAGGTTGCTGCACAATGTCCCATAATAACAACAACAACAACAACAATAATAATAATAATAAAATGCAAAAACAACATCAGTAAGTTCCCAAACATGGCCCAAGACTAGTAAATGTAATTCAGAATACTTCATTAATACAGAAACTTGAACTAATAAAGTCGTGAAATCAAGACACTAGCAAATTTTCAACTAGTAAAATAGCACCGTCTCTGGCATATAAACTTCTAACAGAGAAGAATATCAAGTCCTCTTGCAGTAGAAGATAACAAAAAAGTAGCAAACACATGATACATTTTCAAAATAAAAGTGCGCAAATAACAATTGCTTTCAAACCTATTTACATATGTTCTATCTTCCAACCTATTTGTGTACTGTATTATTGTGCTTGAAACGATCCAAGCACACCTTACAAATATTTTGATTTTTTGTCATGAAAGCCTTAGCTAAAGTGTAACTTTGCACCAAGTAATCAAAAACATCACCTAAGAACCCTTCCTCATAACCTTCACTGCTATAATTTCTCTGTACAACCTTGTCAAATCTAGGCGACTATTAGCTATCTTACTGATTGTCTCTGTCACTTCTCCAAATTTTGTTGATATATTACCGACCACATCTTGCACATCAAAAGAAACATTTCCTTTTCGACTTGACTTGAGAAGTTTCACTCACTACATCTTGCTCATCCTTTTTCTTGGATAGTCCTTCAATATCATATTACCTTTCTCCGGACTACAATCCAAGTTTATATTATCTAATGACGTAGCACAATCACCCCTAGCTTAATCATTCCCATACATACATAAGAGATATTTCTTCTTGGATTCAAAATGTGCAAGAAATTTCTATCTCTGGTAGTAATATCTGTACAAATACAGAATATTTAACTCTAACAACCAAATCTGAACTTTATGGAGATCAGATATCAATTATGAAAACCTTGAACATGACGTCCACTGCCATTGCTCTTTCAATAGCCCTTCTGAATTGTCTGTGGTTACTATATGCTAAGTTCACTGTTGCTAAAAGAGATCTATGGAATGATTTGAGGAATTCTTTTACCACCCCATGGGCATGTGTGGTAATTTTAACACTATGTGGCCTTTTCAAATCGCTTTATATGTAAAAATAAATATCTCACGTAAATAGGACATCAAACTAAAAAAATAATAGTTATAAAAGGCTAGAACACCATTTCGTATAACCTTTAAGTTTAGATTATTACAAAATAATTGTCTGCATCTATGTTTCCAAATATGGAGGATGGACTAGGCACCTGCAAAAAACTAAAACTCCCATATGGTATATATATATGTCAAATTCAAGATTTACGGCATTGCATATGTTAGCTTGACTGCTAATTAATATTGTTGCAATTGGTTTAGAGCATATTATTACCTCTAAATTAATACTCCTTCCGTTTCGCTTTAGTTAGACTTTTAACTAAAAATATTTGTTTTAATTTAGTTGTCTCATTTTTTAAATCAAGAGTATTTTGTATATATTTTTCCTATTTTATCCTTAACATTAAATAATTATATAAAGTAAAAGTATTCAAATTTAGAATCTTGAAGCATCATTTAATGGTTAATCTAGTAAAAATAAAACACCCCTAATTAAAGTAAGTCAACTAAAATGAAATAGAGGGAGATTTAGGTTTTAGAATATTATTTTCGCAACCTTGCCATTTTTCCATGTTCTAAAAGACAAGTTTGATATTCCCTTACTACAATAAAAAACGTTAGGCACACAGACAAGTGATATATTGATCAATACGGGTTGTGATGATGGAATGGTTGGGATCCCTCCACCTTTAATAAGAGGTTTTGAGTTTGAGCCTCTAAGGAATGTAAAAAAAGTTGTTAGTAGCGTCGCCCACAAAACTGCATCTACAAATGCAACGTGTGAATTTGAATTTAGTTGGCTTTTGATACATGTATTACACACCGGATGAAAAACTAAAAAAAAAAAATCACATTTGTTAAACAATTATGATTTTTTTTTATTTTTATTTTTTTTGGGGGGGGGGGAGGGGGTGTTGTATAATTTATCTGTACTATTCTAAAATTAGGAAGCCTCTTATTTCAAAGTTAAGATTGCGAAAATACTCTTCAAAACTTAAGACAAACTTTTTGCCCTTAAGCTACTAAATTGTCTCCCATCATAACCAGACTAATTGACTGTTTAATCAGTCTTATTAAATTATGCATTACGACTTTCATTAGCGTAGAAATTGAAAAGTTGTAGTAATGAGTAATTGGTCATTCATCTGGCCAAAATAAAGGCAATTAATCGTAATAAGTTGAGTTAACCAAAAGTCATAAAAATAGGCTAATTGCCTCTTTTATACTTTCCAGTGAATAATTTGAAATCACTCATGGGATTTTGCTGCAGAATGATATTGTTGTTAGAAATTGAAAGAAGTTTGAAAGTGCTGGCAGAAAATTAAATGAGTATTTGAATAATTTGAATGAATGATTGAATTGAATATTTGAATGATTGGACTTGAATTGATTGTATTGAAAGCATTCAGTGTAAAATAAAATTGAGGTATAATGTCTTATTTATACAAATAATTAATCATCTAAATAAGGTACAAAATAATAAAGTGATACACTCCTAAATAGGGTAGGATACACTCCTAAATAAGGTACATGATATTAAATATATTCTAAAGATTTATCTATAAGCTAAATATTTACCTAGGATATACAAAAGGAATAAAATAATACATAAGGATTTTCTAAATTTAGGCCGAAATCAATATGTTGAGGCGGCTGAAACCAAGGCTGGCCCAAGCTATGTACTGCAGCAGTGAGATGAAACAGGTGAATCAACCCGGTCCAAAGAACAGATATAGTAATATTCCAATATCCCCTTCAAGTTGAAGGGTATGAAAGAACCACCAACTTGCGCAATATATTATGATGAAGAGGATCGGTTAGAAGAGAGTTGAACTTTGTGATGAATATGACCAAACTGAAAAAAAATAAAAATTGAATTTGATATCAACCATGCATGTGATATGAGAGAAGCAGTTGATCCAATGATATCATCAGTTAAGTTTACTGATGTGATTTGATATATAAAAAAAAGTTGAAAAATAGTGTCAAAATGATTGGTTTTTTATGATGAAGATCTTGAAAAAATGAAAAATACCAAAAAGGATATGTAAAATTGAAGGATTGTGTCGTTGACATAATCACATAAAGGTAAAAAATGGTTGATTTGAGAGTGACACCAAAATAAGAATCTTTTTTTAAAAAATAAAAATATTGATTGTGGTTGATGATTTTGATAGTGGTGGTGATGGTGGTTGATGATTTTGATAGTGTTGGTGATGGTGGTTGATGATTTTGATCCTTTAAAAGAAGTACCACCAACAATTAAAAATGGGATATTTTGAGAAACAATAGAAAAAGAAGAGAAAGAAGGATTGTGTTGTTTTTGGGATGAATTGATGAGTAGATGAATAGAACTAGGGATTTTTACTTGGACTATTAAAAAAATGAATTGGTGAGCGAAGATGAATAGGATCAAGGTTTTTACCAGGACCCTTAAGAAAACTTCAGATGCCAAAAACATATTGATTAAAAACACAATCTAACAAAAGAAAATTCCCAAAAAAAGATTATGAAAAATGAGATGGTAAAAGGACAAAACACAGCCACAATGAATGAATTCTCAGATTAAAAAAATGAAGGAATAAAGGGATTGATGATGGTTGATAATTGATAAAGTTGGCGAGTGCAATCGCAATGAAAGAACCAAGTCAATAGACTTCACTACTAGAAAAAACAAAAAAAATGACCACAAAAACCGACCACATGTGATATGAGCCAAATGGTCATCTATGCTTTTGAAGATATTATTGGATGCCAACGCATAAAGACTCAAGACTTGGTCACCTCGAGGACTCAAAAACATGTATGGAGGACTCGTTTTGAGCATGACATCAGGCAAACCCGTGTATGAAAGATTGCGTGGGGGCTTGCCTTTGATGCCAACCCGAGACCACACGTGTTGAAGAATGACCCCAAGGTTGTGGAGCATTGAAGAAGTATCCTTCATTAAGGGTATTTTGGAGATCACACTTGTTAGAAAGACACTTCATCACCCTTTTCATTAAAGGTATTGTGGTTATTTTTGTTATGTAATAAGTTAGCCTGTATATAGTCTTCTATTAGGTCATTTGATCTTTAGTTTTTGAATGATGAATATGTGAAAGACTTGAAAGTATCATCTCTCTTTAAGAGAGTTCTTAGTATAGGACTTGGAAAAGCCAAGTAGTTACTATAGGGCTTGAAAAATCCATTATTGACATTTGCTTAGAAACGGTGGTTGTAAACGGAGTTGATTCCCTTAGCTGTCACCGTAAGAAGAAGGGTGTTTGATGTTGCGACTTTGAGGGTCATTACGTTTAATATACGTTTTGGTTCTCTTTGTTTTGTAAGATCTTATGTCATCTTAACTATCCTTATCTTTACATTATCGCATTTTCGTTATCCTATTTTGTGTTTGTGTGTTGTTGCCATGAGATTGTTTCATGTTGCTCTCGGCTTTGTGTCTTGTGGTTCTCGTGTTGTGGACTATTTTTAGCTTTCGTATATCAATCATTATCATTTGGTATCAGAGTCATCATTGATTTCTTTCCCACGAGATCAATCTTGGGCTTGTTCACTCAAAAAAATCAACAAAAAAAAGTGTTAAAAAGTTGAAAAACTCAAAAATAGTGAAGTTGTCAAGTTTTTGTATTTAGGCCAAAATTTGAAGCCTAATTTTATCGTGTTTTTTGTGTAATTTGTTGTTTCTAGTGTTAGTCCCTTCTTTACTAACACTAATAGAGTCAAAATCTAAAATTTGAGCCATTTCCGAGTTGTGTTTGTATTTTGGGCAGGTTGTTGTTGTGGATGAGAATTGGTCTTGAAATTGTGGTATTGTTGTTTGGGAGATCGTGTGCGTTTGAAAAATTCAAAATTCATTCAATTTGGAGGTTATTTTCTTAAAATGCACTTTGAGTGTTCTTGGTGTTATTCACCATCTTCATAAATTGTTGAACCAAGAACACTCCAAATGTGTTGTTTGATCTTGAACAAAGTGAAAATAAGATGTGGTCTTTTGTTTATCTTGAAAATAATTTTAAGACAACACAAAATAAGAAAGTATAAAAAAGGCTTTCAAAAAGTCTTGTTGCCAAAAAAGAAAAAGAGGCATCTTCCAAGACATACAAAAAAAAGAAAAAAGCCAAAAGTCTTTCATAAAGGTGTTTAGCCAAAAAGGTGCAAGGAAGGTCAAACCTTTTTGAAATTAAAAGAGGCTCCAAGTCTTGTTTGTTCCCTACCAAAATTGAATTTCCACCCTTCCAAATTAAATTTAACCAATTCAAATTGCCAACAAGAAATAAAAAAAATCTGCCACGTCACCCAAACTGCCACGTCATCAACTTTCCAAATACTTTGAAGCTCAAATTTAGATTCTAGGTTTCTTTTCTTTGTTTCGTTAGTTTCATTTCTTGATTCTAATACTAATTAGCAACTAGTAATCACCTACTAGATTGTGAATTAGTTTTGAATCCGTTTTCATTGTGTCTTCGTTATTTGTGTGCTTTTATCATTTTTAATTCATCGTAATTTTTTTTGTGTGTGTCTTGAGACGATCAAACAAGAATCTATTTCGTCCACTAAGTAGGATTGACATCTTATTGACTACCGGAGTATAAGAAACTTTCAATATTCACCGCTCTAATTGTGAGGATCAGAAAGCTGAGTGCATACGAGTGTTGGTAAGGAGCTTTTACCACTAATCTTGTTTGTTCATTTTGTAGGTATGAGGTATTATAAGAGAAACATATCTTCGATAGCCGTGGATTATTGTGACTACGACATAGGAGACTATGATTGTAGTGAGAGACTTCATGGCTACGAAGTTATTGGAGATTATGGGGGCTATGAAAATAGCCGTGATCAAGGCATGG
The DNA here is from genome assembly GCA_030864225.1 of Capsicum baccatum var. pendulum. Taxonomy (NCBI): domain Eukaryota; kingdom Viridiplantae; phylum Streptophyta; class Magnoliopsida; order Solanales; family Solanaceae; genus Capsicum; species Capsicum baccatum. Next base: position 35,240,106 of record CM061560.1, read on the forward strand.
GCAAATTTGAGGGTTATGTTTTTTAGGGGGGAAATGAGGTGAATGAAATGCCTAGTGCTTATAGTAAGTATGGAGATGATGAAGAACCTTGTGATGGTCCTTATGATGAAGTTGGGATGTATGGGGGTTCTTACACTTCCCAAATCGAAACTAGAATTGGTGTAAGGTCTAACCCTTTCATTTGCAAAGCTTATGAGAGCTATGATGAGAGTGCACGTGTGGAATGTGAAAATTCATATCCTTCAACTTATAGTACTTCTTATTCTTATCAAGGTCGACATGGTGTGAATAGTTATACTAGTTATATTGGAGGTTGTCCCATGAGAAGAAGAGGGTATGTATCTCCAAAGACGAAGGGTGATCGTGTGCCTTACAATGTTGATCCAAGAAGGAATGTTCACTCCAGAAAGGTGATCATTTATGGGCTACCGGTCTGCCTCATTGTTCTAGATGATAGGTGCTATAGAAACTACATCCTTCCATCTATGGTTGATTATTTAGGGTTGTTTCAAAAGCCTTTTCTTATTTCATATTCCTTGAACGGGTTTAAGGTTACCGAGAGGGTAAAGGTTGTCTTCTCCCAATTTGAATACCATGAGGAGGTGTGATACAATATTTTTCCCTTGACATACGGTCATGTAATCTTGGGTGTCGATTGGTTTGCACAATATAAAGTTCCAAATATGCAAAATTGGCCTAATATTGTAAGAGACCGGTGGAGAAATTATTTCATTATGTCTATTCTGCCCAAGCAGCAAAGAGAAGTGTTCACCTACTCCAATCCAAATGACTATGAGAGACAAAAGATTGAGAGAAGTAAGGGTGTGCAAGGTGGAAATTTAAGAGTGGAAAAATGAGAGGATGTGAGGAGTGAGGTGAGGGTATTGCCACCAAACCGAGCTAACTATGTTTGTCCTTCTATTTCTAAGAACATTTGTGTAGATACCAACATGACAAGCGGAGGAGCACAAGGCCAAATAGAAGTTGCTACTGAAGCATATGGAGAACCTTTACACCACGGCAAAGAAGAATCTACTCAAGAACTTCATGGTAAAACAGTTAACTCTTACACTTTTATACATATGAATGATAATTGTGTGGCTAGTAGCCCATTGAGTGTGAGTTGTAGCTTGCCTATATATGAGTCTATTGTTTCTTTTCCACTTGATGATGATGTACTTGTTGTGAGTATGGACACACTAGTTGATCCTATTGATGATAGAACAGACTCTTCTTGTAAGATCGATTTATGTCCACCTAGTGTTGAATGAAAGTACATCGTCTTGTGAAATTTATGTTGATCAACTTTTATGTGAAAATTGCCCACCACTTGAGGATGTGTGTGATGTGATTAATGAATCTCAAGTGTGTGATGATGTTGAGAATGTTGATCAAAGGAATAGGAGTGAGCCCGTGAGATCGCCCTTTGATTCTAATATTTGCTTGGCTCATAGGGATAATCATGTGCTTGAAACTTCTTTAAAACTTGATAATGAGCTTTTAGAGAGTGAACTTACTTGTTTCAAATATGCTCGCGGGATAGATCATGCTATCTTTAGGCATAATGTCTTGTTTAAAGATGATATAGTCACTCTCAATGAACCTAGTGGTGAGAATGATGGTATAGCTTGTCTTGAAGGCTATAGCCTATATGCTAACCCACTATGGTATGAAAACATATGGAAATATCTTTTTGAAAGATGAGAGTACTCTTAAGGGTAAGGAATGTGTAGTCCTTCTTGACAATCCGAGGGCAAAGGTGTCATTGACTCCTTGGGGTAATGTTTCTAAATGAGCATTCTTGCTTGACACACATTTGCTTAAATTGCATGAATTCCAACTTGTGGATGCCAAGGTGTCTATTTGTTTGAAGGAAAGAGAGTGCTTAAATGCCTTTTTGTCACCCGTGCATGTCTTTACACTTGATTCTTTCCTATACTACCTCTTTGCCTATGATGACATCCATGCTAGTTTTGGGTTTGCATTAAGTAGAGTTGGAGGTTTTATTGGTTGGTCCACTTATTTGAATGACAAAGTTGTGTGGGATTGGTGGAATTTGAGACCAATAGTGGCACCACGTTTGATGAGGCCACTTGAAGAGGTAATGAAACAATGGTGCTTTATGGTTCCTAAGACACGGGTAGCCTTACTTTTTGGACTTAGTGATACCATTAAGACCTTTGTAGTTTCTTTATCTCTTAATACTTGTCATAGCCATTTCCTTTGTAACGTTTTTACCAAACTTTTTATGACTAATACAGAGGATTCATGGTTATATCTCAAGTATGTAGCACCTTGGCATGATGACGTTATTTTTTGTACTAACCCTAACCCTCATGTCATGAGAAAGTTGTGCTTGTTTGTCCTTTCTTTAGTTTTGCAAGATATGGATTCGAGGTCGAATCCTTTTCAAAAAGGGAAGGATGATATGAGCCAAATGGCCATCTATGCTTTGGAAGACATCATTGGATGCCAACGTATAAAGACTCAAGCTTTGGTCACCTCAAGGACACAAGAACATGCATGGAGGACCCGTTTTGAGCATGACATAAGGCAAAGTCGTGTGTGGAAGATTGTGGGGGGGGCTTACGTTTGATGCCAACCCGAGACCACAAGTGTTGAAGAATGACCCCACGGTTGTGGATCATTGAAGAAGAACCCTTCATTAAGGGTATTTTGGGGATCACACTTGTTGGAAAGACACTCCATGGTCACCCCTTTCATTAAGGGTATTGTGGTTATTTTTGTTATGTAATAAGCTAGCCTATATATACTCTTCTATTAGGTCATTTTCTCTTTAGTTTTTGAATGATTAATATGTGAAAGACTTGAAAGTTTCATCTCTCTTTGAGAGAGTTCTTAGTTTTGGGCTTGGAAAAGCCAAATAGTTAGTGTAAGGCTTGGAAAAGTCATTATTGACATTTGCTTAGAAACGGTGGTTGTAAGCAGAGTTGATTCCCTTAGCGGTCACCGTAAGAAGATGGGTGTTTGATGTTGCGGCTTTGAGGGTTATTACGTTTAATATACATTTTGGTTCTCTTTGTTTTGTAAGATCTTATGTCATCTTAACTATCCTTATCTTTACATTATCGCATTTTCGTTATCCTATCTTGTGTTTGTGGGTTGTTGCCGTGAGATTGTTTCTTGTTGCTCTCGGCTTTGTGCCTTGTGGTTCTCGTGTTGTGGACTGTTTTTAGCTTTCATAGATCGATCATTATCAACATGTGGTCGTTTTTCCTGTTTTTGCGACCACAAAAGCAACCACAAGGTGTGATCGGAAAAGAGTGGTAGCTTTTTAAAAATCGACCACATATGGTCAATTTTTTAATATATATATTTAAAATGCAATATTATTTTTTAAAAAAAATATCAGTTTTTGTTGTTAGACAAAAGCAACCACTGGTGGTTGCTTTTATAAAAATAAATTTTAAGTGACCACATGTGATCGGGTTTTTTTATTTAATAAAATTATTTTTAATTAATTTTAGTAAAGCAACCACATGTGGTTGGTTTTTAAAAAAAATCCAGAATAGCGATCACATGTGGTCGCTTTTCTGGAAAAATTTATAAAAGCGACTACTTGTGGTGCTTTCTTTCTAAAAAACTTTAGAATAGCGACCACATGTGGTCTTTTTTTAAAATTTTTCTAGAAAAGAGACCACATGTGATCGGTTTTTTTAAAATTTTCCAGAAAAGCGACCACATGTGATCAGTTTTTCTGGTAATTTTATTAAAAATAACAGCATATATCTATGGTACATTCCATCAAACCTGCTATACAATACAGCCCACCAATCAAGATTTAATATACAATCAACCACCATAAGAATACAAATATTAAAAATTAAATTATTTACAAAATTTATCAAGGTTCCAAATCCAAACTACAAAATATACAAAAGACTAAAAACTATAACTCATCATCCGCATCCTCATTCTCAGCCTCACCCATAGGATCAGGTTCCTCCTCTGTGGTGTAATAATCATCCAGTGGGCTTAGGCCTTTTGCAGCCCGAGTTGCATCACTAGGACAAGGAGGAAGAATCCGTGCAAATTGAAGAAAAGAGTTGATCTGCTCCTACATCATTCTCATTTGTAATTTTGTTTCCTCCTCCTTCTTCTTTTCCCTCTCAGTTTGTGCTGCAAGCTATTTGTGAGTTGAGAAACCGTATTTTTTAGCAAATCAACGGTTTCTCTATCAACTGATGAGGAAAAGGATGAATCACTGGACGAAGACCTAATATTCTCGCTAAAGCATTTTCTGTGGCAGTCGTAGTATGAGCCTCTAATTGGGGAACCCACAGTTTGTTTCCAGTACTCCTCCTCTACATCTTCAGGTATTGTTTCACCCTGACTTTCTGGAGGCTAAGTACACGATACTCATTAATGAACTGCATATATTTGTCCTATATTCAAAGTAAATTAAAATTAATAATAAAAAATATTAAACTAGTCGTACTTGAATAATATCAACTTGGAGAAAAAAATTCATAAATACAAAATGTGATTCTTACATGGGTAGCTTTTGCATGAGGCTCAACCCAGACATCTTCATCTATTGGATTCTTTTTCTTCTTCACATGGGTCTCCTCGAATACCTCATGAAAAGCTACCTTCATACTCAACTTTTTTCCTGCATATGATAAAATTATTAATCTTCAAAAGATAAAAAATAAAAATAAAAACAAACAATTAAACCTGTAAAAGTTACATACCATTTTTTGTTCCACAGTAATCCGACTAACAACTCCCGTAATATGTAGAGAGTCACCATTGACCGATGCTCTGGCTTTCTTTCCTTTTTCACTCAACTTTTGGTATTCTTCGCTATTCCAATAGTAAATATAATTTTGCCACATTCTTTCGTCTATAAAACTTGGTCTTACCCTATTTTTTTCTGGCATAATCCAACAGATTGTTCATTTTGAGTCTTGCTCTTTTATAAAAATTCTTCCATATAGTAAAGTAATTTGTTGGATCCCACCAAAAATATTTCTACAACAAAAATAAAAGTTTCATATTAAATGTTTTGTTCTAACAATGTGTTAAGTAGTCGATAAGTTAAATCTTTACCTGAAATTATTTAAACATTTCATTTCTACCAAATTCTGGAACCTTTTGCCAACTGATCCAGTAGCCTTTGAAATGCCGGCAAATGTATTTAGTCGTAATTTTTGCAATTCTATCATCGGGCAAAAACCTACAACACAAGATCAAACATTAATATCATAGAGCATAATAATTTAGTAAATTAAAATGAATGATGTTGTTATATTTAGAAATCTTACCCTGCTAGATATGGAATAATATACTGCCTCCGATAAGCATCTCTGTTTCTGGACTACGAAATAATTATTGTTAGATGCACTGGCGTGGGTGGATCTGAAGCACTGGATGTTGTGCCTCTAAGATGAAGATTTGTCAACCCAATAGATCCAACAGAATCACTGTGAGTACGTGGGTGACTACTAGTAGAAGTTAATACAGACGATGGTAGATGATTGTATGTGCCAGCAATCATCTGATAGTACTGTGGTGGTGGTGGCATGGCGATGGGAGAAAAATGGGTCTCTGTAGCGCCATGAAGTGGACCCACATGAGTAGGATCAAGAACTGAATGATGTGATAACCTAGAATAAGAGGGTCGTGCTGGTACGTCATCTAATCGACCCTCAGATATATGAATACCTATTGGTCGTCTATAAGAAAGAGGTTTGTTTTTCTTTTTTGTGTTTGTAGGATCAACATTTTGATTACCTTTGTCACCTTTACCTCCCATCTAAATTATGTAAAGTTAACAAGTAGTTAGTCCTTACAAAATGAATATAAGAAAATGTCCCTTTTAGAATCTTATAAAAAAGGAAAGATTTGTTGTGAAAAGAACACACATTCATTTTCAAGTCATTCGTACACATTCCAAGTAACTAATTTCAAGTTCCTAATTCACATTTCAAATCACTAAATAAGTATTAAAACACCAGTGAAATAGTTACATAACCATAGCAAGTTTAGGCTCGCTCCAACAACACGAAAAAGACAAGAATATTTCTAATACTACATAAAGATGGAAAAGTGACAACAGTAATCTTACACAGAATATTACATATCAATCTTAAACAAGAAACATAAAGGTACATAGTACAAAGCATAAAGACATCAATACATAACAAATACAACCTACACAAACTAATTCTCCTCTCTGAAAGATTCTCCACTAAACCATTCACCCTCTTTGTAAGTTTTCTCATCTTTTACCCACTCAGTCACTTCTTCTGCAATATTAACTTCTTCAAATATATTTTTTGGGTGATTCAAAATATCCACTAAATCAATGTCCATTATCTGGTGATCAATCTGCATTTCATTTTAATATGCAGTCTCCAACACATTCTTAATTTCCACCCGTCCTGTAGGCTTTGTTTTGATTATAGTCCACCAATCAGACTTATTGTTGCACGACGGATAAGGAACATAGTACACTTATTTAGCATTTTGCGAGAGAGCAAAGGGATTGTAAACAGGATATGTCCTATTGTGCTTAACTTCAATGATGTTATGCTCCTTAAGTACTCTTATACCTCTTGTGCTTGGATCAAACCATTTGCATCGAAAGATTACAACCTTTTTTATTGGCAAACCAGCAAACTCTATTTCTAAGATCTCTTGCATGATGCCAAATTAATCAACATCATCATCACCCTTAACCCAAACACCACTATTGTTTGTTTTCCTTGTTCTGGAGTGTTCTTTGATGAAAAATTTAAATTCATTTACTATGTAATGGGACATTGTACGAGCTTCAACTGGTCCCAAAGAAATATCTTTCAAGAACTCATATGCGACTGCATTTGGTGAATGGTATGTGTGTGTGTATATATATATATTAGTTGAAGAATGTTTAAAATTTGTTGAAATATTAGTACACTTACCTCATATGTAAACCATGTTGCACAGGATGCATACACTTGATTTTGGTGAAATTGAGTCTTAAATGAACTGAAGATCCAATATATGAAACACAATTAGTTCCTTAAGGAAATGAGTAAATAATATGATATGTTAATATTTATTATCCTTACTTTAGAGAGGGCTCAACTTCCGAGCAATTCAGCAAGACATACAAAGTTGCTGATTTGTGCTTCATGGTAGTGAGCTAATGAAATATGATCTTTTTTGCCTCACTACTAGATTGATTGAAAATTGATATTGGTTGCAAATGAAGCTCATTCTCATCGTCCTGATGTCGATTCAGTCTGTTTCATAAACAAGCAACTTGATCACTAAAGTAGTATGAATAAAATTGAGATGTTTCTCTTGCAAGATATGCCTCAACTATAGAGCCTTCCACCTTATATTTATTTTTAGGACCTCTTTTTAATTTTTCAACTGTCCTGCATAATCTTAAGATTAGGTGTTTACTATACAAAAATAGATACATATGAATTTGAATAACTATTTAATAAATTAAATATGTTACAATTGTTTACCGCTCACCTGGATACATCCACCTAGTTTGAACTGAACCGCCTAGCCGAGCTTCATGGACAAGGTGAATGGAAAGATGTTCCATCACATTGAAGAACCCAGGTGGAAAAATCTTCTCCAACTTGTTAGTGATAACAACAATATTACTTTCCATTCGAGCCAGATTTTCTTGTTTTAATGTGGTGGAATATAAGTGTTTGAAGAACAAACTAATCTCTGCTATCGGTTTTCATATGTTTTCAGGCAAACTAATAAAAGCAATTGGAAGTAATTGTTCCATGAAAACATGACTATCATGGATTTTCATTCCATGTAAGATTCGTTGTGCCATATCAACCCCCTTTCCCAAATTTGAGGCATATCCATCAGGCATTTTTAAACTTTGGACCCACTCACATATTTTTTGCTTTTGATCTAACTTGAATGTATAACTAGCCTTAGGCTTAAAAACATTGCCATTGGGCTCCTCCTGCAAGTGTAATTTCTTACGCTTGCAATATTCTGGTAAATCAAGTATAGCCTTAGAATTATCCTTTGTCTTGCTGGTAACATCCATAACAATGTTGAACAAGTTGTCGAAATAGTTCTTCTCAGTATGCATGACATTAATATTATGTCTAAGTAAACTATCTGGCCAATATTCTAACTCCCAAAATATACTTTGCTTAGTCTAATTATGTGAAATGCCATATCCATCAAACCTATACATTAGTTCCTCGCTAACTTTTGGAAAATCCTGAACTATCTCCCAAATGTCATGACCAGATAACCTTGGAGGTGGACCATCATGTTCAGTTCTATTCTTTCTGAATGTATTCTTGAGTCTCCTAAACTCATGATTAGGTGGGAACAAACAACGATGACAATCAAACCATAAATTTTTTCTGTCATGTCTCAATGTGAAAGATTTTGTATTTTCCATACAGTATGGACAAGCCAACTTTTAAGTTGTCATCCACCCATACAACATTCCATAAGCAGGGAAATCATTAATAGTCCATATTAGATATGCACACAGATTGAAATTCTGTTTAAGTGAAATGTCCCAAGTTTCAACCCCGTCATGCCATAAAATTTGTAGTTCATCATTCAAAGGTTGTAAGTAGACATCTATTTTGCTTTTTGGATTATGTGGGCCAGGAACAACACAATTCAGAAATATATATGGACTTGTCGTAAACATTTCAGGAGGAAGATTATATAGGGTGATAAATACAGGCCAAAATGAATATGGCGCAGCACCAACAAGAAAAGATGAGAAACCATCCACACACAATTCTAATTGAATATTTTGTAGCTCAGCTACAAAATCTGGATAAGTTGCATCAAATGACTTCCAAGCCTCTCCATCAGATGGATGACACATAATACCAGTGGGACTTCTATTTTCACTGTGTCATCTCATATGAGGAGCTAAGTTGTTTGAAGCAAACAACCTCTTCAACCTTGGTATTAGAGGTAAATAATGCATCGCCTTAATAGCAATTTTATTTTCATGACAACCACGCTTATAGCGAGGCTGTTTACAAAACTTACAGAACTCTAGGTTAGCATGTTCCTTAAAGTATAACATGCAACCATTTTCACAATAATCAATTCTAACCGAGGAGAGACCTAACTTTGACACCATTCTTTTTGCCCTATAGAAAGAATCAGGAACCTCTAAAGTGGGGTAAACTGACTCTTTAATAAGGTTTATCATTGAGTTCATTCCTCCTTCAGCAATATTCTAATCAGATTTAATACTTAATGATCTAACAGCAATAGACAATCGAGAGTGCGAACACCCATCAAACAAAGAATGACTAGCAGCATCCAATTGTTTATAAAAATGGTGTGTTTCTCTATTGGCAACATCTTCGACATTTCCCCTAAATTCGCCCCCGCGTTGCATCCCAAAAGCATCATGTACCATTTCTATTATCCTAGTATCTTGATAGTTATTATGCCCTGAAGACCTACTACTTTCACCAACAACAAAGTTATTTTGCTCAACATCACCATAACTAGTACGCAATCTTAAAAAGTCCTCATGAAACCATTTTCTATAAAGATGATCCTTCACAAGTTTTTCTTTTAGAATGCTTATACCATCACATTTAACAGAAAGACAACGAATCACCCAAAAAAGTGACCAATCATCAAGTGTCTTGGCATGTTCAATAAATCAATTGACAGCTTCAACAAATTCACCCTAAAACCCACTCTATTATCATTATTTCATTGATATATCCAGCTATAAACAGGTTTCATCTACACAATCAATCACATTCAAGTAATTAATTCAAGTCACAAAAGTTCACATTTAAAGTACCTACACTTAAAACATTTTCATGTCACTAATTCACTTCTCAAGTGACCACACTTTACTAAATTCAAAACATAAGTTCACATTTCAAGTAACTACACCTAAACATTTCAAGTCACTAATTCACTCCACAAGTTACCAAACTTAACTAAATTCAAAACAAAAGTTCACCTTTCAAGTAACTACACCTAAACATTTCAAGTCATTAATTCACTTCAAAAGTTACCAAACTTAACTAAATTCAAAACAAAAGTTCACCTTTCAAGTAACTACACCTAAACATTTCAAGTCACTAATTCACTCCACAAGTTACCAAACTTAACTAAATTCAAAACAAAAGTTCACTTTTCAAGTAACTACACCTAAACATTTCAAGTCATTAATTCACTTCAAAAGTTACCAAACTTAACTAAATTCAAAACAAAAGTTCACCTTTCAAGTAACTACACCTAAACATTTCAAGTCACTAATTCACTTCACAAGTTACCAAACTTAACTAAATTCAAAACAAAAGTTCACCTTTCAAGTAACTACACCTAAACATTTCAAGTCATTAATTCACTTCAAAAGTTACCAAACTTAACTAAATTCAAAACAAAAGTTCACCTTTCAAGTAACTACACCTAAACATTTCAAGTCACTAATTCACTTCACAAGTTACCAAACTTAACTAAATTCAAAACCAAAGTTTACCTTTCAAGTAACTACACTTAAACATTTTCAAGTCACTAATTCACCTCTCAAGTGGCCACACTTTACTAAATTCAAAACAAAAATTCACATTTCAAGTACCTACATTTCAATATTTTCAAGTCACTAAGTCACCTCTCAAGTGACCACACTTTACTAAATTTAAAACAAAAATTCATATTTCAAGTACCTACACTTAAACATTTCAAGTCACTAAGTCACTTCTCAAGTGACCACACTTTACTAAATTCAAAACAAAAGTTCACATTTCAAGTACCTAAACTTAAACATTTTCAAGTTACTAATTCACTTCACAAGTTACCAAACTTAACTAAATTCCAAATAAAGTTCACCTTTCAAGTAACTACACCTAAACATTTCAAGTCACTAATTCACTTCACAAGTTACCAAACTTAACTAAATTAAAAACAAAAGTTTACCTTTCAAGTAACTAAATTCAAAACACAAGTCACTAATTCATAATTCAAGTAACTACACCTAAAGATTTCAAGTCACAATTTGCTTCTCAAGTGGCCACGTACTTTACTAAATTCAAAATGAAAAGTTCACATTTCAAGTACCTACACTTATATATTTTCAAGTCACTAATTCACCTCTCAAGTGACCACGCTTTACTAAATTCAAAACAAAAATTCGCATTTCAAGTACCTACACTTAAACATTTTCAGGTCACTAATTCACTTCTCAAATGACCATGTACTTTACTAAATTCAAAATACAAGTTCACACTTCAAGTACCTACACTTAAACAAATCAAAGTCACTAATTCACTTCTCAAGTGACCACACTTTACTAGATTTGAAACAAAAGTTCACCTTTCAAGTACCTAAATATAAAATACAAGTCACTAATTTATAATTCAAGTAACTGCACCTAAACATTTCAAGTCACTTCACAAGTTACCAAACTTAACAAAATTCAAAACACAAGTTCACATTTCAAGTACCTAAATTCAAAACGCAATTCACTAATTCATAATTCAAGTAACTACACTTAATCACTTTCAAGTAACTGATTCATTTATAGTATAAGTCAAACAATTGAACAAGTGTAATAAAGCAAATAAGTAGAGGGGTCGCATATCTCTCTCACACCATATAATCATCACAAATTTCATATGGCTTTTAAAGCCTTCTATAGCGAACAATCCCACCTTAACACTACTTTTAAAGACTTCATTATAAGAAAATAGAGAGAAATCAACTTACCTTTGCTTAGCCTAAATTAAAGAGAAAGAGACAAGCGGTCACCGAAAAATAGCAAAGCAATTCTTTTTCCAAATTCAGATTCTGTCAAACATCAATATCAAATTAGCCCCCTTCAACACCCAAAACGAAACAAACCCACTATACTAATTAGTTATTATCTTTCATATATCATACTTAGTGCAAATGTTGAAAGCCAAAGTGCTGTAACTAACCAAGAATTAATGGAATAAAACAGGCTTCAGATTTCTAAAAAATCACATAATGTTGCAGCTAATAACAAACTAATTTCTCCATTTCTGGATTCAACTGTAGAACTACTGATTATGTTAATTAAGGATATTGTACTTCGAGATTCAAATAACAAAAAAATGAAATTGAACTGTAACTGTTGTTGTCGTCGTTGTCGGCGCTACCGTTGCTACCGTTTTTATCGTCACTATCATTGTTGCGGTTGTTTCTATCAACGTCTATGCTGCCATTGTTGTCGTTGCTAGGTTGCTGCCATCGGTAGCATCGCCGGTAAGATGAGATGAGCTGAGGTCGTGAGCTATCATTGCTGATGAGATAAAGTCGTCACCGGTGAGTTGATGTTGTAAGGTCATCGATTAGTTTAGGCGAGTGAAGTGAGGTCGGTCGATCGATTTTTTAGAGAGAAAGGGAAATTAAGATTGGGTAGTTGGGTCGGGTAATTACAAAGGGAAAGGGACAATCAAGATTGGGTTGGGTCAGGTCGGGTCATTAACGGGTATTACCATAATAAGCGGTTGATTTATTTTTAAAAAAATTATCATTCAAAAAATGACCAGTTGTGGTCGATTTTTTTAAAAAAATTTAATAAATTGTATAATATTTATAATAACATCCAAATAATTTAATACAATGCATATATAAATCAGATAATTAGTTATTTTATCATCACATTAACACGAGTAGTATATTTCCTTAATCGTATAATAATATCAATGCATTTTGTAAATTAGGATGAATTTTTAGTTAATTAGCTTTTAAATACGATATTATATATATACCTTGTAATACAGTGTGTTAATCAGATAAGTTATCGATTAATTAGCTTACGTTATTACAACTTCACAATATACCTATGTCTACATTGACACAATTAGTATACGTATTTCCTCAATAGTATGATATCAACGTATTATTCAAAATAGTTTGATATACAGATTCAGTTATCTAGCTTTTGATTACTGCATACGTCACTACACGAGATATACGTATATATACATATATTCGATTGGCTACCAGTTTCCAAATACGTACTATATACATCACATATACGATTTTATCACCCCATAATAATATACAACGTATTTCACATATACTCAGATGAATTATCAGTTAGTTTATCTTATGTTATTATACCTTCACTACATAATATATATATATATACCTATACACACACACATACACACTATCGACTATCAAATTCTAAATACGTACTATATACATCACATGCGTACATGAGTATATTACCCAGCGTAATATAATGCGACGTATTTCATATACATACTTTGATGAGTTATCGATTAATTTGATTAGTTTATATTAATATAACTTCAACATATGGTATATTATTACTTCAATCGTTTCAAATCAAGGAATTCAATATGTTTGCATAGATTCTGCTAGTTTTTTACTACATCGTTCATCGATCGATCACTACATCATCACACCCACAAGTATATTACCTCATAATACAACACATTTATTATATTTTGATGAATTATCGGTTATATATGTACGTTACATTATTATAACTCCAATAGTAGCATAATATCATTACCTCAACTATAAGATATACATATATTCATTACACAAAGATTATGTTTAACGTAACTTAACGTATATACAACGAAAAATATTTATTTTATATGTTGAAACATAAGTAAAAGATAAAGATTATGTTTAATGTAATTAATTTATTTTATTTGATATATTTTTTAGCATAATTTTTTTACAAAATTTAAGTTTAATTAATTTTTATTATTATTATATTGATTATCGACTACATGTGATCAGTGTAATTTTAAGAAAATAATATTTTTGATTTTACATATAATAATTAAAATATATTTTTTAATCAAAAGTGACCTCAAGTGGTTGTTTTGCAATTATTTTTTAATAAAAAGCGACCACAAGTGGTCTCTTTTTAAAAATATTTTCTTTTTCAATTTTTTTAATAGAAAAGCGACCACAAGTGGTCGTTTTTATATAAATATTTTTGTTTAATTTTTAAATAAAATCGACCACAAGTTGTCTCAATTTATTTTTTTATTTTTTATCAAAAAACGACCACTAGTGGTCGATTTCTTAAATAATTTTCTTTTTTATTTTTTTAATTCCAAAAGCGACCACAAGTGGTCGCTTTATAAAATATTTTTAATTTAATTTTGAAAATAAAAGCGACCACAAGTGGTCTCTTTTTAAAATTAATTTCTGGTGCACTTTTTAAAATAAAAACCGACCACAAGTGGTCGCTTTTTTAAAAAAAAAAATAAAGAAATAATAATTAATATAAAAAATTTTGAAATGATTATTTTGGAATTTTAAAATATAAAACCGACCACATGTGGTCGCTTTTTTTAATATTTGTTTTTATAAGAAAATTAAAAAATCGACCGCATATGATCGCTTTTATTGTGACCACAAGCTGTGGTCGATTTTTTGTGGTCGATAAAACTATTTTTTTTAGTAGTGCTTGTTCCATACATTATGAATACTACCAAGATGAATGATTTAATAGAAGATTTGTTCCATCTTGAATAACCAAGACGATGATGATAATAATAATAATAATAATAATGAGAGAGAGAGAGAGACGAGTGTAGTCGCCATGAACGGATCATATCAGTTAACATATTTCAAGCATAGTGAATCAGAAAGTCGAAAAGTGTTTCTTCATGTTGAAGAAAACACGAAAAATTAATACAAGATCGAAAATTAACCTTGCTCTGATACCATGTAGAATTGAAAGAAGTTTGAAGGAGATTGCAGAAAAAATAAAAGAGAATTGAATTTGAATGATTGATTGAAGTGAATCGAATGCTTGAATAATTGAACTTGAATTGAATGTATTCAATTTGAAATAAAATTGAGGTTCAATGCCCTATTTATACAAATAATTAACCATCTAAATAAGGTAAAAGTCTAAATAAGGTACAAAATAATAAAGTGATACATTCCTAAATAAGTTATAAGATATTAGAAATATATTCTAAAGATTTACCTATGTACTAAAGATTTACCTAGGATGTACAAAAAGAATAAAATAATAAATAAGAATTTTCTAAATTTGAGCCCAAATCAATATGTTAAGGTAGTTGAAACCAAGTTGGCCCAAGCTATGTACTGCGGCAGTGAAATTAAACAGGTGAATCAATCCGGTCTAATAAACATATACATTAATATTTCAATAATTGTTGTTTTAATTTATAGTACATGCTATTTGGCATCTTTACAGTGATATGATTTGTCAAATTGCAATTTTCTTTCCTCTATGTCTTTTTGTGCAATATTAATTATGTTACTATTATTCTTTTAGCTTGTGCTAGTCCTAACTTTTATGGGGATGTTGTGGGTTCAACCACTCAAACTTTGTATTTTGATCAAACTAAACCAAATAGGAATTTTATTAGAAGGATATGGAAGTTCCATGTACTGCAAAATTGGCCGGTATGTGAATATTAGATTTTTTCATTGCTTGCCATCGTTAATTATTTGTTAAATTGGCATGATATAGATCGACACTTTAGAAAGAGTCTCTTTTAGCATTTTAATAAACTTTCTAATTGAAAAGAATCCAATGAAAATATAATTCTTATGAAATATTTTAACTTTCTTTGTTAGTTTTTCACTTCATGTGTCTTTTTTTTAATTAACAGATTTTATTCATTAATCAAAAAAGTGAGTCATTATAAAATCAGATAAAAGCTAACCATCTACCTCCTCATTGAAAACTACCAGTAGACTATTCTATCTAATTAAACAACATTACATTACCTAGAATAGCCAATAAACAAAGACCACACGGCAAAGCACATAAATGCTAAGATGCATTGTGTCCCCCCCCCCCCCCCACTAAAACTACCAGTAGACTATTCTATCTAATTAAACAACATTACATTACCTAGAATAGTCAATAAACAAAGACCACACGACAAAGCAAATAAATGCTAAGATGCATTGTGTTACCCCCCCCCCCCCCCAAAATGTGCAAGTGCAAATCTATGTTATAGACAGTGAAAATTTGGATCAAAATCTTAGTCATGACGTGTCAGTTGGGTCAAATTATTGAATTAATATTTAAATTTAAATTATATAATTTAAAGAAGAAAGGACAGAAACGACATTTCAAATTAAACTATTTTCATGAAAATGATCATGAAATTTAAATTTTACTTTCTAGCCATTTCAATTTACTGGCTTGTTCTATAAAGTTTCTGCACACCTTCAATATAGTTTCTATACAAATCTTATACATATAAATATTCTATACGAAAATTATACAATTTTGATACATAATTTATATAATAACTGAACATTTTTTTTACACATTTTATAAAACAATTATATAATTTTCATACACTTTCTATATATTTTTTATATATACTTTGTACATATATATATTTGATAGAGCTATACAATTTCTATACATATATCTTACATAGATACATATTCTATTTAATAATTATATCATTTTTATATAATTTAATTATTATTTCTAAACAATAAAAAAAAGCAGAATATTTGATCAGTTAAAAAATTTATAGCAAAAAAAAATTGAAATATTTGTAAAAGGGCCGAATTGTCCAAGTTGAATATTGTATCAGTATTGTATATAAATTGTATCAGTATTGTATATAGACTGTATATGGACTACATGGACCAAAATGACTCAAATTGGGAAATAATAGGAAATGGCCATAAAGTGGCATTTGTTTACCCGACTGGACATTATATGTCCAAATACCAAAACTTGGGCTATTATTTTTTAAAAAGACTATAGAATGTCCTTTCCACTAATTTAAATGAGGTCCAATTACATTTGGACCCACTTGTTAAGTTGTAGATGAGCGCAATCTATGCTCTTCAAGCCCAATGTTCCCTAGGTTTACTTGGAGACTAAAATACCCCCAAGCCTTAACTCACGCCTATATAAAGGGCTCTTGATCAAAGAAGAAGACACATACATACAGAAAAAACACATGAATTCGTAAACACATAGAGAGAAGCTCTCCTCTTCATTGGTGATCCGCAAGCCTTCCGTATATCAAGAAGTTGCATCCCCAAGTGGCGAGTCATAAATTTTCATACCTCCGCGATTGTAATAAAAGTTGTGTTCCGTAATCTAAGGTGAAATTCAAATAAATATTTTGTTTCAATAACAAAATGAAGAATGTGAGAAGAAGAATTAGAGGATTACATCTTCTTATTTTAAGATTTTATAAAGATCGTAACTCCACGCATATTTTAAAATAATATACTCTTGTTTGTGCTATTTTTCTTTTCTTAATTGTTGTTTGCAGGAAAGAAACTTAGTTGCTTACATATATCTAGGTTTTTGTGACTGCAACTTGTCTTTTCTGGAATCTCAAGGTGTTTTAAATAACCATTGCAAATGTATGGCAGAGCATTTCAGCAGGCTTTGCTATTGTGCATATTCATTTCTGTTCTTGTTTTCAAGGACCAATACATCTATTAACTCCCAACCATGTGAAGGAGTTTAGTCTATACCTAATCACTGTAAGCACATCTGAAGAACAAATAGTCAAAAGTTTCCACCTTCTAATCACAAAAAATACAGCCCATAGGAACTTGAATTGTACTGCAAGCCACGGATTGAATTTGAATCAAGGATACATCAGCTTATGTAGTGTAATACTCTTCCAAGACACCCTAGGCATCAGAGGCTGAAGGGCTATATAAGATTTTTTTTAATTCTGAACTTGTCACCTGCACCACGCTTTTCAAAGTATAATGAATAGACCCCTGAAAGAGAGCTGCTTTGACATGCTAAACTTCCTACTACCAATGATTTTCTTCATAGCCCAAGCTGTATTCGTGAGGCTTGTCATGACCTTCAACCTATTCTGCTTTATATGAAAATAGTGCACCCATCTAATTCAAAAAGTGTTATTTTTCATAGAAATTGGTGACATCCAATTTTGATCTCCCGATACTATATTTAGGCTATTATTTTGGTAAAGTTATTAATTTTTTAATGTTAGTATTTTTTACACATTTTTCTTACATCAAACAGATTTTTGACGTATCGCATTCATGATTTAAAATGTACAAATTATTTTATTAATTTTTTATATCATTTTTATAATTTATTAATTCATATACAACATTTTACATAATTTTATTAATATTTATTAAAAAAAAATCACAAAATATGCACACTCATAATTTACAAATACATTTTATAATTTTTAATTTTTTCTCTTATTATTATTTATCAATATTTTAATATAATATTTTTTACGTAACATCAATTTTACATGCATAATTATTTTCATATCGACGTCTTATCATTTTTTTCATCATTATTACATTTACTAAAATAGAAGCCCTAATTTAATTCAATTTTTTCGATTCATTTAGTTTCTAGTCACATTTTTATATATGTCTATGTTAATTTTAGCCTAAATTCATTAATAATTTGACCTCAAATTAAAATCCCCAATTTCAATTTTAACCCAATTGCTGACCCATGAGTCAATCTATTGTCATTTTGAATCACAACCGTTGATCTTATACGACCAACGGCTGAGATCAGAGCATTTGTTTTCCCTTTTTAATAAAAAATAAAGACAAACCCTCACCACTTTTGCTCCCATCAGCCGCCTACCCCTCTCCTTTCTCTCTCCCCTTCTCTATTTTCTCTCTTTCTAAACCATCAAAGAACTGCCGCCGTCCCTCCCATCACCGGCGAACCACCCCCTCCGAACCAGACCGTCGTTGCTAACACCGGCGTACAGCAACAGCCGTCCACCCTCCGCCGGCGATCTCTCTCTCTCTCCTCTCCGGTGACGCAGTGACCAGCGCTGCTACCGACACCTCTCCTCCCCCCGTCGTGTCTCCGAATTCGGCGGACCAAACCGCTACTCCATCATCGCCAGTCGCGATTTCATCCGGCGAAACCAGTCAACAACCTCAACCATTGACGCCCACCAGCCACCGGTCAACGTAAATCAGCGCCACCAGTCCACCGCCGCTGCTGTCTCATCCGGTCGGAGAATCCCAACGCCGCTGCCGTTGGGGGAAAAGTTGAGTCAGCCCACCGCCAAATTTTGCCAAAAAATGAGAACCCATCTCAGGTTTGATTTCGTATTTATTTTTATGTGCAATTACAATTCCCTTCTTTTTCTCTTTTCTCTTTTGACAGATTCTTAAATCAGAAATTAATGAAATTCGGTGAAGATTGGTGTGATTTCTTGTGATTCGTGTTCGTTAGCATGCTTGGACTATCATATGTGAAAAAGTCCCAATTTTTATCAATCTTGGCTTTAAATTAGGGACTCATTTGTCTATCGTTGTGTTCTTGTCTATCAGTCGAAGATATTAGTGAATTAATTTGGTAATTATGCTTATGTTATTTGATTATATGCTGGTTAGCTATTTGACTTTTGGTTGATTCACCCTCCTAATAGGAATGATTTGGTGTTTAATTAATTTTGGTAGGTTCTACATCGGTTACTTTCCCTCCTTGTATGACAACTTTGTTGCTTAAACAATTAAGGGAAGTATATGATTTGCTTAATTTTCAATAACATCGGTTACTTTGTTGCAGTTTACTAAATGACAATAATTGATTTTTATAATATTTTATATTCCTTTCTTTCCATCACTGATTGATTTTCTTACATTTTTCTTCCGTTTAATCCTTCACTCTCTCCACTATTTAAATACCCTCTTTTTTCGTTACAATAGACAGACTTCTCCTCTGCTATTATTTCCTCTCTCTTATTTTAAAAAACTTAACTTACAACTTACAATTTACACTATCGCACAAAAGCTTTGAGCCAACAAGAAACAATTTTACTTTATTACTCTTTCGTACTTATTTTTCGAAGCATTGATCTTGACTGTTCTGCGGCAATTCATACGCGGATTCTGTGCTTCTGGATTTTCTTATTATTATTACTTGTTAACGGCAATCGGTAAGTCACTTTTGATGCAATTTTTCTTTACACTTTATGTGACTATGCTAGTAAACATGTTTATAGAAATTATTAAGTGTTTGCTTGCTATGACTGTGTTATGTTGTATTTTTGCTTGTATTGCTATTATACATTGTCTCACAGGTGTAAACAGACAATTTTGAAGATTTGAAGAATCGCCGGGATATTGGGGTGGGGCTGCCCATTTCTTTTTCTTTATTTAGTTATTTATTGTGTTGTAATAACTTTCGTAAATAATTGTATAATAAATTCGGGACTCCTTGGGGGGCCGGGATTTATGTGTTCTTTGAATCACATAGGCAACATAACTTAGGTTTATGTATTTATGTGCTTTTATATGCTTACGTGACTCACTTAGACAAATTCGTAGAATTAATAATAAACTTATTTTACTACTGAAAAATGGTATCTTTAAAACCGTCAATAGACTTTCGACATGACAAACAAATAAAAATGCTGAAAATTATTTCTCAACATGTAATTTCCAACACTTGTATTGATATTTCTGCAATTTTTAACAATTAAATATTATTTTAACAATTTTCAGCAATCAACTACTGTTTTTCAGCTTCATGTTAATAATTTTCAGCAATTAAATATCATTTTCAACTTGTTTTTAACGGTTTTTCAGCAATTAAATATTATATATTTTTTTAACACAAATAATTTTCAGCACCTTAAGAATTAAAAAAAAATGACTTTTTAGCATACTGAATTAAATGAATTTCCGGTAGTTTTGTTTTTGTTAATTATTTTAGCAAACGGACATGTTTTGCTAGTGTCTAAGATTAAGTTCCAACATTTTTACAATATGATATGCGGCACAAAATTAACGGGCATCACCCTTCAACGTATTTACTTTATTTGACATACTTCGTTTTAACAACCTTACAAACGGTTTGACAATTACTTTTAATCAATGAACAATTACTTTCACTTAGACATCATGCTTAATTAGCTTTTACATAATAATTAACGTTCTTATTCTCTCACGTCTGTTTAGCTTTGACATGCCTTCTATTTTTAACGGGTTTACAAACATTATATTGAAATAGTCTGATATTTATATTTTGTCATACTAAATAATTGTTTATCACTTGGATATCATGTCTGTAGGTTTGATTAAACAATAAATAATTATTTGTTATTGCATGTTAATCACATTAATCAACGTTAATTAGCCAGAGGCTAACTTGGAATAATTATGTGCTTTATGACGTCCTACTTGTGACACGCTTCGAGTCCTAGGCAACATAACTTTATTTTGTCTAGACCATAAAACCAATATAGCAAAGTTCAATGCCTCTTGGACGATAGGTGTGACGATAAGTACTTCTAAAAACGTGAGTTTTATCCTTGTCCTAGAACGCCTTTAGACTTGACATCTAGCCTAGGTGGGGTGGGGTGGGATGGGTAGTCATTCGGAAGTGATGATCTCCAATCGACATTAAAGGTGAGACATATGACTTGTCTAAGAGTTTGGCCAATGGGTCAGAAGATTATTAAACAAGTTAGAGTTTTGATCCGAATGAGACCAAAAATATTTCTTTGTTTATTTGACGAATTCATTTTATTCTTTTATTTACTTTGTATGCGTATTTGGGATAGTTAATTTATTACATAAGCAGTCCCATTTTGTCATAAATTTTGTCACTTCTTTCTCCTCGCTTGTCTTGTTATATATTTTAATGATTTTTATCACTTAGATAATTAATAATTAAAAATGACAAACTACATATGTTTGCTTATTAATTGCTTTATCACTTAGTCAACGTTTAAGTTAATAAAACATGAGACCTTTATTTGATCACGTAGAATCCCCACGTAAAATACGAATTCGGACGGAAACCACCTTTGTAGACCTGAAAAGGTGCCTAATACTTTCCTTTTGAGGTAATTTGAACCCTTACCCGAATTTCTGGTGAACTAAGACAAAATGTAGTTAGGCTAGACCGGTGCCCTAACGCACCTTAATTCGTTTGGTGGCGACTCTTCACAATCTCCCTCAAAACAATCCCAAAAAGAGTTTGTCATGTCGAATCCCGCTTTCCGCGAGGAAAATGGGGCGCGACAGAAAACAACCCACAAATGTTTCAAAATAGTTGTCTTATTCCACAGCTTAAGATCAATGACACTTAAATCACCTGCCGAGCCTGGATAACAAATCCATGCCACTAATGACTTCTTGGATAGTTCACTTTGACATGTCTGTACACTGCCTCGAACATCTTTATTACTTTCTTGGGCAAAATAAAAATCTGTGCCCGGTAACTTTGTATGCCAAACAAGACAACCTTTATAAGTTGTAACCTACCAGAGTATAGTAACAATTTGCTGACAGCAAGTAATTCTTGCAATAAACTTCTCAACCAAAGATAGGCATTGGGAGATAGTCCACTTCTTTGTGGAAAGAGGCACTCCCGAATACTTGAATGGCAAACTTCCTTCCACATATCCCAAGAATTATATAATATCAGTTTTAAGGCTAGAGTTGATACTTGCGATGTATATAGAACTCTTCTCTAAATTAGCCTTCAACCCAAAAGCACAAGAAAATTTATGAAAAGTCTCTTAAAGCAGAGGAAACAAAGATGAGATCAGCCTACAAAACATTAAAAGATCATCAATAAAGCGCATATGAATTAGACGAAATCTTTTACATCTTGGGTGGAAGTGGAACTGTCTATTCAGAACCAAGTGCATTATTTCTCAGTGTAAGTGCTCAGTTACTATTACAAAGAGACAAGGTGACATGACTGCCTCAACCCTCTTCTTGCCTGAAAAGGTTTTGTGAGTCCCCCATTCAACATTAAAGAATAAGACAATTTATATGTTTTCGACTCGTCAAAACCTATTGATTGATTTTCATCAGATCTTAAGTTATTTAATTTTCCTCTTATCAACGATAAAATGGATATTCCTTTAGAATCTAGACAAGCCTTTTTATGGGCTATGTATTTACAGTTAAATATTCATTTGTTACTGTTTGCAACATAATTTAAATTCATAGAAAATAAATTTTAACCACAAACAAAAATATGAAGAAATCAAAATTTTTTATTGATAAACAATTGTAGTTACAAATTTGTTCCTTCCTTGATTCTTCTATCTTGATTTTCTCCATAATTTGAGGGCCGTTAGGGGCTTATTCTCTAACATAGGATAATCTCTTTATGAATGTCCCATGATTTTGTGGGATATTGGAGATCCCGATCTTTTTACGAATACCCATCAGCTTATGGGATATTTCAGATGCCTGTTTTAAGGAACATGTTACCCTTTAAATAGGCGAGATTTGGGGTAAAGTAGTCTTCTAGAAGTCTAATAGAATTTGAATTCTTATTGAAGAGTCCACAAATTTTAGATGTCTACAAATGCCCCAACTTCAAGGCTTGTCGAAGTGTAGATTTGATGACGAGTCTTGAAGTACCAATAGAGCTTTCATCTTTATGCGATGGCTACAGGTTTGCAAATTTGATTTATGAGAGAAGAGATGAAGGGCAGATTTGGTCCCACTGGACGTGCCAATTTGTTTGAAACATAATTTAAATTCATGAAAAATAAATTTTAACCATAAATAAAAATATAAAGAAGCCATAATTTTTTATTGATAAACGATTGTGGTTACAAATCTGTTCCTCCCTTGATTCTTCTCATCAAGAGCTTCTAACTCGGCAAGTCGCAACTAAGCATTTTATTTATCGGTGAGCCCTTCTTGAATAGCCAGTCTCAAAGAAGGTATTTGACGCTCAAGTGGCAGGACTGCTTCAACTGCAAAAGCAAGTGAGTATGGGGTTGCTTGCATTGGTGTATGGTAAGTTATCCTATACGCCCATAAAGTTTCTTTCATTCGCTCATGCCAGTCTCGTTTGGATTTGGAGATGACTTTCTTCAGCAAATTGCATAAAGTCTTGTTGAAGGCTTCAACTAGACCATTGGCGGCAGCATGATACATTGATGACTTGCGCTGCTTGAAGCCAAAGAGGTCACAGATCTTGTTCATCAACTTGTTATCAAATGGCTTGTCGTTGTCGGTTATTATGTACTGATGAATTCTAAAGCGGTAGATGATATTCACTCGAATGAAGTTTGCAACATTTTCTTTCTTTACTTCCTTGAGGACAACAGTTTCGGCCTACTTTGAGAAGTAATGTGTTGTGGCCAAGATGTATAAGTGCCCACCAGAAGATTTTGGTGGTGGACCGACAACATCCATTCCCTAAGCATTGAATGGCCAAGACGCTACAGTTGGATGTAGTACCTCTGGAGGTCGATGTATGAAATTTGCATGGAATTGGCAAGCTTTGCATCTTCTAGCATAGCCCAAGCAATCTTTCACCATCGTTGGCCAATAATATCCCATCTTTTTAATATGACAATGGAGCTTCGGTCCAAATTGATGTGATCCACAAACTCCTGAATGTGCTTCTTGCAAAGCTTGGATTGCTTCTTCCTCTCCCAAACACTGTAAGAGTACTTCTTCAAATGATTTTCTGTACAGTGTGTCCTTATAGTAGAGGAAGCGAGGTGCACGACGATGAATGTCAGTCTTTCTCCTTGGATCTTCTGGAAGTATCTCATAACATAAATAATCAATGATAAGTTGTCGCCAATCTTCTTTTTCAGTTTCAGATACGGCAACGAGGTATTCAACTTTATCTTCTTCATCATTGTTTGATGGGGGTACTACCCATTCTTGGCGGACAGTAACTTGTGTTTGATTTGGAAGGGTTGAGGCCAAAGCAGCTAGAGCATCAGCTTGCTTATTTTCCTTCTGTGGCACGTGCTGT
Source organism: Capsicum baccatum var. pendulum (assembly GCA_030864225.1). Lineage (NCBI taxonomy): Eukaryota > Viridiplantae > Streptophyta > Magnoliopsida > Solanales > Solanaceae > Capsicum > Capsicum baccatum. The sequence goes on from CM061560.1 coordinate 35,264,815, forward strand.
AGGGTTACTTCTCCAAGCCATCCCATCAACTTTTGTGCATATTCATGATATGGTCTTAACTCAGGATTCCGGACTTCATAGCTTCCCAACAGCTGTTTTATCACCAATTGAGAGTCGTCAAAAATTTGTAATTGCAGTTGCTTCATGTCGATAGCCATCTCTAGTCTAAGTATGAGCGATTGATACTCAGCAACATTATTGGAGCAACGATTCATCAAGGTAAAAGAGTAGGGTGACCTCTTCTTGTGGAGTGACAAACACTATGCCAGTACCAACTCCATCTCGATGTGCAGCACCATCAAAATACATCTTCCATGAGGATCTAACTTCAACAGCCATTGCATCTTCATCAGGGAGTTCATCGCTCAGCTCCCAGTCATCAGGTATTAGGTGATCTGCCAAGAAGTCTGCCAATGCTTGTCCTTTTATAGCTTTTTGAGGAACATACACAATCTCAAACTATTGAAATTGAAGGTACCATCTTGCAAGTCGGTTACTAAGGACTGGTTTTAACATTACAAACTTTATGGGATTTGCCCTAGAGACAAGTCGGACAACTTAAGCCTGAAAATAGTGCTTCATCTTTTGAATCGAGAAGGCTAATGCCAAACATAACTTCTCAATTGGAGAATACTTCAGCTCATTCGGTGTCATCATTCTGCTCAAATAGTAAAGAGAATTTTCTTTGCCTTCACTATTTTCTTGAGCCAGTAATGCTCCAACTGACCTCTCTTGTGCCGCGATGTAGAGTATCAATGGTTTCCCAGGTATGGGTGCCGCAAGAACTGGTGGCTTCATTAAGTATAATTTGATACTCTCAAAGGAATTACTACAAACTTGGTCACATTCGAAGGGAGTGTCCTTCTTCATGAGACGACTAAATGGTTGACATTTTCCAGCCAGGTTTGAGATAAACCTTCTTAAATATGCTAGCCTTCCTTGAAGGATTTTTAACTCATGAATATTTTGAGGCTCAGCCATCTTCAAAATTGCATCGACCTTATCTTGATCAATTTCAATTCCTCGGTGTCGTACAATGAAGCCAGGAAACTTTCCAGAAGTAACTCCAAAGGCACACTTAAATGGATTCATCCTAAGTTGATATCTTTGAAGTAACTCGAATACCATTCTTAGGTCTTTAAAGTGGTCGTCTCTCTTTCTTGACTTCACCACTAGATTATCCATATAACATTCAATATTTTTATGGAGTAGGCCATCAAAGATATTCTGCATAGCCCTTTGATAAGTGGCACCAGCGTTCTTCAAACCAAAAGGCATCACCTTGTAGCAATAAATACCTTTGGGTGTACGAAATGCAGTGAGTTCTTCATCTTTTGGTGCCATACGGATTTGATTGTAGCCGGATGAACCATCCATGAAAGACATTGCCTCATAACCAGTGGTGGCATCAATCATCAACTCTGGTATAGGGATTGGAAAGTCATTCTTAGGGCAGGCGTTGTTGAGATCCCGAAAGTTAACACAAACTCAAATTTGGCCATTCTTCTTTCGTACTGGAACAATACTTGAAATCCATGTGGGATATTTGACTTCACGAATAAATCCTGCTTTAATGAGTTTGTTAACATCATTTTCAATCAAAGGAACCAACTCTGGCCTAAAGCGCCTTTGGGCTTGCTTAATAGGACGAGCACCATTCTTGACCACCAACTGATGGACTGCTACTTTCGGATCTAAGCCAGATATTTTCTTATAGCTCCAAACGAAGACATCCATATATTCTTTGAGTATGTCCATATAAGCGACTTCCTCTTCTACTTCTAGAAACGCACTCAGGTAAGTTAGTCTTGGGTCTTCATTAGTTTCAAGATTAACTTCCTTCAGGGGATCTATTGTGGCCTTTACTCCTTATTCAAGTTGAGATGGAGCATCTCCAGCATCTTTCTCCTCTTGAGGATCATCATCGTTGATGGATATGTGGTGACACCAGAAAGTATCTTCCATCTCTTTATCAACCTTTATTTGAGACGAGACCTCATTCTCATTTTGGATCGTAACATAATATGAGGAGCCAATACTTTCTTCATCTTCCTCACGTTCCTCGGTATACACCACCGTATGAGTTTTATCTTTTAACACCTCGTTGCATGAAACCATCAGTTCTGTTTGTCGCCTCATTCTGGAAGGGATCAAACTTTGGAAGTCCTTCTGGATTTTAAATGAAGAGTGCATCATTATGCTTTCATGACTTCTTTGACGCTTGTTGCTTTTCTTCTTATTTAGAGGTCCCAACCTTTCGAACACGAAAGTTCTTGCAGTTGGTTCTCCAAGTCAATCAAAGACAGAGGGTCTTTTAGCAGCAGTGGATTCTTCTTCTACGGTGATGTAATTACTGACTGCCCTTCTTATGGAGATTCGAATTGGAGGTGGCTGTGTGTATCCTAGGCCTTCACGTGATTGCCTGGTTGTACCCTATGATGGAAGTTTGCCCAACCTTGATGGCTTATTAGGATTGTATCCGGCCTTTACAAATAGCTTGTATGCATTTGGATCAAAGCCCTCTTTCGTACGCTTCGTAAGGAGTGTCATATCTTGTGGCAGATTTTGAGCCACAGACTCTTCAAGAAGTCTTGAGGATGGATTTATTGCATCAATCTTCCTGATAGGTAAAGTTAGCCCTTTTAGCACATTATCTTGGGAATCCGATGGGTGATCTTTTTCTTTCCTTACCTTTGGTACGTAATGAAGAATGAGAGTTGCCTTCTTTTTCGTAGAAACGACACCTTCTTTATTTGAAGTGGAGAGGGGCTTTTTGGTGGTGACTTTTTCGACAGTCACCGCGACCTTCTTAGATGAAAGATCGTCACACTTGGTCTTGGTGACATCTTCAACCCTTTTCTCATCCACAACATGCTTCTTTAAGTAGAATTTTGCATCGGCAAAATGTGACTCAGCTTGAGTAAATGGCTTGTCATCGGCAACTATCTTTCTTTCCACTCCGCCTTTATTCTTATTTGGCTTCTTATCAGCTTCAGAATTTAAATTCTTATTGAAGAATCCACAAATTTTAAATGTCTACAATTACTTTTTTCGATTAAATGAGATATTTGATCAGTCGAAGCTAATTAAGCTATGTATTATTATTGTTTAATTTTCCATGGTTATTTGATTTTATTTTATAGTTTCTTGATATGTATGTGGCTGTAAAAATGTCAAAGGTTTTGAGACGACATGCAATATTTTGCAATGGTACGTAGTTTACATTTGGTTATGTGTTGTTAACATATCCGAAAGGACTAGTTGATTACTTGATATACTATAAAAACTGCATAATGAATTAGTTTGAATAATACTTTTACAAATTCATTTGATAGCAATAATTTATTATGATCTGCCAATGATAATAATATCAGTAGAATAGGCTCTCTATTCATCAGTTTGACATTTCATTTTTTTCTGAAATTTTGTGCTACTCATCATACATTGTTTTAAAGTATTTGTACTTCCTTCATGTCAAAATAATTATCCGTTTAAAAGATTAAGTGAGCATTAATTATTATTTTTTCAACTTTACCCTTAATATTAATTATTCTAGAATTAATAAGAGGCATGTAAATAGATAAAAATTAAAGAATTAATAAGAAATATATTAGTCAAATCACATTTCTAATCATTTTGTTAGGATTGTACGAAACCTAAATTTGTCAACTATTTTGAAATGGAGCAAGTAAGTACTAATTAGAATAAAAACATGTGCAACACACGTTGATCAATAAGTACGGTATTACTATCAACATTAAAGTAATTATTATTTATTTATATTTTATATGTTAATATATATATATATATATGTATATTTATTATATTTATTATATAGAAAAATGAGTAGGTGAGACGATCAAGGGCATTTTTATTATTTTAAAAAAGAAAAGTGCATTGTTTGCTTATTCTTAAACCACAAAGTTTGTACATTGATTTTAATAACAAAGGAAAAACAAACATTTTTTTTTTGTAAATGTCAATTCTATCCCTAAATTGTATAATATCTCACACCCCACGGTTTTCTTCACAACTTTTTATATATATTTTTTATTGGTTCTAATACATATTACTCATTTCTATTCCCTTTTATAAAGGTGAAATTTTAATTTTATTTTATTCAAATTAAATGTTCGCAGGCAAGTAGAATTAAATTTTTTTTCTTTGCACATTTGACTACATTATTATTACATTTATACTATTATATTATTTATTTTGTAGAAGAGTGAGTAGGTGGGATAACCAAAGACATTTTTGTCATTTTAAAAAATAAAAGTGCATTGTTTGCTTATTCTTAAGCCTCGATGTTTGTACATTGATTTTTAATAATAAAAAAATAATCATTTTTTGTTAATGTCAATTCTATCCCAAAATTGTATAATATCTCATGTGAACCCCACAATTTTCTTCACAACTTTTTATATATATTTTTTGTTGTTTCTAATACATAATACTCATTTCTATTCCCTTTTATAAAGGTAAAATTTTAATTTTATTTTATTCAAATTAAATGTCCATAGGCAATTAGAATTAAATTTTTTTTCTTTGCACATTTGACTATAGTAAATTATTTAGCAGAGTAATAACGAAACAAAAAAATATATTACTCCCTTAGTTTTAAAAAGAATGATCTACTTCATCTTGTCAATATACCAAAATATCATTTATCCTGTGGTTCTAAACATGACACATAAAAAGTTGAAATTAAAATATTGCTAAAAAAAAGTTCATTCTTTTCTAAACAAATTAAACTGAAAAATAGGTCTTTATTTTTGAAGTTGAGGGAGTAGCAAACATCTACAAGGTATTCATCTATGTGTAGTTCACATCATGCAAAAATAATTTCAAATTGAACTTTTTCACGATATCTAAAATAATTTTAAAATATAATTTATTAAATATTGTAAATAAATATTCTGAAATACACTAAAACAAAAGGGGGAGAGAGAGACCTATAGATATAAGAAAAGATTTTATTTTCTTCTACTTTGGTGTGTATTTACAATGTAGGATGGAATGCCTTTTTAGGCAATAGTATGCAGAAAAAGTGTACTATGTGAAAATACAAAATCTTTACATCCTACAATAGTATGTATAGTATGCGTAGCTACAATAAAGTAATATGTGAATATCCATCAAATACATTCTTTATAATACTCCCCCTTGGATGTTTATGTAAAAGAGAAATTCTAAAGGAAATAAGATGCACAATAGCGGTTTGTAATATGTCTTGTTTGCTGCCTCATTAAAAACTTTACCAGAAAACCCAGTGAGATAAAACCTTGGTTAAGAAGAAAAGAGTGCAGCGTGTATGCACTCCCCCTGATAAAAACATCACTTAATATCTAGGAGACGACGCATCTCAATCTTGTGTATCAACTTTTCAAAGGTTGATGTTGACAATGCTTTAGTGGACATATCTGTCGGATTATCGCTTGAACGAATTTGTTAAACATCTATTTCACCTTTCTTCTCAAGATCATGAGTGAAAAAGAATTTTGGTGAAATGTGTTTTGTTCTGTCTTCTTTAATGTAACCTCCTTTCAACTGAGTTATACATGCAACATTATCTTCACACAATATAGTTGGAATATCCTTATTCAAAGGAAATCCGCACATTTTCTGAATATGTTGAGTCATTGATCTCAACCAAACACGCTCCCGGCTCGTTTCATGAATAACAGTGATCTCTGCATGATTTGAAGAAGTTGCAGCTAATGTTTGCTTCATTGAACGCCATGATATAGTTTTGCCATCATACATAAATAAATAACCTGTCTGAGATCGAGCCTTATGTGGATTAGACAGGTATTCTGCATCCTCATAACCAATCATTACTGACTTGGATTCATTTGAATAAAATAATTCCAAGTCAATGGTTCCTGAAAGATATCTGAGTATATGCTTGACACCGTTCCCATATCTTTTAGTTGGGGAAGAGCTGAATCTTGCCAATAAACTTACCGCAAAATAAATATCTGGTCGAATATTATTGACAAAATACATTAGTGCCCCGATTGCACTAAGATATGGAGTTTCATCACCAAGAAGCTTTTCATCATTTTCTTGAGGTCGAAATAAATATTTGTTTATATCAAGCGATCTCACAATAAGTGATTTATCCATGTAAAATCTCTTTAAAATATTTTCAGTCTATGTTGATTGATGGACAAAAATTTTATTTGTCAAATGATCAATCTGTAGGCCGAGACAAAATTTTGTCTTTCCCAGATCTTTTATTTCAAATTCTTTTTTTAAACACTCAACAGCTTTTAAAAACTCTTTTGGAGTGCCAATGACATTCAAGTCATCAACATAATCAACTATTATAGAAAATTCAGATTCAAACCTTCTTATAAAAACACAAAGACAAATAGGATCATTTTGTACCCTTCTTTTAGCAAATATTCGCTAAGACAATTATACAACATCCGCCCTGATTGTTTCAATCCATATAAAGATTTTTGGAGCTTTATTGAGCAAGTTTCTTGTGAATTTTTATATGTTTTAGGTACTTTGAAGGCCTATGAAATTTTTATAAAAATATCGTTGTCTAATGAGCCATACAAATATGTCGTGACAACATCCATTAGACGCATATCAAGCTTTTCATGAACTGCCAGATTTATTATATATCTGAAGGTAATTCCATCCATCACAGGAGAATATGTCTCCGCATAGTCAATGTCAGGCCTTTGGAAAAAAAAATCTTGTGCCACAAGTCGTTCTTTATATCTTACGACTTCACCTTTTTCATTTCACTCTCGCACAAAAACCTATTTGTACCCCACTGACTTGACACCTTCAGTTGTTCGGACTATTGATCCAAAAACTTTACGTTAATAAAAGTTATTATCTCATGTATAGAATAGCAGTATACATAAGTGCAATTATTGCACTAATTCATGGCATTTTCTAATCATTTTCATGAGGTGAAAATTAATCTTTCTTTATGATAAGCGATCTCACAACCATTGGGATATTCAATGAATCGAATCTCTTTTAAATCCTTTAAGGATTTTCCTATAATATTTGTCGTCTAGCTAAATATGACAGTCATTCGTTATACGCATTCAAGATTTTCATACATTGCCAGATTTAAAGAAACCTTATTGCATCCACCATAAGAGAACACATCTCCAAACAATAATGTCACGACTTTGCGAATAACCTTTATGCATCGAGGCACAAGTCGTATTTTATATCTTACGATTTTACTTTTCGCACAATCACCAATTTGTATCCCCTTGACATTATACCTTAGTCTATGAACTAATTTCAAAATATCACTTTTCAAGTGAAAAATAATATACTTAAATTGCGTATTTCATCTGTCCACATTATTTAATAGATTTAAATTCAAGATCCTCGATATCATTTATAATGGAGATCTTTACATTATACCAAAGATACCATCGACGGTTATTTCATATCGATTCCACTACGACATAACATATCAAGATTGATCTCTTCTTTTCCATCATTTTTAGGTACCTAAACCTTTGTCAAGGTTTTATGAAGAGTTATGTCATAGTGCTTTTTAAAAGTACTTGTCTCATTATTATTGACCATATTTATTATTTGCTCCTCTCCTTCTTCAAGAAATTTTATGTTTGGAACCGATTTGTCTATCACGCCTCAGGCATGCCATAGACTCTGTCCTCCAAGGTCTTCTCATTAGAGCATTTATAGCTGAATTATAACATAGGATCAGTCTGGCAATGAACTTGCAACATTTTACAAATCATGAATTATCAATTGAACTTCAAGTTCACTATATTTTTACGAGTATCTCGATAATTCACTACATACATTTCAGCTATAATGATATCTCCCCCTAATGTTAGGAAATCTAACATTCACCCCAGTTTATTTGGGGATCCATCTTTGTGTGTGGTGGATATATATATATATATATATATATATATATATATATATATATATATATATATATATATATATATATATAAGAACCTTGTTGGGTTTGCCAAGGTTATAAATATAGGGGAACCTTGTTGGGTTGATGCATACAAATGTTGCTATATTTAAATAAACTCGTCTCATACCAAATTTTTTTGGGAGATTTGTTCTCATAACCAATCGTTTAGCTATAATTGGAGGCACACAATTTTCTACTAAACCAATCAATATATCAACTTGTATAGTTTGAAACCATGCTCTTTATTTTAATAATTTGAGCAAACAATCTTGTAAAAATCAAATTGCAAGTTGATAGCAGTGCATGTAACCAACCGTAGATGCATATCATTTAATAGTAAATGATCCACATGGCAGGTGAATGGGCCCATATTGACCTTGTTGCACGTTCCAAAAATTTAAAAGGCACAATCATAACTTTAGCTGCTATGATATTTTATCGTGAGAACAAGCAACATAAGAGAATTCTTGAAGAATATTTATTTCTTAAATATAAATCACATGAATTTTCAATTATTTTAGTATCACATTTGAATTGGGATGGTCAACCGATCACGCCAACTTATACATTTTCGGTAAACTTTTAATTTACTGCAGCATGTGATTCCGTCACCATGCCCATATATTTATATCAATAAATAGGTGAAAAATGGGTAGCCTTTTTCATAAATATTTATAACCCGTTTTGATTGTAGTAATATGAAGATACAAATTTTTTCATAATTTACAGTCTCAATATAAAAAAAATTCAATTTCCTTGAAACTTAAAAAGTTTCTTTTGGAGACTTACTACAATTCCAAGGACCTGAATAATTTCATTCCTTCGAGTAGTAACACATTAGATTTTTGAGGCTATCAAATACTTGTGTACTATCTTATATTTTAAAACACCATTCGTATGGTGACCATCTCCTTTTAGAGAGAAATTGTAGTTATTGTAGTCAAATTATTATATGCAAGACCTCCTTCTTTCTTTACTTTTGCCTTTAATAATTTATTTTTTATAATATTTGGCAAAGTCCTTTTGGCATACCATATTTACGCGATCGGTGAGAAATTCATTCGACCACATTATAATATTCATATTTGGTCATGATCAAAATTTTTATAGGCAAGAATCATTTTTTGCTTTTATGGAACAAACAACTCTTTATTTGGCACAAACATAGTGGGTGTCACCAGAATCCATCCACCATTCTCGAGAATTTTTCACCAAGTTATATTCCGAAAGCATGACACATAGATCATCCATTTTGTTCTTGGATTCAGCCATATTTGCTTGATCCTTCTTTTTGCCTTTCTTTGGGGCACGACAATCTGTAGACTTGTGTCAATCTTGTCATATATAAAGCATTTTTTCTTTAATTTCTGCTTAGGTTGATTGCTTTGTTGTCCAGCTTTCTTTCACTTCTTTGAGTTGTTGGGATCGTCTTCTACAATATTAGCTCCATTTATTATAGAATTTTCTTTAGACTTCCTCTCTGTGGCTTTATTGTCTTCCTCAATGCGTAACTTCACAATGAGGTCTTAGACTATCATCTTCTTTCGTTTATGTTTCAAGTAATTCATGAAGTCCTTTCACAAAGGTGACAACTTCTCAATTATCGTAGCTACTTTACATGCCTCGTTCATAACCAAACCTACAACAAAGTTCATGTGAACATTAAGAACATTTTTAACATGTTCAAATAAGGTATTCATTAAATTTATACCTTCTGCAAGGAGAGCGTGGATGATGACTTGCAACTCCTGTACTTGAGAAACTACAGTCTTGTTGTCTATCATTTTGTACTCTAGGAATTGCGCACCATAGAACCTTTTGGTTGCCGCATCCTCATTCCTGTATTTATTTTCCAGCTCATTTCACAATTCTTTAGATGTCTTCATTACGCTGTAGACGTTGTACAAGTCATCTTGGAGACCGCTTAGGATGTAATTCCTACATAGGAAATTAGAATATTTCCACTCCTCTGTTACAACGAATTGCTTCTGGTCTGAAGTTCCTTCAAGCACTTCTAAAACATCTTTTGAAATAAACCTTTGAAGACATAAGGTTGTTAAATAGAAGAACACCTTTTGTTGCCACCTCTTGAAATCAACTACAGAAAAAATTCTGTGCTTTTCTGCTAGTGCCATAGTGGGTGACACATTTGTGCGACTGGTTGTGGCAATATTAGTTGCTGCCACACTTGTCACACCATCAACATGACCTTCTGTGGTCATTTTTTCTGTCAAAAAAAGACAGTCAACTTTAGTATAAAATTATACTTATTACAAGTTCGTAGCAACTTATAAATATTACTGTTTTTAGTTTACCGATGAAGTTTTTATGTCTTCCAATCGTTAACCGAATGAACTTTAACTTGCGATGAAGATTTTATATCTTCAAATCACTTGTGAAGTTCAAAGGGAGTAGAAAGCTTAAAGCTTTAATCTCTAGAAACCAAACAATACAAATTATGAAAAAAAACATTAGAGAAAAGAAAATTTCACCAAACAAGCAAAAAAATTTTTTAAGTTATTTCCTTAAGATTGTTGTTTGAGGTAAACATCTGTATTATGTCAAAACAACTTCAACACAAATTCAAGATTAAACAAAAACACTTATGAAGTTTTCCAACACCTTCAACAAAAGTTCAATATGAACTATCAAAGAAGTGTGTTATTTTATTTTAAAGGATAAAAAAGATGAAACAGAATAAGTTAAGTCCTCCGAATTCACGGAGTGTCCTTAAGGAAATAATTCCTCTCAAGTACCCGAGGTTATGAAATTTTTCTCCCGGGATAAAATGGCTTCATAATCAGAATGTAGCGGTACCTCAAACCTTCTGATTTTCTTTGAACTCACTTAACATGAGATGATCACAAAGAGTTTTTAGAAGTAGAAAAGTGATTTTCAATGCAAAAAAATTTCATACTAAACTTGTGAAAAAAATGAAGGTTTATATAGCCATGAAGTGCCTCTTCGAAAAGGAGGCAATTGTTCATCGGAAAGGTGTATTATTTTGAAATAATTATGTTTGTCCATTCCGAAACAACATGTCATTTCTGAACAGTCACAACTGATCGAACAGTCACCCCTTTTTCAAAATAGTATGTCTTTTTCTCGAAGGGTTGTGTCCTTTCATTTTTCATTCACAACAATTGAACCCAACAGAAATCTAATCTCAAATCAAATAACATTTTCTTTTATGATCCAAAAAAGAAGGATTAAACGAAACTGAAATTATAGAGCTTGAAAAAAAGAGTTGAGATTAGTGATATGTGTTGTAACGTAGATAGAGTCGTATATGTAGTTACAGTTTATGGAGGATATGAATCTATATAGGAAGGTACAGAGGACGCAAATTAGGTTAGAGGGCCAGTGTATGCGGGTGAGTCATAGCCAGTAGATAGGAGTACTTTGATGTGGCCATGCTAGTAATCGTAGGGCTTTGCTAGTAGGTTGGAGTTTCTAATTAGGAGAGTTTGGGTGAGCTTGTGTTTTTGGTTAGATAGTGTATAATACTACTCTGTTGGTGTCTTATTTCTGCTATTTTATCTTATTTTATATTTTATACAACTTTGTTTATTGTCCTTTACTGCGTACATTCTACCCTCCTCAGACCCCACTATGTGGAATACACTAGATATATTGTTATAAGATATTCTTTTTTCCCAATAATTAAAATTGAATTTATTAATTGTGTAGCTATAGTTATTATTATTTGAATAAATCAAGGCACTTGTACTAAGAAAGGTTACAACATGGTTAGCCATATAAAAGTGTACAATTCATGAACATACATACATACATACATATATATATGTGTGTGTGTATATATATATATATATATATATATATATATATATATATATATATATATATGCTAAGAGCAAAAGAGGTCTTGTATTACAAACTAGATAATGAAGGGCTCGTTTACGGGCCCAATATTACAATCTTAAATATTTATATAGGTATTTAATAAGTTTTTTCAAAAATAAATTTTAGTATCTATAATATATTAAAAATGTGAAGACCTTAGAAAAGTGATTTGAACTTTTTACCCTTCGTTAAAAGACTATTCTTTAGACAAAATTATCGTTTCACTATTATTTAATTATTTTTATTATATTAACTAGACTTCCTAAAATATATGGGACACCTAAAATATATGGTAAGAGAATTAATTAATATTTTTCGTTCTACTAGACTTCATAAAATATATGAAACTCAAATAAATTAAATACTTTAGTAAAATCTTTCCTTATTTTAATAAACTATAAAAATGGAAAGTCCATAATTTACCAAAATTTATTGCTATGTAATCAAAATTGTATTCCATCTTGGATTCTATGTCTATTTATTTTTTATATGAACACATCATGGTTTGTGTAGTCCAAGTAAAAAACAAAAATCAAAAGTTTCCTTTAAAGTAAATACACATACGGATAAACTCTTATGGTTATAATCTACTTCTTTATTGCATTTGGCATGAACTTTTTCTTTTCTTTTGATAATAGAACTGTTAAATTTTGCTTTTGTCTACTCAAGATTATGATAGTTTATATTTATCTAGAATTATTTGTTGCAGAGAATTCATCGATTGTAGTAATTTTTTTTCTACAATAATTGATGATTTATTGAAGTTGAGACAAATATCTGACATCATAACTGGTGAGTAATATATATACCATTGATTATATTATATTCATTTATCTGAATCTAAAATTTTATATAATCAAACTTAATACACCTATTTTATCAAAATTTTGAATTCGGTGCTTCTACAATGAAAAATTCTTATATAAATTCTGAATGCAACACTTCTAGAGTAAAATACTTTGATATAAGAAGTCACTTTGTCTTTTCATTAGTTTTTAAATTTATTATTTAATTATTTTTTATTATATTAACTAGACTTCCTAAAATATATGAGACACCTAAAATATATGATAGGAGAATTAATTAATATTCTTCTTTCTATTATTCAATTAAAAAAATATTCCTAAAATAGGACTCTAAACAAATCGGTTTACCTATTGCGATAATATGATTGATGTTCATCTAACTTGATTCAATTGTATGTCTAGATTGGTGGATGCCTGATTTTTTAATGTATATATAGTAGATGTCGAACCTCCTTTGGTTATATAATATGTTCACTTGTGAACCTCCTTGCTGAAAATCTTAGCTCCGTCACTGTCTCTATTAGTTTATTATTTTGTGGTAGTTTACAGTTCATACTTTGAGAATTTTTTGTGTGTAAAATTTAAGTTTAATTGTATTGTTTTGATATCACTTTTATCGTATTATTTTGCTGTAGTTTACAGGTGTTAGATAAATGTTGGTCGGCCTTGAGGCATATTTTATGTAAAGGTTATGTATAGTTATATTATATCTCTATTATCGTATTATTTTGTTATTGTTTACAGGTGATAGATGAGTGTCAAACGACTTTGAAAAGAATTTTGTGTGTAAAAATTAGATTTAATTGTTATTTTGAGCTCTCTGTCATTGTATTGTTTTGTTACAATTTACAGATGATAGATAAATGTCGACCGACTTTTAAAAATATTTCTGGTAAAGATTAGGTTTAATAAATAAATTATCCATCTTTACATACTCAAAAGATATTAAATTTAATTATTATATTCATTTTTATTATTTAAACAACAACAACATAGGGTCTGGGGAGGGTAGAGTGTACGCAAACCATACCACTACCTCAAGAGAAGTAGAGAGGCTATTTTCGATAGACCCCCGGCTTAGGACCAATAATAGTATAACCAATACAAAAAGTAAGCGCATATAAACTAGTATGGTACACAAATTAAACTAACAGTATAACAAACACAAAAGATAAGTGCATAATAAACCAGTACGGGATACAGAAAAGACAACACCACTAGCCCCAAATACTACAGCCATAACAATACGAACCAGAAACTCCAGACCCAAAGGAGCACTCCCCTATTACTACCGTTGTGCTCCCATCCCCTAACCCTCTACCCTAATCTGTATCCTCCACACCTTCCTATCAAGGGTCATGTCCTCTGTAAGCTGTAATTGCTCCATATCATGCCTAATCACTTCCCTCAAATATTTCTTCGATCTACCTCTAGCCCACCTAAAACCATCCATAGCCAGAGTCTCACACCTCCATACTGAAGCATCAGGGCCCCTCCTCATCACATGCCCGAACCAACAAAGCCTCACTTCTCACAACTTATCCTCCATCGAGGCAACTCCCACCTTCTCCCAAATAATCTCATTCCTCACCCTATCTTTCTGTCACACCCTAAAATCCCATCGGGACGGACTGGCACCCGAAGCCGAGAAGGCCCGGGAGAACCCGTTCAAATACCTGTACGTTCACTTACATGTCACCAAAAATTTGGACAGCACTTCCTTGCATATAGAAGGATATAATTACCTGTATCAGCACAACACACACAAATATATATATATATATAATACTTGGCCGTCGGGGCCACCACATATACAAATATAACATCACTATATAAACTTCCATGACTTTACCCTTCCTTATGTCTACAAAGCCTCTAGGATATACATGACATAACTAGGGTCGGGACAAACCTCCGCCCACACATGACTCCTGTACAATAACAAAACATAAGGAACCGACTCGGAAAGCTCCGAATCAAACTGGAGCTCACCAACAATAGTTGTATGACCTGACTTCTATCTATGCTGTGAATGAGCTGACTCACCTATGCCTGCATCATGAAATGCAGATCCCCCGTGAAGGACGCCAGTACGAAATATGTACTGAGTATGTAAAGCTATAAATAATCATATGTGATATGGGGATCAAGAAAATCAGACGCAAGTGAATAAATCATAATAGAAGTGAACCACACTTCATAAACACTTTTAGGATCATGTACATTATCATTAATCTGAATTGGGTTTTTGAATTCAAACACATTTGTGGAATGGTATACATTCGTTCATTTCATTCTTTACAATTATCATTCACCATTACCTCCTCCTCTCGAACCTCCAACCACCTAACAATAATCAATACTGTACCGTACTGTGACCATTAGGCTGCCCTAGTACATATCAACTGGGATTGACCCATGCTAGGCTTATGCCCCTGGGATACCACCCACACGTATATCAAGTAACACACATAAGAGATCTTTCCAATAACTTAGTTCAAAAGCTTTTGAGATTATTACATTAGTGTTCATGCCAATGTAGTACCTTTGGAACAATGATACATCAATAGGAACAAAGTAATAGACCTTCTATACAATAATGATGTAATAAAGACTCATTGGTACATCAACAATGTGTTTCAGAATCATCAATATCACAACAATGAAATAGGAGCCTTTTGGTATATCAATGAAACATTTTGACACTGTATAGAATGGAAACAACTTCGTTGGTAATGTAGAACAATACATGTTTTTGGAAAACCTCGGAATCTTACTTGATGGAACATTGGTGTTTTCATACCAAAGAACATCATTAGAGTATGCTTTACATACCTCGTTGTAGATTCGGATACCAATTCAACACAACTTCCTGCCTTTACAAATCACTTATCTAAAATGAAATGTTTGGCATTTAGTATTAGCAATCCAACACCACAATTCTCTTCCATAATTCCATACAACCAATATTTGTAAAGCATTCCAAAAACCAACTTGAACAATAGGTTTATGTGTATATATATATATATATATAATCATCATTTAAATACCATATCATCACACCAAATCCCTTCACAATTCAACATAATCCAACCATGCACAAGAATAATCCAACATCATTTCTCAATCATCCTTCAACAACAATCAAATAACATACTTCTTATGCTCACATGCATATATATACATATCCATATAAATAATACCAACATAATTTACATCCTTACCATAAAATGTCCCTTTTGATTTCGAAGTCCTGTTGACACAAATAAAGGGTGCTTCTCGAAGCCCTCAAGACGGTGAACACAACTACGGAATCAATTTGGATTTTCTACGGTTGAATCACAAGATAATTGGAGTTGAACTTAGGCTAGGGTTTCTTATTTCTCAATGATTTGGATGATAAATGATGGGTATGAGGCTAAGTATATGTATATAATGACCAATATTTGTCCATAAGGTGATGGAAAATGACCATGTTGCCCTTAAAATTTAAGTAAATCTGAATCTGTCCATGGTGGACTGTTTTGATAGGCTAAAGTAAATCGACCATAACTCTTTGCTCCGATATCGTATTTGGGTAAAATTGGTATATTTGGATAGATAATTCAAAGGGATTTCATTTCATATAAAGTAGGCCACCCAGTTCGTCCTGTACAAGGAGTTATGATTGTTTGAAGTTGACCCTAAAAATCTGTTTTGAGAGGCTGAAGTAAAACAAGTATAACTCCTTACTCAGACGTTGGATTTGGATGAAACCAATTGCATTAGAAAGAAGACTCCCGGGGATTCTCATCTATATATAGAAGCTCACACAGTTCATTTTGTACAAGGAGTTATGATTGTTTAAAGTCGACCCAAAAAACTGGCAGGCCTCAGTAGTTTGTGTGCAGGAAATTTTCCTGCACATTTACTATTCACAATATCCCGGCCACCGTTTTATAGTTTCGAACGTGCTCGATTATATTCGAAACTTATCCGTTTTTGGAAAGCTTATTCAATAACCTTCGTATGGAACCATCGATGGGCAAATTACAGTATAAATAAAATAAAAAATTAATTCCATATAATAAGACCAATACACGTACTTGAATACGCCAATACATGTACTTGAATATGGGGTGTTACATCCTTCCCCCCTTTAGGACATTCGTACTCGATTGTTAGCATAGTTATTCAACCAAAACAAGTTCAAGTCCACCATTAACATTCACATCATCACATAAATACTATGCATATATAAACAAAAACTTACTTGTTAATGTTCTAACTCCGTTTCTTGAACTTCCTTTTCATCTTTGAACAAATGAGGGTACTTAGATTTCATTTCTTCCTCAGCTTTCCATGTAATCTCTTCCCTTTGACGATTTCTCCAACGTACTTTCACCGATGCTATCCCTTTATTTCTCATCTTCTTAACTTGGCGATCTAGAATAGCAATAGGCACTTCCTCATAGGTAAGATCTTCCGTAATTTGCACATCCTCAGTAGAAGTGATATGTGATGGATCTCCGATGCACTTTCGAATCATTGACACATGAAATACCGAATGTACTAATGAGAGCTCTTGGGGTAGCTCTAATTCATATGCAACTTGTCCAAACCTTCGAGTGATCTTATATGGGCCTATATAACGTGGACTCAACTTCCCTTTCTTACCAAATCTCATTACCCCTTTTATTGGTGATACCTTCAAAAATACCCAATCACCTATAGAAAACTCTAGCCCTCTCCTTCTACTATCCGCATATGACTTGTGTCGACTTTGGGCTATTTTCAGTCGTTGCTGAATTACTTTAACCTTCTCTATGGCTTGATAAACAAGATCCGGTCCGAACAATCCACTTCGAACCATCTTATTGGTGATCTACACTTCCTTCCATATAAAGCTTCATATGGTGCCATTTTGATACTTGAATGATAGCTATTATTGTAGTTAAACTCAACAAGAGGTAGATGATCATCCCAGTTGCCCTTAAAATCTATCACACAATCTCGTAGCATATCTTCAAGTGTTTGGATGGTACGTTCCGCTTGTCCATCTGTTTGAGGGTGAAAAGCTGTACTCAACTTCATTTGTGTTCCCAAACACCTCTGAAAAGACTTCCAAAAGTTTGCAGTAAATTGGGTTCCCCGATCTGATATAATAGAGATTGGCACTCCATGTAATCGGACTATCTCTTTAATGTACAGCTTCGCATACTCTTCAACTGTGTAAGTGGTCCTAACTGGTAGGAAATGTGCGGATTTGGTAAGCCTATCAACAATCACCAATATACAATCAAACTTCCGGGATGTACGAGGTAAACCAATAACGAAATCCATGTTGATCATGTCCACTTCCAGCTTGGAAGATCAATGCATTGCATATAACCTCCGGGTTTTTGGTGCTCAACTTTAACTCTTTGACAATTTGGACATTCAGCTACAAATTCTGCAATGCTCTTCTTTATGTCATTCCACCAATACATATCTTTCAAATCTTGATATATTTTGGTTGATCCTGGATAAATGGAATACCTTGAAAAATGTGCCTCTGTCATAATCTTCTTTCTTAGCCCGTCTATATCCGGCACACACAATTGGTTTTGGCACTGAAGTACTCCTTCTCGCGTAAGCTCAAATGCCTTGGTCGCACCACTCTGAACATTCTACTTAAGCTTTAATAAAATAGGATCTGCATATTGTTTCTCTTTCACTTCAGCTACTAATGAAGATTCCGCAGCATTATGTACGATAAGCTCTTTATTCGGAGTTTCAAGAAGGCGAACTCCCAAACTAGCTAACTGGTGAAGATCTTTAATCATCCCTTGCCTTTCTATAGGCGCCATCATAGCCTTACGACTTGACGCATCAGCTACCACATTTGCTTTCCCTGGATGGTACAAGATATAAACATCATAGTCCTTTAATAGTTCAAGTCATCTCCGCTGCCTTAAATTTAGATCCTTCTGATTAAAAATATATTGCAAGCTCTTATGGTCAGTATATATATCAACATGAACCCCATATAAGTAGTGGCGCCATATCTTTAAAGCAAAAATAACTGCTTCCAGCTCAAGATCGTGTGTAGGATAATTTTTCTCATATGGCCACAATTGTCTAGAAGCATATGCTATTACCTTACCATGCTGCATCAATACACATCCTAAACCAATTCTGGAAGCATCACAATACACTGTATACCCTTCAGTGCCTTCTGGAAGTACCAACACGGGTGTAGAAATCAACTTGTTCTTTAAATCTTGAAAACTCTTCTCACAGGCATCATTCCATTGGAATTTGGATGCTTTATGGGTTAGCTTGGTTAAGGGTACTGAAATAGAAGAAAAGACTTTAACAAACCTTCTATAATAGCCGGCCAACCCGAGAAAACTACGAATATCCGTAGGCGTTGTGGGCCTTGGCCAGTTCTTCACAGCTTCTATCTTTTGAGCATCAACCTTTATCCCTTCACTAGATACAATATGACCCAAAAATGCCACCGACTTTAACCAAAACTCATATTTAGAGAACTTTGCATAAAGCTTATAATCACGAAGGCTCTGCAATGCCTGTCGTAAGTGATTGGCATAGTCCTTTTCTGATCTAGAATAAACTAGGATATCATCTATAAAAACTATCACAAGTACATCCAGGAATGGCTTAAACACCCTATTCATCAAATCCATAAAAGCTGCAGGTGCATTTGTTAGCCCAAATGACATAACTAGAAAATCATAATGACCATACCGTGTTCGGAAAGCTGTCTTGGGTATATCCTTCTCTTTGACCCTCACTTGGTGGTAACCTGATCTCAAATCAATCTTAGAAAAACACTTGGCGCCCTGTAACTGATCAAATAAATCATTAATTCTTGGTAGATGATATTTATTCTTAATAGTCACCTTATTCAATTACCGATAATCAATACACATCCTCAGCGAGCCATCCTTTTTTAGCACAAATAACACTGGTGCTCCCCAGGGGGACATACTAGGCCTTATGAATCCCTTCTCTAGCAAATCTTTCAATTGATCTTTCAATTCTCGTAATTCAACTGGGGCCATTCTATACGGCGGAATGGAGATTGGTTGGGTGCCTGGTATTACATCAATACCAAACTCTACTTCTCGTTCAGGAGGCAAACTTAGAAGATCTTCAGGAAATTCATTTACCACTGGAACAGCGTGAAGAGTTGGTGGCTTCGCTTCTGTATCCCTTACTCTACCTAAATGATATATGTATCCCTTGGAAATCATTCTTTTTGCCTTAAAATAAGAAATAAATCTACCTCTTGGCGCGCTAATTTCACCTTTCCATTCAAGGACTGATTCATTTGGAAAATGGAAATATACCTTTTTCGTGCAGCAATCAATTGTGGCATAACAAGATGCCAACCAGTCCATACCCATTATAACATCAAAATCTACCATTTCTAACTCTACAAGATCAGCCATCGTATCACGACCACAAACAGTTACTATGAAGTTTCGATAAACCCTTCTAGCTATAATAGATTCCCCAACCGATGTGGATACTTCAAATGGCTTAACTAATAGTTCGGGTATTCTTTCGAACTTTCCAGCAACCAATGGAGTAACATAAGATAATGTAGAACCGGGATCAATTAAGGCATATAGATCGAATGAAAAGATAGACAACGTACCCGTAACCACATCTAGGAAAGCCTCTAAATTCTGTCGATCCGCTAGAGCATACATACGATTTTGAGCCCCGCTATAACTCGTGGCTCCTCTATCACCTCTAACACGACCCATTGGCTGTGCACCCCTTCCTGAATAAGGCATCGATGATGATAATGCAACAAATAACCCCGTAGGTCGTGCCATACCCCCTATGTCCCTTCGTGGGCATTCCCTCATCATATGCCCCGACATACCGCACCAAAAGCAAACATTGGTTCCCAGCCGACATGCGCCTAAATGATACCTTCCACATTTATTACATGGCTCTCGAGGAGGTCTCGATTGGCTTATATTCCCTTGTCCTTGGTACCCCACTATCCGCGAACTCTGACTCTCACTTCTATGCCCAAATTGATTTCCTCTGGACCCTTGGAACTGTGGTGGGGCACTAGCTGCAGAATAAGAAGATAATGGCCTAGGTGGTCTAGCAGAAAACTGTGGTCTGAACCCTGCTTGAGATTCCATGAACTGCCCTGTAGATCTGGCCCTCTTAGAATATCCTCTTTCTGATTCCTGTGTTCTTCTCCTCTGCCTCTGATCTTCCATTTTCTGTGCAAAAGCTTGGATCCTCGCTATGTCCATATCTTTGTTCAAAGCGGCAATAGTATAATCTTTAACTAGATATAGATCTAGCCTATCCACATATTGATGAACTCTGTCATCCATAGTAGCTACAACATTAGGAGCATATCTTGACAAGGAATTAAATCGAAGACTGTACTCCCTCACGCTCATATTCCCCTGACGAAGATTTAAAAACTGATCTGCACGGGCCTGACAAATCTCGAATGGAAGATAATGATCAAGAAATGCCTCTTTGAACTCTTGTCAAGTAGCTGGGGGTGCATCAATACCCCTAGATCATTTCCAGTCCTCATACCAATATATAGCCTCCCCTTTAAATCTATACGCCGCTAAATCCACTGTCTCTCTACCCGTTACATGCATAACATCTAAGGCCCTTTGAATTTGATCAATAAAGTCCTGTGGGTCCTTGTTAAGATCTGATCCAGTAAAAGTGGGAGGATCCATCTTAAGAAAATCCTGTGTTCGAAGACTAGCCGCCCTATCTATACCACTAGGACCTACAGTAGGAATGGCTTGCCCAGCAACTATACGAGTCAAAAGTTGCACTGTATTTCTAAGATCTTGATCAACAGCATTAATAGGTGTCTCTGGGGATATAGTTCTCCTCCCCCTTATTTCTTCCGGACTGGGGGAAGTTTCTGATGCATGCTCAGCTGGAGCCTCACTTTGATTAGCTAGTATAGTGGGTGACTTACTAGTCCCCTCTCCGGCAACCACATCTACTTGCTTACCGGTATTCTTACTTCTGGTAATCGGCATCATTACTATAATAAGAGAAACAAACTGATTCAGTGGTCAACTATGACTTCATATACAATATAAGCTCTATCGTACGATCTAAGATATGAAGAAAAGAAACAATTCATAAATGTCCATAGCCTTCTGTTTATAGATGCGGTGCACAACACACCGATAAACAAGATTCTACATAGACACGGCTTTGTAGACTCACTAGGACGAACATCTCTGATACCACTTTTGTCACGCCCCAAAATCCCATCGGGCCGGACTGGCACCCGAAGCCAAGAAGGCCCGGGAGAACCCATTAAAATACCTGTACGTTCACTTACATGTCACCAAAAATTTGGACAACACTTCCTTGCATATAGAAGGATATAATTACCTGTATCAGCACAACACACACAAATATATATATATAATACTTGGCCGTCGGGGCCACCACATATACAAATATAACATCACTATAAACTTCCATGACTTTACCCTTCCTTATGTCTACAAAGCCTCTAGGATATACATGACATAACTAGGGTCGGGACAAACCCCCGCCGACACATGACTCCTGTACAATAACAAAACATAAGGAACCGACTCGGAAAGCTTCGAAGCAAACTGGAGCTCACCAATAATAGCTGTATGACCTGGCTCCTATCTATGCTGTGAATGAGCTGAAGCACCTGTGCCTGCAGCTTGAAATGCAGGTCCCCCGTGAGGGACGTCAGTACAAAATATGTACTGAGTATGTAAAGCTGTAAATAATCATATATGATATGGGGGATCAAGAAAATCAGACGTAAGTGAATAAATCATAATAGAAGTGAACCACACTTCATAAACACTTTTAGGATCATGTACATTATCATTAATCTGAATTGGGTTCTTGAATTCAAACACATTTGTGGAACGGTATACATTCGTTCATTTCATTCTTTACAATTATCATTCGCCATTACCTCCTCCTCCCGAACCTCCAAACACCTAACAATAATCAATACTGTATCGTACTGTGACCATTAGGATGCCCCCAGTACATATCAACTGGGATCGACCCATGCTAGGCTTATGCCCCTGGGATACCACCCACACGTATATCAAGTAACACACATAAGAGATCTTTCCAATAACTTAGTTCAAAAGCTTTTGAGATTATTACATTAGTGTTCATGCCAATATAGTACCTTTGGAACAATGATACATCAATAGGAACCAAGTAATAGACCTTCTATACAATAACAATGTAATAAAGACTCATTGGTACATCAACAATGTGTTTCAGAATCATCAATATCACAACAATGAAATAGGAGCCTTTTGGTATATCAATGAAACATTTTGACACTTTATAAAATGGAAACAACTTCGTTGGTAATGTAGAACAATACATGTTTTTGGACAACCTCAGAATCTTACTTGATGGAACATTGGTGTTTTCATACCAAAGAACATCATTAGAGTATGCTTTACATACCTCGTTGTAGATTCGGATACCAATTCAACACAACTTCCTGCCTTTACAAATCACTTATCTAAAATGAAATATTTGGCATTTAGTATTAGCAACCCAACACCACAATTCTCTTCCATAATTCCATACAACCAATATTTGTAAAGTATTCCAAAAACCAACTTGAACAATAGGTTTATGTATATATATATATATATATAATCATCATTTCAATACCATATCATCACACCAAATCCCTTCACAATTCAACATAATCCAACCATGCACAAGAATAATCCAACATCATTTCTCAATAATCCTTCAACAACAATCAAATAACATACTTCTTATGCTCACATGCATAAATATACATATCCATATAAATAATACCAACATAATTTATATCCTTACCATAAAATGGCCCTTTTGATTTCGAAGTCCTGTTGACACAAATAAAGGGTGCTTCTCGAATCCCTCAAGACGGTGAACACAACTACGAAATCAATTTGGATTTTCTACGGTTGAATCACAAGATAATTGGAGTTGAACTTAGGCTAGGGTTTCTTATTTCTCAATGATTTGGATGATAAATGATGGGTATGAGGCTAAGTATATGTATATAATGACCAATTTTCGTCCATGAGGTGATGGAAAATGACCATATTGCCCTTAAAATTTAAGTAAATCCGAATCTGTCCATGGTGGACTGTTTTGATAGGCTAAAGTAAATCGACCATAACTCTTTGCTCCGATATCGTATTTGGGTGAAATTGGTATCTTTGGATAGATAATTCAAAGGGCTTTCATTTAATATAAAGTAGTCCACCCAGTTCGTCCTGTACAAGGAGTTATGATTGTTTGAAGTTGACCCTAAAAATCTGTTTTGAGAGGCTGAAGTAAAACGAGTATAACTCCTTACTCAGACGTTGGATTTCGATGAAACCAATTGCATTAGGAAGAAGACTCCCGGTGATTCTCATAGATATATAGCAGCTCACACAGTTCATTTTGTACAATGAGTTATGATCGTTTAAAGTCGACCCAAAAAACTGGCAGGCCTCAGTAGTTTGTGTGCAGGAAATTTTCCTGCACATTTACTATTCACAATATCTCGGCCACCGTTTTATAGTTTTGAACGTACTCGATTATATCCGAAACTTATCCGTTTTTGAAAATCTTTATATAGTTGGAAAGCTTATTCAATAACCTTCGTATGGAACCATCGACGGGCAAATTCCGGTATAAATAAAATAAAAAATTAATTCCATATAATAAGACCAATACACGTACTTGAATACGCCAATACATGTACTTGAATACGGGGTGTTACACTTTCCTGGTATGTCCACACATCCATCGCAATATTTATATCTCTACCACCTTCACCTTTTGGATGTGAGAGTTCTTAACTGGCCAACACTCCGCTCCATACAACATAGTCGTCCGGACTACCACTTTGTAGAACTTACCTTTAAGCTTCAGGGGCACCTTCTTATCACAAAGGACTCCCAAACCGAGCCTCTACTTCAACCAACCTGCCCCAATACGATTGATGATAGGCGGATTTACACGCCTATATCAATATATTTTGCCCATATTTTAGCCTAGTTTTGAGAACAAATTATATATTTCATGCACTTTTAGTCCTTTTTCCTATAAATGAGCTAACGAACATGATTAGTAAAGTTTCAGGTATAAATGATGCAAAATTCAGCATTTTATGGCTTACTTGACGCAAAAGAAAGCTCACGAAGGAAGGAAAGGGAGTTTACACGCCTAAGGACCAAAACTGCTGCATGGAAAATCTGTCCCGGGCTAAAACAGCATTTCTGAAGACTTTGGGGGACTTACAGACACAAAGCTGGATTTGGACAATGATACATTAACCTAGTACAATTGGGTTATGTATTTCATTAGTTTATTTGGATTATGATAATGTTACATTAACCTAGTACATTTGGGTTAAAGTATTCCATTAGCCTAGTAGGATTTGGTTATTTGTTTCATTAGCGTAGTAGGAGTAGGATATGGGTATTATAAATACCCTATCATGCTAGAGATTTTTATTCATTCCTCCCTTAGTGGAGAGAATACATTCCTCCCTTAGTGGAGAGAATTAATTCCGCAATTCATTCAACAATTAATCTTCTTCCATCCCTCTCTTCTTCCACCACAACAATTCTACAACTCTTCTAATCTTTTCATCAATTCTTATCTTCTATTCTTAATTTCCGCAACAAGAGAAACGTTACCTTGCTAAGGAATTCACGCCTCACGCCTACCACCTAAGCTATACGAAATCAATCTTTATTGTGATATAATAACAATGCCAATCGTGATCTCCTTCGCATTCATGGGTAACTAAACCTCTCTGTTGGGGTTATGGAAGCCGAATGAGATACTATCTATTGTTGTGAGTTTGTGAGTTCGTGACACGTATATTGCTTATATCATTATTCTCTTCATCTTAATCTACATTCTTTGCGGTTGCAAACGCAAGAATACGCCAGTCTAACATTTAACTTGTTCGAGAGAAAGGTTATTTGTCTGGAAAAGAGATAATGTCAAGGTAGTAGGACACCCTTTCCTATTAAAAAGCTAGTGCCATAACTGGACTAACCTCTTGGAGAATTCGTACCGTTAGACACGCTTTAAGCTCGAGAGAGTTAAAGTGAAATAGTCCTTGTTTAGGTCGAGAGACGCTTAGATTTATCATCGACTACAATTCTCTATAAGCAATTGCATGTCAGAATTCTACACACTCATAGTCAATAGAGACGTATATCTCAGAAGGTGGACATAACCCCAACGCTTCAATTCTCATTGTTTACAACTCACGTAACAATTTCTCTCTCTTTACTTTTTTATTTTCAGCTTTTATTTTGATACTTTATTTAAATTATTTGCACGACAAGAATCCCCCCTCTTACGAGACTTGCACCAAAAGTTTAGTAATTTTGCTTACTAGTTGGCCAAGCTATTCCCTGTGGGATCGACACCCAACCCAGGTTGGGTTCTATATTTGCTAACGACCGCTTTACACTCCTACGAGAGCGGTAGATTGAGCGTTATCAAAAATTGGCGCTGTTGCCGGGGAATACGAGTGTCAATCAAGTTCGTGATAAATACTAGACCCTTTGGTCAAAGATTCTCGTACTTTTACGTTTAGTTTTTGTTTTTGTTTCTTGTAGGTTTTTACTCTAGGCATGCCCCATACTAGAAGTTCTGGTCAACCGTTATTACCAATCAATCCGGAACTGCAACGAATTAGAAGAATGGAAGCACAAGCTGAAATCGACAGGATGGCTGCTCAACACGAGCAGGCGAGATTAGCTGCTCTTGCCGCTGCTCAAGTCCAACAACAAAATATTGATAATCCTGGGCGAGCAACAAACCCTGACGATGAGGATTTAGGTGACGACGAGTTGATAAACCCAAGGCATGTCGCTGGAACTGCAACACCTGCCAACAGAAGAGCTCGACAAGCTCAGTATAGATATGATCGCCAATCTTTGCAGCCAGCTTTCAACGATGATGATGATGATCTTGATGGTGCCGGAGCCACTGGAGCTATAATTCCACCACCATTAGCGCCCGGAGCCAAGTTCAACATCACAAGCACCATGATTCAGTTATTGCAACTCAAGGGATTATTTGGTGGACTAGCAGGCGACGATCCGAATATGCATCTCATCAACTTTATTTCTACATGCAAGTCTTTTGACAATCCTGGTGTTGGTCAGAATGCTATTCGATTACGTCTATTTCCATTGTCTCTGTCTGGGGAGGCAACACTATGGTTGAATGGGCTGACTCCTGATTCAATTACAAATTGGAGGCAATTGAGAGACGCTTTCCTAGAAAGATTCTTTCCGCCATCCAAAAGGGCTCAATTGAGAGATGAAATCAGCAACTTTCGTCAGCTTCCCTCTGAAGCTCTTCATGAAACATGGGAGAGGTTCAAGACAAAGCTAGCGAGATGCCCAAACCATCACATGACTAATGTTCACCTCATGGAGATCTTGTATAGAGCCTTGAATTCAATAACTAAACCAGTGGTGGACAACGCAGCTGGAGGTTCTTTCATGGACCTCACCTTTGGTCAAGCAAGCAATATGCTAGATCGTATGACGAAACAAAGTAGAGCTTGGCATACCAGGGATTCTGAGGTACCAAGCCCCACTTTATCTATTGGCATGACTGCAGACCAACGAAGAAGAGAAGAAGAACGTGATCAAGATATGGCGTACATGAAAACCCAAATGGATCTTCTTACAAAGCATCTATTGGGGAAGACTGAAAATGTAAAAGCTATTGCGTCAAAAGGAAGAGACGAATCTGATTCGGAAGAGGAGGCCAACTACTTGAACAATCAGGGGGGTTTTCGAGGGAATACCCAAGGAAACCAAGGTCGGAACTATTATGATAAATCTGGAAGCAAAGACCAAGGTAGTTGGAAGAACACGAATGAAAAGAGTGGTTTGTACGTTCCCCCTGGAAGACGTGACACCACCACATCTAATTCTGGAAGTATGGAGGACATGATGGCTAAATTATTGAAAGGAGTGGAAGCAACAAGCGCGGAAGTAACGGAGGTAATTAATGATTTGTCCGCCATGAAACAATTAGTAGATTCACACTCCACTTCAATTAGACAACTAGAGCAGCAATTCAGTCAACTTTCAGCAGCACTCAACCAAAGAAAGGCCGGCACTTTACCTAGCGATACTGTGCAAAACCCAAGGAATGATGGGTCATGCATGACCATCACTACCAGAAGTGGTAAGGTGCTAGAAACTTCAGCAAAAGGCAAGAAAGTGATTGACGAAGTTGCGGACATGAATGACAATGCAAAAGGAGAAGATGCCGCAGCAACTACTCCTGCCATCAAGGACGTCACATCCAGCACTGTGCAGCCTGAAAAAGTGAAAAAACAGAAGCAAGAGGAGAAGAAAACCGTGGAGAGAACACTTCCATACCTACCACTACCTTTTCCCCAAAGATTGAAGAAGGTGACGGATGATACAAAGTTCAGCAAATTCATGAATATGTTAAAGCAGCTGACCATTAATATTCCATTGGTGGAGGCACTTGAACAAATGCCTGGGTATGCGAAATTTATGAAGGATCTCTTGACAAAGAAGCGGACAGCAAGTTATGACTTGGCGGATAATGTTCATCATTGTAGTGCAATCGCTACAAGGTCGCTAGTTCAAAAGAAGGCAAATCCTGGAGCTTTCACTATTCCTTGCACAATTGGATCGTTGGATTTCGCCAAGGCATTGTGCGATCTTGGTGCTAGCATCAATTTGATGCCACTATCCATCTACAAGAAGTTGGGGCTAGGCGATCCAACACCAACCAATATGAGGCTCGTGATGGCTGATAGGTCAGTAAAAAGACCTGTGGGTATCTGGAATGATGTGTTGGTGAAAGTTTCTTCATTCATATTTCCTGCAGACTTCGTTATTCTGGATTGTAAGGAGGATTCTGAAGTTCCTATAATCCTGGGACGTCCTTTCCTTGCAACCGGAAGTGTGCTTATTGACATGCAAGATAATGAGCTTTTGTTTCGAATTAATGACGAAGTGGTACGGTTTGATATATGCAAAGCAATGAAGCAGCCCAGCGATATGAATGAGTTATCTGTAGCTGATGTTCATCATGAGGATATAAAAGCATTATCTATAGAGAAACAGCCTACTGTTGAGCCATTGTCTGCTGCACCACTGAATGTTGAGCATGAGGACAATGAAGAACTTATGGGTGATCTAACAGAAACAGAGCCGTATACTCCTAAGCAACCGGAATGTGATCTCAAGAATCAACCAACAGCGAAGACTCCCATTGACGAGCCACCATGCTAGAATCACAAGAGCTCCCCGATTATCTAAGGTATGTGTTCTTGGAAAGTAGAAATATACTTCCGGAGAGTGCAGATGATTTAAGTGAACAGTATGTATAGGCTCTTATATCTGCTCTGAAGAGATACAAGAGAGCTATGGGTTGGACTATTGATGATATAATTGGAGATTCTCCGGGAAAATGTAAGAGCCATCTTGAAGAAGATAGCATGCCCACAGGTAAGCCTCATTGTCGTCTAAATCCTTTTAGAAAACGATCCATCACTTACCTCGACGAAGTCTAAGTACTCGAGGTAACTATGTCGAGCCACGACAATAAATAAGGCGCTAGATGGGAGGCAACCCATCGTTTTATTGTTTTATCGTTTTATCGTTTCATCATTTTTCTTTCGTTCTAGTACTTGATAAATGAAAATCCAAAAATAAGAGTCGTGCCACGACCAAAACTAAGGCACTTGGTGGGAGGCAACCCATCGTACTAATCGTTTTCATTTGTTTTGAGCAAAAATAGGTGCAAGAAGTATTCAACGAGGAGATTGATTTCAATAGACGATTTGGACGCATTATATGGTAAAGTTGGTAAGTTAGGAATGGTGATGCATAAGGCTATGGATTGAGAATTTCTCACGCCAAAATAGGCATCGAGAAAGGTTAGGCCTTGGTAAAACTAGGCCACGAACGATGCACAACCTATCCTATAGCCTAAGGTCTCAGAATCTAGTGTGCTATACACTATGCGCCGCCTATTCCTAGGTATGCTTTTGACTATGCGCCACCTATGCTATGGCATTTGGTCTCAGTATCTCATATTCCATAGACTATGCGGCGCATATGTCTACAAATGCCATAGATTATGCGGCGCATATGTCCCATTATGCTATAGACAATGCGCCGCATATGTCATTGATATGCCGAGCATTATGCGCCGCATATGTGGTATTTTTGTCTCCAAAACCGATTGTAAATAGGTCAAAACCCAACCCATTCTCTTCCTATATAAAGGGGACTTAGTTTTACAACACAACCACACTAAAAATTGACCTAAGGGCGCCGCATATACATCCAAATCCTCTCAAAATTTTCTTCTTTTGCTCTTCCAATTCACAAAACCATCTCCACAAGCTTCAAGCAAGTAAGTACTCTCTTATTCTTCATTTATTTCTCGTAAGTACTACGTTGCTATGTCTATTATAAATTGCTAAATCATATAAGATTATTGGTGATGTGTTGATACAAAATCATGTGAGTGAACATGTACGTAGGAAAATCTTGACTTGTTTCCGACTTGAAATTGGTTTTAATAGCATTGTTATACTATTTGTGGAATTACTATGGCTATGAATAGTACTTAAGATTGTTGTTTGGATACTTACATGTTAGACTATCCCGGCCATCGGGATAAGACTTATAGTGCCTACCGACATAAGAGGTTGTGATTGTTGTAAGAATAACTATTCCATGTGGTAACCCCTATGTAGTAGTGTTGCTATATCTACCATGAAAGTAGTCTAATGTCTGCAAATAAGTGATGCATTGCTGATTTTCTTGTCGGAATACAATCCTAAAACGTATGTCGACGAAATCTGAGTAACCGACCACTTTCGCTTCACTGATTTGTGTTAACGAAACTAAGTGTAGGGTGGTACCCCTACTGCTTGTGTATAGATTGTAACCATTGAGATTGTGCTACCATTAACACTATTTCTAGTCTCAGGTACAATGGCACCCAAAGCAAGACAAGGCAAAGAAAAGGCTACCACTTCCCAAAAGAGCAAGAAAAAAGGCCGCAAGGAGCAAGGAGAACCCTCCTCGCCGCAAATACATCGACTCACACTTGGAATTAAGTGGGAAACTTATGAGGAACTTCTGAGGATAACGACTCTGATGATGATTCCAATGCAAGGGGTATGACCCCAGACATAGAGGATAAGTCCGACCAACCAGGTTCCTCGTATTTATTTTCCACTGAGGACAGTGTCCCGACTAAGTGTGGGGTGGTGGTATTGCATGCTATACTTCTCTATTTGCATCTATGTTTGTTTTCTTTTGTTTCATTTTTGTTTCGTTTTGTTTTTTTAGTAGTTGAAATTTTTTCTAGCTTCGCATGAAATTATTTTGATAGGCAGCATGAGATTATAACAAGAGTATGTGTTACAATTGTGACTATTGAGACGTCTAGGCTCTAGTTGTGACTCATTATGTGATAATTGTGTGATTCAATTCCTTCACTTGTTGGGTCGAGAGTCTATATTACTTCCAATCAAGTCGACCATGTGCCTTGTGTGTGTGAGATAATAGTATATTCTATGTTTGTAGCTGATGCTAGAACTTGCCTGGTATGTATGCAAAGCGAAAATAAGGAGTGTAAGTTTAGGATATGATTTAGGCATTTCTTTGGCAACCTATATTTGTTTACCTTCAGTTTTACCTACCCATGGACATCATCCTAGTTAAACCCTTTTGAGCCTTTAGCCTATTTCTTTGACAACCTTGTATGTAAGCCTAATCCATTTTCTTCCAAGACCGTAATTTGATCCAAATTCCTAAGTGCTTTAAAGTGAAAAAGTCATGTGACAACATAAGAGAAAATTGGGTGAGTATAATGCTATCAATTGTAAATGGTGCTTGAATGTGTTATGACAAAGAAAATGCTATCATAAGAGGTATGAAAAAGGAAAAGAAAGCTGAAAAGTGAGTTATGCTTAAAATTGAAAAACAAAAGAGGAGAACAAGGGTGGTAGAATAAAAGAAAAAAGAAAGGTTGAAAGAAAAAATGTCAATGATACAATGTGATGTATTAAAGCGCTTAGGAACCTAGTCACTATTCTTGGCCAAAATAGTCCTACCCGTCCCTTAGCCTACATTACAACCATCAAAAGACCTACTTGATCCTAATCTTAACATTCCGACATTTAGTGGAGTACTACATGAAGGGCAAGCCTATGGTCATCAGTTGCTACATATGAATTCTTTGTGAGAGTGAGAGCAAGGACATTGTGATACCCATGTTTGAAAAATATGCTACACTTGTGAGTGACTATGGGTAATATATTGTGAGACACACATGGTTGATGAGTTTTGGATAGTTGTGTATGATTCTTTGTGCCTTGACTTTTGAATATGAGTTAACCACCATCACGAGTCTATGCTAGAGGTTAAATGGTTTCTACTAATGATCGGAAAACTACTCTTTGTTGATAATTGTTGTGCTTGTCTTGATAAATGTTTTGTGTTGTTGCTGTAAAAACCCTAAGTTGATGTTTAGAAGGACATGATATGTTGTTTGAGGACGAACAAAGCTCTAAGTTTGGGGTGTTGATGATAGGCGGATTTACACGCCTATATCAATATATTTTGCCCATATTTTAGCCTAGTTTTGAGAACAAATTATATATTTCATGCA
The DNA here is from genome assembly GCA_030864225.1 of Capsicum baccatum var. pendulum. Taxonomy (NCBI): domain Eukaryota; kingdom Viridiplantae; phylum Streptophyta; class Magnoliopsida; order Solanales; family Solanaceae; genus Capsicum; species Capsicum baccatum. The sequence continues at coordinate 35,297,149 of CM061560.1, forward strand.
CTTTTAGTCCTTTTTCCTATAAATGAGCTAACGAACATGATTAGTAAAGTTTCAGGTATAAATGATGCAAAATTCAGCATTTTATGGCTTACTTGACGCAAAAGAAAGCTCACAAAGGAAGGAAAGGGAGTTTACACGCCTAAGGACCAAAACTGTTGCATGGAAAATCTGTCCCGGGCTAAAACAGCATTTCTGAAGACTCTGGAGACCTGGACCAAAACTGCTGCATGGAAAATCTGTCCCGGGCTAAAACAGCATTTCTGAAGACTTTGGGGACTTATAGACACAAAGCTGGATTTGGACAATGATACATTAACCTAGTACAATTGGGCTATGTATTTCATTAGTTTATTTGGATTATGATAATGTTACATTAACCTAGTACATTTGGGTTAAAGTATTCCATTAGCCTAGTAGGATTTGGTTATTTGTTTCATTAGCGTAGTAGGAGTAGGATATGGGTATTATAAATACCCTATCATGCTAGAGATTTTTATTCATTCCTCCCTTAGTGGAGAGAATACATTCCTCCCTTAGTGGAGAGAATTAATTCCGCAATTCATTCAACAATTAATCTTCTTCCATCCCTCTTTTCTTCCACCACAACAATTCTACAACTCTTCTAATCTTTTCATCAATTCTTATCTTCTATTCTTAATTTCCGCAACAAGAGAAACGTTACCTTGCTAAGGAATTCACGCCTCACGCCTACCACCTAAGCTACACGAAATCAATCTTTATTGTGATATAATAACAATGCCAATCGTGATCTCCTTCGCATTCATGGGTAACTAAACCTCTCTGTTGGGGTTATGGAAGCCAAATGAGATACTATCTATTGCTGTGAGTTTGTGAGTTCGTGACACGTATATTGCTTATATCATTATTCTCTTCATCTTAATCTACATTCTTTGCGGTTGCAAACGCAAGAATACGCCAGTCTAACATTTAACTTGTTCGAGAGAAAGGTTATTTGTCTGGAAAAGAGATAATGTCAAGGTAGTAGGACACCCTTTCCTATTAAAAAGCTAGTGCCGTAACTGGACTAACCTCTTGGAGAATTCGTACCGTTAGACACGCTTTAAGCTAGAGAGAGTTAAAGTGAAATAGTCCTTGTTTAGGTCGAGAGACGCTTGGATTTACCATCGACTACAATTCTCTATAAGCAATTGCATGTCAGAATTCTACACACTCATAGTCAATAGAGACGTATACCTCAGAAGGTGGACATAACCCCAACGCTTCAATTCTCATTGTTTACAACTCACGTAATAATTTCTCTCTCTTTTCTTTTTTATTTTCAGCTTTTATTTTGATACTTTATTTAAATTACTTGCACGACAAGAATCCCCCCTCTTACGAGACTTGCACCAAAAGTTTAGTAATTTTGCTTACTTGTTGGCCAAGCTATTCCCTGTGGGATCGACACCCAACCCAGGTTGGGTTCTATATTTGCTAACGACCGCTTTACGCTCCTACGAGAGCTGTAGATTGAGCGTTATCAACGATGTGTGACATTCTTGTCAATCTCACTATTACCCTAAATTATGGACCCCAGATACTTGAAACTCTCCCTCTTCTGTATGGAATGAGAGTCTATCTTCACAACCACTCCATCTTCTTGCGACATATCACTGAACTTATACTCCAAGTACTCTGTCTTAGTTCTACTTAACCGAAAACCTTTACATTCAAGCGTCTGTCTCCAAATCTCCAACTTATCATTAACTCCACCCCGAGTCTCGATGATCAAGACCACATCATCTGCAAATAACATACACCAAGTCACCTCCCCTTGAATATGTCACGTCAAAACATCCATCACCAATCAAAATTGTGAAGTGCTCCGAATCTCCACCTACCATCCTTACACGAGTCTTCACACCATCATACATATCCTGAATTGACCTTGTGTACGCCACGGGCACCCCTCTAGCCTCCAAGCACCTTCACAGAATCTCCCTGGGAACTCTATCATATGCCTTCTCTAGATCAATAAACACTATGTGCAAGTCTTTCTGCCTCTCTCAAAACTGCTCCACTAATCTCCTCACAAGGTAAATGGCCTCAGTGGTCGAGCGACCAGACATGAAACCAAACTGATTCTCAGAGATTGTCACGATCCTCCTCATCCTCAACTCTATCACCCTTTTCCAAACCTTTATAGTATGACTCAACAACTTAATACCTCTATAGTTGTTACAACTCCGAATATCTTCCTTGTTCTTATACACTGGAATCATTGTGCTCCACCTCCATGCTTCAGGCATCTTAGAAGCTCTAAAAATAATGTTAAATAACATTGTCAACTACTCCAGACCTGCCCTGCTAATGCTCTTCCAAAAATCTACTGGAATCTTGTCTGGTCCCGTCGCCCTACCCCGCTGCATCCTGGGAATACCTCCCTTGACATTCTTAACCTCGATATGCCTACAAGAATAATAATCGCGACCCTTCTTAGATATCTCTAAGTCTCCCAACACAGAACCTTTATCCCCCCTTATCATTCAAAAGTTTATAAAAATAGGACTGCCACCTCTCCTTAATGAGGGCATCCTCAACCAACAATATACCATCCTTTTCTTTGATGCACTTCACTTGGTCAAAGTCATGAGCCCTCCACTCCCCGGCCTTGGCCATCCTATATAACTTTTTATCTCCGTATTTCTCCTCTAAAGCCGCATACAAACTCTCAAAAGTTGTTGTCTTAGCCATCATAACCGCTAACTTAGCCTCTCTTCTAGCTACCTTATACTCCTTCTTATTCTTCTGCCTTTCCTCATAATCCTTGCTCCTAACCAACTTAGCATAAGCCACCTTCTTAGACTCTACCTTTTTCTTGACCTCTTCGTCCCACCACCAGTCTCCTTGATGTCTGCCAGATCCACCTCTCGAGACATCCAACACCTCTCTAGCAGTCTCCCTAATGCAACTGGAAGTCATCTCCCACATATTATCCACACCCCCAGTAACACCCCGTATTCAAGTACGTGTATTGGTCTTATTTATATTGAATTAATTTTTTTATATTATTTATACCAGAATTTGCACGTCGATGGTTCCATGCGAAGGTTATTGAATAAGCTTTCCAACGATATAAATATTTCCAAAAACGGATAGTTTTCGGATATAATCGAGCACGTTTGAAACTATAAAACGGTGGCCGAGATATTTGGGAATAGTAAATGTGCAGGAAAATTTCCTGCACACAAACTACTAAGGCCAGCTGAATTTTTGGGTCAAATTTGAACGATGATAACTCCCTTAATATAATGAACTGGGAGAGCTGCGACCTATGAAAAGAAAAATCTTTGAGTTTTTTTTCCAATGCAATTGGTTTCATCCAAATCCAACATCTGAGTAAGGAGTTATACTCATTTTAATTCAGCCTATAAAAATAGATTTTTAGGGTCAACTTCAAACGACCATAGCTCCTTGTACAGGACGAACTGGGTGGCCTACTTTATATGAAATAAAAGCCCTTCGAATTATCCTTCCAACGATACCAATTTCACCCAAATCCAATATCGAAGCAAAGAGTTATGGTCGATCTACTTTAGCTTATCAAAACAGTCCACCAAAGAAAAGATTTGACATTATTTAAACTTTAAAGGCATTTTGGTCATTTACTATTATATTATGGACGGTAATATGTGTATATATACATGTATATGAGTTCAAAAACTCATTTTCATCATCAATCATTGAGAAAGAACAAACCCTAGCCAAATTTGACCTTTAAATTACTTTTGATTCAACCATAGAAATTACAAAGTAATCTGATAACTGCGTTTGTCATCTCGAGAGCTTCAAACGACACCTATTATTTGTGCAAAAAGGATTGCATAATCAAGAGGTGAATTCTAAGGTATGAATATTATTTGCCTTTGTTCTTTTCCATATGTATATGTGTGATAAAGGATTATATGTATTGGTTGTTATTGAAAGGTGATGGAAATAGGGTTATGGACTATTTTACATGGTTTGGTTGTATTGAATTGTGAAAGGTGGATATGGTAATTGAGTTTGTAAGGTGGATATGGTGATATACTATTGAATTGATGATTATTTATGTCTATGGATCAATTTGGTTTAATGGATTGGTTGGAAGGATAAATGAATCCAAACTTGATATTGGAGGATGTTGTATGAATATGCATGGCATGTGAATGTAATTGGAGTATAAAAAGGTTAAAGTGACACCCTTTTATGGTGTAATTAAGGCTTACTACTTAACCACTAGTTTGGTGAATTCAAATAATTGAATTGTGACGTTTGGTTGCTAATACTAGATTGCTATTTATGTTCATTGTAGATAAATAATCCGAAAAGATGGGAATTCCATTTGGGACTAGTATTGAAGGTTGACAGTCAGGTATGTAAAGCATGCTCTATACCATATCTTTGGCATGAAAGTGAACAATTGTTCTATTAAGAAAGTTTCCAAAGTCATTCAATAACATGAGATCCATAATAGTTTTGTATGATGTCCTATGTTACCAATGAACTTATTTCCACCTTACAAGATGTCACGTCATTCCAATACTTACTTGTTTTCCAAATCTTACATGTTTATTGCACTAATGAATGTCAGAAAGTATCCGGTTACTCAAACAAGATCCATGTGCTATTAATGACTCCAAAATGTTTCATTGATATACCAATAAGTTCCTACTTCATTGTTATGGCATTGATGACTCCAAAACACTTTATTGATGTGCCAATGAGTTCTTACTTTATTGTTATTGCATTGATGGTCTATTTATATGTCTCTTATTGATGTATCATTGTTTCAAAGTATCAAAAATGCAGTGGCGACCAAAATAACAATCTCAAAGATTAATTGAACTAAGTGATGGAAGTTCTCTCTTATCGGGTGGTATCCCAGGGGCATAATCCTATCATAGGTCGATCCCTATTTATGTGTTTATAGATGGTATCCTAGGGGCATAAGTCTATCATGGGTCGATCCCAGTTGATATGTACTGGAGGCAACATAATGGTCACAGTACAGTATAGTAATGATTACAAAGATGATAAGAACGAAGGTAAAGTGATTGAATAAATACAATGTACAGGTTGTCACAAGTTCTAATAAGTGTGGTCCACTCCTATTACGATTTATTCACTTGTTTCTAATTTCTATTGAGCTCCTATATCATATGTGATTATCTACAGCTTTACATACTCAGTACATATTTCGTACTGACGCCCCCCACGGGGGACCTGTATTTCATGCTATAGGCACAGGTACCTCAGCTCATACACCGCACAAGTAGGAGCCAGGATATCCCGCTATTTTTGGTGAGCTCTAGTTTGCTTCAGGGCTTTTCGTGTTATATCCAGTCACTTTTGGTATTGTATAGAAGTTAGTTATATGGCGAGGTGTGTCCCGACCTTAGTTAAACTCTGTGTATTGTCTAGAGGCTTTGTAGACCTAATGTACAGTCAAGGTGGTGTATTGTTAATAGACGTGATGGCTCCAATGGCCAAGTATTGTATATACATATATATATGTGGTCGAGTTTATCCAGGTGATTATTTCCTTTTATATGCGACATGATATTGTCCGAATTTTGGGTTGTCATAAAGGTATGCATGGGAAGTATAAGGTTATGAGCTGGTTCTCCCGGACCTCCTCGGTTACAGGTGCCAGTCCACACCAACAGGATTTGAGGCGTGACAAAAGTTGTATCAGAGAAGTTAATCCTAGTGAGTCTACAAAGCCATGTCTACGTAGAGTCTTGTTTATCGGTGTGTCGTGCACCACATCTATAAACAGGAGGCTATGGATATTTAGGAATTGTTTCTTTTCTTCATGTCATAGATTGTGCGATAGAGCCTATATTGTATATGAAGTCATAGTTGACCGCTGAATCTGTTTGTTTCTCTTATTATAGTAATGATGCCGGTTACTAGAAGCAAGAATACCGGTAAGCAAGTAGATGTGGCTGCTAGAGAGGGGCCTAGTAAGTCACCCACTATACCAGCAAATCAAAGTGAGGCTCCAGCTGAGCATGCATCAGAAACTTCTTCCACTCTGGAAGAAATAAGAAGGAGGAGAACTATATCCCCATAGCTACCTATTAATGCTGCTGATCAAGATCTTAGAAATTCAGTGCAACGTTTGACTCATATAGTTGTTGGGCAAGCTCAAGGGCAAGCTATTTCTACCATGGGTCCTAGTGGTACAGATTGGGCGGCTAGCCTTCAAACACAGGATTTTCTTAAGATGGATCCTCCTACTTTTACTGGATCAGATCTTAACAAGGACCCACAGGACTTTATTGATCAAATTCAAAGGACCTTAGATGTTATGCATGTAACGGGTAGAGAGACAGTAGAGTTAGCGGTGTATAGATTTAAAGGGGAGGCTATATATTGGTACGAGGACTGAAAACGGTCTAGGGGTATTGATGCACCCCCAGCTACTTGAAAGGAGTTCAAAGAGGCATTTCTTGATCATTATCTTCCATTCGAGATTCGTCGGGCCCGTGCAGATCAATTTTTAAATCTTTGTCAGGGGAATATGAGCTTAAGGGAGTACAGTATCCGATTTAATTCCTTGTCGAGATATGCTCCTAATGTTATAGCTACTATGGATGACAGAGTTCATCAATATATGGATAGGCTGGATCCATATCTGATTAGAGATTGTACTATTGCCGCTTTGAACAAAGATATGGACATAGCGAAGATCCAAGTTTTTGCACAGAAAATGGAAAATTAAAGGTAGAGGAGAAGAACACAGGAATTAGAAAAAGGATATTCCAAGAGGGCCAGATCTACAGGGCAGTTCATGGCATCCCAAGGAGGGTTCAAACCACAGTTTTCTGCTAGACCACCTAGGTCATTATCTTCTTATTCTGCAGCTAGTTCTGCACCACAGTTCCAAGGGTCCATAGGAAATCAATTTGGGCACAAAAGTAAGAGTCAGAGTTCGCGGACAGTGGGGTACCAAGGGCAAGGGACTATGAGTCAATCGAGACCTCCTCGATAGACATGCAATAAATGTGGAAGGTATTATTTGGGCGCATGTCGGCTGGGTACCAATGTTTGCTTTTGGTGCAGTATGTCGGGGCATATGATGAGAGAATACCCACGAAGGGGCATAGGGGGTATGGCATAACCTACGGAGTCATTTATTGCATCATCATCATCATCGATGCCTTATTCAGGAAGGGGTGCACAACCAATGGGTCGTGTTAGAGGTGATAGAGGAACCACGAGTTCTAGAGGGGCTCAAAATCATACGTATGCTCTAGCGGATTGACAAAATTTAAAGGCTTCCCCAGATGTGGTTACGGGTACATTGTCTATCTTTTCATTTGATGTATATGCCTTAATTGATCCCGGTTCTTCATTATCTTATGTTACTCCATTAGTTGTTGGAAAGTTCGAAAGAATACCCGAACTATTAGTTAAGCCATTTGAAGTGTCCACACCAGTTGGGGAATCTATTGTAGCTAGAAGGGTTTACCGAAACTGCATAGTAACTATTTGTGGTCGTGATACGATGGCTGATCTTGTGGAGTTAGAAATGGTAGATTTTGATGTTATAACAGGTATGGACTGGTTGGCGGCTTGTTATGCCACAATTGATTGCTGCACGAAAAAGGTATATTTCCATTTTCCATATGAATCAGTCCTTGAATGGAAAGGTGAAATTGGCGCGCCAAGAGGTAGATTTATTTCTTATTTTAAGGAAAGAAGATTGATTTCCAAGGGATACATATATCATTTAGTTAGAGTAAGGGATACAGAAGTGCAGCCACCAACCCTTCACGTTGTTTCGGTGGTAAATGAATTTTCTGGTGTATTTCCTAAAGATCTTCCAGGTTTGCCTCCTGAACGAGAAGTAGAGTTTGGTATTGATGTAATACCACGCACCCAACCAATCTCCATTCCTCCGTATAGAATGGCCCCAGCAGAATTACGAGAATTGAAAGAGCAATTGAAAGATTTGCTAGAGAAAGGATTCATAAGGCCTAGTATGTCCCCTTGGGGAGCACCAGTGTTATTTGTGCGCAAAAAGGATGGCTCGCTGAGGATGTGTATTGATTATCGGCAATTGAATAAGGTGACTATTAAGAATAAATATCCTTTCCCACGAATTGATGATTTATTTGATCAGTTACAGGGCGTCAAGTGCTTTTCTAAGATTGATTTGATGTCAGGTTACCACCAAGTGAGGGTCAAAGAGAAGGATATACCCAAGACATCTTTTCGAACACGGTATGGTCAATATGAGTTTCTATTTATGTCATTTGGGCTAACAAATGCACCTGCAGCTTTTATGGATTTGATGAATAGGGTGTTTAAGCCATTCCTGGATGTATTTGTGATAGTTTTTATAGATGATATTCTAGTTTATTCTAGATCAGAAGAGGACCATGCCAATCACTTATGACAGGTATTGCAGACTCTTCGTGATTGTAAGCTTTACGCAAAGTTCTCTAAATGTGAGTTTTGGTTAAAGTCGGTGGCATTTTTGGGTCATATTGTATCTAGTGAAGGGATAAAGGATAATGCTCAAAAGATAGAAGTTGTGAAGAACTGGCTAAGTCCCACAACGCCTACGGAGATTCGTAGTTTTCTCGGGTTGGCCAGTTATTATAGAAGGTTTGTTAAAGGCTTTTCTTCCATTTCAGCACCCTTAACCAAGCTAACCCATAAATCATCCAAATTCCAATGGAATGATGCCTGTGAGAAGAGTTTTCAAGATTTAAAGAACAAGTTGATTTCTACACCCGTGTTGGTACTTCTAGAAGGCACCGAAGGGTATACAGTGTATTGTTATGCTTCGAGAATTGGTTTAGGATGTGTATTGATGCAGCATGGTAAGGTAATAGCATATGCTTCTAGACAATTACAGCCATATGAGAAAAATTATCCTACATACGATCTTAAGCTGGCAGTAGTTATTTTTACTTTAAAGATATGGCGCCACTACTTATATGGGGTTCATGTTGATATATATACTGACCATAAGAGCTTGCAATATATTTTTAATCAGAAGGATCTAAATTTAAGGCGGCGGAGATGGCTTGAACTATTAAAGGACTACGATGTTGATATCTTGTACCATCCAGGGAAAGCAAATATGGTAGCTGATGCGTTAAGTCGTAAAGCTATGATGGCGCCTATAGAAACGCAAGGGATGATTAAAGATCTTTACCAGTTTTCTAGTTTAGGAGTTCGCCTTCTTGAAACTTCGAATAAAGAGCTTATCGTACATAATGCTACGGAATCTACATTAGTAGCTGAAGTGAAAGAGAAGCAATATGCAGATCCTATTTTATTACAGCTTAAGGAGAACATTCAGAGTGGTGCAACCAAGGCATTTGAGCTTACGCGAGAAGGAGTACTTCAGTGCCAAAACCAATTGTGTGTGCTGGATGTAGACGGGCTAAGAAAGAAGATTATGATAGAGGCACATTGTTCAAGGTATTCCATTCATCCAGGATTAATCAAAATGTATCAAGATTTGAAAGATATGTATTGGTGGAATGACATGAAGAAGAGCATTGCAGAATTTGTAGCTGAATGTCCAAATTGTTAAAGAGTTAAAGTTGAGCACCAAAAACCAGGAGGTTATATGCAATGCATTGATCTTCCAAGCTGGAAGTGGTACATGATCAACATGGATTTCGTTATTGGTTTGCCTCGTACATCCCGGAAGTTTGATTGTATATTGGTGATTGTTGATAGGCTTACCAAATTCGCACATTTCCTACCAGTTAGGACCACTTACTCAGTTGAAGAGTATGTGAAAATGTACATTAAAGAGATAGTCCGATTACATGGAGTGCCAATCTCTATTATATCAGATCGGGGAGCCCAATTTACCGCAAACTTTTGGAAGTATTTTTAGAGGTGTTTGAGAACACAAGTGAAGTTGAGTACAGCTTTTCACCCTCAAACAGATAGACAAGCAGAATGTACCATCCAAACACTTGAAGATATGCTACGAGCTTGTGTAATAGATTTTAATGGCAACTGGGATGATCATTTACCTCTTATTGAGTTTGCCTACAATAATAGTTATCATTCAAGTATCAAAATGGCACCATAAGAAACTTTATATCGAAGGAAGTGTATATCACCAATAGGATGGTTCGAAGTGGGTGAAACTTCTTTTTCGGACCGGATCTTATTTATCAAGCCATAGAGAAGGTTAAAGTAATTCAGCAACGACTGAAAATAGCCCAAAGTCGACACAAGTCATATGCGGATAGTAGAAGGAGGGGGCTAGAGTTTTCTATAGGTGATTGGGTATTTTTGAAGGTATCACCAATAAAAGGGGTAATGAGATTTGGCAAGAAAGCAAAGTTGAGTCCACGTTATATAGGCCCGTATAAGATCACTCGAAGGTTTGGACAAGATGCATATGAATTAGAGCTACCCCAAGAGCTCTCATCAGTACATCTGGTATTTCATGTGTCAATGCTTCAAAAGTGCATTGGAGATCCATCACATATCACTTCTACTGAGGAGGTGCAAGTTGCGGAAGATCTTACATATGAGGAAGTGCCTATTGCTATTCTAGATCGCCAAGTTAAGAAGATGAGAAATAAAGAGATAGCATCTGTGAAAGTACGTTGGAGAAATCGTCAAAGGAAAGAGATTACATGGGAAGCTGAGGAAGAAATGAAATCTAAGTACCCTCATTTGTTCAAAGATGAAGAGGAAGTTCAAGAAACGGAGTTAGAACATTAACAAGTAAGTTTTTTTTTTTATATATATGCATAGTATTTATGTGATGATGTGAATATTAATGATGGACTTGAACTTGTTTTGGTTGAATAACTACGCTAACCTCTGAGGACGAATGTCCTAAAGGAAGAAGGATGTAACAACCCGTATTCAAGTACGTGTATTGGTATTATTTATATGGAATTAATTTTTTTATTTTATTTATACCAGAATTTGCCTGTCGATGGTTCCATGCGAAGGTTATTGAATAAGCTTTCCAACGATATAAAGATTTCCAAAAATGGATAGTTTTCGGATATAATCGAGCACGTTTGAAACTATAAAATGGTGGCCGGGATATTTGGGAATAGTAAATGTGCAGGAAAATTTCCTGCACACAAACTTCTGAGGCCAGCCGAATTTTTGGGTCAAATTTGAATGATCATAACTCCCTTAATATAATGAACTGGGAGAGCTGCGACCTATGAAAAGAAAGATCTTTGAGTCTTATTTCCAATGCAATTGGTTTCATCCAAATCCAACGTCTGAGTAAGGATTTATACTCGTTTTACTTCATCCTATCAAAACAGACTTTTAGGGTCAACTTCAAACTACCATAGCTCCTTGTACAGGACGAACTGGGTGACCTACTTTATATGAAATGAAAGCCCTTTGAATTATCCTTCCAACGATACCAATTTCACCCAAATCTGATATCGAAGCAAAGAGTTATGGTCGATCTACTTTAGCTTATCAAAACAGTCTACCAAAGGACAGATTTGACATTATTTAAATTTTAAAGGCATTTTGGTCATTTCCTATTATATTATGACGGTAATATGTGTATATATACATGTATATGAGTTCAAAAACTTATTTTCATCATCAATCATTGAGAAAGAACAAACCCTAACCAAATTTGACCTTTAAATTACTTTTGATTCAACCGTAGAAATTCCAAAGTAATCCAATAACTGTGTTTGTCATCTCAAGAGCTTCAAACGACACCTATTATTTGTGCAAACAGGATTGCATAATCAAGAGGTGAATTCTAAGGTATGAATATTGTTTGCCTTTGTTCTTTTCCATATATATATGTGTGATAGAGGATTATATGTATTGGTTGTTATTGAAAGGTGATGGAAATAGGGTTATGGACTATTTTGCATGGTTTGGTTGTATTGAATTATGAAAGGTGGATATGGTAATTGAGTTTGGAAGGTGGATATGGTGATATACTATTGAATTGATAATTATTTATGTCTATGGCTCAATTTGGTTTAATGGATTGGTTGGAAGGATAAATGAATCCAAACTTGATATTGGAGGATGTTATATGAATATGCATGGCATGTGAATGTAATTGGAGTATAAGAGGGTTAAAGTGACACCCTTTTATGGTGTAATTAAGGCTTACTACTTAACCACTAGTTTGGTGAATTCAAATAATTGAATTGTGACATTTGGTTGCTAATACTAGATTGCTATTTATGTTCATTGTAGATAAATAATCCGAAAAGATGGGAAGTCCATTTGGGACTAGTATTGAAGGTTGACAGTCAGGTATGTAAAGCATGCTCTATACCATATCTTTGACATGAAAGTGAACAATTATTCTATTAAGAAAGTTTCCAAAGTTATTCAATAACATGAGATCCATAATGGTTTTGTATGATGTCCTACGTTACCAATGAACTTGTTTCCACCTTACAAGATGTCACGCCATTCCAATACTTACTTGTTTTCCAAATCTTACATGTTTATTGCACTAATGAATGTCAGAAGGTATCCGGTTACTCAAACAAGATCCATGTGCTATTAATGACTCCAAAATGTTTCATTGATATACCAATAAGTTCCTACTTCATTGTTATGGCATTGATGACTCCAAAACACTTTATTGATGTGCCAATGAGTTCTTACTTTATTGTTATTGCATTGATGGTCTATTTATATGTCTCTTATTGATGTATCATTGTTTCAAAGTATCAAAAATGCAGTGGCGACCAAAATAACAATCTCAAAGATTAATTGAACTAAGTGATGGAAGTTCTCTCTTATCGGGTGGTATCCCAGGGGCATAATCCTATCATAGGTCGATCCCTATTTATGTATTTATGGATGGTATCCTAGGGGCATAAGTCTATCATGGGTCGATCCCAGTTGATATGTACTGGAGGCAGCTTAATGGTGACAGTACAGTATAGTACTGATTACAAAGATGATAAGAACGAAGGTAAAGTGATTGAATAAATACAATGTACAGGTTATCACAAGTTCTAATAAGTGTGGTCCACTCCTATTATGATTTATTCACTTGTTTCTAATTTCTATTGAGCTCCTATATCATATGTGATTATTTACAGCTTTACATACTCAGTACATATTTCGTACTGACGCCCCCTATGGAGGACTTGCATTTCATGCTGCAGGCACAGGTACCTCAGCTCATACACCGCACAAGTAGGAGCCAGGATATCCAGTTATTTTTGGTGAGCTCCAGTTTGCTTTGGAGCTTTCCGTGTCATATCCAGTCACTTTTGGTATTGTATAGAAGTTAGCTATATGGCGGGGTGTGTCCCGACCTTAGTTAAACTCTGTGTATTGTCTAGAGGCTTTGTAGACCTAATGTACAGTCAAGGTGGTGTTTTGTTAATAGACGTGATGGCTCCAACGGCCAAGTATTGTATATACATATATATGTGTGCTCGAGCTTATACAGGTGATTATTTCCTTTTATATGCTACATGATGCTGTCCGAATTTTGGGTTGTCATAGAGGTATGCATGGGAAGTATAAGGTTATGAGTTGGTTCTCCCGGGCCTCCTCGGTTACGGGTGCCAGTCCGCCCCAATAGGATTTGAGGCGTGACACCCCCTCTACTCTCCCAAGGCCCCCAACTCTTCAACTTCTCTTCCATCTCGAAAGCACTAGCGAAAGTCAAGCTACCCCACTTAATCCTGAGTCGTGCCTCCCCACTTCTCTTCTTTTTGCCTTTATTGATAACCAAGTCCATCACCAACAACCTATTTAAACAAATATTCTATTTAGCATAATGTTTGAATTCATTAAAGTGAGGTACACGTACAAGGCACGTACATTTAAACTAGTTTTTAAATAAACACGATAGATAAGTTAGTAGAAATTAGACATTATAATAAAATATATTTATTATTTTATAAAAAGAAATTATAACTTATTATTTACTTAAATTGTCCTAATTAAGATTAAAATATCATATGCTTCAATGTTGTTTTAACATCTAGTGAAATACATTCTGTTGAATTGAGCGATCAACTTTAATGCTTTTTTCTTTTTTGAATTTATTTGAAAATTATACAAGAGAATGAATTAAATTATAAATGTCAGTCAATATATTAATATTTTTTAGAATTATAGGAAAAAATAAAGGATACGGATCCATGTATAGATTAATTTTGAATATATTTAAATGCATTTTAGGATGCTTAACAAACGAAAATAACTACCTACTTGATGAACATTATAATAAATCATATCATTACAAAATGATAAAGGATTAAAAAAAAGTTATGACCTTACATCTTCTTTAGATGACACGTCTTATGTCTTTAACTTAATTACCTAATAAACAAATGAGACCATTTGCAAATGAAAAATCTTAAAATTGAACTGAAAGTGTCTAATTAGGACGCTTTATTAGGCGTTGAGATATTTGATTCAAACAATTTAGTATGATACATTATTTTTTACTTTTTTTCTTTTAGGATGAAATATAATTGCTAATTGCTTTTAGTGTTTATACAAGGTTAGTTAAAATATTGTATATTAATCGCAACTTATAATTGTTTTTTCTTAACTTTTTTTAATTTAAAGTTAAATTTTAATATTTCTTACGGACATTCTTTTGTTGGGTTCGAAATCGAGAGGGCATCATGCGAAAACTTAAAGTTTGCAAACTAATATGGTGATAATTCAGATGACACAAAATTAAATTAAAAAGCATAATATTATTGATATAGTTTGGTCAATCGGCCTACATATTAAAAACTAAATCATAAAACATAAAAAAAAAAAAAACTATGAGAGAAAATCTCCCCATAAACAAGACTCTTTAAGGACTACATTGTGGATGTTATTGTGTCATGGTATGGGAAGAGGGGTTTTCAATTTATAGGGGACCAAAACATTTTCTCTTAGAAAGAGGTTAGTCAAATATGAAAAAGTTTTATATTTCCCTTTAAGTAAAAATAAAAGTAATTATGGTATTACTTTTATTTTCCTTCTAAGAAAAAGAAAACATAAATTTGGTAAGAAAATCAGGACAAAAACCCTAACAAATCTCCCCCTTTTTGGCTTGATTTTCTTTACTTGATCCGTCTTCTTCATATCACATGCATGAACTCCTTTCTTAATATAATCTTCATAATTGTTTTTTGCCATGGTTAAAAATAAAGTTTAAAATACCATGATTAAAAATGGGTTAAAAAATTAATTTTTTATTTTTATTTTTAAAGATGCAGCAACAGGAATGTTGAAAATATGGTTGAAACTTATTCTCCACATGTAGTTGGACAAAAATCTTCATTATCATCTAATTAATTGCAAATTGATTAGAACCACCTTGGACTTGTCTTCAACCTCATTTTACCAAACTACTGGATCTTTGAACCATAGACTCTGATACTACTTGTTGGTTCGAATCGAGAGGGCGTCATGCGGAAGCTTAAAGTTTGCAAACTAATATGGTGATAATTCAGATGACACAAAACTAAACTAAAAAGCATAATATTATTGATATAGTTTGGCCAATCAGTCAACATATTAAAAACTAAATCCAAAAACATAAAAAAAACTATAAGAGAAAATCTCCCCATAAACAAGAATCTTTAAGGACTACATTGTAGATGCTATTGTGTTATGGTATGAGAAAATGAGTCTTCTATTTATAGAGGTCCAAAACCTTTCCTTTTAGAAAGATGTTAGCCAAATATGGAAAAATTTTATATTTTCTTTTAAGGAAAAATAAAGAGAAAAGACATCAAAACCCCCAAAAACTTGTCACCAAAATTTAATTTAGACCCTAAACTAATCGAAAAATTATTTATCCCCCTTATGAACTTTAAAGTGAATTAATATAACCCCTAAATCTGACGTGACATTTCTTTTTTTAAAAAAAAGCACGTATCAGTATATTTTAAAAATAAGATGAACTCACTTCTTTTCTAATATATATATATATATAAAGAAAAAAGATAAACTAAAATCAAATCTCATCCATCCATCCATCTTCTTCTTCCTACCCGCACCATTGTTAGAGCTCAACTAGTTATAATTGAGATCAAACATTTCAATTTGTGTACTTTCTGATGTTCTGAAGCCAGCCCAATTAGATATACTTGGTAAAACTATCTTGCAATTAGATAATTTTTCACTGATGAATTTTCTTGCCATTACTTTTTCATAAAAAAAAAGGTGTTGTGTACAATTGTTGGAAAACATCTATGAATTTGAATATAAATCTGAAACTTGGGGGTTATTTGGAGTTTGTTTAAATTTACCATGAACAAAAATTGTCATAAAAACTTCGATAAGGCAAGATTGGATTCTTCGTTCGTTGTGGGTGGTTGTTCAAATTGATTACTAGGTAATGTTTCAATGCTTGTAATAAACACATGATTCAAATTTGAGTTGATTTGGTGATGTGATTATACTGATTTTAAAAGTCATAATTTGAAAAATGGACAAAGAAGACAACTTGAAAAGCTAAAATTCAACTTGAAAACCTCCTTCCTGATGAGGAGGAAGGAGACGGAAGGAGGGGCAGGGGGAGCGGCGGCGGTTGCAGGATGTGGAGATGAAAAAGAAAGCCCACAGGAGAGGGGGGTGGGGGTGGGGGTGGTTCTGAAGAAGATGATAAATGGGGGGGGGGGGGGTATTTTTAAAAATAATATATATATATATATATATATATATATATATATATATTAAAAAATATATTTTATATATATATAAAAATGGTACATAAGTATATATTTTTTCTTTTTTAAAAATAATATATAAAAATAGTATGAGTGTGGGATTATTTTTTTTTAAATAATAATTTCTTATGTGGCAATGACATGGCGCTTGTGTAGTGCACTCTCCATTGTGAGAGTGGGATTGTGATTTTGAGGTTGTATTTAATTTACTTGAAAGTTGTTAAGGGGGTAAATAATTATAAGTTAAGTTAAAGTGCTAAAGTAAGTTTTGGCTGCAAGTTCGGGGGAGGGGGGAAGGGGGAATGGTAACTTTTCTCAAAAATAAAAGTAATTATGATATTACTTTTATTTTCTTTGTAGGAAAAATAAAACTTAAATTTGGTAAGAAAATCAGGGCAAAAAACCTAACATCTTTTAGGTATTCAATATTTATAGCTACACGTTAAATAAAGTTTAGGGCAAATATTGTTACTTCACAGCAATTCAATTAGTTATTCTGCTAATGATTAGAACTATTTATTGTTGCTATGATCCATAATGTATTTTAAAGGAGGAATCAATAATCGATATTTACACAATCTAATTTTTTTTATTATTATTTAAATATTATGAATCGATATACACTCTTCTATTTTGAATATTATTGTATGTACTCTACAATCAACATGACATAATGACTCAAAGTTCAACTACAGTATAATAAATTCAACACAAATGAAGTCGTAACTTCATTTGAGACTCAATACGTGAAGAAAAATAATGAAAAGACATGGGATAACTACAATCTTGTATGTGGTATACTTATAATTTTATTAGTTTATTTCAAATTTTATTTTTTATCAATGTTAATAGGTTAACTAATTTTTCAAATTATTTTTTAAATTTTTTATTTAAATAGTATTCAACTTAAATTCATTTACTTCTCTAATAGTCAATAAGTTAGATGATCGAAAAATGATCAATTGTAATAATTCATATTTTGTCTTCAAAAGGTTTATTATTAAATTTTTTATAACCATAAAGTTTGTGAAAACCCAAATTCTCAAATATAATATATTCATGAATTTTATTAATATTTTGCTAAAACAAATAATTTAGCTAAAAATAAACTCATTTTTCTTATTCTTATTTGAGACCAAATATTGGAGTAGTAGAATAAAGCATTAATTCATAACTTGAAAATTAAACTAAGTAATCTATTATAATTAATTAAATTTAACTTGACATTTTCTTATCAAACTCATATATAGTTATTCAATTATATCTAAATTAGTTTCAACTGCATAATACGAAACAAAATGCAAACTTGATTTTTTGATTAAATGAAGAACTATAATATAAGTAAATTTTTGTGAACTTTCCCAGTTTACTTTGATATTAGTTACGTTCGATCCATTTAATTTGTCATATTGTCTTCATTTACGTGTTATAAAAGAATATGAAGGAAAATTTTTATTAAATTAATCTTATTTATTGTTTGATCACAATTTAATAATATTCTTTTACCATATTTATTTATTTTTATATTTATTAGAGAAAAATAACAAGATAAAATATGTGAATGAATTATATTTTAAATTTTAAAATAATAAATACTTAAATGTACTTAATCATTTTTAGTAAACATGATAAATAGAATAAGATATGAAGGAATATCAAAATACGCGAATTAGATTAGACCTAATCATATTTTAAGAAATTTAAAATAAAGAGTGTTAGTTTATAGAACGAACTTTTTATAGAAAGATAAGATAATAGAGTACATAGTATAATAGAGATCAATATAAAAAAGTTTATGACCTTGATTCTAGAATAACTATTTTTACAAGAGATAAGATCCCACTTTAGTGAATGTGGCAAAGGATACTTTAGGAAGAATACATATACAAGCCCCTAAAGTTTTTGACTTTTTTCCGTATTGACACCTTAATTAGGTCATGTATCTATTGAATCTTTTTATCATTCACAAAACGTGTCAATTAAGCACAATCTGTTGATGTGGCAAAAAATGTAAAACGCATTTAATACACACGTTAATGATGTGGCAAAATGACAAATTAAATAACGACACGTGACATTTTAACTTAAAATAATCATAAAAATAATTTTAAATATAATTAAATCTAAATTAAAAAAATCATTAATACACCCAACCCCTACTGCAGCCTACCCAATCTCCCCCCTCCCCCCCTTCCCTTTCAAACATCCTTTTCCCCATCTTTGAACACAGAAAATGAAAAAAAAAATGGTATCTTCTTCTTCCTCTTCTTCACTTATCTCTAAAAAACATTTCTTTTTTCCACCATTGAAGCACTTCTTTCAACTTTTTTAATTTTTTAAAATTTTTTTTCTTATTTATTAAACATAATTTTTAGTAAGAAGGAAAAAAAATACCTCACTTCACTCCTTCATTTCTCCACCAAAACAATACCCAACAACAATTTCAAATGAAAAAATAATGTATTTTGAATTTTGAAGTGTTAGTTAAATTGTAGCAGTAAAAGCTAGAAACATTTTGTTACTCCATTTCCCCACTTTGATTTTGTCGATTTTTCATTTCCATTTCCTCACTATATATACATATGCCCGCACAAAATCTCCTGGATTGATTTTATTACTCTGAAATTCAGAGAGCAAGTGTTAGAATTGAATAAAATTAGTGTATTTTGAGTATTTGAATTTGGGTAATTGAAGATGGATTGTTTGCAATCGGAAGAAGGGAAGGCGGGGGAGGAAAAAGCCATTTATTGAATTTTATTGTATACAAAAAATATCATTAATTTCAGAGTAAATTTAAAGAAATAAAATGTTGTGTTTAAGATTTACAGAAGAGGAAGATGATGGAAGCTTGGCAAGGATACAATGGAGAAGAAGATGATAGTTTTTTTTTATTCCTTTTATGTATTTTTTTTATTCCTTTTATGTGTCTTTTTTTGATTGATTGTGTTATTTCATATTTAATTTTTTTTAATTAATTATGACTTCTCACTCTCCATTAGGAGAATGTATTACACATGTCACGCCATGTCAACGCCGTCAGCAATTATGATTAATTGACATGATTTATGAATAATAAAAAGGTTCAATAGGTACATGATCTAATTAAGGTGCCAATACGAAAAAAGTCAAAAAGTTCAGGGACCGGTATATTTATTCAGACGATATTTTATATTCTTTTTCATATGGCCATCACATTTACTTTAACTTGAATAACTTTTCTGGAAATCCATAACTTGCACATCACAATGTACACCTATTTTAAGTTGTACCTTTTGTTATTGGACAAATATGTCCTTGTTTGTCCTTAAACTCATCTTTCTATATAATAATAAATAAGAATATCTCACCAACATAGGTTGTGGTGCAGTAAATGGGGCTACTCCACCTTTAATCAGAGGTTGAGGGTTCGGTCCTGGGTATGGGAAAAACTCTGTTAGGGAGCGTTTCCCCTGAACGGGGCCCTATGCGGCGCGAATCCGGATTAGTCGAGCTCCAATGCAGATATCGGACACCAAATGGGAAACCAAAAATAAAAATAAAAACATCTCATCAACACCCCTTTATCATGAAAGAATTTGAACGACATAATTAAATAACTTATTTCTTAATTATGCATACAATCTTTATGCTACTACTAGATAGGTATGCCCATGCCTTGCATGGGCCCAATGCCTAATTTTGCTACAAATCTTAATAATCAAGTTGTATATAAAGATCAATATAAACTAATTGTTTCATATATAAATATATTTGAATATACAACAATATCACCATCATGAACATATCATAAGATCCCAAATATATATTTTATACAACCATGGGAATATCATATTACTGGATGCTCACATGACATTCATATATCAATAATCTGAAAGCAAGATAATCAATATCAAGCCTTCAATACAGCAATTCCATAAAACTGAGAATTCAGATTAGCAAACCTTGTTCCAAGAAGCATAAATCTCGATACACTTAACCCTGATTGCAAACTGTTAACATGTTCTGCGTTTCTTCCATATTGTTTGAAGCAGGAGTAACAGTGCATATGAGCTACAGTTAAGAAAGGAGCAGAAAATTAGTCATATCTTCAATGCATTTCATACTAAGTAGCATGAGATAAGCAGTGTCTTATAAAAGATACCAAAAGCTAAGAGGCAGAGGATGCACATCCAACAGGATAGAGTAGAAGTTTCATAAGGTAAATAAAATGGAAATGCACAACATGCCCTTAATTGCACTCAAAGAAACATATCCACGCCCACTAAGTGAAGATTGTAGCAGGCGAGTAAGTTTAGAATCTCAATACGGAACATGAGATGTTTTCCCTTCACTTAATTTTCCAATGACCTTAACAAAATGGGGTTCAGCTCCAAAATTACATGTACTGAATGATACAAGAAAACAAAAGAAGCACAAAACAACCACTAGAAAGTCCAATACACCCTCCAAAATAGTCCACTAATCTTAAGGATTTGAGGACCAAGATGAAGACCACTCTCGGATTCACTACAACAACAACAATATGAGATAACAATGGTGTATTTGACACCCAAAACGGCCACAAAACGTGAAGAACAAGATGACAACAAGAACATAAATTTTTGGATTCAAAAAGGACCCAAAAATAGTCCACTACACAAGATAACAACAAGAAAAGTAAAGGATAGATAGTGAGGCCAATATTATGACAAGAATCAGAAACCAAGTGTATATCATACACTAAACCCCTAATAAATGTAATAATAAAAATCACACTCTTACGGTGACCACCAAGGGAATGAACTCACCTCAAGATCTACCGTTTCCAACCAAAGATCAATATTGGCTTTTCCAAGCCCTATGCTAAGGATGACTTTTCCAAGCCCTGCAACTAAGGATGTTACACTCTCAAAAGAGAGAAAATATGTCTTTCAATTCTTCATCATTCAAAATCTTCAAAGAAATGAGCTAAAATGACCTATTTATAGCGTAATACAAAAGAAGACAAAAAGACCACTTTGCCCGTAATGATAGGTGCGACCATGGTGTGTAAATACACCATGTGTAATGTACAAAATGCCCTTAATTAAGGTCCAAAACCATGAGTCCTCAATCTTAAATGCTCCAAGCAATCTTCCACACGCGAGATTGCTTTAAGTTATGCTCAAAATGGGTCCTCCATGTATGTTCTTGTATTCTCAAGGTGACCAAGTCTTGAGCCTCTATGTGTTGGCCTCCAAAGATGTCATCAAAAGATAAGATGGCCATTTGTCCCGTATTATCCTCCCCTTCTTGAAAAGGATTCGACCTCGAATACAAACCTTGCAAAACCGAAGAGAGGACAAACAAATACAAACTCCTCATGGCATGAGAGTTAGGTTTGGCATAACAAATCATCTTAACATGCTAAGATTGCACATATTTGCAATATAACCAAGAATCCTTTGAAAGGAATATTAAAAACTCAGTAAAAGATGTACAAAGGATTTGGTTATAGGATACATCAAGAGTGACACTTTGCTTGTCATGTAGGCCAAGCAACAAGTTTGGTGCACCAACATCACCATTTTTAAATTTGGCACCGAGGTTAAATGAGAAAAGTGGCCATAGACACGGGTCTCGACAACACTTCCCTTTCCCGTGGTCTACACCCAAACTAAATGACATACTCTCTACAAACATACATATCATCCAAAGCAAATAGAGAATAGAGAAAGGTATCACTCAAATCGACTTTTACTAAGGTGCTCTCATATGTGTACTCACTACTAGTTTTCCAATAATCACCATGAGTACTTTCAACAATGAAATCATACAAAGTAGAAGAATAAGTAGCTTCCACAACTACACATTCCTTAACCTTAAGAGTACTATCATCTTCCAATAAAAGATTTCCCTCTTTAGGAGGAATGTTGTCACACCATAGTGGGTTAGCATATAGGCTATAGCTTCTAAGGCAAGTTATACCATCATTTTCACCACTAGGTTCATTAGGAGTGTTTAAATCATCTTCAAACAAGACATTATACCTAAAAAGAGTGTGATCTACCTCACGGATAGATTTGGAACAAGCAAGTTCCTCACTCTCTAAATGATCAATATCAAGTTTCAAGGATGTTTAAAACACAATATTACCCCAAAAAGAGCTCTTGGGTTCATTCTCACTTTGTTGACCAACATTTTCAAATACTTCACTCACTTGAGTCCTATTAAGCACATCACACACATACTTAAGTGGTGGACAGTTTTCACAAACAAGTTGATCAACACCCATTACACAAGATGATGTACTTTCATTCAACATATAGGCTTCAACACTAGGTGGACATAAATTAATCTCACAAGAGGAGTCAATTTCGTCATCAATAGGATCAACTAGTGTATCCACACTCACAATATGTACATCATCATCAAGTGGCAAAAAAATAATAGACTAACATATAGGCAAGCTACAACTCACACTCAATAGGCTACTAGCCACACAATTATCATTCATATGTACAAAAGTGTAAGAGTTAGCCATTATACCTTGAAGTCCTTGAGTAGATTCTTCTTTGTCATGGTGTGAAGGTTCTCCAAAAGCTTGGGCAACAACTTCCTTTTGGCATTGTTCTTCTTCGCTTGCCATGTTGGTACCTACACAAATGTCCTTAGAAATAGAAGGACAACCAATTTTAGCATGGTTTGGTGGTAATCCCCTCACTTTGCTTCACACAACCTCTCATTTTTCCACTCTTGGATTACCACCTTGCACTTCCTTACTTCTCTCAATCTTTTATCTCTCATAATAATTCGGATTGGAGTAGGTAGGTATTTTTCTTCGTGGCTTGGGCAGCAAGTAAGTCATGAGGCGATTCCCCTATTGGTCTCTTACAATATTTAGCCAATTTTGCATGTTTAGAACTCTATGTTGTGCAAACCAATCTGCACCCAAGCATACATGACCGTATGTCAATAGAAGAATATCGCACCACACTTCCTCATGGTATTCAAATTGGGAGAAGACAACCTTGACCCTCTCGATAACCTTAAACCCATCCAAGAAGTATGGAACAAGTAAAGGCTCACAAAACAACCCCAAGAAGTCAACCATGGATGGAACGATGTAGTTACTATAGTACCTATCATTTAATACAATGAGGCAGCCCGGTATCCTACAAATGGTCACCTTTTCAGAGTGTACACTTCTTCTGGGATCAACATTATAAATCTCATGAGTACCCCTTGGTTTTGGAGATGCATACCCTCTTCTTCTCGTTGGACAACCTCCACTAGAGCTAGTATAACCATTCACACTATATCAATCTTGATAAGGAGTATTACAAGGTGGAGAATATGAATCTTCGTACTCCTTACATGTACTCTCATCATAGCTCTCATAAGCTTTGCTAATAAAAGAGTTATACCTAGCACCAAATCTAGGTTCGGATTGAGAATTGTAAGACTCCTCATATGCCCCAACGTCATCATAAGATCCATCACGAGGTCCTATATCATCTCCAAAGTCACCATAAGCACTAGGTATTTTATTCACCTCATTTTCTCCCGCAAAACAGTAACTTTCAAATCTGCCCAAGTTTTGATCATGGCTATTTTCATAGCCTCCGCAATCTCCCTCAACTTTGTAGCCATAAAACCCCTCACTACAATCATAGTTTCCCATGTTGTAGTCACAATAATCCCCGGCAATCGAAGTCATGTTGCCCTTATATTACCTTTTAAACCTACAAAATGAACAAACAAGATTAGTAGTAAAAGCTCCTCACCAACACTCGTATTCACTCACTTTGTGATCCTCACAATTTGGAGTGGCGAATAGTGAAAGTTGCTTATACTCCGGTAGTCAATAAGATGTAAATTCTACTTGGCGGCCGGAATAGATTCTTGTTTGATCGACTCAAGACACAAAACAAA
Organism: Capsicum baccatum var. pendulum; assembly: GCA_030864225.1. NCBI lineage: Eukaryota > Viridiplantae > Streptophyta > Magnoliopsida > Solanales > Solanaceae > Capsicum > Capsicum baccatum. Next base: position 35,321,697 of record CM061560.1, read on the forward strand.
ATTTACTTATGAACTTGAAACAAAGAAGTTACTACGAGTTAAAAATGAGAAAAATACACAAATAACGAAGACACGAAGAAACAGATTCAATAATTAATCTACAACTAAGTAGGTGATTACTAGTTGTTAATTAATTCAAGAATCAAGACATGAAACTAATGAAATAATAAGATGAAACTAAGAATCTAAAATTTGAGCTCGAAAATATTTCATGAACAGTAGCAGTGATGACGTAGCAGCCACGTATTGGTTCGGTTTTGTCAAGTGGTTATTCTCAAATGTTCAAGTCTTGGTCAAAAATTAATTTAGATTAGTGGAATTTGTTTTAGGAGGGAAAATAAGTCTTGGAGCCTTTTTCAATTTTCAAGACTTGACTTTTTTGTACTTCTCCTTAAAACATGGATCCTTAAATCATGGAAAAGTATTGGAAAGTGGTTGAGACTTGATTGATAGGTCCTTGTTGGTTGTAGTGTCTTTCAGAACTAACAAATAATACACCCTTTTTCTTCAAATTTTTGGATTTAGCATTCACCTTATCTTCAATAATATATGAAGGTGATGATGAACATCAAGAACATCAAGAACAACAACAACACCAAGAACTACAACAATAATCTTCAAGAACACCAACAATTTTCACACGGCCAACTCCAATCCACAATAACAATATCTCCAACACTTGGCCAAGATAACTACAATTTCAACAAAATGGTTCTCAAGCCACCAAGTAACAACAATATCACGTGGTCAAGTTTAGAACATCAAGGAGAACCACATGGCCAAAACAGTCCACCATAACAATGGTCAACAACAATGGGCCAAGCTTATGTTCACAACAACAACTTTCAACAAGTTCAAGCTCAAGTTTAGATCTAGACTCAAAGTGTTAGTGGACAAGAAAACTAACACTAGAAACAACAAAACAACACAAGAACATTACTAGATCTAGTCACACAATAAACAAATCTCGGCCAAGACACAACAAGAACACAATTTTGGCCAAGAACACAAACACGGACAGATTGTTATTTTTCTAGTATTTTTACTTTTTTAACACTTTTTTTTTTAAATTTTCTAACAAGCAAACCCAAGATTGATCTTGTATGAACAAGATCAAGCCATGATCTTATACCAAATCATACAAGAAAACAAGAGAAGCACAAAACAACCACTAAACAGTCCAATACACCCTAAAAAACAGTCTACTAATCTTAAGGATTTGAGGACCAATATGGAGACCACTCTCGGATTCATTACAACAACAATAATACGAGATAACAATGGTGTATTTGACACCCAAAACAGCCACAAAATGTGAAGAACAAGATGACAATAAGAACATAAATTTTTGGATTCAAAAAGGACCCAAAAACAGTCTACTGCACAAGATAACAACAAGAAAAGTAAAGGATAGATAGTGAGGCCAATATTATGACAAGAATCAGAAACCAAGTGTATATCATACACTAAACCCCTAATAAATATAATAATAAAAACCATACTCTTACAGTGACCACCAAGGGAATGAACTCACCTCAAGATCTACCGTTTTCAACCAAAGATCATTATTGGTTTTTCCAAGCCCTATGCTAAGGATGGATTTTTCAAGCCCTACAACTAAGGGTGTTATACTCTCAAAATAGAGAAAATATGTCTTTCAATTCTTCATCATTCAAAATCTTCAAAGAAATGAGCTAAAATGACCTATTTATAGTGTAATACAAAAGAAGATAAAAAGATCACTTTGCCCTTAATGATAGGTGTGGCCATGGTGTGTAAATACACCATATGTAATGTCCAAAATACCGTTAATTAAGGTCCAAAATCGTGAGTCCTCAATCTTAAATGCTCCAAGCAATCGTCCACACGTGAGATTGCTTTAAGTTATGCTCAAAACGGGTCCTCCATGCATGTTCTTGTATTACCGAGGTGACCAAGTCTTGAGCCTCTATGTGTTGGCCTCCAAAGATGTCATCAAAAGATAAGATGGTCATTTGTCCCGTATCAGGTTTTAATAGGAAGAAATAGATATTCAAGTGCAAAAAGGCTTACCTGTCTTTACATCATCAACGGATTTGCCTCATTTTACTTTTATTTTTAGTCCTAATAAATTTTGCTAATATCTTTTGTAGTTTGGCAATCTTGTGAAGTAGTTCAATCACATAAAGGCCCCAGGTATTGAATGAATATATCCATAACCTCCCCTATTATCTCTTATATATTTTTATCCATCATTGGATGATTATAATATCAAAGCAGGATTGCTCATATTTGAACTGAAAAATGACACTCTCCACCTTACCATCTTTGTCACAAGTAGGAGTCAGAAATAACATTTGTTACTAATATTTCTCTATAATAGTTTACTATAGGGTCAAATTGGAAAGAACTTGCTAAACTGAAAAATCTTAAAAATACTCTTCTTATTTAAATTACATGTTTTTTTCCCTAACCATAGTCTCCGGACTGAATCTACCATATACTTCTAACCCCAACCAACACAGATACCGATTAACTTTTCAAGAAGATTTAAACTGATGAAAAGAAATCACCCTGTGTTCTTGTACCTAGTGTGTTTTGAATCATTGTTGATCCAGCACTTTTGTGGTTAAGACTGAAACATTATTTTCCCAAATAACAGTGAATATTGAGACTTCTATGGATAAAAATAAGCATTCTGAAGGATGACATGCAATAATTAAACTTCATGAATACACAGGGAAAATTACTTGAGAGTTACCATAATTCATTCATTGTGAGAATGAGCCTTGATGTGCAAGTTATAAAAAAATGATGAAGTAGCAATTTAATGGACGTTGTACTTTAAAAAAAATTGTTAGGCAATTTAAGACGCCAGACAAGACCAAAGAGAGAAAAAGCTGAGAGCACGAAAGAGTATCTGTGAGTTCGGAGCAGGTTGCATCCCATTTTTTTTAGAAGATCCATCTGCAGCCTTTGTCGTTCCCTTTGAGTCACCCTAGCAAACTAAGTTATTCCACTCTGTTAGCTGCTCTCAAGTTGGATGATCTAATTCATCTAGGTACTAATCATTACAACTTAAATTCATATTCTGAAGACACTTGTACAAAAAAACTAATGTTTCTCAGGACAATATGATAACTATAAAAAATAGCAAATGTATACACAAACAAAATAAAAAATGTAGCTGAAACGTCATCATGGACACATAGCAATTATCCAAAATTTGAACTTAATCTTGTTTGCAAACGCACCAAAGAAAGAAGCACACTGAACATAAGACAGAACCACACAATTTTCTTCTTCTGTCTTATTATATCAATCTTCATATAGCTCACTTTAAAAATTCAAGCAACCACATCAACTGCTTCTCCTTGCCAAACTCGGATATTTTTAAAGGGCAAAGATAGGATACATTTCACTGACAAAGTCTGCACAACCCGATGAAATGATACTTTCAATAAAAAAAAATAAGGACTTGTCATTCCAAGAAATGGATATCAGTACATCTTCACTGAAAATACATTAAGTCCTACACAAATTCAATATAAACAAGCCATAATTAATTACCCACATTCTCTTGGCTTATACCTATACCTTTTCAATTTCTCGTTTTGGTTCTTTTTCATATGATGTAGCAGAGTCTGCATTGCCTTCTTCTCCTGACAAAGCATCATCACCCACAGCTGGAGGAATCTTGAATATTTCATTATTTTCCAAAGTTGTGAATTTCTCTTTTGATTATCCTTTCAGTAGCTCAATAACTTCAAGCATTGTTGGTCTCTTCTCAGTTCGATTTTGAGCACAAATAGGAGTAACAAGAACCACTCTTTTTAATTCTTCCTCCACATAGTTTATGTTCAGTCTTGGGTCTGCAATTTCATTGAACTTCCCTTCACACGCAAGTGGTAGAGCCTAATTAGTGATTGTGCGTTTCACAGTGTCATTGAGCTTCTCAATCGGTTTCTTGCTGCTATCAAGCTTTAGAAAGAGAATTCCAAAGTTGCAGACATCACAACTCTCTGATGCCTTCACTAACATTGCATATTCTGGTGTGAGTCATTTAGTGTATGCGCCACAACAAAAATATTCTCCATGTAAGGTCATTATTCTGATAGTGTTCGATGGAAAGAATTGAACCCCAAAAGGAAATAACATAACAGTTGCAGCCTGCAAAGTATTTAATTTACAAAAAATTAACAAGAATTCAGTGCAAATTGCATATTGCATGATAGAAATTAGTAGTAATAGTGTCTTTGTAATGTTCCATCGATCGAATCCAACATATTCTGTCTTGCTCGTGCATCAATCTGAGCACCAAGTTGAGTTGCTATAAGTGTAACACCCCGTACTTAATTACGTGCAAGCCATTGTTATATGTGTTGGAGTATATGTATTGATCCTAAGTTAGGTATATATGAGTATTGATTATTTTGAGATGGTTTCAAGTGTATAGTTTGATTATATGTGTATAGGAATCGACCTTATTTATACCGGAATTTGCCCGTCGATGTTTCCATACGAAGTTTATTGAATAAGCTTTCCGACGATATAAAGATTTTCAAAAAACGGATAAGTTTCGGATATAAGCGAGCACGCTCGAAACTATAAAACGGTGGCCGGGATGTGAACAGTAAAATTGCAGGAAAATTTCTAGTTTTTGGGTCAACTTTGAACGATCATAACTCCCTCAATATAATGAACTGGGCGAGCTACCATATATCAAAAGAAAGAACTTTGAGTCTTCTTTCTAATTCAATTGGTTTCATCCAAATCCAACATCTGAGTAAGGATTTATACTCGTTTTAATTCAGCCTCTCAAAACAGATTTTTGTGAACAGTAAATTAGCAGGAAAATACTGAGGCCTGCCAGTTTTTTGGGTCAACTTTGAACGATCATAACTCCCTCAATATAATGAACTGGGAGAGCTACAATATATCAAAAGAACGATCTTTGAGTCTTCTTTCCAATTTAATTGGTTTCATCCAAATTCAACATCTGCTTAAGGAGTTATACGCGTTTTACTTCAGCCTCTCAAAATAGATTTTTAGGGTCAACTTCAAACGATCATAACTCCTTGTACAGGACGAACTGGGTGGCCTAATTTATATCAAATGAAATAACATTGAATTATCTTTACAATGATACCAATTTACCCAAATCCGATATCGGAGGAAAGAGTTATGGTCTATCTACTTCAGCTTGTCAAAACGGTCCACCGGAGGACATATTTGACATTATTTAAATTTTAAAGGCACTTTGGTCATTTCCTATGATATTATGGACGGAAATATGTGTATATGTACATGTATATGAGTTCAAAAACTCATATCCATCATCAATCATAGGAGAGAACAAACCCTAGCCAAATTTGACCTTCAAATTACTTGTGATTCAACCGTGGAAAGTCCAAATTGATTCCGTAGTTGTGTTCATCGTCTCAAGGGCTTCGAGAAGCACCCCTTATTTGTGCCAACAGGACTTCAAAACCCAAAGGGCCATTCTATGGTAAGGATGTAAATTATGTTGGTGTTATTTATATGGATATGTATATATATATATATATATATATGCATGTGAGCATAAGAAGTATGTTATTTGATTGTTATTGAAAGATGATTGGAAATGATATTGGATCATTCGTGTGCATGGTTGGATTATGTTGAATTGTGAAGGAATGATGTGGTATTGATGATGTGGTATTGAAATGATGATTATATATATATATACACATAAACCTATTGTTCAAGTTGGTTTTTGGAATGCTTTGCAAATATTGGTTGTATGGAATTATGGAAGAGAATTGTGGTGTTGGGTTGCTAATACTAGATGCCAAATATTTCATTGTAGATAAGTGATTTGTAAAGGCGGGAAGTTGTGTTGAATTGGTATCCGAATCTATAACGAGGTATGTAAAGCATACTCTAACGATGTTCTTTGGCATGAAAACACCAATGTTCCATCAAGTACGATTCCGAGGTTATCCAAACACATGTATTGTTCTACATTACCAATGAAGTTGTTTCCATTCTATAAAGTGTCAAAATGCTTCATTGATATACCAAAAGGCTCCTATTTCATTGTTGTGATATTGATGATTCTGAAACATATTGTTGATGTACCAATGAGTCCTTATTACATCGTTATTGTATAGAAGGTCTATTACTTGATTCCTATTGATGTATCATTGTTCCAAAGGTACCATATTGACATGAACACTGATGTAATAATCTCAAAAGCTTTTGAACTAAGTTATTGGAAAAATCTCTTATGTGTTACTTGATATACGTGTGGGTGGTATCCCAGGGGCATAAGCCTAGCATGGGTCGATCCCAATTGATATGTACTGGGGGCAGCCTAATGGTCACAGTACGGTACAGTATTGATTATTGTTAGGTGGTTGGAGGTTCGGGAGGAGGAGGTAATGGCGAATAACAATTGTAAAGAATGAAATGAACGAATGTATATCGTTCCACAAATGTGTTTGTATTCAAGAACCCAATTCAGATTAATAATAATGTACATGATCCTAAAAGTGTTTATGAAGTGTGGTTCACTTCTATTATGATTTATTCACATGTGTATGATTTTCTTGATCCCCCATATCACATATGATTATTTACAGCTTTACATACTCAGTACATATTTCGTACTGACGTCCCTCACAGGGGACCTGTATTTCATGCTGCAGGATCAGGTACTTCAGCTCATTCACAGCATAGATAGGAGCCAGGTCATACAGCTGTTGTTGGTGAGCTCTAGTTTGCTTCGGAGCTTTCCGAGTTGGTTTCTTATATTTTGTTATTGTACAGGAGTCATGTGTGGGCGGGGGTTCGTCCCGACCCTAGTTATGTCATGTATATCCTAGAGGCTTTGTAGACATAAAGAAGGGTAAAGTCATGGAAGTTTATATAGTGATGTTATATTCGTATATGGGGTGGCCCCGACGGCCAAGTATTATATATATGTATATATATTTGTGCGTGTTGTGCTGATACAGGTAATTAGACCCTTTTATATGCAGCGAAGTGCTGCCCAAATTTTTGGTGACATGTAAGTGAAAGTACAGGTATTTGAACGGGTTCTCCCGGGCCTTCTCGACTTCGGGTGCCAGTCCGGCCCGATGGAATTTTGGGTCGTGACAATAAGTTGGTCATGATCATCATTAACTAAATTTATCATCTCCACTACTGAGTTTACATTTATATTATTTCGACGCAGTTGCTGTGATTTTGAAAAAATATCAACTTCAGGAGATGCACAGTGTAAGTGCAACCTGGAATCACAATCAGCACAATAGTAGAATCAACAATTAAGATCTGCATTGTCATGATAGATATCACAAACAAAATCAGTGTTTTTATTATAAAAATGGATTAAAAAATGAGCTTAAGTTCATGATTATGTTGTATGGATAGGAGGATAGTTTAAGGTAAAAGGGCACAGTGGATGTGGATATCAAAGTCGTAGTGGAAACAGCTAAAGCTAAGCTTTTGCCATTAGAGCCACAAGCATTGCAAAAGTAGGAATGGTTTGAGTAAGTTGGAGTTGGGAGAAGGGTCAAATGGTGGGAAGGTTGACATGAATGGTCGAGAAAATGAGGAGCATTGAGGCAGTTCTTGTGAAGGAAATATTGTCAGCTATTGCAACCATAGAAATTAGGCTTTTTAGTAATGTTTGGTTGCTCACATTAAGGTTGTTTTCATTAGTGAATGTTAATTAAGTGAGAAGATTAAAAAGATAACAATACATACCTGTAAGTACTAGAACTGGTGTATTTAGGAACCCTAACTTTTCGACCTGAAAATATCTCATGGATAAAACATCATTAATGCTCATCCTGTGTATAGAATCGACGTCTTTATTCACTGCTATCTTCTTATAATATGGATAGTGATTCCAAAGCCATTAATCCAAAACAATCAACACTGCCATCTGAATATTGAGTTCGCTGTGGATTCTTCTTCAAAGGAAAACAATGGGACAAAAACTATTAGAGAAAGTTGTGGTGAATATTTGAACCATAATTGTGATGTGAAATTGAATTTGTTATCTATCGAAGTGAATGGTTCTTTAATTGTAGAAGTTTCTGTTGATGCTAATGTTAGTGGGTTTACAGAACAAAATGGACCATTGAATTCATCTGCCTTCAGTAAAGTTACTGAGTTATCAATCGTAGCAAAAATAACAGGAAATGGATAGCTTCTTCAGCTCAGGATCAATACCAACGTCGTCAACACCTGGGAGTTCTCTAAGAGAACTTTCAAGAATGCTCATAGAACTTTCAGTGTGTAGTCCATCAACTTTCAGCAATACTTTGCTCCTATCTTCCCCTGTGATTATTAATATGGCTTCAAATTAAGTATTTTCTATGGATTTTAAAAGTTGATCGTAAGTTATTATCCTAGGATCATATTGGATTTCAACCTCTTCGATTGCTAATGCTACTTGTGCTTTCTGTACGCCTGGGATCAATTGCAAAGCAGATTCAACAGTTGTGGAGCAAAAAGTGCAGGTCATTCCTTTTATATGTATTCGGCATACTTGGGAAGTTTTCTCATTTGTCTCCTCTGTAATCAAGGTAGCCTGGAATCCAACATCTTCTATCGTCTCATGGATTGTTTCCTCCTACACATTTGAGCAAGTATTCTTAGCAACTACAACAAACCACTTCTCCAAAGATCCAACGACAAAAAGAATTATAGCTAATAGCATTTCTTCAAGAAGTTGAAGCAAATTTATTCATAGATTTCTAAGTATTAATGACACACGTGATAATAAGGAACTACTAAGTTAAAGAAGTCTACAAAACAAAAGCAATTTCAACTTCTATAATTACTGTTGCATAACGTAGGGTACTTGGTACTAACATGTAAATGCAGTTTTAACATAGTACTAAGCATAATGTTTAAACTAACATCATTACTTTTGAATCTAAAATGAAATAGATGAATCTAATCCCAAATAAAGCTCATTGCTCAACGCATATTCAACGGTGCTAAATTCAAAATAGACATTGATAAAGCACCAACTCCCAAGTGATAGTGGGACAATCGATGTTTCTGAAGCTTAAAGAGTTGGAGAACTATTCAGAAATACAATCCTGATAATTCGGTGAGTCATTCAATGTGGATTTGCTTGCCCAAACTCAGAGTGAAATAGACTCGACAACAAAATTCCACTTCATGCGACTCAACCAATATTCAGCCAAAACTAAAACTGAAAGGAAAAGCAAAATGGATTAAGTTTGCTTAGAACATACATAACATATTCAATGGAGTTACTCACTTCTCTCTAAAGCATCGGTGGACAGAGTTACTCAATACTTCTGCTAGTGAGAGTTAGCAAGTACCCATAAAATTAGTCGAGGTACATGCTAGCTTGCTCAAAAACCATGATTATCAAAATAGAAAAAGCTTAAACCTCGATAACCCATTTAATAATTTATACATAATATGTTATTCAAGAATCTTAAACCTTGATTCCCAGGTGAGGCGTAACTATCCAAGCCTCAATGGACAGAGTAACCTGATACATATATTGGCGAGAGGTAACAGGTCCCCTTAAAATTAATCTAGGCACGCGCAAGCAGATTCAGACACTACGGTTATCAAAAAAGAAAATCTCAAACCTCAATAACCCCTTGTAGAATTTCTACATAACAAGCCTAAATCATTACTAAAATCACTAAAAACTTCCATAAAGATCAAACTTTTACATTCTTTCATCAAAAAATCTAAAACCTCAATAATCCCTACATAATAAGACTGAATCATACCTAAAATCTCTAAAAACTTCCATAAAGATGAAATTTTTACCTTCTTAATATTGGGAGAAAAAAAAACTTAGCACTTTGTTATTCAAGAATCTTAAACCTTGATTCCCAGGTTAGCTAAAAAGGCATTAGGTGATTCATTTAGTCTATCTAAGCCTAACCTCGATGGACAGAGTTACTCTTTATATATGACATTTATAAAGAAGTAAAAAGAAATCATTCCTAACTATGTTCTTTTGCGACATTGTTAATCAGTTCCATAATAAGCACAGTTTTTCCAACACCAGCACCACCAAACAACCCATTTTTTCCTCCTCTTTGATATGGAGCAAGAAGATCAACCTATCCGAAAACACAAAAATAATAGAGTCATTATTACTCATAAAATTGAACCAATAACTTGAAAATTTCTATAAAATTGAACCAATAACTTGAAAATTTCTATTGTTTAATTAGGAAAAAAAATCTCACATCGCAGCCATAACAGAGGAAAACACCAACATGAGGAAGAATGATAGCAAGAATGACTTCAACAAATGTTTTTCATGGCAATACTATTTTTTGAACATGAGAAGAAAAGAAGAAGATTGTGGCTCTTATTTGGGTAAACAATGGTTCTAGAAGAGTGTGGAGGTGACCACTGCCACATTGGAGATATTTTGTGAGGTAAAAGGACAAAAATGCCCTTGGTCGTCCCTTGATCATGTTTCTATACAGTAGATTTGAAACTAGAGGTTGAGGGATGTTGGTGAACGTAAGGGGAAAATCTTAGGTCAGTTGCAATCCTCAATGTCTAATGCAGCTTTACAAAATTGAGGACAATCAAATAATGTTGAATACTTCGAAAAGATATTAAAATTTCCTAATCAACACACTGGGTACTTACATTAAAATTTCACGATCGTGCAAGTAATATAAAATCAAAAGGGTAATTATGATAATTTTTATAGTTCATCGAGATAATTAGGATAATTTAATAATTATTTTCTTTCTCAAATATCTACTATTTTTAATCAGTATCTTCCCCTCCTTTTACACTTCGCATCGAAAGTTCCATATTGGGGGATAAAAAGCTCCTCATAAAAGATAACTCCATATAAAAGCTTGGGACTCGATTAATTCAGATTCATGTTGAAAATTCATATTGGGGATAACACATTCTCTATCAAAGACGGTTCCATATCAATTTTTGAGGCACGACTAATCCAGATTAACATTGGAATGTCCATAATATTGAGGGATAAATTGCTCTCTACCAAAGGAGACTATCACACACGATTTCGTTTGCAAGCTTTGAGGCTCGACTAATCCAAATTCACTTTGAAAAGTTCCATATTAGAAGATAAAACGTTCTATACCAAAGACGACTCCCACATTCAAGTTTTGGAACCCGACTCATTCAGATTCACACTTGGAAGTCCACATTAAGTAATAAAACGAACCAACTTCATATCCAAGACTCAAATTCAATATCTTAATTTAAAATAAAAAATATTTATCACTGCACCACAATTTTTTGTGATCTAATTTCCTTCGACTTATGAAATATATTTATTGCAAATACCAAATACCAAAACCATAAAAAACATAACATCTTATTTTAGTAGTAAATACGAAGTTTCCCACTAACACAACCGCACTAGATCTCCGTCAATTAGACTCCACTTTAAACAACTCACAACCGTCCGATTAATTCCTTCATCACCACGTGTCGATCATCCGTTAACCTCATCCTCTATATCTTCAACCCGACCCGACCCGCTTTCACAGTAATAATAGGCGACCCGAATTACACAAATCCAAAAAAACTCAAAAAGCAACTCTGTGTGTGTGTGTGTGGTTCTCTCTCTCTCTCTCTCTCTCTCTCTCTAGCTTTTTGCGTCTCATCTGTTCTGCGATTTTTGCCCCTTTTTTGATCCAGTCAATCACTGTAAGTCCAACATCCAAACCCTATTTTTTGATACATTTTTTGATTTTTTATTAGATCGTTAATTGTTTTTAATTGATTTATGTTAGTGATTTTATTGATTTTTTTTTTATTTGTGGGTTTTTTATTTTGGATCAGGGATTGGTGTAAAGTTGAATTTTTTAATTGATTTGTGTTAGTGATTTTGTTTTTAGGGTTTTGGATTTGTGGGTTTTGGATTTTGGATAATGGATTAGTATAAAGTTGGAATCTTTTTTTGATTTTGAGGGAAAAAAGTTTTTTTTTTTAAATTGATATATGTTAGTGATTTCTTGATTTTGTGTGTTCTGGTTTTTTTTTGGGGGGGGTTTTGGATTTGTGGGTTTTTGATTTTGGATTGTGGGTTGGTGTAAAGTTGGAAATCGTTATTTGATTTTGAGGGGAAAAAGGGGATTTTTTGGATTTTGGATTTTTGATTTGTGTGTTGATTTGATGTGGTTGTTTTTGAATTGGATCGAGTGGAAAAGATTGATGATTTTGTGAGTTTTGACTTTGTTGGTTAGTTGTTTTTTAGTTTTGACTTGGATGTGTGTATATAATCTTTTTAGTTGTTCTTTTATGGATTCTGTATAGCTGTTGTATGTGAGCTGTATTTTTTTAAATGACTTGGGGAATTTGTTTTTAAACCTTGCCCAGCCCCAACTTTGTGAGATTACACTGGGTATGTTGTTGTTTTTCTCAACTTACACCATCTCAACTTACACCATTAGTTTTTCTCAACTTAATGGTGACAATTATAGTTTACGAGTGAATGGATTGTGTGATTAGAACGGAATGCTTATGTTTCAAATTAATACATTGTGTTTTACTTTGTTGCGGAAGGTTGATGTTTGTGGATATAAGAGTTTGACTTTGTTGGTAATTGTTTTTAAGTTTTGATTTGAATGTGTGTGGATAATCTTTCTATGGTTGTCCATGGATTCGGTAAAGCTGTTGTATGTGAGGTAAATTATGGTTAGGTGATCACTCTATTTAGCTTCTCTTGCACTGATTTTTAATTAGCTGCTATGTTTTCTTAGCTATCGTTGTTTCCTTTTCATTACTACTTTGATTTGCTTCACTTGAGTCGAGGGTCTTTTGGAAACAGGCTCTCTAAGGTTTGCATACAGTCCACGTTCTCCAGACCCCACTTTCACTTTTTGTGATTTAACTGGGTATGTTGTTGTAGAGACAATTCTATTTTACTAGTGAATGGTTTGTGTGATTGGGATGCTTATGTTTTAAATTAGTGTATTGTGTTTTACTTTGATGCTTTTTGGATATAAGAGTTTGGCCTTGTTTGTAGTTGTGTTTAATTTTGACTTGGATATATGAAGATAATCTTTCTATGGTTCTTTATGAATTCGGTAGTGCTGTTGTATGTGAGGTGAATATTTTTTTCTTTTTTAAAAACTGACTTAGGGAATTAGTTCTTTCTTGTAGAGACAATTATAGTTTATGAGTGAATGGATTGTGTGATTGGCATGCTTGTGTTTCGAATTAATATATTGCGTTTTACTTTGTTGGTGAAGGTAACCATGAGTGACCAAGGAGAAAAGACCTGTCCTCTCTGTGCTGAGGAGATGGATTTGACAGATCAGCAGTTGAAGCCTTGCAAGTGTGGCTATCAGGTTTGTAAATCTTCAAGTTTGCTACTTTAGAATAATATCATTCTGATTTTGACTGTGTTTCGCTCAAGCAATTTGAAACCATGTTATTTTTGTGAAATTGGGTTACTAGAGGACTAGTCATTGGTATTCACATGTTCTCCCTGTCAAGACATGCTTATTAGGGTTGGAGTTGCTTTGCTGGTATTTTGGTGGTAGTTCTGTATTCTTAGACATCTAATTTTGTCTTGGAAGTGATAGGTGCGTGGAAATCTGTCTAGATTTTAAGTGCACGTAGCACTGTGCAGGTATTAATGAAACTGCAAAATTAAGAAATTAAATAAAAAATTACCTGTATCATTCAAGAATAAAAACTGTAAACACAAATCACAATTATATGGAAAAAAGAATAAGTAAAGAAGTACAATATCAGATCAGCGAGTAGTTTTGGTTAGTGCATCTCCCTTAGAACCTTAGTACTTGCACTGAGGTATCAGCTAAACAAGGTGAAGTAGCCTGTCTGCACCTAGCTTCAGACCGTAAGTGCATCTCAAGACAGTCTATGATGGCAACACTATCTGAATTTTTCAAAACTTTTTTGGGAAATTGTTTTAATGGTTTTTGGAGCTCAGCCTTAGGATGTTGCTTCTGAAAAAAAATCTTTTATGCAGTCTCTCCATTCTTTAATGCGGAATTGTATAAATTAACCTTGGGAGCTGCCTTGAAGGTTTTTTTTGGGGGTTGGGGGTTTTGGGGGTGGGGGTGGGGGGGTGGGGGGAGAGTGAAGGAAAATGGCTGACTAATCACGCAAGAGGTTTCTACTGAGCATATGCTCTGCTAGGCCTGATATTTTCACCTCTAGAGTACTTCTGTGTGTCAGTTTCTTATCATGTATCTCTTTTAGGTTAGAAATCCATGTGCTTTAGGTGGAAATTGTTGTGCATATCCACTCTGAAAAGGGAAAGAGAGGTTGAGAGAGGGGATATGGATATGGCAGCAGAAACACGTAGAATGGTGCGGGAAGAGTGCGTGCTTGCATGTCCTTATTTGAACTCTATTATGCACTAAATTTACGAATACCTATGTAGATGGTCCATTAGATTTGTTTTTTGTAAAGTTATTATGTAGGAACATCCAATTTTTAAGTTTCCGTTTTCTTTTTTCTTTGGAGCCAAAATGATAAGAACACCTACAGCTCTCCTATCACGTTGGCAGGGTTTAATGTTACCATTTCCTGGTAGCTGTTGGATTAACTACATAAAAGAACATTGTCTATGTAAAAATTAAAACAAATTTTGAAGCTAACTTTGGTTCAACACACTTCACTTCTTATTTTAACAAAAAAGAATGGCACCTTTCCTATTTATGAACGATTTAATTTCAGGTTGACCATTTTTACCTTCAGTGAGATTTTCTATAGCCACACAAATGTTTATGGCTTGAGCAAAACATAGTCAAAATAATACAATTCTACATGTTATTGAGCACAAAAGTTTCTTGGTTCAATTGTTTCAAGTCTTTTTTTCTGGATACTATCCACAAGGAATGTAATGTGCTTAATTCAACCAAAAAAAATCAGGCCCATACATTAGGAGGAGATGAGTGGTGTGTGATGCTGACCTAAATATATAGAAGTGTTTCCTCTCGAACTAGCTTTGGATGAAATGGTTCACGAAATTCAACAGTTTCGTTGCAGTTCTCTTCCTCTATGAAATACTAGTTTTTGGCTCGCTCATTGGCATGTGGACCAAACAGCAACGAGTACATAATTTTGAAGAATCACATAAATATTACTATTAAACAGTGCATGTGACTTATTTTAAAAAATAAAGTGAAGCAAAAAGTGTAATTTCCTGAAAAGGATGAATATTGATCCTATTAGCTACTCAATAAAAGAAGAAATCTTGCCCAACAGAAATACAGAATTCTCAAATACCAGGTTACCATAGTTGATCATCTTTCTTTTGGGATCAGTTTACAAAATGTACTTGATATGCTGATAAGCTTGGAATAATAATTTCATCATCTCCACTTAAATTAGATTATTTGAATTTGATGTGCAATTGCTACAAGTCTTTCTAAAATTTGATGTTTGGAGAATGTGTGAATTTATATCTAATAGTATTTACTAGTGTGTCTCCACGTTTTTGCATATAAATATCAGAGAAGTGTTTGGTTGAAGGGTAGAAAGGTCATTCAACTTTACAGGAGTATTTTGGTCTATCTACCTTTTTCTGCACATTTTCCCACTCTTTTCAGAAAGTGAGATAGAATATGACCTTTTGTAATTGCTGCTCATTCAACACAATTGTGAGATGGTAACGACAGTCCCTTTTTCTTTTTGATAACCAGAATATAACAACTGTCTCTTCATATGTTCACAATTTCAATTTACTCAAACCTAGTGTTTGTAAAGATTATCTTGGATCTGAAGAGCATAATAGTGATAGGAAATTGAAGAGACTTAGCACCGTTATCATGATAAATGTTGAGTCTTTTTATTTTAGATTACACATTAATTTTCTTGAATTCTTCATGTTCTGAGAGACATGAAGAGAAGCTTAGTTAATGCATTGAGTTTTGAAGGATATAAAGTTAATATTGTCTGTCAACATTTTTTTATAGAGGGTTTCACTTTTATATTACTATAGAATAGATTCCTTCTCAAAAACATTAGTATACAATAGGTTTATGTTAACTTTTGGCACCCATTACTGTAGGTATGCGTATGGTGTTGGCATCACATAATGGAAATGGCTGAGAAGGACGAGACAGAAGGGCGGTGTCCTGCATGCCGCAGTCCATATAATAAGGAAAAGATTGTTGGCACATCAGCAAATTGTGAAAAGTACTATATGAATTAATATTTTTGTTCTCAAGAACAAACTCCATTAACAGATTAGTAGGTCCTATATTTTCTGCATTCTTCGTTGTTTTTTTGGTTACAGGATGGTGAGCTCGGAGAAAAAATTGACATCTCGAAAGGGTAAAAGTAAAGCAGCTGATTCGAGAAAGCAACTTACCAGTGTACGCGTCGTTCAGAGGAATCTTGTCTACATTGTTGGTTTGCCTCTCAGTTTAGCTGATGAAGACGTATGTACACTTGAGTTTTGGAATCTTTAACTTCTCGTTTTTAAAGATATCATTCGTCTCTGTTCATTTTAAACTTTACTTAGGGATGTACCAGATGCTCGACGCTTTTCTAGTAATAATGTTACTTTATCAAACTAACACAAATTTATCCCCCATAAAAACAGCTTCTGCAGCGGAAAGAATATTTTGCTCAGTATGGGAAGGTCCTGAAGGCGTCTATGTCTCGAACGGCTGCTGGTGCCATTCAACAGTTTCCGAATAATACCTGCAGTGTGTAAGTATGCTTCTTGATTTAACATTCGTGCCGGTTCTCAAAATGCTTCATGTAAAACAGTAATATTAAGATGCTCGTAACGTACCATAGGAAAGATTATTCAAGGCTTCTAATCCGCACAAACAAGCATCAATGGATATGTAGAGTTGTTTCTGTTCAAAACCAGCCTCTCAGTTCTAGAAAACCCTTTTCTACGTCATACAATTATATGAAGATGCTCTTAACGTGCTGTACAAAAGGATTTTGCAAGGCTCATTTCATAAAAATTACTAAGCAATCTATGCCCCGAGTTTTTGTTCTTTCACCAAAAAAGATGACACTGTAAGTTACCAACTTCAAAAAAAATAAAAAGGATGACGGTGTAGAGTTTTCTGTGTTCCAAACCTGGTTCTTAGTCCTAGAAAACCCTTTTCTATATCATTCTATGTGATTTCTTATTTTTTAGTTTTGTGTCTAATCATATGTTATGTTTATGACAACAATGATATTCATGTGTTTCTCCTTTGGGCTTTAGCTCATGTAAGTTGATCTCCACATATCTCTTCTGCTTCATAAGATTTTCCATAAGTATTTCGGTGGTAGTCTTCAAGATTGTACTTTTCCTTTCCTGATGTTTCGAAGGGATAAATAAGAAGATAATCTTGATTACCTTTATTACAAAATAAAATTATTGTGAATGAGCCTTTGGTTTACCCAACACCCACTTGGTCGAATCCTCTTGTTTCTTGGTGCTGTGCCAATTTAGCAAAGAATATAATTCAACCAGCCCCCATACCGATCCTTTTGATACTTGTACATCGAAGTTCTTATTGCTCTCATCTGAGAAAGCTTGCAGTAAGACATGTTTCAAGCAATTTCCCATGGAAATTTTCAACAATTTTTTTTTCAGTATTTGTCTTTCTTTGACTGTGTTGGACTTCATTATGTTTATTAGGAGTTTGACATTTATCCTCAAAAAGTATTCTTTTCTTTACATTCAAAGCTATTACTTTGGAACAAAAAAATCAGTTGTCTACTTGGCTATATTTATAAATTTCTGTTGGGTACAGATATATTACCTATTCAAAGGAGGAGGAAGCAGTCCGCTGCATTCAGTCTGTACATGGATTTAATTTGGACGGTCGACCTTTAAGGTGTGTGCCATATCTTCTTATGATTTGCAGTGCCGGCTGTTATTTTTCATTAATATTTTACTTTCTTGCTGCAGAGCGTGCTTTGGTACAACAAAATACTGTCATGCTTGGTTGAGGAGTGTGGTATGATTTCTCAATTACTTAGAATTTCCATCAGAGCATCGATTAAGGGTCATCTTTCGAGTCTTTCTGGATTCACAGATTTAATGTATCTAAAGGAAGATTTATCTTTTGGTCCAGCCCTGCACCAATCCTGATTGTTTATACTTGCACGAGATTGGGTCGCACGAAGATAGCTTTACTAAGGATGAAGTAATATCGGCTTACACAAGGTATTGGGATTTATTTAGTTGTTGGTTTTATTATTTTTGTGGTAGTTAAGACTTAAGCGTGGTTTATGAAACCTGTCTCTTTTAAAGTGTTCTAGGATTTCCATCATTGGGATATCAAGTCCATAAAGTTTAGGAGTATGTGAAACCGACTGAGAAAAGAGCAACCATTCGTTTGCACCTACATTGTACTTTGTCCCAATTTTATTTTTGTTTCAACAATAGGTTTCTAGTAAGTCAATGCTATTTTAAAAATCTATGTAACAATATATTTAGACAATTATTGATAAATAGGTGCATTCCCAGGCTCTTGCAGGATATGCTTCAACTTTTACTCTTTACAGTGACCAGTTGAAGGCAGTTTTTTTTTTTCTAAGTATGTTACTGTATATACCTGTGTCTGGACCAGTGGGACAACCTTGTATTGTCACTCCACGTGTTATCTGTTCCTTGTATATGTACATTCATTGGATAAATAAATTAACTTGCATAGTTATTTTAAAGGAGTAGGGTTCAACAAATTACTGGTGCCATTACTAGTATGCAACGGAGATCAGGGAGTGTTTTACCACCACCAGCAGACGATTACTGCAATAACAGCTCTGCTTCTGCAGGGAAACCTTTTAACAAAACTGTTACAAATGTAAGATTTTCTCTTATTATTAGATTTTCTTGTATCTCTTCTTTCCATTTCTTTTCATTTTCCCCTCCCACCTTTTTGAGAAGGGGGAGGTGATACATCTCTATTTGGAGGTTGGATTGGGAAGTCAGCATCTCAAGAGAGGGCAATAAAGTTCCGTTCGTATGATCTACCTTTTGACATTTCCTCCTTATGTTCTTATTGAGCTTCTAGTTATAAGATTGCTGAAGTCTTAATTATTTATTTTTGACTGGAAATGATGCCAGAAGTGCGCCTGTCTTTCCATCTTGAATGTCTTAAATTTTTAGTCTTGTCATATACCTTGCAGAATTCAGCAACCAATGCCAGAGGCTCTCCACCAAATAGCAGCTCTGGTAGATCTGCTGCTCTTCCTGCTGGCGCTTTGTGGTATGCAATTAGAAGATTTACTGTTCACATTTATATATGGTTCATAAAATTCATAATACATATTTTATCCTTTTTTTCCAGGGGAACGCGTGCATTAAATAACCAACTGCCACCAGCCAGTGCACCAAGTTCTAATGGACTGCTGCCTGTAAGTGCACCAAGTTCAAATGGAGTGCGGCCCGCCAGTGCACCAAGTTCTAATGGAGTGCCGCCTGCCAGTGCACCAAGTTCTAGTGGACCTCTTAAACAGAAAGCTGAAATATTTAGCCCACTTACATGCTCCACAACTGTTGCAAATAATAGTCAGGTCTTGTCATTGCCTGCTGAAGCAGGAAAGAAAGCTATTCATAGCAAAGGTGGTGGCACGAGTCAAGAGAAAGGTGAAATAAGCACGTTAGGACCTGTTAAACAGTCTGTAGGAGCAGATGATGCAACCTGTAGTTCTGAGAAACCTGCTATCACCATACGTTCTGTTTCTTCATCTATGAACAGTCAGTTACATATCACCCCGTCTTTGAAGGACAAAGATATACATTTGATAACATCATCGACTGCTACAAATACCTTTGATCTTCCTTTGATGTCTAATGGGCCTAGTTTACCAAAAGATCCCTGTGATGCCACAGATGTTGAGAAGAATGTATGCTCGGATTTTTCATCATTTAGCATTGATAAACAGCAAAAGTCACATGCCTCCTATGAGAAACCAAGGGAGCCGTCGCCTTCTCAGACTAGTGGGAAATCTGTAATTTCTGCAGATGATGTTTCAATCTCAAGACAAATGTCTGATTTGAGACTGGAAACACTGGCTCTAGGAATTCAAGACACAACTCCTGAAATGGAGGATGATTTGCTATCTTTCAATGCGCAGCGACATAGGGACCCTGAAGTCATTCTAGAGAAAAGTTACTCATCAAGTCCTTCCATCTCTTTACAATCTTCAAGGAATCTCAAGGGTTTTTCGTCGCACTTTGCCAATGGTGTTGGACCTATTAGAGCCAACATGCAAACTTTTGACCGGAGAGTTGATTCAGTATTACAGCCTTCCAGTATTGGAGAACTTCCCAATGGATACCCTGAAAATGTATTCAGTTGTGCGGGTAAATATTTGGGAAGCACTGATGACGCTTATTATTTGTCTAATGAAAATAAGAGGATGATGCCCATGGATAGGTTTGAAGGTGAAGCTGCTACTGCAGATCATAGTACTAATGCAGAAAGGGGAGAGAACAATATAATATCTAATATTTTGTCAATGGATTTCGACCCATGGAACGAGTCATTAGCCTCTCAGAACTTGGTTAAGTTGTTGGGAGTAACTGCTGACCAACAAGGGTCTAGAGTATCAAACTCAAGAAAATTACAGAGCAGCAATCAATCAAGGTTCTCTTTTGCAAGGGAGGAGGAACCCATGAACCCATCTGTTGATTCTCGACCATCTTTAAGTTACATTGAGAGAAGTCATAGTCATCGCCCTTTCGATCAAGATTTTTCAAATAGCGGAAACTATCAGCGTGATGGTTTTGGTAATCACAATGGTTTCTCTCTATTTAATAATCAGGAATCTAATGGTTTTGCTGACAATTATTCTCACCTATCCTCTAACAAGCTATCAGGTTAGTGCATCACTTATCCTTTTTAATTCTATCCCCCTTATCTATCTGCACCTTTTAGTGTTTCAGATTTAGTTTGAGTGCAAGTATCTACAATAATAGGTTTCAAGTGCCCAACTTACTGATTTTCTGGTGATTCTCCAGTGTCGAGATCTCAGATGACTGCGCCTCCAGGGTTTTCAGCAGCAAATAGGGCCCCACCCCCAGGCTTTGCATTTGAGAAAATGGAACAGAATTTTGCTCCTCTCTCTGGTCAGTTTTGAACTGTTGGTTTTGTTTCTCTACTTTGTTGGACATAAAATCTTGGATCGGTATCTCAAATCAGTTATTCTGCAGGTACCCACAACATGTTTGATACCTCCTCCTTATTGCGGAATGAATATCAGGCTCCATCAATTGGGAATGTCAACCGTGTGGATCCTGCTATTATGGATCCTGCTATTTTGGCAGTTGGTAAAGGCTTTCAAAATGGCTTTAACATCTCAAGTCTAGACATGTCTCCAAGTTTTCCTCCACATCCAAGTGCTTTTGAAAATGAAGCTAGACTTAAGTTACTCATGCAAAGATCTCTCTCTATGCATCAGAGTCAAAGATTCACTGATAATGGTGACGACTTTTTTAATGATGCTTATGGAATTTCTTCGAGGGTGGTGGAGCAAACTCTGGCCAACAATCTTTCCCCATTTTCACAACTCAATCTTCCTCAGGGAAGGAACTCTGTGATGTCAAATGGCCAGTGGGATGGCTGGAATGGGGTCCCAGGCGGAAATGACTTGGGCATGGCTGAACTCCTGCGAAGTGAAAGGCTGGGCTATAACAAGTTCTTCAATGGTTATGAGGAGTCAAAGTTCCGCATGCCCAATTCAGGCGAACTGTATAACAGAACATTCGGGATATAAATGTGCTTCTGGGATTTGTTCACCTTGTTGAGTAGTTGTGGGAGAAACAATGAATTAGAAAAATCTTGTGTGACTAGCAGACCTGCTAGAGATGATCAAAGTTACAATGATGCTCAAATGTTGGTGTAATAACTCAAGGATCGCTGTGAGGAAATATGATCAGTTTGCCTTTCTAGAAGGAAGCTTGATCATGACTGTCTGAAAACTGCTTTCTGATTGGCGAAGGATGAAATCCTCGAAAACAGGATGTCCAGAAACCAACAGGTTAGTATTTCTCAACCAACGTCTCAATGGTATGCTCATCTGGAGGTTGGTAGTTATGTCATAGGACAGGTAACTTGAAATAAAGATTGTTTCTCTCCGTAAATGAAAAACATTCAGTTAATGGAGTATCTGGTTATGAAAAACCCTTGACAAATTTTACTACTATATCTGATATAAGCTTGTAAAGATGCAAACTGGTTTGCTTTTAATTTAAGGTACCCGTGAAATTATAATCTAAAGAACTGATTTCAAGTGTGGGACAGACAGTTCCTCCTCTTTCCCTCTGCCCTTCTATCAACATTACTGTTTGATTACATCTTTTCGTCTGCATTAATGCCTCTCTTGTTTGATGACGACAATTCCAGGTGAAAGCTGAGTTCTTCGGGGCTCCATGGTTGTTTAGACAGGAAACCTCGTGTGATTGAGTTGGCAGGTGGATGTGGGAGTTGGAGAATCGGTTGTCACATACTACTTGGAGGCTTTGAGGCACAGCTTCGTTTTTCTTGAGAAAATGCTTGAGTCTGCAATAATGCAAATACTAAAAGCTAATATAAGTTATAGAAATATATCTGTTTATACCGAACTTTCTCTTAATTATTTTGGAAATAATGAAATTGATGCCTTAATGATGAACATGGATGAGAGTAGTAGTGCTTTGGAGTTTATATCTTGTTTCTTGACTAAAACTGGTGCGATGAAAGTAAGGTGTGCGCGCTTATGATTATCTTTATTTGTGTGCAACTATGCAAGGTATGCCTACTGTCTTACCGTAAGAAAAATATCACATTTAATTTGATTTGTTTTTTATGTTCGCAAGAAGATACGAATCGTAGAGAACATGAATTTTCTGTAATATATGTAAATCCCTGGAGAGTACCAACTCCTTGTTGCACTATAAAAATGATTTTTTGTTGGAATCATTAGTAGAAAAAAGAAAATGATTGTGTTGATACATTTGTATAATTAAATGTTTCTCCATGCAATCACCTACTCCTATTAAAATGATAAAACAACAATTGGAACTTGAAGAAGCGAGCCTCTGTCAGAGAAATCCATTGCGTGCTAGCGCCTTAGAAAGCTAAATTCATAGTTAGCAGGGAGGGAAGTGCAAGTCACAATGAATTACTTGTATGTTTGTTTCCATGCCTTCTTCCCTAGCACGCAGATATTTCCATAAGCCAAATGTACGACTTTTAATGATAAACTCAAGTGAAAGATTACAAATGGTGAAGGCAATTAACTACAACAAAAGTAAGTTTTATAGAAGATTATCCCTTCTCTTCCCCTAGACAATTAACTTTGACTCCACATTTCAAATTAAGAAAAGATATCTAAAATTTTGTTCAAGTAGAAGATGTGGCATTTGTTCTAAGATATCCTCAGCCACATCAATTGACCTCACCTATCATCACTATTTGTTGTTACCATTCTAGTTATATTATTTAGAATCATCATCATTATTGTACTAATCATCATCATTATCAATAAATACCATCATCGATCACTATAGTATATTGCTAATCACCTTATTAAACCCCACTATCGTCATTAGCTACTACAATCATCAAGCACAATCGTCAATCTCTACTATCAATTGTCAATGCTAACTACTTTTATCCACAATCACCACGATCAGCCAACACACTATCAACCACGACCCCAATCAACACCTATAACTACCATTGCGAGCCGTTGCCACCGTGATTAATTAGTATTTTATATGAGTAATATACATGTTAATTTTCAAATAAAGACGAGGGTTATACATTCAAGTGATAAGGAAACAAGCAATCTTTATTATATTTAATATTAGGATCTAAACACACCATTGTAATATTTAGATATGTTCGGATATAAATTATAGTAGTATAATTCCTAAGTTAAAATTGAGTATCTTATTTGGACATTTGTTCTTTACAACAACAAGTAACTGCTTTGTGCACTCTCTTATAAGGACACTTCGTGGGTGCAGTGAATACATAATTTCTACATCAAACTTAGATTTAGCCAATCTTAGCAATCCTAATAAATATGTTGGATTGTGAGAAATTTTTTCGATGCTAAACCTTTGTTCCTTATGAATGATTTGGTAGGGTGTATAAAAATAGTGTAAAATATGATGTATTAGTAATGATAATATTAGTTATGCTTTATATTAATTATGTTTAGATTATTTTTTATACAGTGCTTGGTTTGATATGTTAAAAATAACTTGCATTGCATGTTTTTAATTAAAAAATTATTTATAAAAATACCCTCCATAATATAATGAAAATGAAGTGAAAAAGGTTTTGAGAGGCTATAGTGTCTTTACACATTCTAATACATGCATTAAAGTCCCTTGCATTGCTAATACCAAGGTTTCTCATGTATTAGTTATGCACAACATAATATATAATAGAGTATAACTAATTCTTGCATTAGTTATAATATGTTGAAAAAGTTTACCAAATAAGGTATTAATAATACACAAAACTAATGCATGCATTATTTTTCTAATGCATCCCACCAAACGACCCCTTAATGTGAATCTTGTAATGCATCTCAGTAAATTCTCAATTGAGAGGTCGTTTGGGAGGGGGAGTAAGGCGGGATATTCCATGATTAAGTTTGATACTAAATTTATAACATGTTTGATTGATAGAATAAATTTATACTGGGACTAATTTATATCATCAACCATGAATTATTTCATACCACCTCTCATATAAAATAAATGAGTTAAGAAATTATAATCCCGAAATAATTTAATCTCCATATCACACAAACCCTAAAGTTACATGGGAGAGTGTGGTGAGCCATATCAAATTAGTTTATTGTGTGTCCACATGTTCACTAGATTAGAGATATCACCTTAACTACATATTAGAGGGCAAAAAAAATCTATATGCGGAGTAGAAAACTAGATAGTTTACAAAGTTACCCCTTATAATTTACTCAAAACTATATTTGCTTATGATCGTTAAGTATAGGAACATAAACATAAGTCCGGAACTAAAATATATCATGAAACTAAAAAGAGTATTAAAATATGTCATGTTTTTAAGAAAGTTATATGCATTATTTTTAACGAAAATGAGCAAACGAAGTTAAGTTTCAGAAAATGTACATAACTCACTTATTAAGTTACATAACGAAGTAAATGAAGTTACATAACTCTATTAAAAAGAGATCTATGTATTTCTTTTTACATATAACTCACTTTTTAAGTGAGTTATGTAATAGAAGTCACACAACTCTTTTTAAAAAAGAGTTATGTATTTTTTTCTATATGACTTACTCAAAAAGTGAGTTATATAATAAAGTTACATAATTTACTTTTTTCCTCTACGTAAATATAATAAAAATTATATAACTCACTTTATAAAAATTTACATATTATGTGAACAATTAATTTATCTTTTAAAGTTTTATTTTTTTAAAAAGAAGGCTAAATATTACAAAACGGAGAGAGCAAAACTCACTGATTATGTGAGTTATTCAAATATAAAATAAGTTAAAAAAAAAAAAGGAGTTATCCATTGAATATAGCTCTTAAAATATGTGTGATAAGTGCATAACTTTATTAGTGATATGAAATATGAATATGGTGCGAAAAATATGAGTTATGCAAAAAGTTGACATGTTCATAAAAAACGTTTGTCAGTCATAAAAAGTACCATTAGAAAAAATGTAAAATTCACAAAAAAATGAGTTATCCTTCTTATTTCTATAAAACTCACATATTTATATATATATATATATATATATATATATATATATACATATATATAAATTCAGTCAAAGACTCATTGTCACTGATAATTCATTCTCCATAACTCATATATTTTTAGAGTTATATTCATATAATGGATAACTCACTTAAATAGTGAGTTATTCATTTTATTTCTACATAACTCATATAATTAGTGAGTTTTATATGATAAATGTGAGTTTATATATATATATGTGTGTGTGTGAGTTTTATAGAAATAAGAGGGATAACTCATTTTTTTGTGAATTTTACATTTTTTCTAATGGTACTTTTTATGACTGACAAACGTTTTTAATGAACATGCCAACTTTTTGCATAACTCATATATTTTTCGCACCATATTCATATTTCGTATTACTAATAAAGTTATGCACTTATCACACATATTTTAAGAGCTATAGTCAATGGATAACTCCTTTTTTTTTTTTAACTTATTTTATATTTGAATAACTCACATATTCAGTGATTTTTGCTCTCTCCGTTTCGTATTAGTTAGCCTTCTTTCTAAGAAAATAAAACTTTAAAAGATAAATTAATTGTTCACATAATATGTAAGGTTTTTATAAAGTGAGCTATATAATTTTTATTATATTTACGTAGAGAAAAAAAGCAAGTTATGTAACTTTTATTATATAACTCACTTTTTGAGTGAGTCATGTAGAAAAAATGCATATAGAAAAAAATGCATAACTCTCTTTTTAAGAGAGTTGTGTGACTTCTATTACATAACTCAGTTAAAAAGTGAGTTATGTAAAAAGAAATGTATAACTCTTTTTTTAATAGAGTTATGTAACTTTTTTAATAGAGTTATGTAAAAAGGAAGTTATGTTAAAAAAAATGCATAATTCACTTATTAAGTGAGTTATGTATATTTTCTGAAACTTAACTCCATTTGCTCATTTTTATTAAAAATAATGCATATAACAGTTTAAAAACATGATATATTTTGATAATTTTTTTAGTTTCATGACATATTTTGATTTCGGACTCCATAAACATAAGGATTGGTTCTAGAGTCCAAATGAGCTAGCTGTGTATAAACTTGTTTATTTGGCTAAACGAAATTTCAGTATGACCCTCCAAAAAAAACAAAATAATGATAAAAATATATTACATGTAATTTCATATATGAAATCGGAAAAAGATAACGTATGTAAACTTATCATTTGCTCTTTATTGAGAAAAAAACGATAGCTGAAAAGCAGTCAATTTTGTACCTTAACATGTGGAATCTGTTGAACAACAGTGGCATCATGGAGAACAGATGGCTTTAATACACTATTAACAAACAGTAGATGTCTTCATCTTCACTTCTTCTATGGGACATTCTGTGGCCAACTTTTTGGTCTCCTTAAAGGCCATCCTCCAAGAATACTACTTAGTCCACAGCTCAATCACAACTTGGTCCAGCCAAAAGACCTACCACCTTAAATCCCCACCCCACCCCTCCCATGGCGGAGCCATCTATATCAAAGGAAAATTATGTTGTGCATATAGGTTATATGTTAGTTATTATAAGTATATTAATTTTATACATTCTTAACGCAACTGAAAAGAAAATTTACACATTCTTCATTAAATTCTGACCTCCAACGCTGCGGCCCACCCTACCCCTACTCCACATCCCACCCATCCCATTTTAGGATTAAGTGATAATATTTCTTACTCTTGTTCCTTTTTATGTTTAAGATGTTAATTTGATATGCATACTCTACAAGTAAAGTCAGTAAAAAATGTTAAAGAAAACTTTATATAATATTAAATCAGGGAGATGTAAATAAGAGATATGGATAGTTAGGGTTCATATAGTCGGTTTTTTATTTGCTTAGGATTAGAGCATAGTATTAGTTGTTAGTTGCTCATTCAAAAAAAAAAAAAAAAATTTCTTGTCCAATACAAAATTAAATAGATAAAGGTGCAAGCAGTTTTTAAAAATCTAAATTAAGAAAGACTTACATACCTCTTGAAAGTTGGTGACTGTTAAAGATGTGAGTCTATTCCTGATCATATTTATCTAAGAACAAGGAGAAAAGATCTCAAAATTGAAAAAAACAACAATTAAGAATTATCCACGAAAAGAGAAGAATTCGAACGATCGTAAATAGTTATCATAGTAATAGTCATGTTAGTTTGGTACAACAACCATAACATATATAGTGTAATTTTACGAGCAGGGTTTAGAAAAAATAATGTTTATCTTGACCTTGTGAAGGTAGAAAGATTATTACAATAGACCCTTAGTCAAGTAGAGCATGTAAAATCAAAACCGAAAAGAAAACACAATAATAAAATAGTCATGCTGAAAGTTCAATTATTCCAAAACGAAAAGACTTACATATAATGTAATTGATACAAATACAACACAAGAAGATGGAACACCCGTTAATTTGATATCAACCCAATTTTTCCTATTCATTTCATCCAAAATCCACCAACTAAATCAAAGGTGTTAAGTGGTCCGGGCTAGGTCAATCTGGAACCGGCTCATGAGATTTAGCCGGATTGTGGGCCGATTTGAATTCGGGCCTGGTTAAAAAATATATACACATAATACATATACACAATTACACATGTAATATATACGTACCATAGAAAATATATACACATATATACGTACCATTCAATATATACATAATACTTTAAATAAAATATACTACAATATATACACACACTATATATATAATTATATACTAATTTGTAAAACATATACACATGTATACGTTAAATATATACGTCTATAGAAGATATATACACATATATACGTACCATTCAATATATACATACTGCTTTAAATAAAATATACTACAATATATACACACACTATATATATATAGTTATATACTAATTTATAAAACATATACACATGTATACGTTAAATATATAGTACTTTAAAAAATATATACACATATATACATACCATTCAATATATACATACTACTTTAAATAAAATATACTACAATATATGCACACACTATATATATAGTTATATACTAATTTGTAAAACATATACACATCTATACGTTAAATATATACGTCTATAGAAGATATATACGCATATATATACATACCATTCAATATATACATACTACTTTAAAATATATGTACTTCTTTAAATAAAACATATGCTACTTAATATAATAAATTAATAATACTTTATAGTAAATTAGTAATATATTAATGAAAAATCTACAAATTTTGCATCATTTTTTCCAACTCATTCATGTTAATATTAATGGGAGCTTGTATAGGATAGTCAAAGTCAACGGGGGCAAAACCATACATTGGACTTGATTCTGCCGAGTTCTCCCGTGAAGTCATAATTTCTTCAAGTCTTTGCTCATCGTTCGGCTCCGCTTCCATTCCTTGATTTCTTCGTTCGACTCTAATCCAATTTCTAAGGCAAACTAGTACATTCATTGCCTTACTTTCCAATGAATGTCGGTTGTTTCCAAGCTGCTGTCGGCCCAGACTAAAAGCGCTCTCCGATGCAACGGTTGACATTGGAACATTTAGGATATCTTTAGCTAATCTTGAAAGCACGGGATATTGTGCTTCATTATTCCTCCACCAATCCAACGTGTTGATCCAGTTATCTGTGATCCTCTAGCGGCGATCGGAGATAATACCTCAGCTCTTCCCGATAATTTGTTGTGTAAACTTCCTCCTCAACACTGTTCCAATAAGGTAAATCATAAAATCGATCAGAAAAACCACTATGTGCTGGTCTTTTAGAAGATGATGACTTCTTGAAAGAACGAGGAGCGACAAATGGAGTGATATGTATCGGTTCAGCTAAATCAACTAAATCAGCATAGTGGTTATAGAATTTATCTATGTAAGTGTTCGCATCGGCCATAGCCGTCCACAAATCAGGTTGTTCATGTTCTTCATCATCAAAATCATTGTTAGTATTTATTTCTAAGTTAGCATAAATAAGATTACTAAAGTGACACATAATATTATATTTCATGCACAAATTTAGCATAGCACCAACCAAGTAAATAGAGAAAATAAAAAAAAATATTTTTTAAATTTAGCAAACATGGCACCAACATCTTCTTTATAACCTTCTTTATTTTTATATTCTTTGAGCAAATCAGAAATATCGGCTATATATGCCAAAATATTACAAACAGTAGGATAATAAGCATCGAAAAATTCAACTGTAGTTATATAAATTTTTTACAAAAACTTAAGAAGATCTTTAGTTACATCCCAGTCAGAATCATGTAGCATGCAGTAGGAAGAATCAGCAAACGAACCACAATGTTGGTTAAAAGATAGTGTAGTAGGAACTCTATATTTATAACAAGTTTTCAAAAATTCATACGTACAATTCCATCTAGTTTCACATTTTTCAGGCATCAATATCGGTGCAAGTCCATTTTGTTCACATTTAACTTTAAATTCTCTAATTCTCGATCTACGATTATTTCCTTGAATAAAATCAATGGCAAGATGATTTTTTTCAATATAAAGCTCAAAACACTCAAGACCATCTTTTACAATTAAATTATATATATGACAAGCACATTTAACATGAAAAATTTCAGGTAACGACAGAGATAGCTTAATTTTAACTTTGTTATAGCAATCTTGTTGTTAGAAGTATTATCAAAAGCAATACATAAGATTTTATTTTCAATACCGTAATATTCTGCAACTTTAGCAATCGAATCAACAATAAAATCTCTGGTATGTTTACGATCTTCATCATATAAAAAAGCAAGAATATGTTTTTGCATAACAAAATTACTATCTATCCAATGACAAGTAATGGTTAAATGATCATTTTTATTTACAGCACGACCAAGATCAGAAGTTAGGAATATTCTACACTGAATATTTTTTAGCAATGTTGATAAATAAATTTAATATTGTGAATGAAGTTTAAAAATATCAGCCCTACAAGTACTTCTAGGAATGCCATTAAACATAGGATTATAAATTGCTTGAATATAATGAATAAAGACATCAGAAGAAGGAAAACTAAAAGGCAAACAACCCACAGCTACTATTTTAGCTATTTCTTTTCGGTCTCTCAATTTATTATACTTTTTCATTACCTGACCGGTTGTTGGGTCCATTCTAGTTTGCGTTGGCCCACCAACATCCGCACCACCTCGTGCAATATTTAACTCTCTTTTGTGATTATCACTTATATGTCTCATTAACATACCCGTCCCCCCTTGCTTGCCTCCTCTTTTATGCTTATATATTTGTTGACAAATATTGCATTGCACCTCAATATCTGGTATACGTTCAAAAAATTGTCATGCAATACTAGTTGGTTTACGAGCTCTTGGGGCACGGGGAGGACGGGGAGGGAGATTAACCGATTCGGATCTAACGTTAGCATTTTCTACTGCGGGTATCTCACCAATATTTTCATCATCTTCATCTAAATTAACCGCATCTACTTCATTTTCTTCTTCTACACCGTAATTTTTTTAAGCTTCTACATAATCCATATTGTGGGCACCTACACCTAAAGGTACACCTACTTCTTCCTCAAAAGGTTGACTAAGCGGTGCCGGAGGCACACAGGTATATCTACTACTGGAAGTACCTCTACCGCTAATAATTCATTTTTTACTACCACTGCCACTTCTGGGACAAAAATTTTTAACACCTTTAGTGGCGAGGTATCTTAATTTATCCATAATATAAATTAAACTAAAAAAATTCAAAATACACAAATATAATAAAATTAAATATTCAACAATTAATACACTAAATAAAAATTAAACGTAAGAGATGGAACGACAATACCAAATTTTAGAAGTATCTGAAGGTTGCGACTTTAGGAACTTCCACTCGTACTTTGTAATCGCAAAATTAAAAAATTAAAGTGAACACTTTAGGAAATTAAATATATAGAATATTTGAGAATTGAGAGAAAATGAGATTTGAGAGAATGCAAAATTGTGTGGAAAATGATTTGAAAGTGTAGGGTATTTATAGAATTTTTTTTGGGTTAAAAAATAATTTTAAATAATGGCCAAAGTAGCCGTTTGGACCCAAAAACGGCTATATAGCCGTTGGCCCAACGGCTACTTTGGGCCCAACGGTCCAAATCCGTAATTTTTTTAAAAAAATTCGGATCGGTTAACCGGCGGGCCCGGCCAAGTTGAATTCGGACCGAGTTAACTGGGTCAATTTAAAAAATGACCCAATCCGAGACTCGGTAACCTACAGCCCATGGGCTGACCGAATCGGATCAAATCGGGCCGAATTAACTAGGTGAGCTGGGCTAGGCTGATTCGGGCCGGGTCAAACCGGCTCGATTGACAGGTTTAAACTAAATGATCAAATTTTGGAGCACAGAAGAGACTATTCTCCTTATCCCCCTCCACACACCTCAACAATTGGGTGTCTAATTCAGTGCCACAACTTTTAGTATTTATTTATTGCCATAAGAAAAAAAAATCTAAATATAAGGCCCACCAACCAACATAAAACCCCCTAGCCTCAGCAGTACAAAATCTGACCCAAATCCAACAAAAAGTGACTAAAAGGACCCATGTATATGAGCAATTAAAATCCACCAAACTTAATGGACCACCATGTGCATGAAAAACCATATCTAGGTCATAGTTCTTTGTCCTTCTACTATTAATTCAATCATCATAGGAGTGTAACAAAAAAAAAGGTCTATGTTTGAGGAATATAACATAGGATAGGACAACCTAAGTGGAGCAAATTAAGATTTGAAAATTATCAAAAAGGAAAGGTAAAAAGGGAAGAGCAATTGATAGTGTGAGAATAGTGCAAAGTACATATGCATTGCATCTCATTTGTAAAGTTGGACATAGACCAAATTTATATGGTACCTGCTAGGAGGACCTCTTCACTTTGAACCACTTGTAATGTACTTGCTACTTTGTAAAAATATTTATAATCTACTACTTTAATTCAAATCATACACTATTTGTCATGCTGAAAAAGTTGATCATATATGTTATTTTACACCGAATTAATGAATACAAGATAGATGTCAGTAATAACAAGTAAATTCTGTTTAAAAGGCATTAGTACCTTTGAATTATGGTTGTTTTTACGAGTTTTCAATTCGTGAAAATTGAAAGCTATAGTCTCTTTGTCCTATAAAGATAAGAATAATATTCGTGTATATCCTATTTTCTCGAGATTCTACCTGTGAGACTATTCTAACTATTTTTTTATTGTTGTTATCCAGCGGTGACGTTATGATTGAAGGAGTTATTGATACATATGATGACGGGTATGTCATGATTCATATCTTGTTGTAAATAAAAATATAATATTTAAATGGATAAGAATAGAAAAATAATCTATTATTCATTGAGTTTCGAGCCACTTGCCCTCGGAAATTGCTAGGTTAAAAAAGATGAAGAAACAAAAACCTTGCTTTTATTATATAACAAGAAAAAAAAAAAGTAGAGAGAATAGAGAGAGTAATTGTTATTTTTTCTCTTAAGGAATAATATACAATAAAGGAAATCCTTCTATTTATAGGAAGAATTTGTCCCTAGTTTCACACTAAAAGACAAATACATCAAATCCTGATAGGCATCAAATAGATCTTGATAGACATTCACTATAATTGATATATATCATAACACTCCCCCTTGAATGTCTAACAATACGTATATAAGCTGTCTCATTAAAAACCTTACAAGAAAAACTGTAACACCCCGTACTTAATTCGTGCATTAGCCATGGTTATATGTGTTGGAGTATATGTATTGATCATAAGTTAGGTATATATGAGTTTAAGTATGAGTATTGATTATTTTGAGATGGTTTCAAGTGTATAGTTTGATTATATGTGTATAGGAATCGACTTTATTTATACCGGAATTTGCCCGTCGATGGTTCCATACGAAGGTTATTGAATAAGCTTTCCAACGATATAAAGATTTCCAAAAATGAATAAGTTTCGGATATAATCGAGCACGTTCGAAACTATAAAACGGTGGCCGGGATATTGTGAACAGTAAATGTGCAGGAAAATTTCCTGCACACAAACTACTGAGGCCTGCCAGTTTTTTGGGTCGACTTTAAACGATCATAACTCCTTGTACAAAATGAACTGTGTGAGCTGCTATATATCAATAAGAAGCCCCGAGAGTCTTATTTCTAATTCAATTGGTTTCATCCAAATCCAACATTTAAGTAAGGAGTTATACTCGTTTTACTTCAGCCTCTCAAAACAGTTTTTTTGGGTTAACTTCAAACGACCATAACTCCTTGTATAGAACGAACTGGGTGGCCTACTTTATATGAAATGAAAGCCCTTTGAATTATCTATCCAACGATACTAATTTCACCCAAATCCAATATCGGAGCAAAGAGTTATGGTCGATTTACTTTAGCCTATCAAAATAGTCCACCATGGATAGATTCAGATTTACTTAAATTTTTAAGGGCAATATGGTCATTTTTCATCACCTCATGGACGAAAATTGGTCATTATATACATATACTTAGCCTCATATCCATCATGTTATCATCCAAGTATTGAAGAATAAGAAACCCTAGTCTAAGTTCAACTCCAATTATCTTGTGATT
The DNA here is from genome assembly GCA_030864225.1 of Capsicum baccatum var. pendulum. Taxonomy (NCBI): domain Eukaryota; kingdom Viridiplantae; phylum Streptophyta; class Magnoliopsida; order Solanales; family Solanaceae; genus Capsicum; species Capsicum baccatum. Next base: position 35,355,964 of record CM061560.1, read on the forward strand.
CAACCGTAGAAAGTCCAAATTGATTCCGTAGTTGTGTTCACCGTCTCTAGGGCTTCGAGAAGCACCCCTTATTTGTGCCAACAGGACTTCGAAATCAAAAGGGCCATTTTATGGTAAGGATGTAAATTATGTTGGTGTTATTTATATGGATATGTATATATATATGCATGTGAGCATAAAAAGTATGTTATTTGATTGTTGTTGAAAGATGATTGGGAAATGATGTTGGATTATGTTGAATTGTGAAGGGATTTGGTGTGATGATGTGGTATTGATGATGTGGTATTGAAATGATGAATATATATATATACACATAAACCTATTGTTCAAGTTGTTTTTTGGAATGTTTTGCAAATATTGGTTGTATGAAATTATGGAAGAGAATTGTGGTGTTGGGTTGCTAATACTAGATGCCAAACATTTCATTGTAGATAAGTGATTTGTAAAGGCGGGAAGTTGTGTTGAATTGGTATCCGAATCTACAACGAGGTATGTAAAGCATACTCTAACGATGTTCTTTGGCATGAAAACACCAATGTTCCATCAAGTAAGATTCCGATGTTGTCCAAAAACATGTATTGTTCTACATTACCAACGAAGTTGTTTCCATTCTATAAAGTGTCAAAATGTTTCATTGATATACCAAAAGACTCCTATTTCATTGTTGTGATATTGATGATTCTGAATCACGTTGTTGATGTACCAATGAGTCTTTATTACATCGTTATTGTATAGAAGGTCTATTACTTGGTTCCTATTGATGTATCATTGTTTCAAAGTATCAAAAATGTGGTGGCGACCGAAATACCAATCTCAAAGATTAATTGAACTAAGTGATGGAAGTTCTCTCTTATCGGGTGGTATCCTAGGGGCATAAACCTAGCATGGGTCGATCCCTATTTATTTGTTTATGGGTGGTATCCCAGGGGCATAAGCCTAGCATGGGTCGATCCTAGTTGATATGTACTGGAGGCAGCCTAATGGTCATAGTACAGTACAGTAATAATTACAAAGATGATAAGAACGAAGATAAAGTGATTGAATAAATGCAATGTACAGGTTATCACACGTTCTAGTAAGTGTGGTCCACTCCTATTATGATTTATTCACTTGTTTCTGATTTCTATTGAGCTCCTATATCATATGTGATTATCTACAGCTTTACATACTCAGTACATATTTCGTACTAACGTCCCCTACGCGGACCTGCATTTCATGCTACAAGCACAGGTACCTCAGCTCATACACCGCACAAGTAGGAGCCAGGTCATACAGCTATTGTTGGTGAGCTCCAGTTTGCTTCGGAGCTTTTCCGAGTCGGTTCCTTATGTTTTGTTATTGTACAAGAGTCGTGTGTGGGCGGGGGTTTGTCCCGACCCTAGTTATGTCATGTATATCCTAGAGGCTTTGTAGACATAAGGAAGGGTAAAGTCATGGAAGTTTATATAGTGATGTTATATTTGTATATGTGGTGGCCCCGACGGCCAAGTGTGTTATATATATATATTTGTGCGTGTTGTGCTGATACAGGTAATTAGATCCTTCTATATGCAACGAAGTGCTGTCCAAATTTTTGGTGACATATAAGTAAAAGTACAGGTATTTGAACGGGTTCTCCCAGGCCTTCTCGGCTTCGGGTGCCAGTCCGGCCCGATAGGATTTTGGGGCGTGACAAAAATCCAGTGGGACAAAACCTCGTAAGGGAAAAGAAGTACAACGCGTATTAGCTCCCCCTAATAAGAACATCCTTCAACCTTTGCATTCCGATCTTGTGCACCATCTTCTTGAAAGTTGCAGTTGGAAGAGACTTGGTGAATAAATCAGCCACATTGTCACTTGAACGAATCTGTTGTACTTCAATATCACCATTCTTTTGGAGCTCATTTGTATAGAAGAGCTTTGGTAAAATGTGCTTCGTTCTATCTCCTTTTATGAATCCACCTTTCAGTTGTGCTATTTATGCTGCATTATCTTCATATAAAGTTGTGGGTACTTTATCACATTTTAAACCACATTTTTCTTTAATGAGATGTATTATGGACCTCAACCACACACACTCTCGGTTTGCTTCATGAATAGCTATAATCTCAGCGTGATTCGATGAAGTAGCTACGATAGACTGCTTTGTTGATCTCCAAGATATGGCAGTACCCCCACATATGAACACATAGCCTGTTTGAGATCGAGATTTATGCGGGTCAGATAAGTACCCAGCATCAGCATAACCAACAAGATCGGAACTGCAGTCTTTAGAATAAAACAAGCCCATATCGGTAGTCCCTTTTAGATACCGAAATATGTGTTTGATCCCATTCTAATGTCTCCTAGTAGGAACAGAAATATTCCTTGCTAGCAAATTAACTAAAAAGGCAATATCAGGCCTTGTAGTATTTGCAAAATACATTAGTGCACCAATTGCACTAAGATATGGTATTCTGGGACCAAGGAGTTCCTCATTCTTTTCTTGAAGTCGGAATGGATCCTTATTCACATCAAGTGATCGAACAACTATCGGAATACTTAGTGGATGTGCTCCATCCATATAGAATCATTTCAAAACCTTTTTTTGTGTAGGCAGATTGATGGACAAAGATACTGTTTGTCAAATGCTCTATTTGCAAACCAAGGCATAACTTTGTCTTTCCGAGATCTTTCATCTCAAATTCTTTATTTAGGTAATCAATTGCCTTTTGAAGCTCTATTGGCATTCCAATAAGGTTTATGTCATCGACATAGACATCAAGTATAACAAACTCCGATGTTGTTTTCTTTATGAAAACACATGGGCAAATTTCATTATTCGTATAACCTTCTTTAGATAAATATTCACTAAGACGGTTATACCACATGCGTCCAGATTACTTCAAACCATACAATGACCTTTGCAATCTAATGGAATACATTTTCCAAGGATTTGAACTATATGCTTTCGGCATTTTGAATCCTTCATAAATTTTCATTTATCTCATTATCAAGTGATCCATATAGATAGACTGTTACCACATCCATCAAATACATTTCAAGTCTCTCATGGAAACTGAAACTAATAAGATAACGCAATGTTATTGCATCCATAACTGGTGAATATGCCTCGTCATAATTGACACCAGGCCTTTGTGAAAATCCTTGTGCAACAAGGCGTGCCTTATACCTTTGTATTTCATGTTTCTCATTTCTTTTTTGCACAAAGACCCATTTATAGACAACAGTCTTAACACCATTAGGTGTTTGAGCTATGGGTCCAAAAACTTCACGTTTGATGAGCGAATTCAATTCAAATTGAATTGTTTCTTGCCATTTTGGCCAGTCATTTCTTTGTCGATATTTTGTGACCGATCAAGGTTCAAGATCCTCGCTATCTTGCGTGATTTTCATTGCAACATTATATGCAAAGAAATAATCCACTATTATTTCAGATCGATTCAAATTAGTTTCAACATCACTTGAATTTATGAATAGTTCCTCATTTTCTTGAGTCTCAAGCTCATTGATTCCTTCAGGAATATCAACATTGCTCAAATCTTGAACTTCCGTATGTGGATATTTCGTAGTGTCATCTTGACCATTTATTTTTCTTTTTCTAGGATTTCGATCTTTAGAACCTAATGGTCTGCCACGCTTCAAGCGTGCTTTAGATTCATCAGCTATGACACTAGTGGATGGTCCTTTAGGAACATCAATTCGAATTGGGACATTCTTTGCAGGAATAGGTGATTTAGTGATTCTTTTCAAATCTGTAAATGCGTCCGGCATTTGATTTGCAATTTTTTGCAAATGAATAATCTTTTGTACTTCTCACAAATAGAAGCACGTGGATCAAGATGAGATAGTGATGGATTTTTTCATAAAATTTCTCTTTTGATGTCACTATCTTCTCCCCCTAATTTTAGGAAAAGTAACTCATCAAACCGATAATCTGCAAATTGAGCAGTGAATATATCTCCCGTTACTGGTTCAAGATAGAGAATAATGGAAGGTGATTCAAACCCAACATAAATTCCTAACCTTCTTTGGGGGTCTATCTTAGTGTGGTTTGGTGGTGCTATCGGCACATAAACACCGCACCCAAAAATTCTCAGATGAGATATGTTAGGCTCTTGACCCAGAACCAATTGCAATAGAGAAAATTTATGATAATTTGTCGGTCTAAGACGAATAAGTGTTAGCATGCAAAATTGCATGACCCCAAACAGAAGTGGGCAACTTAGTTTTCATTAGTAATGGTATTGCTATCAACTGTAGACGTTTAATTAATGACTCAGCAAGGCCATTTTAAGTGTGAACATGTGGTACATGATGTTCCACTTATCCCGATCGATAAGCAATAGTCATTAAATATTTGGAATGAAAATTCTGTAGCATTATCAAGACGAATAGACTTGATTTGATTATCAGAAAATTGTGCCCGTAATCGTATTATTTGTTCCAACAATTTTGCAAATGCCAAGTTGCGAGATGACAAAAGGCACACATGAGACCATCTAGAAGAAGCATCTATTAGGACCATAAAGTATCTAAACAACCCATTTGGTGGGTGAATTGGTCCACAAATGTCCCCATGTATGCGTTCCAAGAACGCGAGAGACTCAATCCCAACTTTTGTTGGCGATGGTCTCACAATCAACTTGCCTTGATAACAAGCATTATATGAAAATTCACCATTCGAAAGAACCTTCAAGTTTTTTAATGGATGCCCATTTGAATTTTCTATTATTTGTCTCATCATTATTGATCCTGGATGTCCCAGACGATCATGTCAAAGTACAAAAGTATTGGAATCAGTAAACTTTCGGTTTACTATAGAATGTGTCTCAATTGCACAAATCTTTGTCCAATACAGGCCAGAAGATAAAGCAGGGAACTTTTCAACAACACATGTCTGGCCATAGACATTCTTGGTGATATCAAGATATTCAAGATTCATCTCATCAATTATCTTGATATGATAACCTTTTTCATGGATATTTTTAAAACTCATCAAGTTTCTCCGAGACTTAGGAGAAAACATAGCATTATTTATGATGAGTTTAGTTCTCTTAGGCAAAATTATAATAGCTTTTCCGAAGCCTTCAATCAAATTAGCACTACTAAAAATTGTAGTAACATTAATCTTGCCCATGTTTAGATGAGAGAAATATTTCTTGTCTTTGAATATCGTATGTGTAGTGCCAGAATCAATCAAACAAATATCTTCATAATTGGACAACTTACTTTGAAAATTATTCATATCTTCAAATAAAATGACATACACTAAATAAGATATATATATTAAAGCTTATACTATAAGAAATTATTAATCACACTTTACTAAGAAAAATATGTCCAATTAGTATGTGATTAGCTTAGTTTAGTATTTGTTTTTTCAATAATTAATTAAAAAGAAAAAGAAAAACACGTGTATTTGTACTATGTCTTCTTCCAGTGACAAAAAAAAAATAGGACATGCAATGGTCAGGACATGCAGAACAATATATTGTTATTATTATGTTACAGAAAACGACGCATGTGTTATTGTTGAAATTACTCATCATTTATCTAATTTAGTAGTATTCGTTACTGCCAGTGATCCTTTTTTTTTTTTTATAAATAATGGTAAAATTGAAATTCAATAATAAACAACAATAATATAATTAAACTAATCAATTCTAATCGAAAATTAATACTCATGCAAACAACTACTTTTACATGATTCTTTATTCACCAACTCTTATCAATAATAATAAAAAAAACAAAATTAAAAATCATTCATTCTTTCATGTTTACGGAACCATCACCAATCAAGTGATCAATCTTTCCTTCAAGGTGCTCGAAAACGTCTGCTACATCCAAACATGTGGTGTCAATATTATTTTCAGAGAGAAAGTTAGACTCGGGATTTCTCTCTTTCTTCTTTAGTGATGCTTGATAAATATCAACCAAGTGCTTGAGAGCATGACAATCACGTGAATAATGTCCTTTTCCGCCACATCAAAAACAAGTAACTGCTTCACGTTTCTCATCTTTTCTCCTTTTGTTTGATGAATTATTAACACCCGAAATAGGGTTTCTTTCTTGATCATCACGACCACGACCACGACCATGTCCATGACTAGGGCCGCGACTTTTTCCACGCCTAGCATGGTAAGCGCGCACATCATTCACCTTAGGGAATGGTGTAGATCCAGTTGGTCGGTTCTCATGATTTTTCATCAACAAATCATTATTTTGTTCAGTCACTAGAAGATGAGAACTCAGTTCAGTATACTTCTTGAAACCTTTTTCTTGATATTGTTGCTGTAAGAGTAAATTCGAGGCATGAAAAGTGGAGAGCGTCTTTTCATCATATCATTATCATTAGCCGTCTCTCCGCAAAGTTTCAATTGAGAATAAATTCTGAACATGGCAGAATTGTATTCATGAACAGACTTGTAGTCTTGAAATCTTAGATGCATCCACTCATATCGTGCTTTCGGGAGGATGGCCATCTTTAAGTGGTCAAACCTTTATTTTAGGCTATTCCACAATACGAGTGGATCCTTAGTAGTAAGGTACTCAATTTTCAGAACTTCGTCAAGATGATAACGCAAGAAAATCATAGACTTAGCATGATTTTGACTAGATGCTGTATTTTCATTCTTTATGGCGTCTCCAAGACCCATAGCATCTAGGTGAATTTCAGCATCCAACACCCATGAAATATAGTTCTTGCCTGAACTTTGAAAGGCAACGAACTCACAGTTCGTAAGATTGTTAGCCATATGGAAAAAGAAAGAAATAAAAAAAAAAATACTTTAGCCTTAGCCTTCAAATTTGTGACGGTAGAGTCTCATGATGATAACGTATTATATAACAAGAAAGAATAAAGAAGAAGAGTAGAGAAAGTAATTGTTATTTCTTCTCTTAAGGGATAATATACAATGAAGGAAACCCTTCTATTTATAGGGAGAATTTGTCCCTAGTTTCACACTAAAAGACAAATACATCAAATCCTGATAGACATCAAATAATCTTGATAGACATTCACTATAATTGATATATATCATAACAATTTTCACATATATGAATTTCATAATAAAATGCAATAGCTTAATTTCGAAAAACTATAACTAAATATACTTTTTTAATTTAACGAGAGAGAGAATATGTCATTATTTACTCACTCATCTGTCACATATACGAAGGAAGAGGTAATGCAATAGTTTAGTTAATTAAGGAGTAATTAATTATAAAGTGTTCAATATATATATTATGTGTGTCTACTAATTTAATTGTAAGTTAATTTTTGACCACTCAAACGATTTTAAGAGGGTTGAACAAATTGAGACAATCTAAGAAGGTAATAAAACTCTCATAAAAGATGAAATACCTAACTGAAAATTCGATCACAATTCGAAAATACTTGTCTTTTTCTTAAGTTTTTACCTTAGTCAAACTGGACATGACATAATTTAATAGGGAAATTTCATAAGTAGCATACTTATGCCTATAATTAGGACTTGCATAGCAACTGTTTCATCTATAATCTATAATCTATATCTATAATCTATAATCTATATCTATATCTATATCTATATCTATATCTATATCTATATCTATAATATATTAAAAGTGTGAGACCTTAGAAAAATGATTTGAACTTTTTACCCTTCATTAACAAAGTCATTTTTTTAACTATTTTTTAAATTTATTATTTAATTATTTTTTATTATATTAACTAGACTTCCTAAAATATGGGACTCCTAAAATATATGGTAGAAGAATTAATTAATTAATATTTTCCTTTCCACTAGACTTCCTAAAATATATGAGACTCCTAAAATATATGGTAGGAGAATTAATTAATATTTTATTTTCTACTATTGATCAATTAGAAAAATACTCCTAAAATAGGACTCTATTAAGGAAATACTTCCATAAACATTGAGATGTACGTTAAACTAGAGAACAAACCGGTTTGCCTATCGGGAGAATATGATTGATTCTCATCTAACTTGATTCGATTGCATGTCTAGATTGGTGGATGCTTGATTTTCTAACCCTCGACTTCTTCACTATTTCTGTCACCATAATAGAATTCAACATGTCTGTGTATATATATCTTCTTTGTTTTCATTCAAAATCATTCTTTAGGTCAATATTTTCGCTCAGACAAGAATTAGTTGGATCAAAATCGAAGCTTTGTGATCACTATTATATTTTTTTAATAGTTTACAGGTCGTAGATGAATATCGGTTGGCTTTGAGAGTTTTTTATGTGTAAAATTTAAGTTTAATTGTATTGTTTTGATATCACTTTTATCGTATTATTTTGTCGCAGCTTACAGGTGATAGATAAATGTTGGTCGGCTTTGAGAATTTTTTTAATATAAAGATTAGGTTTAGTTGTATTATTTTGATATCTCTATTATCGTATTATTTTGTTATTGTTTACAGGTGATAGATGAGTGTCAGACGATTTTGAGAAAATTTTTGGGTGTAAAGATTAGATTTAATTGTATTATTTTGATGTCTCTATTATTGTATTATTTTGTTGCAATTTACAGACAATACATGAATGTCTATCGACTTTTAAAAACTTTTTTGGTAAAGATTAGGTTTAATAAATAAATTCTCCATTTTTACATACTCAAAAGATATTAAACAAAGAGAGGTTTAGTGCAATTGAACAAAGAACTGAAGAGGCAAGAATAAAACTCAATGATTTTCAAATGAAGATACAGCAGGGCATAAATAAAAGCCTGATCTTGAAAGAAATGAAGTCCAAGGAATATGCCCAATTACAGAAGGCACAAAATCAGTTCCTGCAACAAAAAAGCAAGGTGAAGTGACTAAGAGATGAGATCAAAACACTAGTTTCTTTCACAATTCAATGAAGGAAGAAGACAAAGAAATAGAATTTTTACAGTAAAGGATGGAAAGGGGTGGGCATGGTATGGTATATACCGACTACCAGATCGAAACTAAAAAATTTTATACCGCGGTATGGATGTTATGGTATTTGGTAGGAATCTTAAATTATTTTGATATTTGGTACGGTGTTTGGTATTTATGTAATAAATACCAAAATACCGTATACCGCACCGAAGTTCTTTAATAACATATAAAACCCATATATATATATATATACATATATATATATATATTATATTTAAGATTATTAAATATATTTATTTATCATCCATTAGCCAATTGAACACAAAAGTAGCTTTTATTCAGAAATAATTTTTTTTGGAAGCTTATTATTTAGGAGTACTATGATTAAGTTTAGGTAATGTTGTTCAGAGTTTACATCTCGGACTATTCAATCGTGATTGAAATGTTATTTTTGTGAAATTGATTAACAAAGATAGTTGTTAGCCTAACATGATTGAGACGTTTTTTAAATTTAAAGTTGTAGTTCTTTTATTTGAATATATGTAATTAGAAATCAAATAAAGTATGGTTACCGAATTACCATACCGTAAAATACCAAAATCGAATTTAAAAATACCAAACCATACCGAACTAATTTAGTATGGTAATGGTATTGTTCTTTTAGATATTGAAAACCAAAATTACCAGACCAAAATTTAAAATACCGTACTGTACCGTACCATGCCCACCCCTAGATGGAAGTGGCTGCCAGCAGAAGGATATAGATGGAATTAGTACAACTTTCATCACTTACTATACTGAGTTATTGGGTACGAGGAAGATGGACAGGAGCAATGCTAACAAAAATATTATCACTAGAAGACCACAAGTATCTGATGAACAAAGGAAAATGCTTGCACAACCATATACAACAAAAAAAGGTCAAAAAGGCTTTATGGTCAATAGATGGGGATAAAGCCCCAGGACCAGATGGGTATGGAAGCAAATTTTACAAGGATTCATGGGATATAATAGGAACAAAAGTGGCAACAGGGGTGCTGGAATTCTTCCAAATAGGTCAGATGTTGAAAGGGATAAATAACACTATTATAACTTTAATTCCAAAGAGTTCGCATGCAGAATCAGTGATGGATTATAGACCCATATCCTATTGTAACACCTTATACAAGATAATCTCAAAGATTCTATGTAAGAGACTACAGAAAGTATTGGCAGAGATCACATCCAACACCTAGAGTGCATTTGTTGCAGAAAGAGCCATAATCCAGAATATTATGATATGTCAAGATTTGGTGAGGCTGTACAATAGGAAAACTACCAGTAAGAGTTTATTGATCAAAATCAACCTAAGGAAAGCATATGACAATGTGGAATAGAAGTTTGTCGAAGAAATGTTGTACTAGTTGAATTTCCCATATGATTTTATCAAAATAATCATAGAGTGCATCACAACACCACAATACACAATCGTTATTAATGGTAGATTATATGGAAGCATACAAGGAAAAAGAGGGCTGAGACAAGGGGACCCCTTGTCCCCAGTTCTGTTTGTAATATGCACAGAATACTTCTTAAGAATCATGAACTAGGTGGCCACTATGGAAGGATTTGAATTTCACACGAAGTGCAAGAATTTAAAGCTAAATCATTTGTTCTTTGCTGATGACATGTTGGTGTTCTGCAAAGGGGAGTTGAGACCTATTATGTTGATATTAAGGGGACTGAGTAGATTTTCTGCCTTATCAGGACTGACCACAAATGCAAGTAAATAAGATATATTTTTAGCAAACATGGCCACACAAGTGTTACATGAATTATGTGAGATGACGGGGTACACAATAGGCAAACTACCTTTTAAATATCTGGGGGCACCAATATCGCCTAAGAGACTAGCAGTCATGGATTGCGAGATGCTAGTTAAAAAACTGACGTGCAGGATACACACCTGGGAAAGCAGGAATCTTTCATATGCAGGGAAAACGCAGCTAATAAACTCAGTTCTGATGCACCTACATACATACTGGTCCACCACCTTCCTATTACCAAAAGGGATGTTAAAGACTATTGTAATCACATGTAGAAACTTACTATGGATTGGTTGCGTCCACACAAATAGAGCACCATTAATGGCTTGGGAGGTGGTGTGTAGAGACAAAAGAGAAGAAGGACTTGAGATCATCGATTGCATAATGTGGAATGAAGCTGCCATCGTAAAATATGTGTGGAATATAACAAATAAGGCTGATAATTTATGGGTGAAATGAGTGGATCATGTGTATTTAAAAGGTACACAATGGAGATATTATCAGGCACCAATCGACTTATAACGCCCCAAGTATGTACCCCGAACGCTGCACAGTGCTTATGATCCCGAAGGATCACAAGCTAATTCATGACTAGTACCTGCTGTGAGCACTGAATAAAAAAAATACTGTAATAATGCAGAAGATGGACTGAAATGCCATAAGGTTCAAAATACTATAATCAAAACTGAATAAAATACTGAAATACTGAACAACTGTCTGAAATAGTCTAGTCTGAAAATCCTATAACTGTCTGAATATGGAGTTGATGGGACAAATCCCCAACTAAATCCAACTACTGAATGTACTGAAGTAATTTAACATCCCCGAAGTATGAGGACTCACTACTATAACTGCTGTTGATAATTGGAATTGGCTATGTGCGGTCAGGAACCTAAGCGTTCGAACCTATGATATGAGACATCATAGCGCAAAAAATGAGTATGCGATCAGTATGTGGGAATGTACTGGTATGCTAAATGAGGTAAGGCTGAATGCATGAACAATAACTAACTGGATGATATGCAAGAGCTGGATTATCATACATGGAGGATCTGTAACTACTGAACATATTGTGCATACTGTAACTGAGTATACTGGAACTGAATCTAATAATTGATAACTGAATATACTGATAATCTGAATTACTGATGAGTGAGTGACTATATCTGACAGTTTTTATTCTGTAGAATTGAACTGAGTTCTATTCTGAAGACTGAGATTAAAACTGAAACTATGGGAGTTCTCACTTAACCGATATGTCACTGAGTAAACTGAGTGGGGTACAACCTGTAATCCCAGTTGGAAGGGTTCCAGTACCATGCCACGGGTAAAGACACTACTGTGGTCAAGCCTATCTGACGGGTGACCCTGAATAAGAACTCAAGCCTAATCTGACGGGTGACCCTGGGAGGTATCCAAGCCTTAATCTGATGGGTGACTCCTCACATCCTACGCTGGCTACGTATTTCTGTAGTGTGAAACTGCTACTAACAACTCTGCCTACCTAACGGGAGAAGTCATCACCTCTACACTCGCTCGGTGCTAGTTCCTACTCCCAACTGAATGACACTAACTGATTAGACTGGACTGGACTAAACTGAGTTAGCTGAGTTCGGTAACTGACTGAGTTCTGCTATTCGTAATACTACAGAGCTTATTTTGTAATTACTAAGGCTCTAGGTAAACATCTAGATTGCCGGATATTAAATACCTCCAGTCGATAACATTAAAAGTAAATCATGGCATAAGTTTTGGAAACATGACTATGGCTACATGTTCATAAATCACTCATTAAGACGTTTAAACAAACACTTGGGGTGGATTGACTAGTACATGAATGGGGAGTATATGCTATCATGGTATAATGAAACTATTTCATTCACTTAGGCATTTAGACAAACACTTGGGGAGCATGCTTAGATCACATAATAGTAAACACAACATGGTGATCATAGCTACATCAATCAACTTGTACATTGTAGGGTTCATCACGAATATCATGCAATTCAACACATATAATAATTTATTCCATAAAAAATTGTAATTAAATCATGGACGAAAACCCAACAATAACATGAAACATGAATTCAATTCATTTCAAACATAGAAAGCGTGGAATCCAAAGTCTTATATTTTGGAAAGGGGATTCTTGGTCTCCATGGAAGGTAAGGATCCATGAATGAACATCTAACATACCTGGGAATCTTAATTCTTGAAGTTCTTGAAGACTCTCGGAGGGATTCTTGAGATTGCTCTTGAAACTTGGAGGCTAGGGTTTTCTATCTTTGAGAGAGAATGTCTTAAATTAGGAAAAAGTGAGTTAATAATGACCTAAATACGTTTTTAGAGATTAAATCCCACATCTAGGTGGATTAAATACATGGTAAAAGACTAATTTAACCTTGAACAAAACTTTAATGTTTTGTCAAAATTTTTGATTTGGGGCCCTGGCGCGACGCGGCGCTATCGCGTCGTGTTACTGAAAATTGACAGCTGGGAACTGGGCTGACGGCGCGACGCGGTATAATCGCGAACCCTTATTGGATTTGGACAATTGGGAATTGGAGGCCCTCCGTGATGCGGTGAGATCGCAGAGTCACACTGAAAATTGACAATTATCATTTGGACCTATGGCGCGACGCGCTACTGACTAAAATGATGGTGTTTTACGATTAGAACTTAAAATAGCCATAACTTTTTATCCGATTATCGGATCTGGGCAAATTTTATATCATTGGAAAGCTGACTGAATTTCCTACAAGATGGTGGGTCTAAATCTGGGAAATTCTGCCTAGAACAAAAATTCTACATAGGAATTTTCGTGTACTAAAGACTAAACTGAGCTGAGAAATTGCGGGGTATTACACTACTGCAGCTGGTACTGGAAAAAAATATGTTCCATGAAAGAAAAATTTATGCCTGGATATGTGCAAAATGACTGATTGAAAAGTGGTGGAATATACACAATAAATAGTGGCTATTTGTGGAGAAGGGGCAGAAAATAAGAACAACCATGGTGGAGAGGTGTATGGAACCCGACAAATCTCCCAAAACACAGCTTCATATGTTGGCTGGTGATGCAAGAAAGAATACAGAGAAGAGTTAAGTTGATGCAGTGGGGTGTATGTAACACTAATTCATGTCTGATAGGTGACAATGAACCTGAAACAATTGAACACCTATTCTTCAACTTTTCATTCTCAAAGAGGTATCTAAATGAAATAATGTAGTGGTTAGGAATAGCAATGCAAATGAGAGAAGTAAAAGGAATCTGGAGAAGAATAGCAAGGTATGCAGTAGGCAGAACGAGTAGACAACTACTTTGGGCAGTAATAGCAACCCTGATCTACTACATATGGCAAGTTAGGAATGCAGACCTATGGGAGAAAAATGTTCCAAGTCCTCAGACAGTGGTGACATGAATAAAGGAAGTTTGTAAATATCGTAGTGTCGAATTTGTACATAGTAGGATAACTTGTAAAGATAGAAAATATATAGCGAAATTATATGGTGAGATGTCCAAAAAATGAGAACATGTACACAGGAAATTTGAAGGAAATAAAATCTGTTCATTTCGACCAAAAAAAAGATATTAAATTTAATTATTATATTCATCTTTGTTATTTAAATAAATATCCTATTTAATGTAATATTTGAACTCATTAAAGTGATTTACACGTGCAAGACGCGTACACCTAAACTAGTAATTACGAATAATAACAAGTTGTATTTTATATTTTAGGTAAAATTTGCTAGATAAATACAAATACAAACGAAATAATAATTTTTTTTTGACTCAAATCAGTTGAGTTAAATAAGAAATAATCCATTCATAAATTTACTATACTTCTTTTACTCAAATCAGTTAAGTTAAATAAGGAATAATTATCAGTAAATTCTTTTTTCATAAACTAATCCTATTTAAAGCAGTAGATTTTTTTCCCCCATAAATTACTCTTATTTAAACTAGTAAATTCTTTTACCAAATCAAACTCATATATGAAGAATATTATCTTCATGATCTCAAAATTTGTAGAAAGCATAATTACTATTTTTTTTCTCTTTTACTCTCTCATATCTCTAACTTTTTATCTTGTTAGTTTTTTTTTCATCTTTTTTGTATCATTTTAATTTTTTTTATTACTTTTTCTTTTTCATTTTTTTACTTTTCACTTTATTTTCTCTCTTCTATTTCTCCTTTTTTTTCCTTTTTCATTTTCGTATTTGTTTTCCTTTCTCATATTTTTTTTCTTTTCTATTTTCGTTTTCTTCTTCTTTTTTTCTATTTTTTATTTTTTTATTTCTTTTTCCTCGCTTTTGTTTTTACACTTCTATTTCTAGTTTCTATTTCTCTTTCTCTTTTTTTTTTCTTTTTCACTTCTGTTTTTGGATTTTTTTTTTCGTTTTTATCTTTTTCTATTTTTGTGTTTTTACTTTTCTATCTCTAGTTGATTTTTTAAAAGACAAATATCTATATCACATATACATATTCAAAAAAATATACAAAATAATAGACATACAAATCTGCAGATGTATTTATAGTACAAAACATACATATATATTTGCATATGTATTTACTGAAATACATATCTGACTCATATGTATATATAAACATATAGGACACAAAATCTCTATAACAAAAATGATAACTATATACATATACATATAGGTAATAAAAAAGATACATGATATATATCTTAAACAGTAAAGAATATAAATAAATACATATATTACCCTCTAGAATGACATAGAACAGTTCAAAGATAAATTCAACACCGTACAAAAATACATATGAATATACAAATTATACATTTGTATATACAAAATACAAATACATGCACATGCCTCCAAAAAATTTATAATACATTTGTGACATAATACATCTACCTAATTGTGTTTGAATTATACATTTCTACTTCTTCTTCATGTGGATACCACAAATATTCTCATGACAAAAAATCTTGTACTGCTCCTTTGATAACACCGCCTTAATACGTTCTTCAATAGCATTGATTGCGTGACATTCAATATATGGCGCAAACCTTGAAAGTATTCTTGCCATGAATATATGATCACGTGGCACCTATAGAACAATACAATGACATAAATTTATATTACAGGTATTTTTCACAAAAAAAAGTAACACAAAATACACAGTATGCATATGTTTTATTTTACATAATACATATTACATTACAAAAAAATACATATAGCTCTAGATATGTATTTACAGAATAGATGTCCGATCCATATGTATATTAACATACAAAAAATGTAAATATAACTCTGATATATATTTACGAAATATATATCATATTCATATTAAACAATAACAAACATACTATACTATATATCTCCATATGTATTTGCGAAATACAAAGGTGACTCGTATAAAACAATAAAATATACATATAACTAAACCAAAAAATACATAATACGTATATACATATACATATAACTAAACCAAAAAATACATAATACATATCATAGCATAATAATATATATATAAAAAACACATATGTCTGCACATGACTCATAAGCTAGTAAAATACAAATACCTTTTCAATTTTATCTTCTTCGAATTCATATTCGGAAGAATTTTGACCAGCAGGACTTGAAATTTTACTTGATTCTCCCACTTCATTTGACTTTCTCTTTTTCTCAGATTTTGCATTTTTGGGGGGTTTGGAGATGAAGGTTTTCTCAATCCTTTTTGTTTCATAATTTTCGCAATCTTCTTCGGATCATTACCATGCTTCGATCTCACCTCTTCTATGCTTACTTCTTTCTTCGACTGAATAGGCGTAGAAACCAATTTAAGATTTTCATCTTGTGTTAATCCAAGACAAAATGATAGTGGATTATCAGAAACTAAATTAACTGGTGGTATACTTTTATTTGAACTTCTAAAATATGTGTGTTCTGTCATTATAGCATCCCTCCACAATCTTACAACAAAAAATTCACAAAATCCCTAAAAAAATACAAGTACAAGGTTGAACCAAAAAAAGAATACAAAAAATGAAAAAATTATAGACTATATGAAAGAGATAACAAGCAATAAATGTAATTTGATAGTTATCTTATTTGATGGAGCACAATATTTATCTACATTATGAAAAGAATTGAATGAAATTTTTAAAAAAAAAAACGATTGAATTGGATAGAGGTGATATGATGAAGTGAAAATAGGAAAGAGGTTAAGTAAATGGGTTGAAACATACTTGTGTGGAGTTAATGGATAAAAAAATGTTACTTTTGCTATATAATGTAATTTTGTGAAAGTATTACAATTTATTGTAATTATGATCTTAAGTTTGTCAGTTCTTGTAATTTTTTAAATTTATTTCTGCTATTTAAAGCCTCGTTTTTCAATATTTTCAATTTTAATTATATTTTTATGTTCAAATATAATTTTAAAATTTTTAGTATCTTTTAAAACTTAATTTTCAAATATAATTACTTTTTAATTCTAAAAAAGGTCAATATAAAGAAATCAAATAAAGAATTAGATAGGAAGACAAGAATTGAGATAAGGGAAAGGCAGGTATTTATCATGTCCCCCTTCAATCGTTTGTACTATATTCAATTTTATGATAAATAATACGTGGCATCTCCCTCTCCAATTCTTTATCTTTTTTCTATCTTTTTCTTTTTTCTGAAATTAGTTTGGGTTGTTGACAATATACTTTTCAAATGTCCTATCACTACTAACTTTTAACCTAGTGTAATTATTTTTGCATGCATATATTGTATAATATGCTTTGGATACCCTGCTAAAGAAAAGTACAACACCAAAGTTAAATTAGGCTCAAACTAGCTAAAGAAAAGTACAACACCAAAATAAAATTAGGCTTAAAATTGAGAAAACTATGTCACGTTATATAGTCACAAAGTTGCTTGCTAGGTCATAAGGAATTTTGCTTTAATTACATTCCCCTTTTAAGTGTGTGTTTTGTATGGTAGAATATATTATGTTTTTCAATTTTTCTGTGTTTTTTTGTCGAGATATTTTTTCTAAAAAAAAAATAAATTTCTTGAAAATGAAAAAAATAACTATTCTAATGACCATAGAAAAAATAAGTTTCACAAGTGATATTCTTAGTCCATTGTTTCTTCATTACCCACCCAACACCCTCAATCCCCACTCCTTAACCATCCCACCCTGCCACCCCTAAACTTCCACTCCCCATCTGTGTTCCTCTCTCATATGGGATTTTGCTACAGTACCATTTCTTTTTTTACAAGGTTACATATAAATGCTTTGGGATAGTAGTATCTTTTGTTTACTTATCAATCACTAGAAATAAATAAAAATCATCACTTATTTTGCAAGAAAATATTTTTCATTTTCCATCATATATACCAAACACACTCTTATGGAACTTTAAGGTATATTGTTTGTGAGAATAGTAAGTTTTTCATTTTCCATCATCTATACCAATTACCACAACCTTATGGAACTTTAAGGTAGATTGTTTACGAGAACAGTAAGTAATTTTAAGTTGAAAACAGGAATGACTCAATGGAAGGATTAATTCAGAACTAAACCTTAATATTACTTCTTTTACTACCATTAACAACATAGTTAATCCATTTAATCTACCACCAAAGGATGTTGTGCAATGGATGGTGCTGCTTTTTCCTTAACCAGAGTCTCGAGTTCAATCTCTGGGTATGAAAAAATCCTTGATAGAGAGTGTTTTCTCCGAATGAGCTTTATGCGGCACGAATTCGAATTAGTCAGGCTCCAACATAGACACCAAACATTGAAAAATTAAACAAAAAATCCGTTTATTTTTCCCGAGACATGATTTATCTTAGGTGGTATATTTATTAACTTTTGAAAATTTCATATAGCTTCACCTTCAACTCAGATCTTACTAATACATCCACTGCTTTGATCAAAGTGATGACAATTATGCATCACCCAAAATGGTGGTGGAATGGTACATACTTCATCTTTTTAAAAGAGTTTAACTAATATATACACGGATGGTGTAGACATATTTTTACACAATCAGGTAACGTAATGGCAATTATGGTAAGTTGTAAGCATTTTAATTTCTTTTACATTTAAATCATAGAAAAGGAAATATATATGTTAGAAGGTAACTTGGACTCCACATTTATTTTATAGTTATGTTTATCAAATATACATTGGTTTTATTCAAATTCTTCAACATGATTGAAACAATCTGCAACTTAAATCACCAACTCTATCCTAATATGGTATATAGTAGCTTCTTTTTAAAAAATAAAAAATAAAAAAATACAAAGATGAAGAAGTTTTGTGGTTAATATGCAATTGTTGATTTTAAGAGTAAGAAACTCTTAGAAATAATTACTCCACCATAGAAAGATTAACACGACATTTCTTTATTATGAGGTCAAAAAATTCTTCCGTCACACTTTTAAAATTAATTATCAAAATTTAGTATGATCTCTGGATGATAATTAAAATTGCATCCAAACGCCCAGGGCAATTAGTTCTTATCAAGTTCACATCGTACAATGAAACAACAATTTTCTTTCCGTTAAAAAAGATTAAATTATATTCTATCATCTAGTCATCAATGTAAAATAATAGCATCCAGAAGATGGTTTCAAGATCTAATGAATTTACTGACCAACTTCGAATGACCATCCACTTCATCCAAAAACAACCATTTTTCTCTATTTTCACACACCCTGTCATCAATTTTCATTGACCAACATCAATTTTTGATGTTGAATTTCTACACAAGAATTCAGATTTTGATGTTTTGAGGTAATTTTACCTTGAACCGACAAAGACGGAAAAAATAAGAAAAGCTTGAAAAATAGGTGGAAACATATTAGTAATGGTAATAGCCTATGAAGTTACCTTATCGTGTAAAAAAATATCTGCAACATCTATTTATATTAGTTAAACTCGATAAATCTCGCATTCAAATCTTGAGCATGTAGTTTCTTTAGTAGGAAGTATTTTAAGCCTCAACGTGAGAATTTCTAACATGAATTTAAAATAGTCAAGCCACAAGCAGGTACTAAAGACAGAAAAAAATAAAAAAGATACAACCATCTATAATCTATATCTATAACCTATATCTATATTTATAAGTGAGTATACTCATAAAAATAAATGAAGTTTAACCGGATTATCAGTTGAGCATATTGAACTTTGCGGGGGTCCTATTACACACCTATACTTTTTTAAGGGGAATTAATTCCCCCTGGACTTTTTAAAGTGGAATTAATTTCCCCCAAAAACGTTGTACCCAGTTTTTACGGTAGGAAGTGTAGTACACGCGTTGTTTCTTCTACGTTTTATCAGTTTTCAACATTTTTTCACCATTACAACTAGGGGTGTACATAGGTCGGGTTGGTTCGGTTTTTATTAAAATATAACCAAACCAATAATGTCAGTTTTCTAAATCTATAAACCAAATCAAACCAATATGCAATCGGCTTTTTTATTTCGGTTTTAGTCGGATTTTTTCGGTTTTTATTTTTATTTTTTGATTTTCTCGGTTTTTTTACAATTATAATGTGATTGAAGAAAAAAAATTAAATGTTTTCACTAAAAAGATTAAAAAAAAATGGTCATAGAGTAGTTCCAATAGAAATTAAGTTGGCAAATCACTAAGACGTCTAAACTACTATCTCTCAAAGTAATATTATGTGGATACCTAAGTAGTTCAATTTCTAAGTCACTAGTCACAGTAGTTTGTCTGAAAGTTTCCTTCACATAAAATGTGAGCACACAAAAGAATGAAGAATTAGACAACTTATTAAAAACTTAACTCCATAAAGTAATTAATTATAACATAATTCCATAAAAAGAGAAAGAAGAGAAACAAACCTAAATCACAACTTGACTAATAAGAAAAGTAAGATGAGAAAATAATGAGAACTCTCTGAAAACTTGAAAAGTAAAATGTAAAAAGTGAAGCAATTAAAGAGTTTTAGGTTTTTATATTAACTAGTTAAACCCCACGTGTCTCGCACGTGTAATATTTGATTATTTAAACTTAGATGATTTTGTCTATTGCAAAATTTTTTAATGAAGAGCAAAAAATTTAAATCACTTCTCAAAGATCCTTCACACTTAAATAAAATAGCGCAAACATAACATATGTTTTATTAAAATATTTAATAAATTTTCAATTCTTAAATATTGAAGAAATAATTTTGTCTAAAGCAGACACTTTTAACGAAGGACAAAAAGTTTAAATATTTCTGAATACCGAATCAAATAAAAACAAAGTTGAAAGAAAACAAACCAAACTGAAATAGTTCAATTCGGTGTTCGATGTCTACTTTTTAAAATTATAAATTAAAGAATTGAATTGAAATTTGATAAAATCGAATCAAAGAGCAGAACATGTACTTCTAATCAACGCCTTAACAACATAAATTGTGCTAATATGAATGAGAAATAATTCCTTTTTTTAAAAGAACACACCTTTAAATCCTCTCGTAATCGACACGAAATCTCAACCACACACTCACATAATTTTTCTTTACCTGCACATCATACGAAAGCCAATAATTGAAATTACAATAAATTATACGATAAAAAAACGTTAATAAAAGATGCATAATATTTAATATTATTGATCTACAAATTAAAAACTAATATTAAAGAACATAAAACTAATCTTCTCTTGAACATACTCTTTAACAATTAAATTGTGAATGTTATTCTATTATTTATTGGAAAAAAGGAATGCTCAATATATAGATATATGATTTTTTTCCTTTTAAGAGAGAGTTGATGAAACATGGAAGAAATCTAATCTAATTTGAGAAACTTTTTCTTAAAAAACTAATTATTATAGAAAATCAAGACAAACGAAACTTAAAAGAAAAGAAAATTAAGGACTCATAATTAAATCAAAAACCATACTTAAAAGAAAGAAATTAGGTCCTATGCTAACTACAATCTGACACTACTTTTTTTTTTCTTTTTGAGGTGGGACGTATTTTTTTTAGTAAAAATAGTTAAATAGGAATTTGATATAATAATAAAAAGACATTTCTTATTATGTATTTAAAACTTTTTAAAATTTAATACTTATTAAAATTTTCTTATTCTAAGGATTTTATATTTATTTCTAGATTTTTTAAATTTTATTAAAATCAAATTTAGTTGTTTTATAATTCTTAAACTAATGAAAAAAGTATTAGTTGTCATTAATTCTGACGACTTCTAATAAGAAAAGGTTTTTACCATAAATATATATTAATTAATTATTAACTTTTAAAAATTAAAAAAAAATAGTGAAAAGACGATTTTGTCTAAAGCGAAATTTTTTAATGAAGGACAAAAAGTTCAAACAACATTTCTAAGGCCCTTAACACTTTTAATATATTATAGATTATAGATTATAGATATAAATATAGATATAGATATTGAGCTTTGTATTAATTTGTTATTAATGAAAAAATACTATAATTAAAGGTCCAAGAATATATATCGATTTTCTGAATATAAAAAAATAATAAAAGTAATTAGAAAGTAGATTATAAGTAATATTTTTTTACGTATAAAAAATTAAAATTATATATGTATTACGTCGGTTCGGTTTGATTTTATTTTTTCTAATACCAAACCAAACCAAGAATGATCATTTTTTTTGCCAACACCAAACCAATCAAACCAAATCATAAGTCAGTTTTTTTCCTCGGTTTGGTTTGATTCATCGGTTCGGTTTGACTTAACGGTTCGGTTTGTACACCCCTAATTACAACCATATTAAACATTTCATAATTCAAATTCCTCCTACAAATCAAATTCCAAATGATTCCATTGAGTCAATGTCCATTCTTATCATTTCAAGAATGTTCTACAACTTCAAGAATATTTATTTCCAGTTTCAAATTAGTTCCACAACTTCAAATTTGTTTCCATAATTTCAATCGAAAATTGACTTCAATAATTGAAGAAAAGTTTTCGATTGTAGAAGTCAATTACTACTCCTAAATAATTGACTTCAACAATGGAGTCTTCAACAAAAGTGTACTGCATTATTCAATTTCAATTCAACAATGGAGCAACCATTCCAAGTTTCAATTACTTCAACTCAATGGAATCTTCCATTGGGTTTCAAATTCCAAGGTCATTCCAACTCAAATTTCAAATTCAAATTGAAAACTTTCTTTAAGAATTATTCAAATTTGTTCATACTGAAAATTGAAAATTTAAATTTGAATTTGAATTTCAATTTCAAGAATGGAATCTTCAAGAATTCCAGATTTGAATGGAATGAAGAAATTGAAATGGAATTCAATTTCAATTGAATGGAATCTTTCATTAATCTTCAAGAATGACAACTGAAATGGAATCTTCAAGAATTCAATGCCAATTCAACAAATGGAGCAACCATTGTTGAAGAAAAGAAAGAAAGAAAGAAAGAAAGAAAGAAGAGAGAAGAGAGAAGAGAGAAGAGAGAAGAAAAAGAATGAAAAAATAAATAAAAAATATAAAACTTTTAAAAATTAGAAAATTGAGGGGTTGTTTGGCAAAAAAAAAAGGTTTATAGCGTTTTTTAACACTTTCACGCGCTCAATGCGCGTGACTTGCACGCAATGGTCCAAGTGGCAGATATATGTCATTAAAATACGAAAAAAAGTTTGGAGGGGTAATAGGACCCCCGCAAAGTTCAGTATGAAGAATTGGTAATCCGGTCAAACTTTAGGTATTTTTGTGAGTATTCTCCCTATTTATAATAATAATAATATATTAAAAGTGTGAAGATCCTTATAAAAGTGATTTAAATTTTTTACCCTTCATTAAAAGTCTCCGCAATATACAAAATTGTCTTTTCACTTAATTTCTTCAATTATCATATCTTTTAACTTTTTATTATAAAATTAGTATGAATCATAATTAAGATAATTCTCTTTTATTTTAGAATTCACAAAATTCCATTCCTATTGAATTATAAATTCTACAAGAATTGATCTACAAAGAATAGAGATCATACGCAAAAAAAGTCCTAATGGATGATGGTTTTGGGTTGTAAGATAAGGAATCACTCTCTATATATATGCCTATTATTCTAAAAAAAAAAAATCTATAGGGTTTATAATTATTTCACCTATGATTTGCAGTATTTTTATTTTTTTCAAAGCATACAATTTTGTTAATGATACTAAGCTTCTAGAGAAAATTGAAGGAAAGGTGTCTTTTAAGTCTTGAATAAGGATTGGTGATATTGACCAACAGATAGGGTCAAACATCATTAGGAAACGTGATTAAGTTAATTGTGGACTTGATTAATATTTTCAAAACTTTCTAATCTTTTCAAAAATACAAATCAACCCAACACACACCCCTCTTCAATCCTAATCAACCACTCTCTCTCCAGCTTTTCCTAACCAACAGTTCTGCAAAATTTCTTCCTTCAACCTCCGGCGATAAATAGTCAGGCGAGTTTATTTTCGACTTTCAACCGTTAATCGACGTGAATACTTCTCCGGCGACAACAACATCAAGTTCTTCGTCCTCCCATTTCCCTTTTCACAGGTAAAAAATTATGAAGAAACAGAGGAACTTGAGCCAACTACTCTTCTGGTATTGAAATGTGGACTGAATAAAACTCTAATTTCTGGTATTTCTGCATTTCTTCTTCTCATTCTCGTACTGTTGATTTGAATTTTTTTGGTGATTTTTAGTCACAGTTGATGTTCTTAGTGTGTGTATGTGTGTGTGACATGTTGGTGTTGCTGGGTTGATTTGTTGTTTGTCTTGGTAGAAATGGTGTTGCAATAGTTGAAATATCTGATGTAATAGATGAAACATATGATGCAACAGATAAAAATCTGATGCAACAGATTAAAAATCTGATGCAACTATGAAAATCTGATGCAATAGGTGAACAA
The DNA here is from genome assembly GCA_030864225.1 of Capsicum baccatum var. pendulum. Lineage (NCBI taxonomy): Eukaryota > Viridiplantae > Streptophyta > Magnoliopsida > Solanales > Solanaceae > Capsicum > Capsicum baccatum. The sequence goes on from CM061560.1 coordinate 35,380,490, forward strand.
TCTTACAAATCATTCATCTATTGCGACAGACGACTCTTCTGTTTGGAAGAAATCTAAAAAATATTGATCCAATAGATAACTGATTAGTGATTTGTTTTTATTTTTTCCAACGGTTTACTCTTCATTTTAAAATCTGATGCAACAGATTAAAAATCTGATGCAACTATGAAAATCTGAAGCAACAGGTGAACAATCTAACAGATCATTCATTTGTTGCGGCAGATGACTCTTCTATTTGGAAGAAATCTAATCAATATTGATCTAATAGATAACTGAGTAGTGATCTATTTTTGTTCTTTCCAACGATTTACTCTTCATTTTACAACAGATTAAGACTATTTTTATTCTTTCCAACGATTTACTCATACAGGTCGGTTATTTGTTGTAATAGATAACTTACCTGGTGCAACAAATTAGTGATCCATTTTTATTTTTTCCAACGATTTACTTATCCGTCGCAACAGGTCGGTTATATGTTGCAACAGATAAAATACCTGGTGCAACAGATTAGTGATCTATTTTTATTATTTCCAACAGATTACTCATCCGTTGCAATGGGTTAGTTATGTGTTGCATCAGATGAAATACCAGGTGCAACAGATAGTGTTGTTTTTAAGGTTCCCACATATTACTCATCCGTTGCGATAGGTCGGTTATATGTTGCAACAGATAACATACCTAGTGCAACGGATTAGTTATCTGTTGGAACTGTTATATTACTGTTATGCATTAATTAATTATAATCTATGTTATGTTCCTGTTAATTTAAGATAACATGGCTCCCAAAATAAAAGAAATCGAATCAAATCCAAGTAAAGGAACAAGTGCAGCAGCTCAACTACATCCATCACTCTATGAGCTTGCTTTACAAGCGTTATCTCAATCAGGAGCAAACGATAATGAACACGGAGAGGAGGAATCTTTCAAAAGAGATAATCCAAATGCTATTAGCCCTTCCGTCGAAGAGTTGGTCAAAACCTTCAGCATTGATCGTTACCCTGTGAGAATGCAGTGCGATGGTGTCACAGATTTGACGGGTGATCTCGTGGTTAAGTCAGTCATGAAAATATCTTTCGACGCCTTCAAAAAAATACTTCGAGAACAAAAATTGGATTCTTATTCAGGGAAAGATGCTTTGGGAAATATCTTGATTTACCGGAGGACAACAATGCTCGTTTCTAGATGAAAATGGTATATGATCTTCTCAAGCACAGATTTATGTATGAAAACAAAGATAAGATGGATGAGGTGTGGATAAATTAATGTAGCATACCTATTTGTTTTGGTTGGGAGGAGTTTGCCATAGTTACCGGACTAAAATGTTATTCTCCTTCTCCTTCTCAAGTTATACCTACTCTGACCCAAAAAAAAGTACCCCACACACCCAAAAAAGAAAAAGGCAAGTCGAGTGATCGTGATGACCTGGTGTCCATTGTTGGTCCAAGCTTTAAAAATAAAAATCTGATTGAAGCGTTGAAAGGTAAAAGACTTTCAAAGAAGCACAAGCAATCATTGTGCTTGGTTTGGTTTGAATATAATGTTCTTTGGGCGAGAGACATTAACAACAACATAAGCCTCGGTTTAATAGATCTCTCTGAGGATCTTAAGGCATTTAACAGCTATCCTTGGGGTTATGAAAACTTCAAAATAATCGTCGAATATTTGTTGACTCTGTTTACCCCAAAAACAGTCAACTTATATGATTTTTCATGGGCCTTCATGGTAAATATTTCTTTTATAATGATATGATTCATCATTTTTTTATTCAATAATAATTTTGATTTATTGACATTATGTTATAGGCTTGGGCATTTAAAATCATTCCTTATTTGAGACAACAAGTGAACTACCAGGAAGAAGTTTCCTATCCAAGAATTCTGAGATGGTTGTCGGCCAAAACCGATAAAAATGCAAAATTTCTTGATCTTTTCAATCCCTCAAGGAAGAAGTAAGTCCAATTCTAATCAAGTTTTTATTTTAATTAATGATTAAATAATTTCATCGTCATTCTTAATATATGTACCGATTTATTTTAGATTGTCCATCCGTGGCTTGTTCCGACCAACCGAGAGTTGAAGATGTCATTTTTTCTTACTTTACGATCTGTGAAAACATTATCGGACCCTAAGGTCGTTGATGGAATAAAAATGGAATTGTTTGGAGCAACAACCATCACAAGAAAAATAATTTTGGAGGGTGGGGCTAGTGATGCTTCTCTTACAGTTTTTGAAACAACAAGCCATTATGATTATGATCATAATAGTTGTACAGATTTTTCTCTAGATTTTGCCGCATCTAGCGAATGTTCTTCGTGCAAATGTCAAGACTACAAGGCGAAGAACGATGGAGTGATTAATGCTATTAATGCACTAACTGCTTCTGTAAAGGAAATGACATCTAAGAGGGATGTCATTCCATCAAAGAGGATTTCTTATCCAGACACTCTACTAGAGATCAAGGCAGCTAAGAAGAGAAGGAAAGACACTTCCAAGGCATCATCAATCATAAAAAAAAGCAAGATTGCAACGCCTCTATCTTTTTCTTGCACCGATGTTCAGTGTGCAAGGGTCACAGAAGAGCAGCATGTGCTGAAGAATGTGAATATACATCATCTGTTCCAAAAAATAAACAAGCACATATCTGTTTCAACAGATGATACATCTGCTGAAAATTATCAAACAGATGTATACATCTGTTGTAACTGTTGTCTAACCTGTTGCATCAGATTCGTTATCTGTTTTAACAGATGAGTCTTATGTTGCAACAGATGGGTCATCTATTCGAAATTATCGTACTGCTCTGATTTGCCTGTTCAAATTTGTCCCAACAGATAATACATCTAATGTAACATAAGAATTATTTATTGCAACAAATGAAAAATTTGTTGTATATCTCTACTTAGCATTGACAATTTTGGCTTTCTAGGTGGATGTCACAGCTACTGCCGAAGATCATAATATGACAGTTGATAATCCATCAACTGCTTCCAAAGATGAAGAAAAAGCGGAGCCTGTCAGTTTGGAAGAACGAAAGAATTACTCGTTTGAAGGGTTCAACATCTCGGACGAGGCTCCAAAAAAACTAATACAGTTGATCAACGACTATTCAGAATGGATTGCCGATGGGCTGTTAAAGCATCATGCTGGCAGGTACATAAATTAATTTTATGGATATTTATTTATATAATTCTTATTGTAAGAACTTGACATTAACACATATAAATCATCATGTAGAAAACAAAATGACGAGCGCTACAAAGTGAACGAATCGAGTCTTGGTTTTGATATGTTCGACTTTGTTGTTGCACATCCCAGAATGAAGAATTGGTTCTATTTGATGTCACAACCCCAAACTTACTGGAATAATGAGGTTTAAAGGTCATACATATTACTATTAAGTAATACTTTATTTAATTGCATTTGCGTATTGATTTTTTCATCACGTAATCCAAAATGTTTGATAATATGTGCAGCACATCGATGTCATATTTTACTACCTCCGAAAGAAGGCCAAGTTGCAAACACAAGAACAATGCAGATACACAACAGGCAATTATTTGTACAAAGTTTACATCAATAATGCCTATGATAGGTATTGTCAACAGCAGCCGAAAGTTTCCCAAAACGAGGAATGCTTAATAAACACCATCAAAGGTTTTAGCATTCCGGCTAGATTACCTTGACATTTGATCGACGAAGTGTATATCCCAATCAATTATGGTGATGAATTCCATTGGGTGTTGACTGTCGTCGTTCTAAAAGAGAGGCGCATCCGAGTTTATGACTCGATGTCACGGAGGAGACGTTTTGGGCCATCGTCTGAGATACAAAAGCTGGCCAAAATATTGCCTACTTACCTTGATATGAGTGGCTTTTTGGATCAAAAGGTTCGTACTAATTGGTCGACGATTGAAGCATACCGGGATAAAATGGCTAATCCATTTGATGTACAAATATTTGTCGGCAAATGAATGCATGGTGTATTCTTTTTGAACCTTCATCTTGATGAATTCTTCCGGTTCCTTCTTCTTCTCCTTGCCAAGCGTCGCAAATATGTCCACCTTCTTCGGCGGACCCTGAACTTCAACAACTATTGGAGAGGGGGGAGTTGCATTTTTTGCTGATTTCAGAACGGAAAGAATTTATCTAATTTTTATTCTCTTCCTCCTAACCTCCACTATAGGAGTATATGGCTCTCTCACCTCGTTGGATGGTATGACACCCCTCCTGGATTTTAATCCTCGACAACTTCAGCAATAGCCTATAGCTTGTCAAAGAGTTTACCTCTCTGTCCTTGCATACTTTGTATTTGCAATAAGAATATGAGGGTGAGGAGGGGTGAGAGGGACCACTGTAAGGGTGGGAGGGATCAGTGTAGGGGTGAGAGGGAGGACCTGTGCAAGGGGTGTTTTCAAACATATTTATTTTTTACTGAGCACTAACATGCTCATAATCACAACTGCCAGCAGAAGCAGAAGTAGGATGGTTGCCATCATCACAAACAACTCCACCAGCAACACCCCCAGAAGAAGCACCCGGATCTGTTGCAGTTTAAGTTAGGTCGTGAAAAGCTTCAACATTAGACTGACGTTGCCTAACTGCTCTTCTTATGGATGTTACTCCATCCAATTCCTTCTTTATTAACACCACCGTTGGGTCTTCTTTTGTATCAACAAGACCCAGAGTAAGAAAAGAAGTCATCCCCAGCTCATCAATGGTAGGCACGATCCAAGGATGCACAACCTATAAAAAAACAACAGGAGGATTTTAAATCATATAATAATAATTTGTAGTCAGTTGGGTTACATGGGGCTCGGGTTATGTTAACATAGCCAACTTATGCAAATGACGATCTAGCTACCGCAACAGTTGATCTGTATGTTAAAACAGATTGATAATATATTGCATCAGAATACCCATTTGTTGCATAATTTATAGTAGATGGGTAATATGTTGAGTAGGGTTCAGAGAACAGAGCAACATATGGTTAATCTATTGCAAAATATAGATCGTTTGTTGCAACAGATTACCCATTGAACCAGTTGCAGTTGATGGGTAATCTCTTTCAACAGATGGAACATCTATTTCAATATCTTTCTTTCAGGAAAATTATTTTAGTTAAAAGAAGACGTACTGCATCATCCGGAAGGTTAAAGAGATCAGCATCATTAATACTTTTTTACTACTCTTTACTGCAACCAACCACCTAAGGATCCTTGGATGAGAAACCTTATTCAGCTAATCCGTGAAATGCTTTTGGAGGAGTGGAATGGCTTCACATGCCCAAGCCTAAAAATTATAAACAAGAAGGAAGCAAAAAAAAAGTGACAAGTATATTCAATATAAATTAATGAATGAGTAAAAATAGTGATCAATTTTACCATGAAAGCCCAAGAAAAGCCGTATAATGTGGTCATCTTTGGCTTTAGCTCTTTCAGTAAATATTTGACAGTCAAGTAATACCTGTCGTAGCCCAAGGGATAATCGTTGAATCTCCTAAAATCATCAGCAAGCGCTAATAAATCACGTTCTATGACTTTCTTGACGTCTCTTGCCAATAAAACGGAATGGACAAACCAAACTAAGCATAATTTCTCCCTGTAGTGCTTTGGTATGTCTTTATTCTTGAGATCCGCTATCAAATCCTTCACTTTGTAGCTAGGTCTAACAATTCCCAACAACCCATATTTTTTTACCTTGCATTTGTTGGACCCTTTGTGGGGTGTTTTCTTGATGGCAGGTTCTTCTGGACGATCGCATCTCAAGATCGTCACAATGGTAAACTCTTTCAATCCAAAACAAACCGAAATGCCACAGTAGTTGATCCAGACTTCATCCATCTTATTTCTGCCCTCCTTCGGACCTTCATCATCCCCCGCATACATGATCCTGCACATGAGAAGGCTATACACCATGATCATTGGAAAATGGAGAAGGCGGGGCCCAGACTGCTCAAGAAAGTGTGCAAAGCAGCTCTTCTTAAAAAGTCCATCTATGTTTTCCTTCTTCATAATACTCCTAAGTTTGTCAAAAGGTTTCCCCAACTGACATTTAAGTACAAGATCACCAAATACTATATTAGGGTTATTCATCGGTATCGCAACTCGAAACTTGTCAATACTAATGGTTTTGATAAAATCATGCTGAAATTTCGATATTACTTCATGCCCCATTGGTGAGGAGGAGTTATCACTTTCCTCGGCTTCATTTTGCCCTGACTGAGATTGTTCTGGAATTCCTCCGAATCTATCTGTACTCTAGACTTTTTTGTTTGGTGATCGGAAGTTGATCCACTTTCTTCACTTTCTGTTTCTTTTCTTTTGGGAGACATCTTTTAACTACAAACAAAAGAAAAATAAAAAATACATTACATTTGATGTCTGCATAATTTTTTTTAAAAAGGTGAGACAAATTTCAATAAATTATTCTTACTACATAACCAACAAAAAATACTCCAACGGACAACCCATCAGTTGGAACAGATGGGGAACCCAAATCTATTTGAATACCTATTTAATATCTCACCACAGATATTCCACCTGTTGCAACAGGTGGAGAAATTTTAATAAATTATTCTCTGCCACATTACAAGAAAATACTTCAACGGATAACCCATCAGTTGGAACAGATGGAGAATCTGTTTGAAGACCTATTTAATATCTCCCAACAGATCTTCCACCCATTGCAACAGATGGACCACCACCACCACAAACAATGCCACGACCAATGCCACCAAGACCACCACCAATGCCACCAAGACCAACACGAAGACCACCAAAACCACCGCCAAAAAACACAAATACCAACACTACCAACAACATCCACCAACAACACCACAAACACCATCCAATAATACCACGACAATCAACAAAACACTAAGAGAAAAACTAGGGTTTTTTCGGGTGCTTCCTACTTTTTTACCATCAAAACTCAAAATTGTTAACCCATTCTCAAAGATAATACAACTAAAAGTCTTCTTTTTTATCATTAACTAAAAAGCCCTATTTTTAGAAATAAGAACAAATGTAGAACTCTTCTCGAACTCTGTTACATAAGAAGATAGAGAAAAAAATGGATACAAGCGGGAATGAAGTCGAAAAAAACAGCTATATGTAGTCGTAAATGGAAAGAAAATCGACCTATTTTGAAGGGTTGAGCAATATGTTGAGTAGTTGTTGTTTGTATTGTTGAGAGAGATAGAGGACACCCCGACAGAGAGAGAGAGAGAAGAGCGAGAACTTAAGATTTGAAATGAAAAGTTTTTCGCACAAATGGATGATTTGTAATTTTAGAAAAGAATGACAAGTTTTGAAATTGCTAATTTGGTTCGAATTAATCTTAATTAATTTTAAAAATTTTAAAAGATATAGTTTTTAAAACATTGAGTTGATGAGAACTCATTTCTACTCAGAGTGATCGATCGACGACTCAGGTCGGGATGAACGCAATACCAGCGCCATGCAATTACAAAGACTTGATTGGATTTATAGTTGACCCTGCGAGCTCATTCATTCATCCCTAGTTACACCTAAATCAACCTTGGTACTATCACTATCCTAACATTGAGTTGATGAGAACTCATTTTAACTCAGAGTGATCGATCGACGAATCGAGTCAAGATGAATACAATACCAACGCCATGCAATTACAAAGACTCGATTGGATTAGTAGTTGAGCCTGCGAGCTCACTCATTCATCTCTAGTTCCACCTAAATCAACTTAGGTACTATCACTATTCTAACATTGAGTTGATGAGAACTCATTTCAACTCAGAGTGATCGATCGATGACTCATGTCGGGATGAACATAATTCCAATGCCATGCAATTGCAAAGACTCGATTGGATTTGTAGTTGACCCTGCAAGCTCACTCATTCATCCCTAGTTCCACCTAAATCAACTTAGGTACTATCACTATCCTAACATTGAGTTGATGAGAACTCATTTCAACTCAGAGTGATCGATCGATGACTCAGGTCGGTATGAACGCAATACTAATGCCATGCAATTGCAAAGACTCGATTGAATTTGTAGTTGACCCTGCAAGCTCATTTATTCATCCCTAGTTCCACCTAAATCAATTGTTGTGAAATCTGTTGCAACAAATGACTAAGCTGTTGAAAATTTTCAAACAGGTACATATATGTTACAATAGATGACATATCTGATTTAATTATCAAATAGATATTTGCATCTGTTATGACAGATGACTGAGTTATTGGAAATTTTCAAAAAAATATTTATATCTGTTGTAACAGATGACATATCTGATTTTATTAATTATCAAATGAACATTTTCATCTGTTGTCACAGATGACTGAGCTTTTAGGATTTTTAAACATATATTTATATATATTGTTACAAATGACTGAGCTGTTCGGATTTCTAAACAGATATTTATATATGTTTCAACAGATGACATATCTGTTTGAAAATCTTTTTATCTCTTTTAATTTTAAAGCAAGAAGCTTCTGGTCCGAGTAGACAATATCAAGTAGTAGTACTTACTACTAAAGACGGTAAAAAATATTTCTTGGATATCTCAAAAGTGAGTTTATTGAGCAGTCTTGTCTTGTCTTTTCAATGTCAGTAGTCTTAGTCTTACTCGTGCCCCTCAAATTATTAATGAAATTAATGAATATTAATTAATAAATATTGAAAACCACCACGTCTACGTACATAATACATCTATAGAAATTATCGCATCTCTTCCTTCAGCTGCAGTTTATTTTATTCAACTCTCATTTTTTCTCTCTCCTCTTTAGGGTCACAATATTTTTTCTTCCTTTTCTCTTCTCTTCTCATAAAGATCTTTTCGGATCTAAACCCATTCATATCTTTCCTCGACTTAAATTTCAGTTTTAATCCCCTTTTTGATATTAAGGTATGGTTCGTTATTGCTCTTTCATTCTCTTCTTCTTATTTGCATGTTATTTATATCTATTTTTTTATTTAATTACTATTTACCCATAACATATTTATTAAATATTTTTTAAGGAACTTGTAAGTGTTGAATAAATAATCCGAGAATTTTTATTACAATATGAGAAAAAATCATCTGTTGGAAGAAGTTTAAAAGTCTTGTTGGCAGTATCATTTTTTTTGTATGTATTTTGTTTGTTTCATTATTGTTGATGCAGTTATTGATGTTGTTGGTGGGGTTGGCGTTGTTGGAACTTGTGGTGTTGTTGATGGTTCTGGCATAAAGGATGTTGCTTCTTTGTTGTTGATGATGTTGTTGGAATAAATATTATTTTTTTGTTGATGTTTATGCTGTTGTTGATGTTGCAACAGATGGAGAAACTATTGGAACAAATAAAACCACTAGAAAGGCTGGTTTGATGTATTCCATTAGACTCCACATCTGTTGCAACAGACTCCACATCTGTTGCAACAGACTCCACATCTAATGCAACAGATGGACAATGTTCTTTTTGTGACATCAATTTTTTTCCTTTTCTTTGTAGATATAAGGAACTGACAGTTGATCAACTTTTGACAGACTATGTCAAAAGGCTACAGTAAAGATGGGATCGGAGGAATAAACTGCTTGTAGATGGAACCACTTCATATGTAGGAGGTATGAATTACTGATAATGTTATCGTGGAAACACACATAGAGTGCACTGATTTTGTGAATGATGTTTTTACTGATTAGTCATAGATCGTTCAAACAAGATGTCTGTAATTTTACAGTTAAGTTTGGTAGGTTCGAACTGATAAGGCTGAGGGACCATAAATATGGTTCTGATAGCCTGTTAAGATTTAATATCAGTTGTTGCTCATGTTTATTTGTTAAGAATACTGAAAGGATCTAATTTTTGTGTCATTGTAAAGAGATTCAATAGCGATTGGACTAACTTTTAGGGTGCATTGGACCCTTAGAGGTCCTTCAAAGCTTAGCACTGCATCTAATAAGAACGAAAAACCAATATATTTATTGCCCTGGCCAAAATTTATATGGCTGGGTTGCTCGTTTGGGGTGATGATTTTATGCCAGAATATGCGGTAGGAGAATGCTTTCAAAGAAAAATGGGTGGTTGATGGAAGACTATATCATCTGAGAGCTAATTGAAGAAGATACATATGGTAGAAAGTAACTTCTAATGAATCTGGCCGGTGGAATTATCTTAACAGATGTGAGATCTAAATCAAGTGCAAATATAAAAGTGTATCCGGTAATGTAATTTCATCTGTTGTGTATCTGAAAGAAAAACAATGTAGATGGACACTTTACTAGGGAGCTGCGTGGTCAGGATTATCACCTAGATAGAAAATAGGAAAAGACCAATAAAGAAGCCTCACGGGCATCAAGGGTAGAAATGATGTACATCAGGTCTAGAAAACTTATGTCAACAACAACTACAGTTAAAATAAGTAATCTAAGCGAAGGCGACAAATTTCTGAATTATAAATTTCATCCCATGCCTTCTTGTTTGTGTTTTCGATCAGGTCCACTGTCGTGGACCTCATCGGACCCACAAATGAGATTGAAAGGAAAATAAAGTATCATTGTTTTCTTAGCAATATGGTTATAATTGATTGTTTTTTCTTGCCTTGACATGTTTTCAACATTCCTTGGAGAAGATTAGATGCTTGTTGTAGTATGTGAATCCCGATAATTTTTAAGCTTGCCTCCAGCTTGTTGATTCTGTATTCAAGCTGGTCGTTGCCCTCTTCGAAGTTGGTAAAGAGTTCCTCGTCTCTTGTGAGCTCGATCAAGAACACTACCTTCAAAGTTGTGGCATTCTAGAAGCCCTTCAGAACGCTTTCTTCAGAAGATTTAAAGAATACATGGAGGGTCTCTATGTTTTAGGTCAAAATGTGTTGATGCACATTGAAGATGTGGTCCCAAAAGTTGAACAACACACTTTTATCTAGCGTTGCTCCATGCATCTTGCTCAACCAATTTGATAAATTAGTAAGCATGGAGTTACATAGCGTGTGATCTAAATCGGCTCTGCCAAGACTATCAAATGTTACGTAACTCTAAGCTCATTACTCTATCAAAAAATTATGACCGAGTTAGTGCACAAATTGAACGAGCTCAATCTCTCAGCCTTTCTGCTGATTGCTCTTCTCCAATATAGATGATAAGATATCTGCTATGCAAAAGTTTAGACCATCGCTAGACATGTTCCTAGCTAATCATGTCTGGTGATGGTGTAGACTTTTGCATAGCAGATATCTTGTCATCTATATTGGAGAAGAGTGATCAGCAGAAAGGCTGACAGATTGAGATTTTTTCTATGTGCACTAACTCGGGCATATTGTTTTGATAGGGTAATGAGCTTGGAGTTACGTAATGTTTGATAGGATTGGTAGAGCCGGTTTAAATCACATGCTAAGTAACTCCATGTTTACTAATTTATCAAATTGGTTGATCAAGATGCATGGAGCAACGCTCGATAAAAGTGTGTTGTTCAACTGTTGGGACCACATCTTCAATGTGCATCAACATATTTTGACTTAAAACAAACACAACGACCCTCCATGTATCCTTTAAAGCTTCTGAAGAGAAAGTGTTCTGAAGGGCTTCTATAATGCCACAACTTTGAAGACAGTGTTCATGATCGAGCTCACAAGAGATGAGGAACTACTTACCAACTTTGAAGATGGTAACGACCAGCTTGAATACAAAATCAACAAGCTGGAGGCAAGCTTGAAAATTATCGGGATTCACATACTACAGCAAGCATCTGATCTTCTCCAAGGAATGTTGAAAGCATGTCAAGGCAAGAAAACACAATTAATTATAACCATATTGCTAAGGAAGCAATGATACTCTATTTGCCTTTCAATCTCATTTGTGGTTCTGATCAGGTCAACGATAGTGGACTTGATCGGAAATACAAACAAGAAGATGGGCTGAAATTTAAAATTCAAAAATTACCGCCTTCTCTTAGTTTCCTTATTTTCACGGCAGTTGTTGTTGGCGTAAGTTTTCTAGACTTGCTGAACATCATTTCTACCCTCGATGCCCATGAGGCTGCTTTGTTGGTCTTCTCTTATTTTCTACCTAAGTGATAATACCGACCATGCATCTCTCTAGCAAAGTGTCCATCTGTATTATTTTTCTTTCAGAGACACAACAGACAAAATTACATTACCGGATACACTTTCATATTTGCACTTGATTCAGATTTCGCATCTATTAAGATAATTCCATTGGCCAGATTCGTTAGAATTTACTTTCTACCCTGTGTCTCTTCTTCAATTAGCTCTCAGATGATATAGTCTTCCATCAACAACCCATTTTTTCTCAAAATCATTCTCCTACCGCACCTTCTGGCATATAATCATCAACCCGAGCGAGCAACCCAACCATATAAATTTTGGCCAGGGCAATAACTATATTGGTTTTCTATTCTTGTTTGATGCAGTGCGAGGCTTCGAGGGACATCTACGGTTCCAATGCACACTTAAAGTTAAGTCCAATCGCTATTGGTTCTCTGCAGTGACGACAAATATTGATCCCTTCTCAAAATTTGACATGCATAAACACGAGCACCAACCGTCAGTAATTCGTAATAGGGTATCTGCACCATCTTCATGAGGTCCTCAGCCTTATCAATTTTGAACCCATCAAACTTAGCGGTACAATTCAGGATCTTGTTTGAATGATCAATGCCTAATCGGTTAAAAATTGCAGTCACAAAAATATTGTACTTTGTGTGTGTTGTCTTGATAACCTTATCAGTAATACATACTTAACTCTCACACATATGATAGTGGATCCATCTGCACGCACCTTATTCTTTCTAGCCTATCTATGACTTAAATTAAATAAACAGATGATTAGTTTGTTGCAACAGATGACACATCTGTTTATATTGTCAATCAAATGGAGACATCTGTTACGACAGTGATCAACCTGTTGCAGAAATCAAACAGATATATACATCTGTTACAAAAAGATTGCCAGTATGTTATAAGTTATCTAACAGAAAAAATATATTTTGTAACAGATTACCCATCTGTTAGATTTATTTTAAAGTAATTTTCTTTTTTACCGAGATACAATAATTTATAAATAGGTCCCTCCTTACAAATATGGATGATCCAGATTCGTACAAGAATATTCATATCGATTCCTTGCGTGAACTTCAAAGGCAGTTTGATTGATGAACTCCAGAGAGATATTTGACTGACTTCGGAGCAAGGCTGCCGGATGAATGAAAGATGTCTGATTGGCAATAATAAGAGTAGTAATAATAATTAGGTAATGTTTTTTATTTTAGCGATTATTTTCCTCCTTTTGTATATCAAATCTACCCAAGGGATTAAAAAATCTATGAACATTCATTTTATTTTGTTGTCGACTTTGAATTTTTAATTCTTATTTAGTATTTAATAATAATCATTCTGTTTATTCCTTGTTCTCAACATGTCGACGGTTGTTGGTAGGGATTGAGCAGCAATTTGTGTCAACAGTTAGAGGTTAATCTGCTACGACAGATCGATCATATGTTGCATCTGACAGTTATTAATAAAAAAGGGCTATTGTTATTATTGAGAGGGTGAAAAGAAAGACATGACTCGGAGTTTCGATTATTCAATATGAAAAATGTTTCATAAATAAATAATAAGGAAATAAATAATAAACACAATTTATAACCACAATTTTAATAATTGATCGTGACTTTTCACCATTTTTTTTAAAATTATTTATTATATAATAAAATGATTATTATTTTATTAAGAAATTTGAAAAGGTATTTTTTTTTATTTATAAAATACAAAAGTAAGCAAATTTAGATTAATGATATGATGATATAGTTATTTCTTTTAAAAAAAGTAGATTATATATTGCAACAATTAAATTATCTGATGCAACAGGTTCACTATGGTTGCAACAGATGATATATCTGTTGTCACAGATAATTTATCTGATGCAACCTATATCGAGTCACAACTCAATAAAAGCAGTTCTTGAAAAAAACTAATTAATAATAATAATCTGAAAAGTCATGACTTATCACAATATTTCTTAATTTAATTAATTCATTACTTTTCATATTAATAAAAAATATAATTAATAAATGAAGGTGAACAGTTAGATTATATGTTGCAACAGATATGTTATCTGATGCAACATATTTTATATTTGTTGCAACAGATAATATATCTGTTGTCACAGATGTGTTATCTGATGCAACAAGTATAGAATATGTTGCCATAACTCAATAAAAATGGTTCTTCGAAAGACTAATTAATAATAATAATCAGAAAAGTCATGGCTTATATCACAATATTTATTTTCTTAATTTAATCAAAAATTTAATTAATGTATGGAGGTGAATAGTCGCACCTTTTTGCCTCTCATTCAAATTCAATCCTCTATAAATAGGTCCATCCTTACTCAATTGTTCATTCAAATACACACTCTATTTATTTATTGCATCTCGTCTTTCATATTACACTCTAGAAGATAAGATTATGGCTGACCCAGTGTGGGACGTTGCTTTTCTACAAGACGCCGTAAATGAACTTCGAAATCAAGTTTGTGATCTGCAATGGGAATTGGGAGGAGTTAGATCAAGAATGCTCTGCGAGATACGCAGGCTGAGGAGGGCCTTGCTACTTCCGGTTGAAGATTGGCCGGCTGACAATGATGATGTTGATAATAATAATAATAATTAGACTATTATTTTTCTTTTAGTCTGTTATATGTATTTTTATTTGTTTAATAAATAAATTATGTTTGATCTTTGACGTTTTAATCCATATTTAATTTTCATTCTGTCTATTACCTTCTCAACAAACATTTCGACGATTCGTCGTAAAAAGGAATAATTTAGAATCTAGTAGCAATAACAAGATTTATCTATTAGGTTTGTGGCAGGGGTTGATTTGTGTTGTTTCAAACAGATTAATCATTCGTTGCAACAGATAATTAGTCTGGTGCAACAGATAAATATTCTAATGCAATAGATAATTAGTCTGGTGCAACAGATATACATCCTGATACAACAGATAATAGGTCTGATGCAACAGATAATACGATGATGCAACAGATAAATAGTCTGATACAACAGATTACTTATCTGATGCACCAGATAATTGATCTGTGGGCACTTGTGCTGGATTCATAATCAGGGTTCTATCCATTGTTGGAAAAACAGAAGTGTACCCAGATGACAAATACGAATAAAAATCATAATTTTACTTACCAAAGTAACCTATTAAGTAATGCCAAAGTGTAAAGTGATGTAGTAAATAAAATTTGACCTAAGAAATTGGTCAGATCGCAGCAGTAGCGCTATACCAACAACAACAACAAATGGTCGACAAAAAGAAGATGAAGCAGAAGATGATGAATAAAGCAGCAGAAACAGAAACAATTAACAACAAAAATCGCTAAGAGAGAGAAAACAACAATGGATGAGAAGAGAGAGAAAAATGCTTTTCCCCCCTCCGTTTCCCATTATTTTAGGTATACATTAGGATCAAAGTGTAAATTTAAAAACTTGTGGATTATTTTAAAACTTCCCCAATTTTCTTAATACATAATAAAGTAATTGTCACCTCTAACTAATAATTAAGACTTGTGTCACCTACACCTTATTTTAAAACTCTTTTATCACCTGTGACTCAAACCCCCAAGCTTCTATCTGTTTGTTATATTTCACATGTTTCCTTTATTTAATAACGTGCTTTTGATTTTGTTTTGTTGTGCATTTATGACATAATTCAAGAACTTTACCTTTTCATAGAAATTGAGAAAAGAGCTAGCTATGAGAATTGAACTTTTTTGTCAATCGATTTATTGAAAGTTGCGACAAATTCCTTATATCGGTTGGTTAGTAATTCAATTATTTTCTTACATTCAATGATATTTTTTTCGGGTATAAAAATTTTATGAGCATAGCTTTCAGTGTGTGGTTTCTTGATTTTAAATTTCTTTTTCTATTCACGTATTTTTTTTTGTAAGTAACATTTGTTATTGAGACTTGAGTCTCTAACGTAATTTTTTGATAAATTTTCAGATTTCGAATTTATTTTTCTGTTACGCTGATTTTTACTATCAAGAATAACAAAGCATTTTTTTTAATGTTTATAAGTAACGTACCGTTATTAAATCTTTCATTATAAACATTATTATTGATTATTTGTTTAGGTCTTGGTTATGTTATAAAATTAAGATAATATATTTCTTTTATGATGTGATTTTTCCAATATTAATTATTTTGGACAATCAAAGAACCAACTAATACCTTAGAGGTACATATGACTACATATATCCAATGTATATCTACAATCATATATTTTCATCCAAAAAAGTAGGAAAATATTGTTGGTCATTCACTATTATTATTTATTGTTATTATTATTTATTGATATCGGATATAACTGAAAGCAAAATCTATTATAATGGTTATGGACATTTTCTTTTATAATATTAAAGTGCTTTTATAAAATTAAATTCATTGAAGTGAGGTACACTCGCAGCCTAAACTAGTAATACCATATACACCAAGCCTTGTAAGGAGCCCCTTTAATGGATAATACTCATTGTAAATTTGGCTTAGTTGGGGCAATATGTTAGAATACAAGGTAATTATAGGAAGAAAAAAAAAAGAGGCTTGGAACGTATCATCTAGACAATTAGTAGTCCCAAGAATATAGTTTAGACAATCAGTAGTCCCAAGAATATAGTTTACTGTTATGTTGTCATTTCATAGACAGGTAGGGCAGTGAGGACAATGGACATTGTTCGTTGAGATATTTTTCTCAAGAAAAAACAAAAAACATTATGGGCAAGGTATGCTTTTGGAAAAAATTTGGTTGAAGCTTAAAAAAAATATTTGAAGTTGGAGTTGAAAAAAATTAAAAAACTTGAGTAGTGTTCCGGTATAAACGTCACTTTTTTTAAAAAAAATAAATTAACACTAAGATTGTGGTGGCATGGTAAGTATTCCTCCATTCTTAGCCAGAAGTTTTGAGTTCGAGTCATAAGTATGTGGCTGCCTTTGGTGTGGAGTGCTTTGCGCTCATAGTGGGACTTTCCGAAGCGAATCCGGCTTAGTTGGACTCCATTATGATACTTGAAACCGTTTGGGAAATCAAAATATTCACCAAATGTTTGTTCCAAACAAATTTTCCGAAATTTAAATTTACTTGCAAATATAAATGGTTAAGGGCCCGTTTGGATAGGCTAAAAAAAATGACTTTTAAAAAGTTCTTTAAAATTTAAAAGTATTTTTGAAAGTGCTGAACTTATTTTAAAAATAGGCAATTACATGTTTGGATAAAAGTGTTGAAACTGAAAAAAAATTGTTGTTGTGTTTGATAAATAAGTGTTGTTAAGAACTTTTTTTGATCAAAATGTCTGAAATACCCTTAAAGCTGTTAACAATACGTAGAGTTAATTATTATTAATTTTTATTTCTAAAATGATTCAAATTAAAATTAATATATATATTTTTAATTCAGTTTTAGTATATATATATATATATATATATATATATATATATATATATATATATATATATATATATATATATATATATATATATATATATATATTCATGAATGACTATTAAATTTGTGCACTAAAAAAATCTTTAGAAAAAAATAAATTATTAATGCTTGATATTTATTTTGAAACCTTATTAATTTAAACTAGTGAAAATATCCGCGCTTCGCGCAGTTATGAAGCGTATTATTTGTACACTTGTGAAATAATTTCTTAATAACCTTATAATTTATTTCGAGTGTAATTTTATGCTTTAAGAGCTTGTACAAAATTTTTCTCTTTTTATAGTGGTACTTGGCTAGCTACTCATTCATATAATATTCATATTTCAAAGCATACTAATCTTTACACATTAATAATTATTTTTAAAAAGATCTTTTGACATTAAGATTAAGACAGTTAAAGAATATACAAAATATAGTGTCATAATAAAGGCTAAATCTAAAAATATGTTGGAAAGAAATGGTAGTAAATTAGAAAAGCTAATTAAAGAATAATAAATACATATTCGAAGAACTAATTACTTCCAATATATTCATGTAATGTATAATTATGTTACCTGTTATGGTCATTAATTGTCTAATTGAATATGAGCAAATAAAAATTTCATCTCAAAAAAGTTTTAAAATGAGAAAGTAAAGATATAGCAAGTTAAAAGTATAAAAAAAAAGAAAGTTGAAATATTAAACTGAATTCTTATTATATTTTCAAAGTGAATAATTTGAGTGGCATGAGTAATATTAAACATGCATTTTTCTTTCATTTTTTTGTTCAACTTTTATCCTAATTTCTTTCCACTTCTCCGTTTTCTCCAATAATATACCTTTAGTGATAACTTGTGCTTACTAATTAATTACATGTTAAAGAATAAATTTTAAAAAATAAAATATCCAACATATACATGTCAAGAGACTCAGAAGTCCTAGCATGCATGCTGGAATAAAATTTCAAGAATTCAAATTCATGTATAATTTTAATTTTAACTTTTGATATGATGATATTAAATTCCTAACTTAAATAACATAAATTCCATCCCTATCACACGTCATATAGAATAAAACCTAAAACTTCAGAAAATATTATATTAGTCCAAATTGTTGTTATCCTTTTGCTATCAAGTTTTCAAACATTCTAGACTTTTTATCACTAATCACAAGTTAGAAGTTGAATATATGAGACGATTTAAAAATATAATTTTATTTTGAAGAAATATCAAACATTGTTAATTACGTACCTCACCTTGGAAGTACCAGGGGTACCATGATGTCTTGATTGGTGTCTTAATTTTGTCTATGGCATATCTACTTGTTGTAGCTGATACTACATAATTTGTATCTCCGCTGCAGTCATAGTATTATAATTTCAGAAACATATCAATTAATTATTTATAAATGAGTACGTACCTTCTTCATTTCAATTTATGTGAATGTATTATTCTATTTGACGGGAAATAATATATTTAAAAAATAAACAATAAAGTTTTTGAAATCTAAGATCATAAATAGATAAACATGTCATACACTTGTAATTTATGTTACAATAATTGTTTAATTCTCATTAAAGATGAAAAATATATTTTAATCTAATTAAGTTTTTGATCAGCATATCTCAACTCACCTATATATTCAAACTCTAATTCCACTTTGCATAAGCTCTTATCAGATTGACAAAATCGTGTCAGGTGAATCTTGCCAATTTGCATGTATAGATGCACTAAATGGTAAAATCGTATTAACAAAATTATGATTGAAATCTAAATTAATTATTATTACTAATTAACTGCTCAAAGTGAAAATAATTACTTGCAAGAACCACATTATTGGGGTATTCCTCTAACATGGAGTGCTTCTTGCACTTCTTCAGTATTCAAGTATGAATCAACATAGTCTTTTGTGCATGGGTCGTACCACGCCAACTTGAGTGTCCTCACAATTGTAACATCGACACAAGTTAAGAATTCAAATAGATGAAAACTTCATTATAAATACTTCTTTTGATGAGACAAACTATAATTGTAATATGAAGAAAGAACTTGTTTTGATCATAAATAAAGAAATAATACTATGAAACAACAAATTATTATATATATAAATTACTAATATGTTTTTGATGAGAAGAACTACAATTATAATATGACGAAAGAACTTGTTTTGATCATAAATAAAGAAAATAATACTATAAAATAATTAATATTTTTCATATTTCGGACAACTTTTGGAATCTCTAATAGAAGAAGAATTATATAGATAGAAGGGAAGATGAAAAGTGTAGAGTTAACATTAGTTAATGATGTTTCACAATTAACATGGCCTAATAAAAAGAAGAGTTACAATCGTTCATTATTATATTAGTAAATGTTAATTATCTTAAAATTAAATGAAATAGGTAATTAATAGAAAAGTTTTAAAAGTAGAAAAAAACTCAAAAAAATTGACAAAAAAGATAAATAGGAATACTTGCCCGTGAGACATGCAACATAGGATTGACTATTGATCTTTTATATATATATATATATATATATATATATATATATATATATATATATATATATATATATATATATATATATATATATATATATATATATATATATATTGATTCATACTCATTCTTATCAGGGATGGAATTAGAATTTTGAATTAAAAATATTTAAGATAAAAAATATTTCGATAAAAAATAGGTTTATCAATCCTTTTTAGATAAAAAGTAGGTTTTCTTGAAAGGAAAAAATAAACAAACAAAAACCTAGTTTAATTTATATTAAAAATATTGTTACAAAAAAATATAATTTAATATAATATAAAAATTGAATTAAAATTTTTTAATTAATATAAAAATTGTTATAGATCATGAATTTTATAAGTGAAAATTATAAGGGTTACAAGAGGATAATTTTGGAATAAGTGAAAATTATAAGGGATATAAAAGTCATTTACTTGGTCAACTTTCAATGAATTATAAGCTAAAAAAATAAGTAGGGAGTGACCAACTTATAGCTTTTGCCTTAAAAAAAGTTAAAATTAACTTTTTTTAAGCAATTATAAAAATTGTCAAACACTTTCAAAAGCAAAAAATGGCTTAAAAGCCATTTTGACCAAATTATAAGTTTACCCAAACACCCTATAAACCAATATTTGCAAATCCAAGGTCATTTAATTTTTCTTTTGGCATAATACATAAATATGACTCTAAACTTGACACTAAATTATAATTTTGACCTTAAACTTTGATAGTGCACAAATATGACATTTAACTATTCAAAACTGCATAAATATAGCCTTTGATCCTATGTGGCAAAACGCGTGTTGTACACGCAAAACTGGGCGCATCGGGCTAAAAATTTGAGCATCCAATAGTAAAAAGAGGATAAAATGACTATTATGCCCTTACTAATTTCTTTTTATATATTTAAATGACTTTTCACTATTATTTTTTCATTATTTTTATCTCAAAGATGAAATTATACTAATAATAAATAAAAAAATTATAGTTTTAATAAAATGTTATTAAATTAACATTATTAGCACGTTATTAATAAAATATTATTAAATTAAAGTTATTAAATTAACGTTATTAAACTAACGTTATTAAATTAACGTTACTAAATTTAGCATTATTAAAATGTTATTAATAAAATATTATTAAGCACAGTTGTAGTATATTAAATTAACGTTATTAAGATGAAAATTTTATTAAAATATTATTATTATTATCATTAAATAATAATAATAATAATAATAATAATAATAATAATAATAATAATAATAATAATAAGAAGAAGAAGAAGAAGAAGAAGAAGAAGAAAAGCGAAACAATGTCGTTTTAACTTATAGAAGCAAAACGACGTTGTTTTAATTGAAAGACAAAAGTCCCTCCATGTCAGCCCTTTTAGTGATGTGGTACCGTATGATTGGATTACATATCCATGTAGGCGCAAGTGAGTTACACGCATGGAGGTTGTGAAATCGGAGGTTATATTTGTTCAGGTTTTGAATAGTTAAAGGTGCTATTTATGCACTATCAAAGTTTAAGGTTAATATTATAATTTGATGTCAAGTTTAGGATCATATTTATGTATTATGAGTTTTCTTTTTCATTCTGTTTATGAGAGGCAATGAAATGACACAACCAAGGAAACACAAACCAGAAGCATTTAATGGAAAAGATTGAGCGACAACTCTCAATAATTGCATAAAAGACAAATACCATGATGTGAAACTAGGAAAAGAATTGCTGATTGTTCAATGTGAAATAGTAATTTGGTGGCCAAAACAACTACATTTTCAAGCGTTATTTAAGTGTGTGGGGGTGGATTAGGCCCCAAATGAATAATTGTGTTGCTTTGCTAATTGTAATAGAATATATTTGAGTGGGGTGCTTCAGTGTTATTCGTGAAAATGAAAGAGGATACTCTATTAATGTATATGTATATAGACTATCGTCAATTAAAGTTCAATTGGGAATAACCTCTCTACCCCTCTAGGGATAAGACTGCATAAGCACCACCCCCCTAGACTCCACTTGTCGAATTACACTAGATTTGTTGTTGTAAATTGAACGAGGTCACTATAGATAGTTGAACTTCTTTTGTATCCAAGATCACAACAATAAGCAAGGAAAAAAGCACAAATGTGATGAAAATTTGAATCTTCACCTTCCAAAATCCTACGAGTGGTTAAAGAATTCAACATAAAATCAACATGTTAATAAATTGATGACAAAAAAATCTTACAAATGGAATCAGTTTTGAGTTATATATGTAAATGTATTACAAGTAAAATGCTGGCAAAGAAATGTTATGGAGGTGGTAGTGGCGGCCTGATCTGGTAATAGTATTGAGTTGTATTTGTTGATGGTGTCGAATATGAAGCAAACGAAAGATTGAGATTGTTCGGGTTGTTGGGACCAGACATTACAGAGGCCGAAGCAGTGGTAGCCGGAGTTGAGAATCCTGATGATGCTGCAGCAGAGAACATTGACATTGAGGTTGTTCCGACTTGACCATGCATTTGCATTGCCCAGTTTGGGTGTCCGTGGGAGGTACCTACATCTATTCTCTTCCCGGATGCTCTTTCCTGCAAAGCCCCTTTAGCTACTTAGTACGAGCATTGATTAGCAAATGGCAAGTAACCTGCCATAACAGTTGAATTGTTCTGATTGTTGGTTCACTTAAGACTCTGAAAAAATGCTCTAGCTACAAGCCTTGTCCACCATCTCTCAGTCGCGTTATACAGTCCGGAAACAATCCAAAAGAAGAAAAGGGAAAAAGAAAAAATCAAAGGGAAGGCTCTTATCACAAAACCTATACAAAACCTGATATGTTAACAAGAATTTTCAAATATAACTTCAGTAGAGCTTTTATTGCTTATTGTTTCCGTATTAGTTGCTATGTTTTCTTTTTCATACAGTACACAAGCCGAAGGTCCTTCGGAAACAGCCTCTCTACCTCCACAATGTAGTGGTAAGGCCCGCGTACACTCTACCCTCTCCAAATAAGTGGGATTTCACCGGTATGGTGTTGTAATTTCAGTAAAGTTCACAAGAATCAGAACCTATACTTATATAGACAAGCAGCCCAACTATTTCACACACAGTGAAACAATCTACTACTATAGGCATATATACATTTAACCACAAGTTTCAACTAATAACTAAAAGGGGAAACAACAGAAAACCAGAGAATAAGATGAACTTTTTTTTTGTACCTCATAGCTGGGAAAGAAATTGGAATACACTCCATTCCACAAGTGAGCTTGTTCAGATGTGACTGCAGGTAGCCCCTTGAAATGTGAACTAACAACTGTTTGTGAACCAGATTTGTCCATCTGTGGAATTAAGATACACAATGCCAAACTGATCATCAGTTCAATCTAAGAGAAAACAAGATTAAAGATCATCAAACATGTCGAGGAGTGCGTGTCGGATCCTCCAAATCCGTGTATTTTATAGAGGATTTGACATGGGTGCGGCAACATTTTTGAAGAGAGAGTAATACAGATACAAAGAAACAAAAGGGAGAATTTAGAATAGGGAAGTAGAAAACCATCAAATGCAATCTGCTGCAGCATTTCTATGTAAGCTACTCTGTTTATACCTGTGATTTTGTTGATTCTTGCATATCATAAGGATGATACTGAAAAACCGACGACCTTTCAATTTCCTTGGGAGAAGAAGTCGCGATTCCCAAGTTTAGATCAAGATCCTGTTGGCTACCTGCATTATATACATACTATAAATGCAACAGCAAGATGTAAAAAGCTAGTGATCACGGTATTGAGTGATGGAATTCGTGAATATAAGATACGCTTATAGAACGAACCTTCAATTTGAGGGTTCGAATTTGGTTCCCCTTCATATGCACTTGGCTCGAAGTTGGTAACAGCGTCCCTTCCATTACATTTGATAGCCGCCTTATCATACGCCCTATTTTGCAGAAAAAGGGACATACCGGTTGGTCGATACAAGATTGTTGTTGAGAATTTAAGGGTAATGAATTCATATTAAGGAAGAAGGTAAAATTCATGATCATTAGGACCTTGCAGCTTCTACTTCACTGTCGAATAGTCCGAGATATATATACCTGCAATGTAAGCAGTGGAATCCCCACCATGAATATAATAGTCCCACTCATTTCTTCTGCAAATAGGCATTGTTTAACAGATTTTGTTTCCCACCTCTGACCAAGATATAATCTACAGACATGTTGCTCGGATCCTCCAAAAATGTATTATATGTGAAGGATCTGATAAAGTTACGGCAATATTTTTGGTGGATCCGATGCAGGTGAAATGATATTTGGGTAGGTATATGATAAAAATTGAGACGACTACTACCACAACATCAACGAATAAAGTTTCTACTTCGACAAGAAAAGTTTCTACTTCGATAACAATTTCAATGAGTAAACTATCTTACTTTTTGCCAAGGAATTGCCCCATCCGCGCCTCCCATCTCCCACATTTATGCAACGTTACTCCTCTGTATTTCGAGCTCCCTCTTGAGAAACCAGTACTCTGTCGTCGCAGCACGTGTACAAACTCTTCTTTACTCAGGTTCGACATCTACATTAGTTCACAAACAAATCAATACAACACAAAATTCATGCTCAACGTTGAGCTTAACATGTTTTAATACTAGTACAAATCTTTAGACATTCCTAACCTGCTTCATACCCTCCTCGTAATCACTAAGGTTAAAGTTTATATCAGCATCAACACCCCGGAACTTAATCGCAGCTCTATCATATGCCCTGATACCATGAAGAAAAATTCAACACAAACTTTATCAATTCGATCTAGATTTCAACTCGTGATAAAATGTGAAAACTAAAATGATCTGACTAAATATAAGAGAACTTGGCCGTCAAAAAAAAATATATTTAATCATTTACCTAGCGGCTGCATGAGCAGTGTCAAATCCACCTAAACATAAGTCAACAACAAAACTAATCAGAAAATTTCCCAAAATAGAAATCAATTGAACTACAAAAAAAAAAAAATCACAAACAAATTAATTTAACAATAAAAATAACAACACTACATAGTACTTACCTAAATATACTTGTTTGCCACAATCCCTACACAAAATAAATAACAAATATTACACAAAAAATTTAACAACTTTTTTTATATAAAAAAGAAACAATAAAAACACATATACCATATGTGTGATTCCCATCTGCCAGTTCTTCTATAAAAAGTAACACCTCTATACTGTGAACTTCTGGACCTAGGTCCCCTCCTGCTCTTCTTAACTGGCTGTTGCTGTTTAGGCATCTCTCGGAAACCAACAGTATTGGCTGGATCGTAAGTACTACGATCTATCCAATCAGCGTTCTGAGAGGTGTGGGCCCGAGTATTCAGCTCAGCAGTGTTCACTGGGAACAATTGCTGAGTCACGTACTTGGACCGATGATGATGATCATCATCATTGTTACAACAACTCCTGTTACGTTCATCTCCACCATGTCCAACTTTAAGTATATTGAAATTGAAGGCAAAAATGTCGCCGGAGCCGGCAGCGCGTGTGGAGCACGTCTCATCATCTCCGGCACTACTACATGCTTCTGCATTCCTCGCCGATGAATTGGAGCTTCCCACCTCCGATTCATCGGCTACCGAACCTTCTGGAATTTTCTCATCATAAATTGCACTTAGATTGAGATCCAACATCATTTCTTTCAACAACTTATATATCACACAACTCTTTTTTTCAACTTAACAATGGCCAATAAAATCTCTTATTATTCTCTCTCTATATATAAAAAAAAGAGTAGATAAAAGATAATAAGCATAGAATAAAGAGTGATTGTTAAGTTATATGAAGTGGTGTGTGTACATATATAGGTGAAGAAGTGGAGCTAGAAAAGAAGAGGAATCATGGTGGACTATGCAAAATCAATGGATTTTTTAAATAATTTTTTTTTTTTTGTGTGTGTATTTGTATAAATTATAGTAATATATATTTTTAGAAAGATAAAGGGCCAGATGTTAGTGTTACATAGAGTATTTTCAATTTTGTTTGTGAAAAAAAATAAAAAGCATTTATTTTTAGTTTGTTTTATTTAAAGAAAGTACAGAAGAGAGAAGACTAAAGATGGGACATTTGGATGGCTAGCTATTCCTATATTTGGGAAAAACTAATAATAGTAGATTTTTTTAAATTTTTCTTTGTATCTCTCTTCCAAAATGGAAAGGGTTATATCCCATACCAACTACTGGAATAGCTGGGGTCTTTGGTTTCCTTTATATTCCCTCCCTCATTTTATGTTACATTTTTTTTGCTTTTTAGTTTGTCCTAAAAAATATATTATTTTACTATATTAAATAATTTTATATTATTTTTTTTTATCTTTATAAAATGATTTAGAGTCATAAAAATATTTAAAATTATTTTAGAATCATAAATTTTAAAAGTGTTTCTTCTTTAATTAAATATCATATCAAGGCAAATGGTACCACATAAAATGAAACAGAGAGTTTTCATTATTTTGGCTCTCTTGGTAATTGATAATAGTGATCTAATTACTATTATATAGAACTTGTCTTTTAAGTTTTGGATGCAACTTCTTATCACATAAGACTCTAGATGTGAGCCTCAATTTTATTCAGCCTGTGCTAATACAATGTGCGACGTCATCGTTAATCTCATTATTTCATTGAATAATATACCCAAGATATTTGAAACTACATCTATTTTGAGGGTCCGAGCTTCGGCCCTCACTTTCACGCTAGCCTCATGTTCACCGAACTTACACTTCCGAATTGTTTGGTTGGGAAAGAGTTATTTCGGAATAATTAACCCGAATTAGTTATCCCGCCATGTATAAGGAATAACAAATCCAATTACTATGATATAAATGGTGGGATAAATAATCTCAATACTAACTAATACCTCACACCAAACATGAAATAAAATAGTCCTTTATTTTATCCCGAAACTATAATCCCTTGTACCTTACACCAAACGACCCCTTCATGTTTTCTATCTTGGTCCTATTCAACTTAAACCTTTAGACTCTAAGATTTGTCTCCAAACTTCTAGCTTATTGTTATGCCATCGCAAGTCTTGCCAATCAAAATTATGTCGCATGTAAATGTATATTTTTGACATAATGATATATAATATATGTAGATATATTATACCTAATTAGTGTACATTTCTTATGTATATTTAGCTGGGATTGTAATTAATTTTCATCATTTAAATCTGTGAGCTATTTTTTTTTTCTGCTGATTTTTAAACATTGAGACTTCATGATTCACCTTAGGTCACACCTTTGGATGCCTTCTCTTTGGGATCTTGGCATTTTTAGTCGCTTAGTTAAAATTAATTTCATATACATCTAATTGTAATAGTTTAAAGTCATCACGGGTGTATATTTAATGTATAGTTAATATATAAGTGTATAATCAGTTTATAGTTAATGCGATATTAATTGTACGCAAATTATACGGTGAGTACACTATATCGATCAATTTTCTTTTTTGTTTTAATCTCAAATTTGATATGAACTTTTTGGTTTTAATCTCATTGTTAAATATGTGATTTATAATGCTCTTAGCATAATTTTTTAATAAAATATTAATACTCTCTCAGTCCCAGTTTCCGTGTCTTCTCATTTTTAAATAATATATGTTACTTTATATCTTTTTCTGTTCCATCATAATTTCTATGGCACTGATATAATTTCGATAGTCAAATAAATATTTTATATTGACATATCATTTTTTGTGTATTTTATCGTTTTTATGAAATATTATTATTTTTTTCAATGCTTCAATGACGATAAAAATTAATTAGGCCGATATAATAAAGTTAGATTGAAACAACAAAGCAAACATATCTTAAGTAACTTATAACAATTAATTAAAAGTGATAATACAAAATTATTATAAAAAATACTTGTGAAGAACATTTAAATGAGTCTTATATAAGACATCAAATTAATCTAAAACATCAAGAGTTAATTTATCATTTTATGTCTAATTTATTTTTTAGTAAATATTATTAATTTATTAATACTTAAATGACTTATAATAATTAATTAGGGGTGATATAATAAAATTACGATTGAAGTAGCTGAAGAAGGTAGCACAAAACATCAAGAGTTAATTTATTATTTTATTTTATTTTATCCTTTTTTAACTTATCATTTTATTTCTACTTTTAATTAAATATTATTATTTTTTTAATATTTAAATGACTTATAATAATTAATTAGGTATCAAATCGTAAAATTACAATTGAAGCAGCTGAAGCAGGCAGCACAAGTAGGCATGTCGAACAACTGCCTGCATTAAATATTATTAATTTTTTAATACTTAAATAACTTATAATAATTAATTAGAGATGAAATAATAAAATTACAATTGAAGCAGCTGAAGAAGGCAACACAAGGAGGCATGTCGAATAGCTAGGGGTGGGCGTTCGGTATTCGGTTTGGTATTTTTAAAGTTCGGGTTCGGTAATTCGGTAATCGATATTTGAACATAGATACCATATACCATGCTTATGAACATCGATTCGGTAATCGATAAATTAAACTTCGATTCGGTACAGTATTTGATTTTACCATATTAAAGTTGGAGAAGTGCAAATATACGCTTAAACTTCAAAGAGCATATTCAATAGAAACCTTATTTAGTATTCTTTTTGTTTCTTTTTACGAATATATTACCAAGTTTCAAGATATTTTTTGATACGACTAATACTATTGTCTATCGGGTTAGTTAGACATACATACATACATATATATATATAAAATTTGATATTCGGTAAATATCGAATACTAAACGGTATTAATATCTAGAACCAAACCCAATCTTGAATACCGAAATATTAAAATTTTACTCCCAAATACCATACCAAATTACTGAATATCAATTACCAATTTTTTTGGTTCGATTCGATAATTCGGTTTTCGATATTTTATGCCCTGCCCTACGAACAACTATCTGCTCATCACCCTTTATTATTAAGAATAAAAATCAAAATAATAGATTAATTAACTTAGACAGGTCAGAGTACTTTATTATATGTTGAAAGAGATTAATTGAACTTTCGACCATATCTTATTTAGTCTTTGGTAGAAATTAATTTCTCTAAATTTCAAAGAGAATTTTTCCTTCGAAAGAATTACTAAAGATAAATTACTACACTTCAACTATGATAAAAGTGCTTTTTCAATTTGTTATATAAAATACATACATATACCTTCTTGCATCTAATAACGAAGTTTTCTTTTACTAATAATTACTAAAAGATATGATTAAAACAGTTTTCATGTTTTAACTCACCTGCTAACTATATAATAAAACAGCATAAGTTTTCTTAACACGTCATTATATTAATTTATTTTTAAAAATGAAGTTAGCCATTTAAATTCAACCATAGGATAAACGAAGTTTTCTTTTACTAATAATTACTAAAAAATATGATTAAAATAGTTTTCATGTTTTAACTCACCTGCTGACTATATAATAAAATAGTACTATAAGTTTTCTTAACACGTCATTATATTAATTTATTTTTAAAAATAAAGTTAGCCATTTAAATTCAACCATCGGATACATCTGTTCCTGATATAATTTAATAATAATTGATCTTATTGATATTGAAGGGGTTACAGCTGTATATATAGAGAACTGAAGAATAACTAATTACAGAATAACCCAGATGTATTTAATAATTATATATGTAGTCTATTATCCCCCCGCAAGCTGATCAGCGGTAACGAGGGGCAGCTTGGAGCAGAGATACTGAAAAGGCTGTAACGGAAGAGGCTTGGTGAGAATATCAGCAAGCTGGTCAGTAGATGGGACATAGTGCGTGGCCATCGTTCCTGCAAGTACCTCATCGCGAACAAAGTGACAGTCGGACCCAACATGCTTCATACGATCATGAAGGACTGGATTTTTGGTAACACAAATAGTGGACTGATTGTCACAATAAATCTGTGGTTTCGTCGGGGGAATGCCAAGTGCATCTGTAAGGTATCGTAACCACATGGCTTCAGCAACACCCGCAGCCATGGCACGATATTCTGCTTCTGTGGAGGAACGGGACACTCGCGTTTGCTTCTTGGTGCACCAGGAAATCAGATTCGGTCCCATAATAACAATATATCCAGTAGTGGACTTCCGATCATCTTTGTCGTTAGCCCAATCCGAATCAGAAAAAACAGATATATCAAACGAGCCCTTTTGAAATAAAATTCCACATTGAAGAGTACCTTTAAGATAGCGCAGAATGCGTTTCAAGGCCTGAAAGTGTTGTTCTGTGGGAGCATGCATTGATTGGGAGACTCGATTGACTGCATATTGGATGTCCGGACGAGTAACAGCAAGATAATGAAGTCCAACGACGAGGCTCCGATATAGTGTAGGATCGGCAAAGGGAGTATTCGGCCCTGGGGATTGGCGGACTGCCATGGGAGTGACCGCGGGTTTGCAGTCTGTCATTCCAGCTCGATTGAGAAGTTCAAGGGTATATTTTGTCTGATGCATCAATATGGTTCCCGATTTGCGGATGAGTTCGAGGCCAAGAAAGAACTCCAGAGGACCGAGGTCCTTAAGTTTGAAGTCACGATGCATAGCCTCAGTAATTTCAGTGATGAGTGATGACGAGCTGCCTGTAATAACAATATCATCCACATAGATAAGAATGATGACTGTCCCTCGAGAACAGTGAAGGGTGAAGAGGCTGTTGTCATGATGGTAGGTGCGAAAACCAAGACCCTGCAGAAAAGTAGAGAGGCGTGTGTACCAGGCACGTGGGGCCTGTTTCAGGCCATACAGTGATTTGCGAAGCTTGCAAACATAGTGAGGACGGTTGGGATTAACATATCCCGTTGGCTGAACCATATAGATGTCTTCCTCAAGATGACCGTGAAGAAAGGCATTGCTGACGTCTAACTGATGAAGCGGCCAATCATAGTGAAGAGCAAGAGACAAGACCAGATGAATAGTCTGTTGCTTAACAACAGGGCTGAAGGTCTCCTTATAATCCACACCATACTCCTGATGATACCCTTTTGCAACTAGACGTGCTTTATAGCGAGAAAGAGATCCATCTGAATTTCGTTTGATGCGAAACACCCATTTGCACCCAATAGACTTTCGGTTACTAGGCAGAGGTACCAAATCCCATGTACGTTGTTCATTCAGAGCCTGAAATTCCTCATCCATAGCTTGGCACCAGAAACTATTTTTGGAGGCTTGGTTGTAGGTAGTAGGCTCAGTTATGGGATGTGCATCAAAGGGTATTTGAGTGTGGTAGACTTTGGGTTTGAAGGTATCGGCCTTGGCTCGGGTTGTCATAGGGTGAGTGTTGAGTGGAGGATGATTAGGAAGGGGTGGTGGAGTTGTATGATGTGTGGACGGGGGTTGGGTGGGGCTGCCGTGGGAGCTGGGATGTGCAGCGGTGGATGGGGTGGCTGTATGTGTGTTAGGAGTATGATGTAGGGAAGTGGTGGGTTGTGTGGCAGTCGGCTGGGTGTTCGGGTGGGAGGTTTGGGGGTTCGGGTGGGTGGGTGGTTGGTTCGAGTGGCTAGGTGGTTGGTACGGGTGGGTAGTGGTGTAGTGGGGTATCGGGTTAGGTGCCGAGTGAGCCGGAGCATGAGCGTGTGAAAAGGACGGAAATAATGGCACAATGCCAAGTGGATTGGGGGAGTATGGAGTAGAGGAAAGACTTGTGTAAGGAAATTGTTCCTCCACAAAACGAACATGACGGGAAACATATGTTTTCTGAGATACAGGATCGAAACATTTGTAACCTTTGATAGTGGGATGATAGCCTAGAAAGACACAAGGGGTGGACCGAGGTTGAAGTTTATGTTGAGTGTGTGGACGCAACCAGGGATAAACCAGACACCCAAACGGGCGGAGATGGATGTAGTCGGGTGGATGATTGTAGAGATGGGCATATGGAGTGGAGTTGGAGAGAGTGTGAGTGGGCATGCGATTTATGAGGTAGTTGGCAGTAGCAAGGGCATCAACCCAAAAGGAAACAGGTAAGGTGGAATCATGGAGGAGCGCAACAACTATTTCTATTAGGTGACGGTGTTTGCGCTCAGCAACGCCATTTTGTTCAGGGGTATATGGACATGAAGTGTGATGAAGAGCCCCTAGACAGAAGAAAAACACCAAATGCATTGTTGACAAATTCTTTGCCATTGTCACTTCAAAAAATTTTGATTTTGGCATTAAATTGATTTTGAACCATTCGGTCAAAGTTGACAAAAACAGTATAAGCTTCGGATTTAAATTTCAGAGGATAAAGCCAAGTGAATTTACTGTAATCATCAACAAAACAGATATAATAACGAAAACCTTGAACAGAAGGAACTGAGGTTGGACCCCAAACATCAGAATGAATTAATTGAAATGGCGCAGTGGCCTTGTGTTCAGACAGTGAAAAAGGTAAACGACAAGATTTAGACACTGAACAGGACTCGCAATGTAATTTCTCTGAAAAATTAAAACCTAAGGAAGATAAAATGGATTTGGTGATGGCGGATGATGGGTGCCCAAGCCGGCGATGCCAGGTGGACGAGAGAATGGCTTGACTCACAACAGACGGAGACCTGGATGGAAGAGTGTATAGCCCATGCTCACAGCGGCCCGTGTACCGCACCCGGTTCGTGGTATTGTCCACTATCTGGAAATTGGTGTCATTAAAAATGAGGGTGCAGTTATTTTCTTTAGTAAAGCGATAAACAGATAAAAGATTGGATGTGAGGGAAGGGACGTGGTGAAGGGTTGAGAGATGAAAGTTACCATTTGGGGTATAGACATACCCAGAGCCGGTGTTTGTGATGGGAAGGGATTGACCATTGCCTACTGTAATAGTTTCTGAGTCATGATACGGATGAGGAGCTTGAAGTTGTGAATAATCCGACGTCACATGGGTGTTAGCACCTGTGTCTAGATACCAATCGCCAGATTGAGCGTTTGTGGACGCATGCATCGCCCTTGATCCGCCGGACTGGCGATTTACATTCTGCGAGTCATCATAACGATACCAGCAATTAGCCGCAGAATGGCCCCGTTTAGCACAAATTTGGCACGTCGGAAGATCTCGTGTGGGCCCTCGCTGGTTTCCTCGTCCTTGTTCGTGGCCTGACTGGAAGCCGTCCCTCGGTGGAGGCCCGCCTCTGCCTTGCTGCCCGGCGTTCCGACGGTCACCGCCGCCGCTGCCTCGCCCTTGGTTACGGCGATCGTCACCGCGACCCCTGGCCGAGCCCCCGCTGCCAGCCGAGTAAAAAGCCGTGACGCCAGGGGTGGAACTGGCTTCTCCGAGCAGTAATTTGTGTTCCATGTCTAGATTCAATTCTTCTGCATTAAGCCATCCAGACAGTTGATTCAGAGTGATTTCGACAGGTGAGAGGCGAATATGCTGTTTGAGAGAGGAATAGCCAGACGGAAGACCACGTATCACAGCATTCACCACGTCTCGTTCAGGAATAATCTCGTTCACAGCATCTAGGTCAGACAGAATAGAGGCCACATCATCAAGGTATTGAGTCATCGTCTTCGTTCCCTTCCGAAGAGTATGCAATCTGTCACGCAACTGAAAAATATGAGCCGTGGACACAGAGTTGTACCTTGTGGCTAGTGCGTCCCAAAGTGAAGCCGATGTGAGAAAACCCCGGGCGTGTTTGTGCACAGAGGGGCTAATAAAGGCGAGAAGACAGGCTCGGATCTGAGTGTCTACGATCATCCACGGAAGGTAGTCGGGATTTGGGAGCATGACGCCGTCCTCCTCGGCTGTCTCGGGCGGCGGCTTCTCCGCACCGTCAATCCATCCGAGCAGCAAGTTGGCTGCGAGGGCGGTGCGGACGTTAAGTGCCCAGGCCGGGTAGTTGTTGTCAGATAATTTTTCGGGGATGAGAGTGTGGAGATTCCTGAGCAGTAATTTTACTCCAGACGGTAAATTTGACAGAGGATCAACAACCTTGTCCATGGCGCCGACCTACGACGGAGGAGGGAGGCCGTGCGGCGTGGTGTAGACGGTGGCGGCGGCGCACACTCGTCGGAAAAGAGGAGAGATTAGGGTTTGGGCGGAAGAAGAAACCCTAGCTTTGATACCATGATAT
The DNA here is from genome assembly GCA_030864225.1 of Capsicum baccatum var. pendulum. Classification (NCBI taxonomy): domain Eukaryota; kingdom Viridiplantae; phylum Streptophyta; class Magnoliopsida; order Solanales; family Solanaceae; genus Capsicum; species Capsicum baccatum. Next base: position 35,414,564 of record CM061560.1, read on the forward strand.
AATTTAATAATAATTGATCTTATTGATATTGAAGGGGTTACATCTGTATATATAGAGAACTGAAGAATAACTAATTACAGAATAACCCAGATGTATTTAATAATTATATATGTAGTCTATTAGTTCCATTTCCATATCTCCTTTTTGAAAATATCAAGCAAGGAACCTGAGCTAATCTAATTTAATGAATTAGTCACTCCATTTTTTTTGACATATTCATTCGACACTTCTCTTATTTTTTTTTTTTTAAAAGGAATCTATTTTTGTTAAATTAATTTTATTATTTATATTTTAAAAGTCCACGTCTAATTACTAGCATGTCATATAATTACTTAATAATAAAGATAATAATTCTGCTTAATTGCTAAAATGCATAAATAATTTTTTTTACAGTAATATATGTGTTGGGTTCAAATCGAGAGGGCGTCATGGGGAAGTTTATAGTTTTGCAAACTATAAAGACGATACTTCAGATGACACAAAACTAAACTAAAAAACATAATATTATTTATAATTTAACCAATTGGCCTACATATGAAAAATTTATTCAAAACATAAAAACTTATTGGGAGAATAATTTTTTCTTAAATAAGACTCTTTAAAGATTACATTGTAGATGTTATTGTGTTATGATATAGAAGGGGATCAAGACTTTCAAAATCTTTCCTCAAAGAAAGAGGTTTGCTAAATATGGAAAATTTTTATATTTTTCTTTCAACAAAAATAAAAGTAATTATGAAATTATTTTTATAATTCTTTTAAGAAAAATAAAGAAAAAATTACAGAAAGTAGCATACTTAAGACTATAATTACAATAAATAACAACACTTTTGTAAAATTACAGTTTATAGCAAGGGTAACATTACTTTACTCATTAACTAGACAGATGCATGTTTTACTCTCACTACTTTACATTTTTCTATTTTCACTCCACTATTTTACCTTCCCCAAATATAGCCATATCTTTTACCTTTTTTTTTTTCATCTTATTTTCTTTATCATTTTATTTTTTTATTTTCACTTTATTTTCTCTCTTATATTTCTCTTCTTTTTTCCTTTTTCGTTTTTTTAATTTTTTGTTTTCTTTTTTTTCCTTTTTCATATTTGAACATAATTATCTTCATGATCAACAAGATTTTAAAATAAAACATCATTACCATTTTTCACTATTTTATGTCTCTATTTTTTTTTCTTGTTAGTTTTTTTTTAAATTTTTTTTTTTTGATTTTTTTTTCATGTCCACTTTAATTTCTCTTTTTTTCTTTCCTTTTTCGTTTTCTTTTTTTTTTCTTTCTCATATCTTTTTTTCCTTTTTATATTTTTGTTTTCTTCTTATATTTTTATTTTTTTCCCCCTTTTTTACTCTTCTATCTCTAACTTTTATTTTGAAAAGACAAATATGTATATCACATACACATATTAAAAAAATATATAAAATAAATAGCCATACAAATCTGGATATGTATTTACGGTACAAAACATACATATGTATTTACGATGTACATATCATATTTATATTAAACAGTAACAAATATAACTATACTACATATCTTCATATGTATTTGTGAAATACAAAAGTGACTCATATAAAATAAGAATATGCATATGGATTAGGTATGTATTCTGTAAATACATATGTAGAGCTATATGTATTTTATACTATGTCATTTTAGAGGGTAACATATGTACTTATTTGTTTTCTTTTACTGTTTAAGATATCTACATGTATTTTTTTATTACCTTTATGTGTATGTATATAATTGTCATTTTATTATAGAGATTTGATGTCATATTTGTTTATATATACATGTGAGTCAGATATGTATTTCTGTAACTACATATGCAGATATATATACATGTTTTTTTGCCATAAATACATATGTAGATCTGTATGTCTATTTATTTTGTATATGTATATATCATATAGATATTTGTATTTTAAAAATAAAAGATAAGGATAGAAGAGTAAAATAAAAAACAAAAAATAAAAAATTTTAAAAAAAAAGAAGTGAAAAAGAAAAAAAAAGAAAGAGAAATAGAAACTAGAAATAGAAGTGTAAAAATAAAAGCGAAAAAAAATTTAAAAAAAGATGAAGAAGAAAATGAAAAAAAAATATGAGAAAAGTAAAGAGAAAAAAAGAAAAAGAAAAAGAAAACAAAAAAAGAAAAAAAATATACAAAACGAAAAAGAAAAAAAAAGAGGAGAATTAGAAGAGAGAAAATAAAGTGGAAAGAAAAAAATGAAAAAGAAAAATAAATTAAAATAAAAGAAAAAAAATAAAAAAAATGAAAAACTAAAAAATTAAATAGTTAGAGATATAAGAGAATGATATTTTGAAATTTTGAAGATCATGGAAATAATAATCTTCATATTGATTTTGATTTGGAAAAGGAATCTACTAATATAAATAAGAGTAATTTATGAGAATTTAATTAGATGAGATAATTATTTTTTATTTAATTCAACTAATTTGAGTAAAATAAGGACATTGAATTTTGTTGTATATGTATTTGTATAACAACAGTTTACTTAAATATAAAATATAATTTATTATTTTTCGTAATTATGAAACTGTTGCTATAAAAGTTGCACTTAAGGCTTTGTAGTTATTATTTCTGAAATTTTTTCAAAAATAAAATCTAAATTTAATAAGAAAATCAAGGTAAAAATTCTAACAATATAAACAGTAAAATGTGATGGAGGGAGTAAAAAATTGATTTTTATAAAAGGGATCTTTGATCCTAAAAAGAAACTTCATGAACTGTACCTTTTGCAACATTAAGTTTGACGTTGATTTTCACGTGTTTATTGACATTTTCTTTATTTTATTTTGTTTTATTGTATACTCTTTCGTCTTTACTTTTGTTACCTTGTTTCTTTCAAGAGTACGAAAGCTCCATTTTGCTTGTATTTCACATGCATAAATATTTACTTTTGTTGATTGATTCGCCCATCGAATCCTTTTTGTATATCTTCAAATATATACAATTTTCTTTCTTATTTCGTATGGACTGATTTTTTAGGATGAAGACAAAATGTGGAATCTTAGATAGGAAGATGTGGAGAATGCGTATTAGGATAGAAGATAAGCAGTGACAAAATAAAGATTTTCATTGAGAGATTTAAAAATGCATACATGAACTAGTCGAAAAGGGTTCAACATCTACTATATGCACACACAAAATTATTTTAGCCGTGTATAAATAATGTAATTTCTGCTGAAGAGGGTTCGGATAACCCCTCATTGTATGCTCGCTCCACCCCTGAAGGTCAATAGATAGTAGTAGACCCTTACTAGCTTTTGTCGTAGTACTACCCTTGTGGCTTTTTGTTGCTGTTATCTACTGTTTCATGTAATTCGTCAGTAATGGTATTTTATTGAAGGACAAATTTTTCTGATACTAGCTATTGTTTCGTTTCTATCTATTTTCTCTTGTACTTTAATTATGTTCTTTTTTAAATTGTTTTTTTCGCGGGTCTATTGGAAAAAACTTATCTACCTCACCTCTGAGATGGTATAATTTACGTACACTCTACCCTCCCAAATCATACTATATGGAATTACACCAAATATGTTATTATTGATTACTTTTCAATAAATATTATTATATACTTATCATTTAACCTTTTTATGTGATATATTTTAATATAAGCTATTCAAGTCAAAATAATCTCACGACTTTTTATCTCGCAGTTAAATATACTTATAAGTTTGCTCTTCAAATTTGTCGACTCCGTTACACAGATATTATGAATTAAATATCCAAACTTATGTTGAGTTGTTGACTATATATTACTTTCTTCGTCCCATAATAGTTGTAAGATTATTAAAAACACTAATCATGATTCATTTATAATTTTTAAAATCAAGAAAAAACTAATTAATTTTATTTTATTTGTAAGTATTAAATATTCTTAAAATAAGATTAGCTTAGTCTCATTCTTAAAATACAGTTGTAATTTAGATCAAACGCCAGTTACAATTCGTACATATTCCAAACGGCACACGCAATGTAACAATTGAAAAATAATCACTTATTGATCAATTTTGTCCATGCCGACCATACATTTATCACTAAAAAAAGGAATTAGAATTTGCTAAACGACAAAAATGGCTTATCTTATTTAGCGAGATCACTAAATACCGATGGTTTAATTAACGACAGATTAGCTAAAATAAATTTAATTTTTTTTTTTTTTTGGGAGTGGTGAGTAGGGCTTTTGGGATGTAGGTGACAAAAGACTTTTAAAATAAGGTGTAGGTGACACAAGTCTTAATTATTAAGTGGAGGTGACAATTATTTTATTATGAATTAAGAAAGTTGAGAAAGATAGAAAATAACCCACAAATTTTTAAATTTACACTTTGATCTAAATGTTTACTTATATAATGGAAAACGGAGGGAAAAAAAGTTGCCTTTCTCTCTCTTCTTACTCATTGTTGTTTTCTCCCTCTTAGCGATTTTTGTTGTTCATTGTTGTTGCTGCTTTATTCATTATCTTCTACTTCATTATTATCATCTTCTGCTTCATTATCATCTTCATCTTCTTCTTGTTGACCATTTATTGTTGTTATTGTTGTTACCACTACTGTTGCTATTTGACCAATTTCTTAGGTCAAATTTTGTTTCGAACATCACTTTCCACTTTGACATTACTTCATAGGAGACCTTGGTAAGTCCAATTATAATTTTTAGTTGAATTTATCATCTGGGTAACTGCTACTGTGTTGTTGTTCTTCCAACAATGGATAGAACCCGATCATGAATCCAACATAATATCCATCTGTTTAAACAGATAAATCAACTGTTGCGACAGATGAGACATCTGTTTCAACGAAAAACTGATATGTTGGATTCATATTTAAACAGATGGGTCATCTATTGCAACATTTGACACATCTGTTGTAACAGATTAGTTATTTGGTGCGACATAATAAAAATCTATTTCAACAGATTAGTAACCTGTTGCAACAGAACCTGAGCACGATTCCAACAGAAGTGTTGTCTGTTGCAATAGAGTAAATATCTATTACAACAGATTACTAATATGTTGCAACAGGTAAGTCATCTATCGCAATAGGTTAATTATCTGTTGTAACATGTCACTCATCTGTTGGAATCATCTTCAAAGGTGATTTAGTACTGTAACATCAATTCGAACAGGCACTTCATCTGTTTCAACAGATATTCAGGAGCGTAACATGAATCCCAACAGGTAAGTAATCTGTTGTGACTGATCACTTACATGTTGCAACATATTACATATCTATTGGGATTCATTCACGATACTATGAAATCACTATCAACTTTTTTTAATGACTTTATTTAGGTACCACTAATGGAGAGATCAATAACAATAGGGGTGGATTGCCATGGTCAATGGATCAAGAAGAGCAATCGATATGTATGGCATTGGAAGGAGGGTAAAATGCTAGAGATGATAGCTATGACAGTCTAAAGTGATGTTTCGTATGATAATTTTGTGAACTTAATCATCATCTCTTGTGAACTGAATTGTCAGCCGGAAGAACTCGCCATCTGCTACATGCACAGCTCCTTTGAAAATCAGAGGGTACTGCCTTTAACCGATCAGGTTTGGTTGCGTGCTTATCTAAGTGATTCAACCAGGCCGGTGTTAAGGGTGTACATGGTTGAAAAGACGAGAGAGAATGGGAACCAAAACGTAGAAGAAGAAGAACAAGAAGACTTCCTTGATGATAGGGTGGATGATCTAGACATAAATATTCCAGATGATGATCAAACACCTATGCCTGTTGATGCGACCAATATGATGTGCAGTTCTTCTTAATCGACTTCAAGACGACGGGACTGACCTTTTTATTGGAATGTCATTCAAGGACAAGAATGAACTATCTAACACTTTGTTTATTTCTTGCTTGAAAAAAGATTTCAGAATAAAGAAGGTGATTAATTTGAGCAATGTCTTTTGCTTCAAATATGCTAATTCAAACTGCAAGTGGTGGTTGAGAGCGGTAAAGTACGCAAGTTCTGAAAGATTCATCATTCATAAATATGAAAAGCATCACACATGTGGTTAAGAGCATATCTCGAGTCAAAATCCTTACGTCACGGCAAAGCTCCTCGGTGAATATTTCAGGAGTAGTTTCTCTGATAGCAAAAGCCCTTCAACAAGGGTTATAGCCAATCAACTCCTTATGGATTTGGGTGTCCTGATCAGTTATTGGAAGATATATACGGCCATGAGGATTGCCAAGGACCTGGTTAGGGGGATACTCGAGCATGGGTATGCAGTCCTGGATGCCTACCGTTACATGATTGAGTCCACAAATCTCGAAAGTAAGACGATATTGCATCTGGATGAAAATGGAAGGTTCAAGTACTTTTTTGTATCCTATGGTGCTTGGATTCAAGGTTTTTGACATTTGAGAAAAGGCATAGCCGTCGATGGTACCTTCTTGAGGAGCAGGTATAATGGAGTTCTGCTAGCGACGGTGGCGCAGGATGCAGAGAATCATATCTTTCCTGTCGCTTTTTGTGTAGCAGACACGGAATGTGATGCCTCTTATAGAATTTTTTTGAACAATTACGAAGCTCCATCGAATATACCAAAGATTTGTGTTTTGTATCGGATAGGCATCCAAGTATTCCAAAGATGGGTTCAGTTTTCTTCACTTCAGCTTACTTTGGATGTTGCATCAGGCATCTTGGAGAGAACATTCGAAACAACTATCAAAATGAAAAGGTTATCATCCTTTTTTATAGAGCAGCTAAAACATATAGTAGAGAGGAGTTTTTAGACCATTTTAATTAAATAACGAATGTGAATCCTAAGGTAGCAGAATTTCTCACACGTGTCGGTTTTGAGAAATAGAGCCGGGCATTCTGTCCAGCAGATAGGTACATTTTTATGAATTCAATGTTTTGTTTGATTTACAAGTTTAGTATGATGTCGTACTAAGTGATTCTTTTCTATAGGAACAATATTATGACATCAAACATAGCTGAATCGGTTAATTCATCATTTAGCGATGAAAGAGAATTTTCCATCAAGGCTATGTTTGAAAAAATAAGCAAGTAGTACAACGAATTTTTTAGTGAAAGACGTGTGTAGTTCAAGTGCCGAAAAAAAGAACCCAATTTATTCTTGAAATCGAAAAAATAATATCAACGAATGTCAGTTTGGGGAATAGGTTATTCTCTCATAAAATAGCAGATTACAAATTCAGTATCACCGGTTATGGTGATGCCGCCATGGTCGATCTTTAAACAAGATCTTGTACGTGTAGAGTTTTTGACTTGGACAAAATACCTTATCCATATGCTATGGCAGTACTTCAAGCTCAATATGGTCATAACTATGGACCTGAAGTTTACGAGCACTACTCTCAATATTATTCGGTGGAAAAATATAAAATGGCATATAGTGGGCATATTACTCCGGTGCCTCCCAAAGAATCTTGGGTTGTTCCTGCAGAGCTTATGGGGAGATTAATACCTCCTTCATATATTGACCCAAACACCATCAAACCGGGAAGAAAGCCATATAAGAGGAGGCGTGGAGTTAGAGAATCATTTTCATCAAGAAGAAGCAAGTGCTACATATGTAAGTGCGCTGGCCATAAAAGAACTATATGCCTGAATCGTAATCCACGATGATCGTTGTAATTGTAGAAACTTGTGTTATTGTTTATTTATTGTGGACTTTTATATATTTAACTCATTATTGTGAACCTAATGTTATCATTTATTATATATAAAATATCTTTTTTAATAACTTGTGCATCAATAAAAAGAGGCAAAACATGAACTAAATAATACAACAGACCACAATTATTCTCAACAGTTCCATCAAACTGGAATATTTTCCTCCAATAGATGACAAATCCATCGAAGCAGATGGATAATCTGTTGACAGAAACCCAACAGATGACCAATCTGTTCCAACACATGGTCTATCTGTTGAAAGAACTGAAAAGCCAAAATTAGTGTTACTGAATTCAGCATTGCTCCTTGCCTCCAACCGTCGACATGTTAACATGTATGATTGTTTAGAAGAAATAGACAGAATAAAAATTGAATAAGAATTACAATGCCAATGTCGAGTAAAAGTAATTTTTTCACCAAATGAAAAATAAATTATATTAGGTATAGATCCATATAGAAAAATTAAAATACATACGCTAAAAGAAAAAACACATTCTAATTATTATTATTATCATCATCATCATTAATGACATCCAACCAATCAACTCGCAGCAGCAGGGCCCTCATCATCCTCTGCATCTCTCTGAACATAGTCGCTCTCACAGCGACTAACTCCCTCTGCAGTTCAATAACCTGCCTCTGAAGTTCCCGCATTGTGTCGCGTAGAATAACAATGTCCGAAACAGGATCAACCATGTCTAGAACACGCATAAATTGACAAATGTAAAGAAAAAAATCCAAAATATAATACAACATATACGACCAACTGGTAAATTTACACCAGAAAAAAGCTTACCTCAACAAGAAAGGAATATTCTCTTTGAAGAGAAGTGGTTGAAGATGTCACACGAAAAGAAAATATGTAAAAAATAAATAAAGTTTAGTAGAATGAAGATTAAGGAGGGACCTATTTATAGAGGATTGAATCTGGACGTGTCAGGCTAAAAGGTACGACTGTTCAGCTCCATTGTATTAATTACATTCAAACTGGTGGAATTTTGTTTTATGTGAAATTTCTTTACATTAATACTTCTCACCTTTTCAAAATAGTTTGAGACTCGTTAACATCCGTTATTATTGAGTTGTTGCAATAGATCGTCCATCTGTTGCAACAGATGGATTGAATATGCAACAGATGGTCTGTCAAAACAGATTTACCATCTGTTGCAACAGATGAATTGTATGTGCAACAAATGAGACATCTGATGCAACATATATATTATCTGTTGCGACAGATGGACCATATATTGGAGGAGGTGTTTTGATTTCTTCTAACACCTGATTCATCAATTTCAACAGATGGAGTGTTCGGTTAATTAGCTATTTTGAATGTGTTAGATAAAAAGTCATAGCTCTTCATCTCTTTTTAATAGTCCCTCCGTTTCGTATTAGTTGGGCCCTATGGACTTGACACACCAATTAAGAAAAATATTAATTAGGCTATTATTTTACCAAATTGGCCTTATTAATTATGCTTTGAAATTATAAATGTGAATTATATACTTTATGTAGTCATTTAATAATAGGGGTAATCTTGGAAGAATCTAATAAAATTCTCTTGATTTTATAAATAGGACAACTAAATTGAAACAAATACTTTTAGCAAGAAGTAATCACATACGTGCAGATGAATAAACACCATCTGATTTATCGCAATAGATTTTCCATCTGTTGCGACAGATGGACCATTTATTGGAGGAGATGTTTTGATTTCTTCTAACAGCTGATTCGTCAGTTACAATAGATAGAGATTTTGATTTATCAGCTGTTTTGAATGTGTTAAGATAAAAGGTCACGATTCTTCAAACCTCTTTTTTAATAGTCATCACATGCGTTCAGATGAATAAACAACACTGTCTGACATGTCCTGATAGGATAGGAAGAATAAGGTACGTTCAATAGATCCCATTTTCATGCATGGGAGGTATGTATATTATTGATCAGGCTACCGTGACAGACACACATAAAGTGCAATGATTTTGTGAATGAAGATTTTTATCGATTAGAGATTAGTCCTTCAAACAAGATCCCGCATTGTACAGTTTAGTTTGATAGGTGCAAACTGATAAGGTCGAAGGGTTCCAAGACGGTGATGTCGATACCCCATTAAAATTTAATGACGATTTATGCTCATATTTTTGCGTTAAGTTTGGGGAAGGGTTCAAGATTTTGGAGGCAATATAAATATCTAATAGTGATTGGACCAGTTTTAATGGCGCAATGGACTTCTTGAAAGGCCTCAGAAGCCTCGCAATGCAACAAAAAACCATGGAACCAATAGAAATTGCCCTAGTCCAAACTTATATGGATGGATTACTGGAGGAGACTTTTATACAGCAGAAGGCACTTGGGAGAATACCTGTGCGCAAAGGGAGAGGTGGAGAAGGACATATATCATCTCAGACCTTGTTTAAAAGGAAACACAAGGTAGGAAGGAAAGTGTAGCAAAATTGGCCAATGAAATTGACATAAGAAACAAAAAAACTGGATGAGCTTCAAATGTGGAAGTGTATCCAAATATAAAAATCCATCAGTCGATGACAAAAAAGAAGAATGGTCAACAGGACTGGAGCTGGACACTTTGCTCGAGAATGCAACTAGAGAGCGTGGCCTCAATGAAGACTCTCACAAAGTGTAGGACCAGAACACTAAGGAAGATGCTTCGCGAGTAGGGAAGGTGGTAAGATTGTCGGTCAGAATTGAAACCTAAACCAATAACTCCTGAATTAAAAATAAGGGAAGCTGAGACATCAATTTTTGAAGTCTAACTTGTATGTAATGCCTTCTTTTTGTGGATATGATCAGGTCAATGGCAGTAGAAATAAAAAGGTTCGAATTTGGGCCGAAATCCCATGCCTTGTTGTTTCCACTGCCTTTGACCTGACCAGAGCCATAAACAGGAGGCATGGGATGCAAGTTTAACTTAAGAAATTGCCACCTTGTCTTGATCCCATATTTTTAATGCAGGAGTAGTTGGTTTAGGTTTCAATTCAGACCGACAATCTTACCACCTTCCGTGCTCGCGAAGCTGCTTTCTTAGAGTTTTTGTCCTGTATTTTGTGGGTCTTCATTGAGGCCACGCTCGCTAGTTGAAGTCTTTAGCAAAGTGACCAGATAAAGTTCTCTTGACCATTCTTCTTTTTTCTTCAATGACTGATGGATTTTCATTTTTGGATACACTTTCACATTTGCAGCTTATCCAGTTTTTTCATTTTTCATGTCAATTTCATCAGCCAATTTTGCTACCATTTTCTTCATACCCTGTGTATCCTCTTAAACAAGGACTGAGATGATATATGTCCTTCTCAACCTCTCTTTTCCCGTACAGGCATTCTTCCAAGCACCTTCTTCTGTATAATAGTCTCCTCCAATAACCCATCCATATGAATTTGGACCAGGGGAATTTCTATTGGTTCCATCATTATTTGCTGCAGTTCGAGGCTTTGGTGGCCTTTCAATAAGTCCATTGAGCCATTAAAACTAGTCCAATCACTATTGGATATTTACACTATCGCCAAAAACTTGAACCCTTCCCCAAACTTGACACAAAAACATGAGCGTAAACCGTCATTAAATTGTAACAGGGTATCGACACCACCGTCTTGGTCCCTTAGCCTTACCAGTTCAAACATAATAAACCTAACTGTATAATGCCATATCTTGTTTGGAGAATTAACGCCTAATAGGTAAAGAACAAACATTCACAAAATCATTGTACTGGATGTGTGTTTTCATGATAGGTTGATCAGTAATACATAGCTCCCACATATGAAGTAGTTCCATCTGCAAGCAGCTTATTCCTCCAAACCCATCTTTACTCGAGAATAGTGTTGGCTGGGCAAAAGTGAATCCAGTTTCACTTCCTTTTATTTGAAAATATGAGAAATACATTTGATGTCAAATAAGAGAAGAACAAAAAGAACATTACAAAAGGATAACACAAAATTGAGTGAAACAATAGATGACCAATCTGATGCAATAGATTACCCATATGTTTAACCGATGAGGTATCTGTTGCAACAGATGGATGACATATTGGAATAGATGGTTCATCTGTTGGAATAAATCAAATCAGCCTTGCTACTAGTTTGATTTCTTCAAACAGTTGCTCCGTCTGTACAAAAGGGTAACACAAAATTGAGTGAGTCAACAAATGACAAATTGATGCAATAGATTACCCATCTGTTCAACCGATGAGGCATCATTGCAACAGATGGTTGACATGTTGCAAAAAATGGGTCATCTGTTAGAATAAATCTAACCAACCTTGCTACTGGTTTGATTTCTTCAAACAGTTGCTCCGTCTATTCCAACAGCTGATTCATCAGTTGCAATAGTTGAGGAAACTGTTGCAACATCACCAATAACGACATCAACAACCAAAAAACAACACCATATGTTCCAACACCATCCACAAAACATACGTCACATGTTCCAACACGACCATCATCCGCACCACCACCACCACCAAAGTATTAAACAAAAGACATTAAAAAAACTATACTGACAACAAGGCTTTTTATGTTCTCCCAACAGATGACTTTTTTTGCATATTTTAATAAAAACAATAGTTCGTTCATTCAAGACTTAAAAGTCACCTTTCTTTCAATTTTCCCAATAAATAGACAACTGGTAATGGGTAAATCATTAATAACAACAAATGTAAATTACTAATTTAAATTACATACAAAGAAGAAGACGACATGGAAAGAGCAATAGTGAACCGTACCTGTAATATAAAAAAAGACAAGGGATCAGAACATCCAGTTCAGTCGAGAAAAGATATTGATTGGTTGATATCTGAAAGGATCCTCATCTGAAAGAAAAGAGAAAAGAGTAAAAAGGAAACAAAGAGAATTGAGAATAAAGAAGAGTGATAGATGAGTTGAGTCTTACTTTATGGCTGAAGGAGAGAGTATCTAAATATGGGTTTTAAATATTCATTAATAACTTTTGAGGGGCACGAGGAGACGGTGACATTGAAAAGAGCAGATAAGACTACTCAGGAGATTTTTGAGTTATCCAAGTAGTACGTAGTAATATTTTTTACTGCCTTAGTATTTCAACTTTTTAATGTCGGATAGGAAATACATAAATTGCTTTAAAAAAAGGATCTTAAAATATTTAAGTGCAACAGATGACAATTTATGTTTGGAAATTTCCAAAGCTCGATCATCTGTCGCAACAAATGATATAATCTGTTTGATAGTTTATAACAGATACGTAATATATTCCAATATATTACCTAATCTATTTGATTTAATCCAACAGAAAAGGCATCTGTTGCAACAGGTTGAACATTTGTTTATATATAATTTCAATTGAGTTCATATATTAGACTAATACCTTAATTGAATAATCTAGGACTAGGGGTGAGTTCTCATAAGATCAACTACAACTTTAGTTGAGTCTTTTGGCAATTATATGATGAGAAGGTATTGCGTTCCTCCCGACCAGAGTCGTCGATCGATCACTCTGAGTCGAACCAATTCTTACTACCTCATATATTCAACTAATACCTTCATTGATTAATCTAGGACTAGGGGTGAGTTCTCATAGGGTCAACTATAATTGATGGCAACACCTATTTGATAATTTACAATATATGGGTAATCTGTTGCGATATATGAAAATCAATTTGATAATTTACAACAGATGGGTAATCTGTCGCAATAGATGACTTAATCTGTTTGATAATTTAAAATAGATTTGTAATTTGTTGAAACAAATTACATAATCTGTTTGATTTAATCTAACCAAAAAGTCATCTGTTGCAATAGGTTAAACATTTGTTTATATATAATTTCAATTGAGTCCTATGTTAGACTAATATCTTAATTGAATAATCTAGGACTAGGGGTGAGTTCTTATAGGGTCAACTACAACTTTAATTGAGTCTCTTGGTAATTGCATGATGAAAAGGTGTTGCGTTCCTCCCGACCAGAGTCGTCGATCGATGACTCTGAGCTGAATTGATTCTTACTACCTCATATGTTCAACTAATACCTTCATTGATTAATCTAGGACTAGGGGTGAGTTCTCATATGGTCAACTACAACAGATGGTAAGACCTATTTGATAATTTACAACATATGGGTAATCTGTTGTGACATATGATAATAAATTTGATAATTTACAATAGATAGGTAATCTGTCGCAATAGATAACTTAATCTATTTGATAATTTACAACAGATTCATAATATATTGCAATAGATTACATAATCTGTTTAATTTAATCCAATAAAAAAGACATCTATTGCAACAGGTTGAACATTTGTTTATATATAATTTAAATTGAGTCCATATGTTAGACTAATACCTTAATTGAATAATCTAGGACTAGAGATGAGTTCTCATAGGGTCAACTACAACTTCAATTGAGTCTTTTGGCAATTGCATGATAAGAAGGTATTGCATTTCTCCCAACCAGAGTCATCGATTGATCATTCTGAGCCGAATCGATTCTTACTACCTTATATGTTCAACTAATACCTTCATTGATTAATCTAGGACTAGGGGTGAGTTCTCATAGGGTCAACTACAACAGTTGGCAGTGCCTATTTGATAATTTATAATATATGGGTAATCTGCTGCGACATGACAATCAATTTGATAATTTACAATAGATGGGTAATCTGTCGCAATAGATGACTTAATATGTTTGATAATTTACAACAGATTCATAATATATTGCAACAAATTACATAATCTGTTTGATTTAATCCAACATAAAAGATATCTGTTGAACTGGGTTAAATATTTGTTTATATATAATTTCAATTGAGTCCATATATTAGACTAATACCTTAATTGAAAAATCTAGGACTGGGGGTAAGTTCTCATGGGGTCAACTACAACTCCAATTGAGTCTTTTTGCAATTGTATTATGAGAAGGTATTGCGTTCCTCCCGATCAGAGTCGTCGATCGATCACTCTGAGCCGAATCAATTCTTACTACCTCATATGTTTAACTAATACCTTCATTGATTAATCTAGGACTAGGGGTGAGTTCTCATAGGGTCAACTATAGTAAATAGCAGCGCCTATTTGATAATTTACAACATATGGGTAATCTGTTGTGACATATGATAATTAATTTGATAATTTACAATAGATGGGTAATTTGTTGCAACAGATGACTTAATCTATTTGATAATTTAGAACAGATTCATAATATGTTGTAGCAGATTACATAATCTGTTTAATTTAATCCAACCAAAAAGATATCTGTTGCAACAGGTTGAACATTTGTTTATATATAATTTCAATTGAGTCCATATGTTAGACTAATACCTTAATTGAATAATCTAGGACTAGGGGTGAGTTCTCATAGGGTCAACTACAACTTTAATTGAGTCTTTTGGTAATTGCATAATGAGAAGGTATTGCGTTTCTCCAGACCAGAGTCGTCGATCGATCACTCTGAGCCGAATCGATTCTTACTACCTCATATGTTCAACTGATACCTTCATTGATTAATCTAGGACTAGGGGTGAGTTTTCATAGGGTCAACTACAACAAATGACAGCGCCTATTTGATAATTTACAACATATGGGTAATCTGTTGCGATATATGATAATCAATTTGATAATTTACAACAATGGGTAATCTGTCGCAATAGATGACTTAATTTGTTTGATAATTTACAACAAATTCATAATATGTTACTACAGATTACATAGTTTATTTGATTCAATCCAACAGAAAAGACATCTGTTGCAACAGGTTGAACATTTGTTTATATATAATTTCAATTGAGTCCATATGTTAGACTAATACCTTAATTGAATAATCTAGGACTAGGGGTGAGTTCTCATAGGGTCAACTATAACTTCAATTGAGTATTTTCGCAATAGCATAATGAGAAGGTATTGCATTCCTCCTGACCAGAGTCATCGATCAATCACTCTGAGCCTAACCGATTTTTACTACCTCATATGTTCAACTAATACCTTAAGGGGTCGTTTGGTTTGAAAATAAGTTATACCGGGATTAGTTATGCTGGGATAAGTTGTGATGGGATAAGTTATATTGGGATTAGTTATGCTGGGATTATTTTTTATTGAGTGTTTGGTTTGTTGTATTCAAAGTAATATGCATGGTATAATTTCTAGGAATAAATTGATTGATTACCAAAATACTCTCCATCTTATTTAACTTTATATTTATAAATATATATATATATATATATATATATATATATTTCTTTTTAAGCTTTAAATATTCATTCTTAAAATATTTTCTTATTTTTTAGAGAAATTAAAATATATAAATAAACATAATTTATATATTTTACAATCATTTTGAACCATAAATTGTTCAAAATTATTTATTTATGAATATATTATACATTAATTAAACATAATTTATGTGTGTGAGAATATATTACGTTATATATTATGTTATATAATTAAACATAATTAACATAATTTAACATAATATATTATTATTAAATATATTAACATAATATATATAATTACACATAATTAATGTATATATATTCATAATATATTCATAATATTATACGTTATATATTACATAATTATGTTATATATTACGTAATTACGTTATATATTATATTAATAATTAATAAATATATTATAAGTTAATTAAACAAAATTTATTATTTATGAATATAATATATATATATATATATATATATATATATTACAACGAAACGTATAATATTATGAATATATTATGAATATATATACGTTAATTATGTTAATATATTTAATTATAATATATTATGTTAAAATATATTAATTATGTTTAATTATATATAATTTAATTATATATAGCAATCCCAAGAGGGTATATTTGTCCTTGTATAATTTTATACCAAAGAAAAATAATCCCGGGATTGTTATCCCACCATTTGGGTGGATAACTTATCCCGGGTCTAATTATTAGTCCTGGGATAAGTTATCCCAAATATTTACAACCAAACGATGGATAAAAAGTTTTATCCCGGGATTATTATTTTATTTCGAGATTATTTGCAAACCAAACAGCCCCTAATTGATTAATCTAGGACTAGGGTACTAATACCTTAATTAAATAATCTAGGACTAGGGGTGAGTTCTCATAAGGTCACTACAACTTCAATTTAATAGTCATTTGGCAATTGCTTGATGAGAAGGTATTGCGTTTCTCCCGACCAGAGTCGTCGATCGATCACTCTGAGCCGAACCGATTCTTACTACCTCATATGTTCAACTAATACCTTCATTGATTAATCTATGACTAGGGATGGGTTCTCATAAGGTCAACTACAACAGATGGCAACGCCTATTTCATAATTTACAACATATGAGTAATCTTTTACGACATATGACAATCAATTTGATAATTTACAACAAATGGATAATCTGTCCCAACAGATGACTTAATTTGTTTGATAATTTACAATAGATTCATAATATGTTGCAACAGATTACCTAATCTGATTGATAATTTACAACAGCTGCTAAATCTGATGAAATATGTTGAACAATTATTTTTTATACAATTTCAATTGAGTTCATATGTTAGACTAATAGTATCCCTTTGGAAATTGCGTGATGAGAGGGTTAAAAAGTACACATATCTTTTATAATTTTAAAAATAATTAAGATCAATTCGGACCAAATTAATATTTTTAAAACTTGTCATTCTTTTCCAAAATACAAATCAACCCATACAAAACATTTCATCATTTCAAATATCGAGTTCTCACCTTTTTCTTTCTCATTCTCACTCAACAATATAGTACAGGCAACAACTACTCAACAAATTGTTCAACCCTTCACGACAGATCGCTTTTCTTCTCATTTCTGACTACATAGGTGTTATTTTTGACTTCATTCTTGCTTGTATCAGTCATTTTCTTTGTCTTCGCAGGTAACAGAGTTTGAGAAGAGTCCTATATTTGTGATAATGCTCAAGTTACGCTCTTGAATGGGTGTAAGCGATTGTTGTCAATATAAAACCCAACTAGGTTGGGGTCGAATCCAACAAGGAATAATGTGAGTGGCGATTAAACTAGTTTGAAACTAAAGCTATAAGTTAAATTAAAACAATCGATATAAAAAGATAAAATGGGGGTTTAAGGTTCATAGAGAGTTAATTGTCACTTTCAATATTTTAGTGTTGTAATCAATATAAATGAGAAACTAGGGTTATGTTTACCATGGGTATTGGGAGTTAACAAATACTAGGTAATTCTTGGGATTCTTAGAGTAAGTAGAAATAGCAGAATATCCCTGACTATGATACTGCCTGACTTATCTCTCAACCTCACCAGACAATTTATTATCTAATTCTCTCGAACTTAGATAACTTATCTATTTCCAATAGGATGTTATCTCAGGTAGATTAATCCAGTCAAAACAACAGAATTTCAAGACGTCCTACTACTCTTTGAATCTGTTAAATGCCTAGTAACCTATCAGACCCTAATCCATGGATCCCATAACTCCGGCTAATGAAATTAGCCTCTCATGATTTGATGAACGAAATAACAAGTTGAATTCATCATAATAAGGATAAACTTATGAATGGATGAAAAACAACAAGTAGTTTCTTCAATTTACTCACGAGATAGAAACCCCAAATAGTTGATAAGAGTTGAAGAAAATAAAACTCTCCAAAACTAAAAAAAAAAAAGAACTCCCTGAATAAACCCTAAAAGATTCTATTTATACTAAAGCCTAATTAAGGAAATAAAATAGCAAATTTAATTAATTCTAAGATTAGGTGACGCCCAAGCTGACGCCGCGTAAAGAGTCTGACGCCCTACCACGGATGGCGTCAGACTTGCTCCAGTTTCTTTAATTCTCTACCTTAGGCTGATGATGACTCTGACACCGCATCAAGGATCTGACGCCGCTTAAGGATCTGACGGCGTATCACCAACGTTGTTAGATGTCTTCTCCTATCGCTGATTTTCTGCTTAAGGCTGATGCCATTCTTGATGCCTTATCACCCACTTAATGCCATGTCACATACGTCGTTAGAACTGCTTCTCATCTCCAATTTCCTAGTTAAGGCTGACGCTGCTTCTGATAGGTTATCACAAGGCTGACGACTTATCACAGATGTCGTCAGCCATGTTTTCTTCTCTTTTGCTCAGATTTTCAACTCTTTTGCTCCATTTTCATTTATTTCTATTCCTTCAGCCTTTTACTGCAATATAATGAGCAAACACATCAAAATAACAAGAGTTGCTTCAGAATTCACAATTATTTTGAGCTAAAAAATATTAAACGTGTTAGCTTTTTCTCACACATCAATTTGTTATTTTTATCTAAAAAATAAGGGCTTTTAAGTTAATGATGAAAAATAAAACTTTTAGTTGTATTATCTTTGAGAATGGGTTTACAATTTTTAGTTTTGATGATAAAATCATAGGAAGAATTCAAAAAAACCCTAGTTTCTGTCGCAGTGTTCCGTTGACTGTCGTGGTCTTGTTGGATGGTGTTTGAGCTGTTGTTGTTGGTGGTAGTGATTTTTGTGGTCATCGTGATGGCATTGGTTGGTGGTGTTTGTGGTGGTTGTCGATGATGTCGGTATTTGTGCTGTTTGTGGCATTGGTTCATAGTATTTGTGGTGGTGACTGTTGGTGTGTCGGTATTGGTGGTGTTTGTAATGTTTTTTTTAAAATTTATGCATACATTAATTGTAATGTAATTTTTGTTTTTCTATTGTTTGTAGGTAGAACATGTCTCCCAAAATAAAAGAAAGTGAAAGTGGATCAATGCCTGGCCACCCAAAAAAAAGGCTACGGTATAGAGGGATTCGGAGGAACTTCCTGAACAAAGTGAAGCTGAGGAGAGATATGAAAACAATGTTGAGGGAGGTGGACAAGGGTCTGTGATGGTGATGAAGAGAATAAAAGTTAGAAAGAGAAGGAATTAGAGAGTGAGAAAGAGAAAGAGGATGATCATCAATATGATGATAATGGATCACCAATAGGGCGTGAATTAATATCGACATCCCAGCATGATCATGTCAAAACTTTTAGTATTGACAAGTTTCGAGTTGTGATGCCGATAAATGACCCAGAAGAAGAACTAACTGGTGAAATTGTACTTAAATGTCAGATGGGGAAATTTTTTAATAAATTTAGGAAAATTATGACGAACGAAAACATAGACGGACTTTTTAAGAAGAACTGCTTTGGACACTTTCTTGTGCTGCCTGAGGATCCCCCTGCTCATTTTCATTTCCCTATGACGATGGTATATGGTCTTCTCAAGCGTAGGATCAAATACATGGGGGATGATAAAGATCCGGAGGAGGGGGCAAAAGGAAGATGGATGAAATCTGGATCAACTACTATGGCATTCCAGTTTGTTTTAGCTTGCAAGAGTTTGCCATAGTAACGGGCTTGAGATGTCATCGTCCAGAAGAACCACCACCCCACAAAAGATCCAAGGCAAGAAAACGCAAGGAAAAAATAAATGGGTTGTTTGACATTGCTCTACGTGGCTACACAGCATCAGATTTGTTGATAGATCTCAAGGATAAAACCATACCAGAGTAGTACAGAGAGCAATTATGCTTATTTTGGTTGGCCATTCGGTTATATCGGCAAGAGACGTCAAGAAGGTCCTAGAAGATGATTTGTTGGCGCGTGCTGAGGATTTTGATAAATTCAACAATTATCCCTAAGGATATGACAACTTCTACTTGACTGTCCAATATTTACTGACAAAGCTATCCTCAGGGATGACCACATTATACGGCTTGGGCTTTCATGGTAAAATTAATCACTAGTTTTACTCATCCATTAATTTATATTGAATATAGTTATTATGACTTTTTTTTGCTTGCTTCCTGTTTATATTTTTTAGGCTTGGGCATTTAAAGTCATTCCTCCCCTCCAAAAGCGTGTAATGGATTACCTGAATGAGGTTTCTCATCTAAGGATGTTTAGGTGGTTGGCTGCAAAGAGCAACACCAAAATTAAGGAGGCTGATCTCTTTAACCCTCCAGATGATACAATATGTCTTCTTCAAGTAAAATAATTTTACTCAATAAAAGATATTGAATAGATGTTATACTTGGTGTAATTGACGTTATATCTGATACACTAGATAGGACATCTGTTGTGATATATTACTCGTCCTGTGCCAACCGGTGCAACAGATAGATAATCTATTGTGACATATCTTGCATCAGATTACCCTTCCAGTACTTTGGTTCTCTGAACCCGACTTCTAACAAATTAACCATCTATTACAAATTATGCAACAGATGTGTAATCTGATGTAACATATTATTAATCTATTGCGACATACATATCATCTGTTGCATAACATGTAACCCAAAAGCTTACTCATTTTGTGCAACTGGTGAAACAGATTGATAATTTTTTGCGACAGATGATTGATATTTTACATCAGATTATCCATGTGTTGCTCTGGTTCTCTAAACCCGACTCAAATGGATTTTAACCATATACTACAAACTATGTAATAGATGGGTAATCTGATGCAACATATTGTTAATTTGCTGCAGAAGTTGACTTAAAATGTAATTCAACTGTGAAAATTATTATATTATATGATTTAAATGTATCTATCTATTTTTATTGGTTGTGCATCCATGCATCGTTCCTACTGTGGAAGAGTCGGTAATGACTTCTTATATTACTCTAGGTCCTGTTGATACTATAGCAGACCCAACGGTGTAGTTAATAAAGAAGGAATTGGCTGGAGCAACAACTATAAGAAGAAAATTTAGGCAAGGTCAGCCTAATGTTGAGACTCTTTATGACCAACCTACTAAGGTAGATCCGGGTGCTTCTTCTGGTGAAGTTATTGGTGTTGGTGGCAGGCATGCTGATGCTGCTACCACTCGTGATGATGAGCATGTTGATGCTCAAGAAAAAATAAATATGTTTGAAAATATCCCTTTCACAGGTCCCCCTCAACCTTACACAGGTCTCTCTCAACCTTACATAGGTCCCTCTCACCCCTCTTCACCCTCGTGTTCTCATTGTGAATGCGAAGAGTGTAAGGATAGCCAGGATAAACTCTTTGAAAAAGTAGAGGATAGCTCTAAAGCTGTCGAGGAATTCAAATCCAAGAGGTGTGTCATACTATCCAAGAAGGTGAAGGAGCAACA
This sequence comes from Capsicum baccatum var. pendulum, assembly GCA_030864225.1. NCBI lineage: Eukaryota > Viridiplantae > Streptophyta > Magnoliopsida > Solanales > Solanaceae > Capsicum > Capsicum baccatum. The sequence goes on from CM061560.1 coordinate 35,436,368, forward strand.
CACTCTCACAGTGTTGGTTAGGAGAAAGAAAAGAGCAATTAGAGACGTACTCTCTGATTGGAAATAAAAAAAATTATAATTCCTCCCTCTCCAAAAGCTGTTGAAGTTCAGGGGCTAGTCAAGAAGGTGGACATATACGTGGAACTTGGCACCGAAGAGAAGAAGGATCTGCGACAGGCTAAGAATGCCAAGCCAGGCGCACCAGAATACCCAAGCCTCCCTTCCCCCCCAAGACTTTTAGACTATGTGTGATATGCGTATGCTGTACAAAGACAAGACAAGTTTACTTTTCCTAACCTATCCTTCTAATCTACCCCATGAAGAAGAAGCTACGCAACAGATGTGAAATCTGTTGCAACAGCTGGGTATACTGGTGGAACTGGTAGTGGTTCTATTGCAACTTATTATCTATCTGTTGCATAAGTTGCGTTGGATTATTGATTCAGAGAACCCTATACAAAAGATGGACCATCCATTGCATCTTTACAATTACTAACCTATTTAAAAATTGACTTCTTATATCACAGCATGTTGACAAATTTCTCTGCCTCATGAGGAAAAGGCAATTAACGTATCGGGAAGCTTATGATGCTGCTGATAGGATAAAGGACCTCAACTTTTGTAAAAAGATCAAGGATAGGTACGATCAACTCAATGGGGAGGCGTCATCCTGTGGCGTGGAACTTGATTTCATAATTTCTACATTGGACTTGGATGAAGAAGAAATAATAAAATATGTTAGAGGGGAGAGGCCAAATCCACACGACATGAGCTGGACCGAGGTGAAGAGGATTCCTGCAGTCATTAGCGTGAATGGCATGCATTATCAGGCTATTGAGATACTACTAGAGGAGGGAAAGATCAATGTTTATGACTGTAACAAACCTCTTATCAACGATTTTTAGCTTTTTCTCCTCGTGGAGCCACTGATGGAGCTGTTGCCCATCTTATTGAGGGAGAGTAAACCGATAATCATTTTCCAAAGAAAGTGTTGATGAAGAAATCATGGGATTTTGAAGGTCGAAATAAGCGAATGATACTTCAAAAAAATGATACCGGTTATGCGAGTGGCTCATGCGCTCTTGCACACATCAAATGTTTACTGACCGGCACAAAAATAGCTGAGCTAGTGAATTTTCTGTGCTACAACGCTATGGCAATCCTGCAAGAGGTTTGGGCTTATGGGGTACTAGCTGGATGCTTGGAGCCTGTGTATATAGAAGAGCCTGTGAAATGATAATTTTTAATTTCAAGTCACCCTTCACTTTATACATGTACATGTAGTGGCAATAATTTTTTTCTTATGAAAGTTGAGTTTTTTATAATGCAATAAATTGTCAATTGTTGTAAAATATATTGAATCTGGCCCGGCAGATAGTTTATCTGTTGCAATAGGTTGGTCATCTATTGCATTATGCCGATGTTATTTCTATGTAATCTAAGTCTAATTTATTGCAATAGTGGGAAGACCTATTTGATAATTTCCAACAAATGACCTAAATTTTACAACATATGCCTAAATCTTTTTGATATTTTCCAACAATTACGCTTGAATATTCATGTTCCCAAAACACCAAACTAGTAGTAATAACGACAACAATGTAGTATCTTCTTGCTCGATTTTAGTTCTCTTCAGAAGCCTTGATTTTGTTCAATAAACCCCAGATTGGATGATTTACTTGTGAAGGGTGTAGTTCTTCATACCAATCAAAGTAATCGCATACACCCAATTTCTATAAAAACAAGAACACAATTACAAGTCAATAATTAATCAACTAATTAAATAAAAAATATTACCTTTGAAATCTTACATAAAAAACCTACGACCTGAATTTTGTTGAGTCCAAGAAGTCTTTAATAGAGCTTCATGACCGCACTTACAATATCGAAAATCTTTATCACAAAAAATAGTGTAAAATGCGCTCGACATTGTCAAGCTCAGTTGAAAAAAATAAAAAAAATTATGAAGTAAAAACGACCAAATGTAAATAATTTGACGAATTTGGATAGATAAAAGAAGATGATGATGAAGAAGAAGATTTGGGAATTTAGGATTAAATTTTAGGAGGAAGATGAATATATAAGACAATGAGGGAAAAAATGACCGTTGGGGGCCAAATGATGGCAAGTCAGCAAAAAGTGCCAAACTAACACATTTGATGCCGATTTTATTTACGTGTTTAAAATGAAAACTGTCTACTTGATGCCTATCTGTTGCAATAGGTTGGTCATCTGTTGCATTATCTCGATGTTTCTAAGTCCATCTATTGCAACAGTGGGAAGACCTGTTTGATAAATTCCAACAAATTACCTACCTGTTGCAACATATGTCTAAATCTGTTAGATTTTATCCAATAGATGTGTCGTCTATTACAACAGATACATTATCTGTTACAATATTTGAATCTAGTATTCCTTTTCAATTAATAATTTCAAATCTAAGGAAAATAAAAATTAATAGACAAAATAAAATAAATCAAAACCTTCTGAAATTAGTTGAAATAAGTCAATGAATAAATGAAATGAATTTTTTTTTTATGGGTATAGATCTCAACAAATACATCAAAAATTTAAGTATGATGCCAATAATTACTTTGACAGGCTCAAACTATAAAGATCTACTCTATATGGACAAGTTGTTCTTCACCGGTGCTATAGAATTCGACTTTGCTCGTCGTGGATCTTTATTGTCACTTATGTACAGTTTCTGCGCTTTCTGTTCTCTGTATGTCCATAAAAAGAGTAGCATATTGTCAATGTTGTTCAACAGTAGCTTCTACATCCACCTAGAAAGCCAGAATTAGTCAATGCTAATCACAGAGATACTACAAAATGGAAAAGGATAACTCATCTGTTCTAGCAAATCAAACAGGTCTTCCTCCTTTTGTAAATTATCCCAAATAGATTATATTTCTATTGCAATAATAAATCTACTGTTGGGATAAACTTCTACATGAGGAAGACCTGTATGATAATTTCCAATGGATGAACCATCCGTTGCAATATATAAATCATCTGTTGCAGCAGATAGTTCGTCTGTTGGTACAAATAAAAGTGGTACAAAGAGCTATTTGATTTTCTAAAATAGATGACATATATCACAACAAATACTTTATCTGGTGCAACAAGTTAGTCAACTGTTGTAATAGATGTATATATCTATTTGATAATTTTCAATAGATGTGTCATCTGTTGAAACAGATATGTGTTTGTTTGTTTTGTTAGTTGGAAGATATATATATTCACCTTCTTCAGCTCGTGCTGCTCTTCTTTGGATATTGTACATTGCTCAGTGCAACACACAGACAGAGGAGTTGCAATTTTACTTTTTTAGATGCTTGATAATACCTTGAAAATCACTTTTCTTCTTCTCTTAGCCCTAATCTCTAATGGAGCGGATGAAAATAAAATCATCTTTGATGGAATGATACCCCCTCTTAGATGTCAATTCCTTAACAGAAGCAGTTAATGCATTAATAGCATTAGTCACTACATCATGTTTCGCCCTGCAGTCTTGATATTTGCATTCAGAACATTCGCTGGGAGAGGCAAAATCTGTATAACCAGTATGATCATACTTATAATGATTTTCTTTAAATAATGTAAGAGGAGCATCATTAGCACCAACAGGAGCACCACTGCCACCACCAACAACTCTATCACCTCTAAGACCATCAACAACAACAAGCCCACCCTCCAAAATTATTTTTCTTGTAATGGTTGTTGCTTTAAACAATTTCATTTTTATTCTGTCGATGACCTTAGGGTCCGATAAATTTTGCACAGACCGTAAAGTAAGAAAAAATGGCACCTTCAACTCTCGATTGGTCGAAACTAGCAACGGATGCACAATCTAACATAAATCATTACATATATTAGAATGATGATTAGATCATTCAAAAAAAATTAATTAAAAGTAAAAAATTAATTATAATTATACTTATTGCATCCTTCGGGGGGTTGAAAAGATCAAGAAATTTTGTATTTTTATCAGTTTTGGCCGACAACCATCTCAAGATTCTTAGATAGGAAACTCCTTCCCGGTAGTTCACTTGTTGTCTCAAATAAGGAATGACTTTAAACGTCCAAGCCTATAAAATAACGCCAATAAATCAAAACCATTATTGAGTAAAAAAAATGAATGATATCATAATTAATAAAAAACATTTATCATGAAAGCCCATGGGAAGCCATATAAGTTGACTGTCTTTGGCGCTAACGGAATCAACAAATATTTGACAGTCATTTTGAATCTTTCATAACCCCAAGGAGAGATGTTAAACACCTAAAGATCCTCAGATAGCTTTATTAAACCTAGGCTTATGTTGTTGTTAACGTCTCTCGCCCAAAGAATATTATGTACAAACCAAACCAAGCACAATGACTGCTTGTGCTTCTTTGAAAGTCCTTTACCTTTCAATGCTTCTATCAAATTTTTATTTTTGAAACTCGGACCAACAATGGACACCAGGTCATCACGATCACATGACTTGCCTTTGCCTATTTTGGGTGTGCGGGGTGCTTTTTTTGGGTTAAAATAGGTATAACTTGAGAAGGATGATTACATTTTAGTCCAGTAACTATGTAAAACTCCTTCCAACCAAAACAAACAGGCGTGCCACAGTAATTTATCCACACCTCATCCATCTTATCTTTGTTTTCATACATAAACCTGTGCTTGAGAAGTTCATATACCATTTTCATTTGGAAACAAGCATTGTTGTCCCCCGAAAAATCAAAATATTTTCCAAAGAAGCTATCCATGAAATAAGCATACAATTTTTGTTCTCGAAGTATTTTTCTGAAGGCGTAAAAAAATTTTCCCATGGCTGACTTAGCCACAAAATCATTCGTCAAATCTGTGGCACCATCGTACTGCATTCTTATAGGATAACGATCAATGCTGACGGATTTGGCCAACTCTGCGGTGGAAGGACTATTAGCATTTGCATCATCTCTTTTGAAGCATTCCTCCTCCCCGTGTTCTTGATATTCTGCTCCCGATTGAGACAACACTTATAAAGCAAGCTCATAGAGTGGTGGATGTAGCCTAGCTATTTCACTTGTTACTTTACTTGGACTTGATTCGGTTTCTATTCTTTTGGGAACCATATTATCTAAAATTAATAGGAACATAAAAAAAAATAATTATAGTTGATTAATGCATCATTAAAAAAAGATAATAGTAAATCAAAGAAGCAAAATAGTAAAATAACAGTTGCAACAGATCATCAATCTGTTGCACCAGATAGTATATCTGTTGCAACATATAACTAACCTGTTGCAACGGATGAGTAATCTGTTGCAACAATATAAAATATATCACTCATCTTTTAACACAGATGATCACACATTGTTGTGATATATGAGTGATCCATTGAAACAGTTAAATAATCTGTTGTAATAGATGAGTAATCTGTTGCGATAATACAAAACAAATAACTTATCTATTGAGAAAAATGAATGGTCTATGCAGCAGATCACACATCCATTCAAACATTATCTATTGCAATATATGAGTGATCTGTTGGAACAGTTAAATAACCTATAGCAATGGTTGAATAATCTGTTGTGATAATATAAAACATATAACTCATCTGTTGAGAAATATGAATGGTCTGTGTAATAGATCACATATCTGTTGTGCATCATCTGTCGCAACATATGAGTGATTTGTTGGAATAGTTAATAACCCGTAGCAACAACTGAGTAATCTGTTGTGATAATACAAAATATATCACTCATCTTTTAAGAAAGATGAATGCTCTGTGCAACAAATCACATATATGTTGTAACATAGAAGTGATTTGTCAGAACAGTTAACTAACCTGCAGCAACGACTGAGTAATCAATTATGAAAATATAAAATATATCACTTATCTGTTAAAAAAGATGAATGGTCTGTGAAATAGGTCACATATCTGTTGCAACACATGAGTGATCTGTTAGAACAGTTATCAATGATCAATATTGTTTAGATTTCTTCCAACATAGGGTCATCTATCACGATAGATGAATGATCAGTTGGAAAAATCAAGTCTTGGATATTTTCTGTTCGAAAATTTGATAGGATTTTATCCAACAGGAGGTTCATATGTTGCATCGGATCATTAATCTGATGGTTCTTCCATTCCATCAGATGGTTAATTAGTTGCATCAAATTTTTTTATCCGATGCTCAATCTGTTGCGACGTAGGGTTAATCTGTTGCATCAGATAGTTAATTTGTTGCATCAAATAATTAATCTGTTGCACCAGAATTGTAATCTGATGGTTTTTCTGGTGAATCAGATAGTTGATATGTTGCATCATATGTCAAATCTGTTGTATCAGATGGTTAATATGTTGCACCAGATGGATAATTTGTTGGAGAAAATAAAAAATAGTTGCACGATTTTGTTCAACAAAAAGACAACAATATCACCATTTTTACCAAGAATAAGAACAAAACAAATTTACCCAAATTGTTATTTTAGTTTTATAAACACAAACAATAAAAAATCAAACTTCAAAAAAATGCAACAAACAACCAAAAAACATAATTCACTTCTAAAAGAGAAGCGAAGAAATACCAGAAATTAGAGTTTTATTCAGACCACATTTCAAATTAATGCAACAAATATTAAAATTGTTAACCAATACTATAAGAGAAGTTGGCTCAAGTTCCTCGTTTTTTTCAAAACTAATAAGGCCATAAATTTTTATCCGTGAAAGAAGAAAATGAACGATAAAGAATTCAAAGCTGTTGTGGCCAGAGAGCAAGGCTATCACGTTGTTTGAAGGTTGAAGTCAAAAAGGAACTCGAAGCCCAACTATTTGTTGTTGGATGTTGAAGTCTCCGAGGATTGAAATGAGAAATTTATAGAACAGTTTGTTGGGAGAGAGTTGAGAGAAGCTGTCAAGAGGGGGATGACAGACAGGTTGATTTGAATTGAAGAGGGAAACTCGAAGCCCAACTATTTGTTGCCGGAGGTGGAAGTTGTCGGGGGTTGAAGGAGAAAATTTTGCAGAACTGTCGGTTGGGAGAGTGTTGAGAGAAGTTGTCGAGAGAGAGGAGAGAGTGGTTGATTTGGATTGAAGAGGGGTATGGGTTGGGTTGATTTGTATTTTTAAAAAGATTAGAAATTTTTGAAAATATTAATCAAGTCCACAGTTAACTTAATCAAGTTTCCTAATGATGTTTGACCCTTTAAGTTGGTCAATATCACCAATCCTTCATTCAAGACTTAAAAGATGCTTTTCCTTCAATTCTCTCGGGTGAGTAGGTGGGTAGTGGGTGGGGTGGTGATGGTTGGAAGTTGGAACAGAGCATATGTATCAAAAGACAGGATGCTTCCGAGAGTATAATAAGGTGAAGGTAGATTACAACCAAGTTAGCGAAGGATTATGTGGCAGTTTCGTAGCTAATTACAACTTTTATATAATTATTTAATATTAAGGATAGAATAAAGAAAAAGAAAAGTCTTAATTTATTAAAATGAATGAATAAATAGTTAAATCTTATTTTAGTATATGAGCAAATTGAAATGGAAACAGAGAGAGTAAATTTGTATTTCTTGTTATCTTGAGAAACAAAACAAAAAATCTTACTAAGAACTCCACTTGGATGAATCCTACTAATGAAAATTACAAAAAGTCTTAAGTAATTAATTTTATGCAAGATGGAGACATGGAGTAGAATGTGAATAGTCCCTAAACAAAGTAAAATTTATAACATGTGCTAATTTATTTCCACAAATGTTTGTACTCAGAAGTGTGTGATTTTTTGGAGTAGGTCGGCATGCTAAGTAATTTTGGTACTCAAGTGTATATTCACTAAGGTCTGAGCATGTTTGGTAGTATGGTAAAGTTCAATGATGCACCTGTTGGAACAATATTGTATTTTGTTCATTGGACCGGGTTGTTTCACTTGTTTCATTTACCTGTTTATTATTCGTCTGCTGCAGCCTCAACATTATTTGATGATGGACTACATGGCTTAAGACTGATTTAGTGATGATGAATGCAGCCAACTTCAGCAGGTCATTGTACATATTATTTTATGCACATATTATTTTATTCCTTTTGTACAGCCTAGGTAAATCTTTTGTTTCCTACCTTGTTTAGAAGTCATTTGTTTTCAACCTTATTTAGAAGCCCCTTAGTTTTCAACCTTATTTAGAAGTGTATCCCCTTAGTTATTTTGTACCTTATTTAGGAGTTTCATTGTGATTCTTTACTTGTATATATAGGATATTGTACAAAGCAATTAATTATTTCAAGAAAACGGAAAAGAAAAATTTTTCAAATTTCTTTTGTCTTTCTTTTCCATAATTTTTTGTTCATTCTTACATGTTATCAGAGCAATGTTGATTCCAACCACCTTGTTTCAAATTTTAATATTCATTTCTTGTTCACCTCGCAACCATTTTAATCTTGCATCACGGCCAACACTGCTCAGCTTATTGATGAAACAACAGAGATAATATAGGTCGATGGTGTTGTTGTAATACCTCTCAAGATCCTAACTCAGTTCAGCTCATGATTGCATGTTAAAAAGGAAGGGGGGGGGGTCAAGGACTTGAAAATTTTATGAAGTGTTGAGACTTTGTCTTTTCCAAGGCCCTTAAATTTTGATGATTTTATTTTTGATCTTCCTGACCTCTGAACGTTGATTGTTAAGTCGATTCATGATTGGGGTAGTTCAAAGCACATCCTAGGTGAGTTTTAAAATTTTTAGACGAGCATAAAGACATATTTGGGAATCCAAAATAGTAGCAACGTCGGGATGAGCCCGCGATGTCCCATTGATGATAGGCATATTTACACGCCTAAAGCACCTTAAGTTACCCATATTTTAGCTAAGTTTTGAGGACAAAATATATAATTCATGTACGTTTAGTCCTTTTTCCTGTAAGTGAGCTAACCAACGTGATTAGCAAGTTTTCAGGTATAAATGATGAAGATTTCAGCATTTTATGGATAACTTGACGCCAAAGGAAGCTTCACGAAAGAAGGAAAGTAGCGTTTGGACGCCTATGGATTGGAAGTGACGCATGGAAAACTTGTCCCGGGCAAAAACAACATTACCAAAGACTTAGGGATCAGCAGTAACTTAGTAGGATTAGGATAAGGATGCAGTATCCTAGTAGGATTAGGATAAGTACGCAGTAGCCTAGTAGGAATAGGATATGGGTGTTATAAAAACCCTATGATGCTGAGCTTTTCAGCAAGCATTATTACAATTAAAACAATTCTCTTTCAATTAATTCTTCTTCCCTTCTCTTCATCTATTCGACTTTTAAATTTCATAACAAGAGAAACGCTATTGTGCAAGGAATTCATGCCACAAGACCTACCAAAACATACTTCACGTGAGATTTTTATCTTGGTATGCTGATAATGTCTATTGTGATTTCTGTCGCACTCATGAATAGCTAAACTTCTCTGTTAGGGTTATGGAAGCCTTATGAGATACTATTTATTGCTATGAGTTTGTGAATTCTTGATACGTATGATGCTTATATCATTCTTCTCTTTATCTTAATATAAATTCTTGTGGTTGCAAATATATAGAATACGCCAGTATAGCATTAACTTGTTCGAAAGAAAAGTTACATGTCTGGAAAAGAGAGAATGTCAAGTAAATAGGGCACCAACCCCTGTTTAAAAGTTAGTGCCGTAACTGGATTAACCTCTTGGAGAATTTGTACCATTAGATACGCTTTAAGATCGAAAGAGTTAAAGTGAAATAGTCCTTGATGGTCGAAAGACGCCTGGATTCACCATAGAATACGATTCTCTATAAGCGCATGCATGTCTGAATTCTGCATAACTCATAGTCAATAGATACGTATAACTCATAAGGTGGACATAACCCTAACTCTCAATTCTCATTGATTAAAACCTACCAAGTACTCCGTTTTACTCTTCTATTTTCCATTTTTACTCTACTATTTTGTTTACATCATTTGCACGCACAAAATCCCCATTTTATTCGCAGAATTTCATCAAAAGTCTAATAATCGTTGCTTACTTAGTGATCAAGTATTCCCTGTGGGATTCGACACCCAACCCAGTTGGGTTCTATATTTGACAACGACCGCTTACACTCTTACGAGAGCTGTAGTTTGAGCGTTATCAAATTTTGGCGCCGTTGTCGGGGAATACGGTTGTCAGCTAAGTTTGTGATAGTTACTAGACCCTTTGGTCAAAGATTCTCGTACTTCACTTTTAGTTGTTGTTTTTGTTTTCTGCAGGTTTTCTTTAGTGCATGCCCAATACTCGAAGTTCTGGTCAACCATTATTACCTATAAACCCTGAACCACAACTTATTGGCAGGATGGAGGCATAACGTGACATTGAGAGAAGGGCTGCTCAATAGGAGCAGGCTAGATTAGCTGCGTTGGCTGCTGCTCAAGTGCATCAACAAAATATCGATAACCCTGGGCGAGCAGCAGATCCTAATGATGAGGACTTGGGTGATGATGAGTTACTAAACCCGAGGCGTGATGCTGAAGTTGTGACACCGGCAAACAGAAGTGATCGTCAAGCAAGATTTAGGCCTGAACGCCGAGCTATGCAGATTCCCTTTGATGATGATGATGACGATCTGGATGGAGTTGGTGCCACAGGAGCTATTATTCCTCCGCCATTGGCACCCGGAGCCAAGTTCAACATCACTAGCACCATGATTCAGTTATTGCAACTTAAGGGATTATTCGATGGACTTGTAGGTGATGATCCGAATATGCATCTGGTCAACTTTATCTTTACATGCAAGTCATTCGACAATCCAGGCGTTGGACAGAATGCAATTCGGCTGAGCTTATTCCCATTATCTCTATCTGGGGAGGCAACTCTATGGTTGAACGGGCTGACTCCTGATTCTATTACAAATTGGAGGCAATTGAAAGATGCTTTCCTAGAAAGATTCTTTCCGCCATCCAAAAGAGCACAATTGAGAGATGAAATTAGCAACTTTCGTCAGCTTCCAACTGAAGCCCTCCACAAAACATGGGAGATATTCAAGAAGAAGCTTATGCGGTTCCCAAACCATCATATGCCCAATGTCCACTTGATGGAGATATTATATAGATCTTTGAATTCGGTGACTAAGCCAGTGGTTGATAATGCTGCAGGAGGGTCATTCATGAACCTTACTTTTATTCAGGCAAGTGATATGCTAGATCATATGACAAAGCAAAGTAGAGCTTGGCATACCAGCTATTTTGAGGTAGCAAGCTCTACTATATCTATTGGCATGACTGTAGAACAGAGGCGTAGGCAAGAGGGACGTGACCAAGATATGGCTCATATGAAAACACAGATGGATCTTCTCACCAAGCACTTATTATCAGGGAAGACCAAAAAAGTCAAAGAAGTTGCGTCAAAAGGAAGAGATAAATCCGATTCTAAAGAAGAAGCTAACTACTTGAATAATCAGGGGGATTTCCGAGGCAATGCCCAAGGAAACCAAGGTCGGAACTATTATGATAGATCTGGAAACTAGGACCGTGATCAAGGTAGTTGGAAGGATAAGACTGACAGGAGTGGTTTGTATGTTCCTCCTGGAAGACTTGACGCCGCCGCATCTGGTTCTGGAAATATGTCCATGGAAGATATGATGGCTAAGCTGTTGAAAAGAGTGGAGGCAACCAGCACGGGAGTAACTGAGGTAATAAAAGATTTGTCCTCAATGAAGCAATTGGTTGACTCGCATTCCACTTCAATAAAACAGCTGGAGCAATAATTGAGTCAATTATCTGCGGCATTCAACCAAAAAAAGGCTGGAACGCTACCCAGCAACACTATGCAAAATCCAAGGAATGATGGAACATGTATGGATATTACTACCAGGAGTGGTATGGTGTTGGAAAATCCAGCCAAAGGTAGGCAAGTGGCCAACGATGTAGTAGATGTTGCCGAACCAGAGGACGCCGAAGAAGCTGAAGAAGGCGTCAATGATGTCACCCCCCAACGTCCACAACCCGAAAAGATCACCAATCCAAAGCAAGAGGAAAAGAAAGTCGTGGAGAAAACTATTCCCCTTCCACCACCACCTTTTTCTCAAAGATTAAAGAAGAGAGCTGATGATACCAAGTTCAATAAATTCATGTCTATGTTAAAACAGCTGACCATTAATGTTCCATTGGTTGAGGTGCTGGAACAGATGCCTGGGTACGCTAAATTCATGAAGGACCTTTTAACAAAGAAGCAGGCAGTAAGCTATGAGCCGACAGATAATATTCATCATTGCAGTGCAATTGCCACAAGGTCCTTAGTACAGAAAAAGGCAGACCCTGGTGCTTTCACTATTCCTTGAACGGTTGGATCTATGAATTTTGCTAAGGTATTGTGCGATTTGGGAGCAAGCATCAATTTGATGCCACTATCCGTCTACAGAAAGTTGGGGTTGGGTGACCCTACACCAACCAATATGCGGCTCGTGATGGCAGATAGGTCGATAAAACGACCTATTGGTATCTTAAATGATGTGTTGGTGAAGGTTTCCACCTTCATCTTTCCTGCAGACTTTGTTATTTTGGATTGCGAGGTGGATTCTGAAGTTTCCATAATCTTGGGACGCCCGTTCCTCGCAACTGGAAGTGTGCTTATTGACATGAGAGCTAATGAGATTTTATTTTTGTTGAATGACGAAGTGGTCCATTTTGATGTATGCAAAGCAATGAAGCAGCCCGAAGATACGGATGTGTTCTCTGTAGCTGAAGTTAATTATAAGGATGACAAAGAATTATCTGTAGAAAAGAAGCTTACTGATGAGTCACTATCTGATGAGATGCTGAATTTTGAGCGTGAGGAGGCTCAAGAACATGAAGAAACTATATGTGCTCTAACAGAAATAGGGTCCTATTCTCATACTCCTAAGCAGTCGGACCTTGATCTTAAGAATCAACCGTCACCAACAGCAAAGACTTCCATTGAAGAGCCCCTAGTGCTAGAATTGAAAGAGCTCCCCAATTATCTAAGGTATGCATTCTTGGGAAGTGGAAATACACTTCCTGTGAGTGTGGTGGATGATTTAAGTGAACAGCACGTAGAGGCTCTCATCTCTGCTCTGAAGAGATACAAGAGAGCTATGAGTTAGACTATTGATGATATAATTGGTATCCCTCCTGGGATATGTATGCACAAGGGTCATCTCGAAGAAGATTGCATGCCTACAAGTAAGCCTCATTGTCGTATGAATCCATTCAGAAAACGATGCACTATCTATCTTGATGAAGTCTAAGTAACCAAGATAGCTATGTCGTGCCACGACAATAAATCAAGTGCTTGGTGCGAGGCAACCCATCGTTTTTAATTGTTTTATTTTCCTAGGATTTTGTCGAGCCACGACCAAAACTAAGGCGCTTGATGGGAGGCAACCCATCGTTCTAATCGTTTTTGTTATTTTTGAGTAAGTGTAGGTGCAAGAGGTATAAAAGAGGAGATTGGTTTCAAATCTTGATTTGGAAGTGTTTCATGTTGAAGGTGGTAAGTTTTGAATGAAGAATCAAAGGTTATGGGTTAGGCATTGCCTATGCAAATCTAGGCAATGAACAAGGCAAGGCCTATGTAAATCTAGGCAATGGACAAGGTAAGGCCTATGCTATGGCCTTTGGTCTCTGAATCTAGAATGCCATAGCATAGGCGCCGCCTATGCCAAAGCCTTTGGTCCAACAATGCCATAGCATAGGCACCGCCTATTCCAAAGCCTTTGGTCCAACAATGCCATAGCATAGGCGCCGCCTATGCCAATGCCTTTGGTCTCTGAATCTACAATGCCATAGCATAGGCGCCGCCTATGCTCAACTAGGCAAAGCATTAGGCGCCGCCTTTGCTTCCCAAATCTCTCAAAACTTTTATTTTTGCTCATCTATCCTTGCAAGATCATCTTCCGAGTTCAACACCAAGTAGAATGGCACAAAAAGGACGACAAGGAAAAGAAAAAGTGTCCACCTCACAGAAAGGTAAGAAAAGAGAAAGAAAAGAGCAAGCTGAATCCTCCGTGCTGCAAATACCTCGACGCACTCTTGGAATCAAGTGGGGTACATTTTGAGTAACTTCTGAGGATGACGACTCTGATGATGATTTCGACACAGGGGGTATGAGCCCAGACATAGAGGAGGAATCCAACTAATCAGGTTTTTCTTATTTATTTCTACTGAGGACAGTGTGTCCCGTCTAAGTGTGGGGTGCTGGTATTTGTATGCTATACTTCTTTATCTACATGTGCATTTATTTATGTTTGTTTGTTTTGTTTGTTAGTAGTTAAATTTTTAAATTTTTTTTTTAACTTTGCATGAAATTGTTCTGATGGGCAGCATGGTATTATAACAAGAGTTTGTGCTAACATCATTACTATTGAGACGTTTAGGCTCCAAGTATGACTCACTGTGTGATATTTGTGTGGTTTAATTCATTCATCTGTGGGGTCAAGAGTCTAGACTGCTCCCAATAAAGTTGACCATGTGCCTTGTGTGTGTGAGGATATAGTATATTCTGTGTTGTGACTGATGCTAGAACTTGCCTGGTGTGTGTGTAAAGCGAAATAAAGAGTGCAAGTTTAGGAGATGATTTAGGCATTTCTTTGGCAGCCTGTAATTGTTTACCTTCTTTTTACATACCCATGTACATTATCCTAGATAACCCCCTTTGAGCCTTTAAGCTATTTTCTTTGACAGCCTCATATGTAAGCCTAATCCATTTTTTTAAGACCATAATTTGATCCAAATTCCTAAGTGCTTTAAATTGTAAAGTCATGTGACAAAATAAGAGGAAATTGGGTGAGAGTAGTGCCTTAAAGTGAATTGGTACTTGAATTCGTTATGAAAAAGAATGGTTATCATAGAGGTGTGTTATAAAAAAAAAGAGAAGAGAGAAAATGAAAAGGAAAATAAAAAGTTAATTCTGTTCAAAATTGAATAACAAAAGGGGTGAGAAGGGGTGGTAGATTAAAAGAAAGTAGAAAGGTTGTTTGAAAGAAAGTGTTAATGGCATAATGTGATGTATTAAAGCGCTTAGGAACATAGTCACTATTTCTGGCCAAAATAGTCCTACCCGTCCCTTAGCCTACATTACAACCTGTAAAAGACCTATTTGATCCTAAGCTTAGCATTCTGATATTTAGTGGAGCATTACACTAAGGGCAAGCCTATGGTCATTAGTTGCAACATATGAATTCTTTGTGAGAGTGAGAGCAAGGAAAATATGGTACCCATGTTTCGAAAAATGCAAAATTTGTGAGTGATTATGGGTAAAGATCTTATGTGAGACACACATGGTTGATGAGTTTTGGGTAGTTTTGTATGATTCGTTGTGCCTTAACTTGTGGATACGAATTAACTATCATCACGAGTCTGGGTTGGAGGTTGAATTGTTTCTAGTAATGATCAGAAAACTACTCTTTGTTAATAATTGTCGTGCCTGTCTTGATGAATATTTTGTGCTATTACTGTGAAACCCTAAGTAGATGTATATATGGACATGATATTTTGTTCGAGGACGAACAAAGCTTTAAGTGTGGGGTGTTGATGATAGGCGTATTTACACGCCTAAAGCACCTTAAGTTACCCATATTTTAGCTATGTTTTGAGGACAAAATATATAATTCATGCACTTTTAGTCCTTTTTCCTGTAAGTGAGCTAACCAACGTGATTAACAAGTTTTCAGGTATAAATGATGAAGATTTTAGCATTTTATGGATAACTTGACGCCAAAGGAAGCTTCACGAAAGAAGGAAAGCAGCGTTTGGACGCCTATGGACTGGAAGTGACGCATGGAAAACTTGTCCCGGGCAAAAACAGCATTACCAAAGACTTGGGGATCAACAGTAACTTAGTAGGATTAGGATAAGGATGCAGTATCCTAGTAGGATTAGGATAAGTACGCAGTAGCCTAGTAGGAATAGGATATGGGTGTTATAAAAACCCTATGATGCTGAACTTTTCAGCAAGCATTATTACAATTAAAACAATTCTCTTTCAATTAATTCTTCTTCCCTTCTCTTCATCTATTCGACTTTTAAATTTCATAACAAGAGAAACGCTATTGTGCAAGGAATTCACGCCACAATCCCTACCAAAACATACTTCACGTGAGATTTTTATCTTGGTATGCTGAAAATGTCTATTGTGATTTCCGTCGCACTCATGAATAGCTAAACTTCTCTGTTAGGGTTATGGAAGCCTTATGAGATACTATCTATTGCTATGAGTTTATGAATTCTTGATACGTATGATGCTTATATCATTCTTCTCTTTATCTTAATATAAATTCTTGTGGTTGCAAACATATAGAATACGCCAGTATAGAATTAACTTGTTCGAAAGAAAAGTTACATGTCTGGAAAAGAGAGAATGTCAAGTAAATAGGGCACCAACCCCTGTTTAAAAGTTAGTGTCGTAACTGGATTAACCTCTTGGAGAATTTGTACCATTAGATATGCTTTAAGATCGAAAGAGTTAAAGTGAAATAGTCCTTGATGGTCGAAAGACGCCTGGATTTATCATAGAATACGATTCTCTATAAGCGCATGCATGTCTGAATTCTGCATAACTCATAGTCAATAGATACGTATAACTCATAAGGTGGACATAACCCTAACTCTCAATTCTCATTGATTAAAACCTACCAAGTACTCCGTTTTACTCTTCTATTTTCCGTTTTTACTCTACTATTTTGTTTACATCATTTGCACGCACAAAATCCCCCCTTTATTCGTAGAACTTTCATCAAAAGTCTAATAATCGTTGCTTACTTAGTGACCAAGTATTCCCTATGGGATTCGACAGCCAACCCAGTTGGGTTCTATATTTGACAACGACCGCTTACACTCTTACGAGAGCTGTAGTTTGAGCGTTATCACCCATCTATTGCACCGCACTAGAGCCCACGACGCCCCCTCTACTGCACCATACTGGACCCTACGACGTGCCCTTTCTCGCCCGTCCAGCTTTTTGTTCCTCATTAATTAAGGGCATTTGGGTCATTTCCCTTCATCCAATTAGTCCATAACTCGAGATTTAACTCCCTAAAGGGCATTATTTACTCTTTCAATCACAAATTTTCTCAAAAGAAGACTCCCTTTCCTCAAGAACAAACCCTAATCCATTCTCAAGCAAGCAGGGAATTCAAACTTCAAATCTCAAGAAATTTCCAAGAGTCTTCATGAATTCATTTAGTAAGGTATGCGTGATGTTCATCCATGGGTTCCTTTCACCCATGTAGTCTTAAATTATGAGTTTTCATATTTAAGTTGAAATATCTCCATGAACCTCTTGTTCTCAAGAGGAATGGACATTACATGTGTTGAATATTGAAAGTTTCACGTTGAATCCCCAAGTTATGATTTTTAGACTTGTAATCATGTTATTCTCGGATACTTTACTCATTCCTATGCTTAAGTTCATGACTCTCATGTTTGATAGAATGCCTAAGTGTTGGATTTTGAACAATGATCCCCTACTATGGTTTTAAAGCTTTTTATGGCATTATTGTTAATTCATTCAGTGTTGGTGGGTTATGAACACCCGATACCTATGTGATTTACATATATTTGGATTTTCAAGTATTTATTCAGTTACTCTATGAATCTTATCACTATAATTAGATATTTTTATTCATGATGAGTACTATCAGTTAAGTAATAATATTCAGTTGAGCTTAGTTCAGTTCAATATTAGTGTCCGTTTAGTTGGGAGTAGTAGCAATCCCTGAGTTTCAAAACTACGTAGCCAGCATAGGTTAGAGATGTCTACCTGCCAGTTGAGGGTTGACAAGTTTCTGTTAAGGGTAACACATATCGCATTATAGCACCTGCTAGTTAAGGATGACTCCTTAGTGCTTTGGGACATCAATTTAGTGGATCTATACAACCAGTCTTAGTATTCGTGGCACGGTACTGACACCCTTTCAACTAGAGTTATAGGTTGGACCCCGATTAGCTCAGATTGGGGAATGTCAGTTATATGATACCTCCCACAGTCTCAGTACAATAATCAATATAGTTTTAGTCTAGGTTACTTGACCAAAGAATATAGATTCTCAATTATTCAGTTATCAGATATCAGTTTTTCAGTTTACAAATTACTTCAGATATATGTTTATGCTTGGTCTTGCTTTCTCAGATGTTACACTTTTCATGCATTCATGTTCATCAATCTCATTTTATTCAATTCGACCTTATTTCATATGCATACTACCCCATGTATATCAACCTAACCTTATATACTAGTACATTCAAAGTACTAGCCGCATACCCTTCTTTGCACTATGACATCTTGTATCATAGTTTCAGACACTAAGCTTCTTGATCCCTTATAGACATTTTAGCGTTACACAGCAGCAGCAGTGGTGAGTCCTCATCCATCGGGGACATGACTATTTATTTCAGCTATTTCTGTACTTCAGTGTAATAAGTTAGTTGGAGTTAGTTGGGGGCTTGTCCCATCGACTCCACAGTCAGTTAGAGGATTTTAGACGTTCATACAGTCAGTTAGAAGTTAGTCAGCTTTATCAGTCTTATCCATTGTTTACAGATAGACAACTTGGTTTTTAGTATTTTATTAGATATTTTTACACTTGTGATTTAGTCGTACTATCAATATTTAGATTTGTAGTTTTTTACTAGTTTATCTTTCACGTATATGTGTATCTTTATTTTATTCAGTACTCATAGCAGGTACTACCTTATGAGTTAGTTTATGGTAACTTGTGACTATAAGCACCGTTGTTACGACTAGGGGGTGGCCTCGGATCGCGATAAAACTTGGTATCAGAGCTCAGAGTTTTAAAATATCCTAGGGAGTTTGAAAGCCACGTTGAGTAGAGTCTTGTGCATGGGTATAAAGCACGCCACACATATGGACAAGAGGCTATAAGACGTTTAGGAAAAGTTTTCCTTATTTCAATATTTTTGTTGTGCAGATGAGCATGAGATCTATTTAAACTCTCTTGCTGACTCATCCTTTATTTGGTTTACAGATAATGCCTCTCAAAAGAACCAACGAAAGAAGAAACGGGAATCATCCCGTACTATAGTCTGTTTAGAAAGATCCCCCGAATGAGCATGTCTCTCACGTTGAATTCAGAACTGCTTTTACTACTTTAGCTCATTCAGTAGTGACTTAGAGCAATCAAAAGGTTGTTACCCCAGCTAACCTAGTGGCAAATACAGCTGCAACCAGGATTCAAGACTTTACCCAAATGAATCCTCTTTTATTTTTGGGATCCAAGTCTGAAGAGGATCCATAGGAGTTCATCGATATGGTTCAGAAGGTGACTAATATTTTGGATGTCACTTTGAGTAAAAGTACAAAGTTGGCGACATATCAGTTGCAGGATGCAACTCACACCTGGTATAAGTAGTGAAAAGAGGATAGGGGTGCCAAGGTAGGGTCTATAGAGTGGGAGGAGTTTGCCACGTATTTTCTATATAGGTTCTTTCCATTGGAGTTGAGGGAAGATAAGGTGCAGGAGTTCATTAACTTGAAGTAGGGATGCATGAGGGTGAAAGAGTACTCGCTTAAGTTTACTCAGTTGGCGAGGTATGCTCCTAATGTGGTGGCAGATAATAGGTCTAGAATGAGTAAGTACCTGTTTGGTGTATCTGATAGTGTGGTCAAGGAGTGTAGGACTGCAATGTTGATTTAAGGAGATGGATTTATCTATACTTATAGTTCATGCTCAGCAGATTGAGGAAGAAAAGCTTAAGGAGAAAGAGAGGGAGAATAAGAGGGCAAGAACATGTAGTTTTAACTTTTCTTAGCCAAGGTCAGAGGATGGTAACCATTCTTAGTTTCATCAGAAGTCTTCATCCCCAGCCCCATCTTTAGATAGTGTGCCAGTGCCTAAGTTCAGGCAAGATAGTCAGGATAGAGCACCAGGCTCCAAGTCCCAGGGTAGTGTGAACAATGTTCGTACTAATTTATTTTGTGGGAAATGTGGTAAGCATCATCAAGGTGTCTATAGAGCCGGAAGTGATGTGTGCTTTGGATGTGGTAAGATAGGCTACAGAGTTAGAGATTGCCCAAAGACCGCCCAGCAAGGTCAATCTAATCATCCTCCAGTTTCAGCTGGACGCTCGACTCAGTAGGGTACGACTTCCAGTGTGACCTGTGGGCAACGTCAAAATAGGTTGTATGCCCTCTAAACTCGACAGGATCAGGAGAGTTTTCCTGATGTGATTACGGGTACATTACAAGTCTTTCATCTCCATGTTTATGCTTTATTAGACCCCAGAGCTTCACTCTTCTTTGTAACTCCTTATATTACAGTCGATTTTAGTTTAAGTTCTAAATCTTCAGCAGAACCTTTCTCAGTGTTTACTCCAGTAGGTAGCTCCATTGTAGCCAGGCGATTATAGAGGAGCTGCCCGGTTAT
This sequence comes from Capsicum baccatum var. pendulum, assembly GCA_030864225.1. Classification (NCBI taxonomy): domain Eukaryota; kingdom Viridiplantae; phylum Streptophyta; class Magnoliopsida; order Solanales; family Solanaceae; genus Capsicum; species Capsicum baccatum. The sequence continues at coordinate 35,456,732 of CM061560.1, forward strand.
AGTATCCCAAAGTTACTTCAATTGACCTCGTGGAGTTAGAGATGACTGATTTTAACGTCAATTCTTATGCATACATAGTAAACATTAACAATAATTCTTGGATTTTAGATAGTGGAGTCACTCAGCATATGACTAACGATAAATCAATTGTGACAAATCTTAAAGCTTTACCTAAACTGTTCATGGTGAATCTCCCTAATTCATATAAAGTATGAGTAACACATTCAAGAATAGTCTGTGCATTACCAAATCTAATGTTGCACAATATTTTGTATATACCCTATTTTAAATTCAATCTCTTGTCTATACAGAAATTGTGTAAACAACTCAATAATTATGTGTTAATTACTCCTAATTCTTGTTTTATGTTTTAGGACCCTTCTCTGATGAGCCCACTGAAAATTGGTAGAGAAAAGAGAGGGCTCTACATACTCAAATCAAGCCAGTCAGATCTTCTTCAAATGTCCCAATCAAGAAAAGCACAAGTCCTAGTTTAGGTTTCAGTTCAGTTTCTAGTAATAAGTTATTCAATTTTAATTTTGATTTTAGTGCATGTTTTGCTTTTTTTTGATTCCATAATAAAAGAGGAATTGTGGCATTATAGACTGGGGCATATGCTTTTGAGTAATATGAGAAATGTTTCTTTTCATTCTATTTCTTCTTGTCAGAATTTTGATACTCCTTGTGTGATTTGTCCAATGACAAGACACTCCAAAATACCTTTTTCTACTAATAAAATCTCAATAAAATACATTTTTGAGTTGATACATATTGATACTTGGGGACTATATAAAGAACCAACACATGATTGGTATAAATTATTTCTTACCATTGTGGATGATTTTAGTAGAGGGACATGGACCTTTTTGTTAAGTAATAAGTCAAATGTTTTCACAATCCTCAAATCTTTCTTAACTATGGCCGAAAGACAATTTCAAACCAAGGTCAAAATAGTAAAATCTTACAATGCTCTTGAGTTAAGAGGTGGAATAGCTCAGTCAGAATATTTTCTTTCTAAAGGAATTCAACACCAAGATTCATGGTATCTACTTCACAACAAAATGGCATGGTAGAAAGAAAACATAGACATTTACTAGAAACATCTAGGGCCTTTTTGTTCCAGTCACATCTGCCCATTCAATATTGGGGTGAATGTCTTTTGGCTGCAACCTATCTAATCAATAGATTTTCTTCAAAAATTCTTAATAATAAAACACCCTTTGAGGTACTTTTCAAGATCACACCTAACTATTCTAATCTCAAATATGTTGGATGTTTATGTTTTATCTCCACTTTATCTTCTCAAAGGTCTAAATTGGCACCACGGGCCACTGCATGTGTCTTTTTGAAATATCCACATAGAGATATAGGTTACAAAGTTTTAGTTCGTGATACTTAGAAAATTATTATTTCTAGATATGTTGTATTTTATGAAAATGTCTTTCCTTTTGCTTCTTCTAAATCTAATGATTTCTACTTTCCAGTCCATACATCGATCCCAACTACTGAATCTGATGATAATACTTACACTAATCAGAGCATCCCATCTCCATCATCTATCACTTCGACTTTGCCTTTTGCACCCACTACTATGGACCAGGTTTCAACCTTCTGTTCCTTCTACTGTCATGGATCAGGTACAATCTCATGTTCCTCTTACTTTCATGGACTAGGTACATCTCCCTGTTTCTTCCACAAATAATATTTCCACACTTAGGAGATCAACTCGAGAACACAAGAATTCTAATCACCTAAAAGATTATATTTGCAATTCTGTGCACATAGCTAATGTAAGTTCTTCTTGTTTCTTATCTCCTATCTCCCAGTCCCTCTTTCCATCACAAATCTATCTTCTATTAATCGAGATATGCTGAATTATTTGGTTAATAGCCAAGAACCTATAAATTATAATCAAGCTATGTTGCATAAGGGTTGGAAAGAAGCTATGGATAAAGAACTTCAGGCTCTTAAATGGAACAACACTTAAGACGTGGTCCAACTACCTCCCCAAAACAAGGTTTTACCTTGTAAGTGGGTTTACAAAGTCAAACAACATAGTGATGGAAGCATTGAAAGGTTAAAAACTAGATTAGTAATCAGAGAAGTCATATAAAAGAAAGGTATTGATTTTAATGAGACTTTTTCTCTGATTGTCAAAATAACTACTATTCGATGTCTTCTAGCTACAACTTTCAAAAAAGGTTGGGGGCTCTATCAATTGGGTGTTAATAACGTATTTTTACATAGAGATCTCCATGAGGAAGTATACATAAAGTTCCTTGATGAGACTATTCCACCATCCCCATCTCATGTTTGCAAGCTTAAGAAGTCTATATATGAACTTCGTCAGGCCTCTTGGTAGTGGTATTCAAAGCTCACATTTACCCTTAATTTTAAAGAATTTAGTTATTCTCTTAAAGATTATTTTTTATTTGTGAAGAAATCTGACTCATCTATTTCAATAGTGACAGTATATGTCGATGACATTGTTTTGATAGGTAATAACAATGCAGAATTGTATGCATTGAAGTTATTTCTACATGAGGATTTTACAATAAAGGATTTGGGAGATTTACACTTTTTCTTGTGCATGGAGGTGTTGAGGGAACCTCATAGCATCATACTTTAACAACAAAAGTTCACAGTTAATCTCGTAAAGAAATTTGATGTCACACATATGTCACCTGTTTCATCTCCTCTTGATCCTATAGTAAAGCTAAGTTTAAATGATGGAGATAATATTTCGAATCCCACTGTGTGTAGACATATCCTTGGTAAGTTGAATCATCTTACTCATACAAGGTCGGATGTTGCCTTCACTTTTCAACATCTTAGCCAAGTCATGCAAGATCCTCGTCTACCTCATCTCACTTCCGCATTACATGTTCTTCGTTACTTGTCCAAAAAGCTAGGTTTAGGAATTTTTCTCAATGCCTATTCTTGCTTTAAGTTTCTTGTCTTTTGTGATTCGAATTGAGCAATATGTCCAAATTCAAGAAAATTCGTTAGTGGATTTTATATATCACTTTAGGGATATCCTATCTCTTGGAACTCAAAGAAGTAAATATTTATTTATCTTAGCTCCGTAGAGGCTGAGTATCGTTCTATGAGGCGCGTGTTTGCTGAGCTCACATGGTTGGTTCATTTCTTCCAAGATGTCTCCATTCCAATATCACTACTTGTACCTTTTTATTCGGATAGTCAAGAAGCAATACACATTGCTAAGGACCCCATGTTTCATGAAAGAACAAAACATGTTGAGATTGATTGTCATTTCGTTCGACAAAAGTTTTTAGATGGACTTATTTCACTTTCATTTGTTCCATCTTTCTCTCAATTAGCTGAGTTATTCAAAAAGTAACTCACTAGTCCTCTTCATCACAGTGTTTTAGGAAAGTTGGGTGTTCATTTTTCTCCTCCAACTTGAGGAGGGGTGTTGGAATAATACCGTATTTTTTTCATTGGACCAGGTTAGTTCACCCATTTTATTCACCTGTTTCATTATTCATTTGTTGCAGCCTCAACTTTATTCATTGAAGGACTATATGGATTGGGATTAATTTAATGGTGATGATTATGTCTAACTTCAGTAGATCATTATACATATTATTTTATGCACATATTATTTTATTCCTTTTGTACACCCAAGGTAAATATTTTGTTTCCTATCTTTTTTAGAAGTCTTATGTTTTCAACCTTATTTAGAAGATTATCCCCTTAGTTTCCTACCTTATTTAGTAGTGTATCCCCTTAGTTATTTTATACCTTATTTAGGAGTCTTCATTTTGATTCCTTACTTATATAAATAGGATATTGTACAAAGTAATTAATTATTTCAAGAAAACACAAAAATATTTCCCCAATTCCTTTTGTCTTTCTTTATCATAATTTTTTGTTCATTCTTACAATACCGCTAAAAATATGGAGCAACGGATAGAGTTGCTTCTCTCTTAACCAGAAGTCATGAATTTAAGCTTTCGATATGAAAAAAATTCTTAGTAGGGAGAGCTTCCCCCGAATGGACTCTACGCGATGCAAATTTGAATTAATCAGGCTCCAATATGAATATCATATACCATATAAAAAAAAGTTCAATGATGCCCTATATGTCCCCTACCCCAGGATATTGATAGAAAAGACTTACCAGAGGTCATTTTTGTGTTTAATTTCACGGTTGAAAGAATATCTTTATGCCATTTGTCTTTCCCTTCTCTTGATTCCTTTAGTAAAAGTAGGTTCAAATCAAATTTTTAGCATGCGGGCTCAGAATCTGCAGTCAGCTGCTTTCTTATAATCATCAATTTGTTCTTGACAGTTTCAATCAGGTATTCATAATCTAAAGTAAAAGGATTCGAATCTTTGCAGGCCGACCTATTCCTTGAAACCAAACAATGACAAATCAAAAGGAGAAGAAACTACAACAATGGCTTGTTGCTACGGTGGACGTTTGGATTTACTAGGAAAGATAGAATTAGATATGAAGTTATTCGAGATAAGGTGGGAGTGACATTGGTTGGAGTCAAGATGTAGAAAGCAAGACTGAGATGGGTTAAACTTGTGATGAGGAGGTGCACGGATGCCCTAGTGTGGAGCTGTGTGAGGTTGGCTAAGGATGGATCAAAATGCGATAAAGGTAGTTGAAGAAATATTGGAGGAAGGTGATTCGACATGACATGGAGCAACTTCAGATTACCAAGGACATGACCCTAGATAGGAAGGAGTGGAGGAGGCGAATTAGGGTTGAATTTTAGTAGGACGGTGTAGGTAAGAGGACTTTGTTTTGTTATCTGTGCTAGTAGTCATAGGGCTAGGCTTTGTTTCAGAATGTGTGTCGTATTACTTGTTGATAGTCTTGTTTATATTATTATTTGGTGTGTTAATATCTATTGTTACTTGTTCCTTTACTATTTTTGTCTTGATTCAGAAGTCTATCCGAAATAGCCTCTCTATCTCTCTTCTGAAGTAATAGTATGGACAACATATATTATCCCCAGACCTCACTTTGTGAAAATATATCAGGCATGTTGTTATAATTTGACTCATTCAAATTCACTAAAAAGTTTCAGTCCATGATTCATTACTCAAATTTATAGGTTTTACTAGGAATGAAATATTTATAACTCACCATATTTTTTTATTGTAAAAGTAAGATGTTTTGGAAGTAAGAGAGCAGTCAGTTTCCTACATTGCCGACCATAACAAAGATGAGATATATTTAATTACTAGATAGGTATGCCCGTTCTTTGCACGGGCCCAACACATAATTTTGCTATGAACCTACTATAATGATCATGTTGAATATAAACATAAATATAAAGTAAATTTTGCATATTATCTAAAATAAATATATCTTGCATAAATTCCAAAAAGATTGTTTATACAACCATGGGAATATCATTCTACTGGATGCTCACATGACATTCACATATCACAATTATTGCCTATTTACATTGTTACATATACTATTTTATAAATTTTACAATAACAAATGCATTTTTCATGTTATAAAATCAATCTCTTGAGCAGTCACGATCAAACACCTGTTTCAAATTAGATTTAATGATCAAATGTTAATATTATAATAATATGATTTAACGATATTATAATAAATTATAACAACAAAACAACAATATAATCATTATAATTCCACTAATGAAGTTTGAAATGGGAGGCCGAGAGGTTGTTTTTGAATAACCTTTCTTTGATCCAACCACAAAAGCCAATTCAAATTAATTCAAACCCATCAATTTTAAAACTAAAAATTCTATGCTGAAGCTGCTCCTCGAATTGGTTGACTATACAACCTCCTAGACTAATATATACTTTCATTGAACTCGACTCTGTAACATACTTCAAAGTTTAGATGAAATACCAAAAACAATGTTGGTACTTGCAAATTTAAGTGAAAGGAGGTTAAAAAGTGAATCATTTTACGCATTTAAAGATCCTAGTTCTACCGAGAAAGGACTTCCAGAAAGGTGTATATATTATCTGTATAGACTATTAACACATATATAAGAACAATTATCAATATATAGTATTAGATGTATAAGGATGCCTAAATAGTTCATAGAAAAATTTGGTAAATCACATGAATGATATGGTCTTGTTTTGAATAACAAAAATTCGAATTAGTTTTTTCTTAAGTAGGTAATATTCATTAGAAGATTTATAAATTAAAATTTAGCCTTGCATCTCGAGTTTCAAGAGACCAACTGGGAGATGTGTTCTAAAAGAAGGTCCATCTTTTATGTATTGAGTAGTCAAAATGAGAAAAAAATTAGATAAATTCAGTGTACTTGTCACATACCTCCTCCTTTCTGTTGTGGGATAGAAACATAGGAATTATTGGGCACTTTTATTTTTGATGAGATCTCCTTTGGCTGATTTCATCAAGAATCAAGGCAATGGGAGCTTCAGTAATATTAATATAAAATTTTTAGGGCAACTCAGAGATATAATTACAGAGAAACCGGTGTAGAGATTGTGGGTGTACTATCTACTATACTGCACAGATTAACTTCTTGCCCAAGGAACTCTTATTAATTTTGATGCTGAACTAAAACAAGTACAGTCTCTTAAAGGAATTTTATCTCGATTGAGGGTCTCAGAGGTGCACATGCCTGTGCAAGACCTAGGATACACGATAGATTATGTCTTCACATTTACCTATGTATGTTGCTGCGTGAACCACAAAAGAAAGAAGCAAATGTCCATATCAGCATGCCGAGAGTGTTATGTTTCCCATAGGGTATGGGTTGCCTCTTCTTATATGATGTTGTGCGATCCTTACTTCATAAGCTAACTTT